>OX375822.1:37500-1237500 GCA_947359405.1 Antitype chi
TCAGTAACGCCATAGTTAGCTAGATCGCGCGGAGACGCGTCTTTCGACACCTCGCCCGTGCGCCTAGCGTATATAGCCACTTTATTACATAGAATTTTCGTTTGTTCTATATAGCTGGTAGGTACAAAAATCTACCTAACTGAACCAAGTTTGCATAGAATCGTCATAACTTTGCTTCCAGGTGACGCATTTTGACGCTGCTTTCAGCTGAGTTGTTCCTAATTAGGCTACCTAACACCATCTGACTGATAATATTGACGAAAACGCGAAAAAATTTTCTCGCTCACATAGACTTAGAAAATTCATGCAAATTTTTGTATAGGAAACATAAAGTAATTTTTATTTCAAAATTCTTCCCGTAAATCCCGTTTAAATTAGTTGAAATAGATACTTACCTGCCTTACCTGCATTCCGGTGCGCGTTCCGCGAGTCCGAGTCATATAGGGTAGTGGGTATTCCTGGTTTTGTTAAAAATTTCCTTCAAAATTCACGTTTTTCACCTGAAAAACAACATTTTTGTTCAGCACAATTTTCAGTAACGCCATAGTTAGCTAGATCGCGCGGAGACGCGTCTTTCGACACCTCGCCCGTGCGCCTAGCGTATATAGCCACTTTATTACATAGAATTTTCGTTTGTTCTATATAGCTGGTAGGTACAAAAATCTACCTAACTGAACCAAGTTTGCATAGAATCGTCATAACTTTGCTTCCAGGTGACGCATTTTGACGCTGCTTTCAGCTGAGTTGTTCCTAATTAGGCTACCTAACACCATCTGACTGATAATATTGACGAAAACGCGAAAAAATTTTCTCGCTCACATAGACTTAGAAAATTCATGCAAATTTTTGTATAGGAAACATAAAGTAATTTTTATTTCAAAATTCTTCCCGTAAATCCCGTTTAAATTAGTTGAAATAGATACTTACCTGCCTTACCTGCATTCCGGTGCGCGTTCCGCGAGTCCGAGTCATATAGGGTAGTGGGTATTCCTGGTTTTGTTAAAAATTTCCTTCAAAATTCACGTTTTTCACCTGAAAAACAACATTTTTGTTCAGCACAATTTTCAGTAACGCCATAGTTAGCTAGATCGCGCGGAGACGCGTCTTTCGACACCTCGCCCGTGCGCCTAGCGTATATAGCCACTTTATTACATAGAATTTTCGTTTGTTCTATATAGCTGGTAGGTACAAAAATCTACCTAACTGAACCAAGTTTGCATAGAATCGTCATAACTTTGCTTCCAGGTGACGCATTTTGACGCTGCTTTCAGCTGAGTTGTTCCTAATTAGGCTACCTAACACCATCTGACTGATAATATTGACGAAAACGCGAAAAAATTTTCTCGCTCACATAGACTTAGAAAATTCATGCAAATTTTTGTATAGGAAACATAAAGTAATTTTTATTTCAAAATTCTTCCCGTAAATCCCGTTTAAATTAGTTGAAATAGATACTTACCTGCCTTACCTGCATTCCGGTGCGCGTTCCGCGAGTCCGAGTCATATAGGGTAGTGGGTATTCCTGGTTTTGTTAAAAATTTCCTTCAAAATTCACGTTTTTCACCTGAAAAACAACATTTTTGTTCAGCACAATTTTCAGTAACGCCATAGTTAGCTAGATCGCGCGGAGACGCGTCTTTCGACACCTCGCCCGTGCGCCTAGCGTATATAGCCACTTTATTACATAGAATTTTCGTTTGTTCTATATAGCTGGTAGGTACAAAAATCTACCTAACTGAACCAAGTTTGCATAGAATCGTCATAACTTTGCTTCCAGGTGACGCATTTTGACGCTGCTTTCAGCTGAGTTGTTCCTAATTAGGCTACCTAACACCATCTGACTGATAATATTGACGAAAACGCGAAAAAATTTTCTCGCTCACATAGACTTAGAAAATTCATGCAAATTTTTGTATAGGAAACATAAAGTAATTTTTATTTCAAAATTCTTCCCGTAAATCCCGTTTAAATTAGTTGAAATAGATACTTACCTGCCTTACCTGCATTCCGGTGCGCGTTCCGCGAGTCCGAGTCATATAGGGTAGTGGGTATTCCTGGTTTTGTTAAAAATTTCCTTCAAAATTCACGTTTTTCACCTGAAAAACAACATTTTTGTTCAGCACAATTTTCAGTAACGCCATAGTTAGCTAGATCGCGCGGAGACGCGTCTTTCGACACCTCGCCCGTGCGCCTAGCGTATATAGCCACTTTATTACATAGAATTTTCGTTTGTTCTATATAGCTGGTAGGTACAAAAATCTACCTAACTGAACCAAGTTTGCATAGAATCGTCATAACTTTGCTTCCAGGTGACGCATTTTGACGCTGCTTTCAGCTGAGTTGTTCCTAATTAGGCTACCTAACACCATCTGACTGATAATATTGACGAAAACGCGAAAAAATTTTCTCGCTCACATAGACTTAGAAAATTCATGCAAATTTTTGTATAGGAAACATAAAGTAATTTTTATTTCAAAATTCTTCCCGTAAATCCCGTTTAAATTAGTTGAAATAGATACTTACCTGCCTTACCTGCATTCCGGTGCGCGTTCCGCGAGTCCGAGTCATATAGGGTAGTGGGTATTCCTGGTTTTGTTAAAAATTTCCTTCAAAATTCACGTTTTTCACCTGAAAAACAACATTTTTGTTCAGCACAATTTTCAGTAACGCCATAGTTAGCTAGATCGCGCGGAGACGCGTCTTTCGACACCTCGCCCGTGCGCCTAGCGTATATAGCCACTTTATTACATAGAATTTTCGTTTGTTCTATATAGCTGGTAGGTACAAAAATCTACCTAACTGAACCAAGTTTGCATAGAATCGTCATAACTTTGCTTCCAGGTGACGCATTTTGACGCTGCTTTCAGCTGAGTTGTTCCTAATTAGGCTACCTAACACCATCTGACTGATAATATTGACGAAAACGCGAAAAAATTTTCTCGCTCACATAGACTTAGAAAATTCATGCAAATTTTTGTATAGGAAACATAAAGTAATTTTTATTTCAAAATTCTTCCCGTAAATCCCGTTTAAATTAGTTGAAATAGATACTTACCTGCCTTACCTGCATTCCGGTGCGCGTTCCGCGAGTCCGAGTCATATAGGGTAGTGGGTATTCCTGGTTTTGTTAAAAATTTCCTTCAAAATTCACGTTTTTCACCTGAAAAACAACATTTTTGTTCAGCACAATTTTCAGTAACGCCATAGTTAGCTAGATCGCGCGGAGACGCGTCTTTCGACACCTCGCCCGTGCGCCTAGCGTATATAGCCACTTTATTACATAGAATTTTCGTTTGTTCTATATAGCTGGTAGGTACAAAAATCTACCTAACTGAACCAAGTTTGCATAGAATCGTCATAACTTTGCTTCCAGGTGACGCATTTTGACGCTGCTTTCAGCTGAGTTGTTCCTAATTAGGCTACCTAACACCATCTGACTGATAATATTGACGAAAACGCGAAAAAATTTTCTCGCTCACATAGACTTAGAAAATTCATGCAAATTTTTGTATAGGAAACATAAAGTAATTTTTATTTCAAAATTCTTCCCGTAAATCCCGTTTAAATTAGTTGAAATAGATACTTACCTGCCTTACCTGCATTCCGGTGCGCGTTCCGCGAGTCCGAGTCATATAGGGTAGTGGGTATTCCTGGTTTTGTTAAAAATTTCCTTCAAAATTCACGTTTTTCACCTGAAAAACAACATTTTTGTTCAGCACAATTTTCAGTAACGCCATAGTTAGCTAGATCGCGCGGAGACGCGTCTTTCGACACCTCGCCCGTGCGCCTAGCGTATATAGCCACTTTATTACATAGAATTTTCGTTTGTTCTATATAGCTGGTAGGTACAAAAATCTACCTAACTGAACCAAGTTTGCATAGAATCGTCATAACTTTGCTTCCAGGTGACGCATTTTGACGCTGCTTTCAGCTGAGTTGTTCCTAATTAGGCTACCTAACACCATCTGACTGATAATATTGACGAAAACGCGAAAAAATTTTCTCGCTCACATAGACTTAGAAAATTCATGCAAATTTTTGTATAGGAAACATAAAGTAATTTTTATTTCAAAATTCTTCCCGTAAATCCCGTTTAAATTAGTTGAAATAGATACTTACCTGCCTTACCTGCATTCCGGTGCGCGTTCCGCGAGTCCGAGTCATATAGGGTAGTGGGTATTCCTGGTTTTGTTAAAAATTTCCTTCAAAATTCACGTTTTTCACCTGAAAAACAACATTTTTGTTCAGCACAATTTTCAGTAACGCCATAGTTAGCTAGATCGCGCGGAGACGCGTCTTTCGACACCTCGCCCGTGCGCCTAGCGTATATAGCCACTTTATTACATAGAATTTTCGTTTGTTCTATATAGCTGGTAGGTACAAAAATCTACCTAACTGAACCAAGTTTGCATAGAATCGTCATAACTTTGCTTCCAGGTGACGCATTTTGACGCTGCTTTCAGCTGAGTTGTTCCTAATTAGGCTACCTAACACCATCTGACTGATAATATTGACGAAAACGCGAAAAAATTTTCTCGCTCACATAGACTTAGAAAATTCATGCAAATTTTTGTATAGGAAACATAAAGTAATTTTTATTTCAAAATTCTTCCCGTAAATCCCGTTTAAATTAGTTGAAATAGATACTTACCTGCCTTACCTGCATTCCGGTGCGCGTTCCGCGAGTCCGAGTCATATAGGGTAGTGGGTATTCCTGGTTTTGTTAAAAATTTCCTTCAAAATTCACGTTTTTCACCTGAAAAACAACATTTTTGTTCAGCACAATTTTCAGTAACGCCATAGTTAGCTAGATCGCGCGGAGACGCGTCTTTCGACACCTCGCCCGTGCGCCTAGCGTATATAGCCACTTTATTACATAGAATTTTCGTTTGTTCTATATAGCTGGTAGGTACAAAAATCTACCTAACTGAACCAAGTTTGCATAGAATCGTCATAACTTTGCTTCCAGGTGACGCATTTTGACGCTGCTTTCAGCTGAGTTGTTCCTAATTAGGCTACCTAACACCATCTGACTGATAATATTGACGAAAACGCGAAAAAATTTTCTCGCTCACATAGACTTAGAAAATTCATGCAAATTTTTGTATAGGAAACATAAAGTAATTTTTATTTCAAAATTCTTCCCGTAAATCCCGTTTAAATTAGTTGAAATAGATACTTACCTGCCTTACCTGCATTCCGGTGCGCGTTCCGCGAGTCCGAGTCATATAGGGTAGTGGGTATTCCTGGTTTTGTTAAAAATTTCCTTCAAAATTCACGTTTTTCACCTGAAAAACAACATTTTTGTTCAGCACAATTTTCAGTAACGCCATAGTTAGCTAGATCGCGCGGAGACGCGTCTTTCGACACCTCGCCCGTGCGCCTAGCGTATATAGCCACTTTATTACATAGAATTTTCGTTTGTTCTATATAGCTGGTAGGTACAAAAATCTACCTAACTGAACCAAGTTTGCATAGAATCGTCATAACTTTGCTTCCAGGTGACGCATTTTGACGCTGCTTTCAGCTGAGTTGTTCCTAATTAGGCTACCTAACACCATCTGACTGATAATATTGACGAAAACGCGAAAAAATTTTCTCGCTCACATAGACTTAGAAAATTCATGCAAATTTTTGTATAGGAAACATAAAGTAATTTTTATTTCAAAATTCTTCCCGTAAATCCCGTTTAAATTAGTTGAAATAGATACTTACCTGCCTTACCTGCATTCCGGTGCGCGTTCCGCGAGTCCGAGTCATATAGGGTAGTGGGTATTCCTGGTTTTGTTAAAAATTTCCTTCAAAATTCACGTTTTTCACCTGAAAAACAACATTTTTGTTCAGCACAATTTTCAGTAACGCCATAGTTAGCTAGATCGCGCGGAGACGCGTCTTTCGACACCTCGCCCGTGCGCCTAGCGTATATAGCCACTTTATTACATAGAATTTTCGTTTGTTCTATATAGCTGGTAGGTACAAAAATCTACCTAACTGAACCAAGTTTGCATAGAATCGTCATAACTTTGCTTCCAGGTGACGCATTTTGACGCTGCTTTCAGCTGAGTTGTTCCTAATTAGGCTACCTAACACCATCTGACTGATAATATTGACGAAAACGCGAAAAAATTTTCTCGCTCACATAGACTTAGAAAATTCATGCAAATTTTTGTATAGGAAACATAAAGTAATTTTTATTTCAAAATTCTTCCCGTAAATCCCGTTTAAATTAGTTGAAATAGATACTTACCTGCCTTACCTGCATTCCGGTGCGCGTTCCGCGAGTCCGAGTCATATAGGGTAGTGGGTATTCCTGGTTTTGTTAAAAATTTCCTTCAAAATTCACGTTTTTCACCTGAAAAACAACATTTTTGTTCAGCACAATTTTCAGTAACGCCATAGTTAGCTAGATCGCGCGGAGACGCGTCTTTCGACACCTCGCCCGTGCGCCTAGCGTATATAGCCACTTTATTACATAGAATTTTCGTTTGTTCTATATAGCTGGTAGGTACAAAAATCTACCTAACTGAACCAAGTTTGCATAGAATCGTCATAACTTTGCTTCCAGGTGACGCATTTTGACGCTGCTTTCAGCTGAGTTGTTCCTAATTAGGCTACCTAACACCATCTGACTGATAATATTGACGAAAACGCGAAAAAATTTTCTCGCTCACATAGACTTAGAAAATTCATGCAAATTTTTGTATAGGAAACATAAAGTAATTTTTATTTCAAAATTCTTCCCGTAAATCCCGTTTAAATTAGTTGAAATAGATACTTACCTGCCTTACCTGCATTCCGGTGCGCGTTCCGCGAGTCCGAGTCATATAGGGTAGTGGGTATTCCTGGTTTTGTTAAAAATTTCCTTCAAAATTCACGTTTTTCACCTGAAAAACAACATTTTTGTTCAGCACAATTTTCAGTAACGCCATAGTTAGCTAGATCGCGCGGAGACGCGTCTTTCGACACCTCGCCCGTGCGCCTAGCGTATATAGCCACTTTATTACATAGAATTTTCGTTTGTTCTATATAGCTGGTAGGTACAAAAATCTACCTAACTGAACCAAGTTTGCATAGAATCGTCATAACTTTGCTTCCAGGTGACGCATTTTGACGCTGCTTTCAGCTGAGTTGTTCCTAATTAGGCTACCTAACACCATCTGACTGATAATATTGACGAAAACGCGAAAAAATTTTCTCGCTCACATAGACTTAGAAAATTCATGCAAATTTTTGTATAGGAAACATAAAGTAATTTTTATTTCAAAATTCTTCCCGTAAATCCCGTTTAAATTAGTTGAAATAGATACTTACCTGCCTTACCTGCATTCCGGTGCGCGTTCCGCGAGTCCGAGTCATATAGGGTAGTGGGTATTCCTGGTTTTGTTAAAAATTTCCTTCAAAATTCACGTTTTTCACCTGAAAAACAACATTTTTGTTCAGCACAATTTTCAGTAACGCCATAGTTAGCTAGATCGCGCGGAGACGCGTCTTTCGACACCTCGCCCGTGCGCCTAGCGTATATAGCCACTTTATTACATAGAATTTTCGTTTGTTCTATATAGCTGGTAGGTACAAAAATCTACCTAACTGAACCAAGTTTGCATAGAATCGTCATAACTTTGCTTCCAGGTGACGCATTTTGACGCTGCTTTCAGCTGAGTTGTTCCTAATTAGGCTACCTAACACCATCTGACTGATAATATTGACGAAAACGCGAAAAAATTTTCTCGCTCACATAGACTTAGAAAATTCATGCAAATTTTTGTATAGGAAACATAAAGTAATTTTTATTTCAAAATTCTTCCCGTAAATCCCGTTTAAATTAGTTGAAATAGATACTTACCTGCCTTACCTGCATTCCGGTGCGCGTTCCGCGAGTCCGAGTCATATAGGGTAGTGGGTATTCCTGGTTTTGTTAAAAATTTCCTTCAAAATTCACGTTTTTCACCTGAAAAACAACATTTTTGTTCAGCACAATTTTCAGTAACGCCATAGTTAGCTAGATCGCGCGGAGACGCGTCTTTCGACACCTCGCCCGTGCGCCTAGCGTATATAGCCACTTTATTACATAGAATTTTCGTTTGTTCTATATAGCTGGTAGGTACAAAAATCTACCTAACTGAACCAAGTTTGCATAGAATCGTCATAACTTTGCTTCCAGGTGACGCATTTTGACGCTGCTTTCAGCTGAGTTGTTCCTAATTAGGCTACCTAACACCATCTGACTGATAATATTGACGAAAACGCGAAAAAATTTTCTCGCTCACATAGACTTAGAAAATTCATGCAAATTTTTGTATAGGAAACATAAAGTAATTTTTATTTCAAAATTCTTCCCGTAAATCCCGTTTAAATTAGTTGAAATAGATACTTACCTGCCTTACCTGCATTCCGGTGCGCGTTCCGCGAGTCCGAGTCATATAGGGTAGTGGGTATTCCTGGTTTTGTTAAAAATTTCCTTCAAAATTCACGTTTTTCACCTGAAAAACAACATTTTTGTTCAGCACAATTTTCAGTAACGCCATAGTTAGCTAGATCGCGCGGAGACGCGTCTTTCGACACCTCGCCCGTGCGCCTAGCGTATATAGCCACTTTATTACATAGAATTTTCGTTTGTTCTATATAGCTGGTAGGTACAAAAATCTACCTAACTGAACCAAGTTTGCATAGAATCGTCATAACTTTGCTTCCAGGTGACGCATTTTGACGCTGCTTTCAGCTGAGTTGTTCCTAATTAGGCTACCTAACACCATCTGACTGATAATATTGACGAAAACGCGAAAAAATTTTCTCGCTCACATAGACTTAGAAAATTCATGCAAATTTTTGTATAGGAAACATAAAGTAATTTTTATTTCAAAATTCTTCCCGTAAATCCCGTTTAAATTAGTTGAAATAGATACTTACCTGCCTTACCTGCATTCCGGTGCGCGTTCCGCGAGTCCGAGTCATATAGGGTAGTGGGTATTCCTGGTTTTGTTAAAAATTTCCTTCAAAATTCACGTTTTTCACCTGAAAAACAACATTTTTGTTCAGCACAATTTTCAGTAACGCCATAGTTAGCTAGATCGCGCGGAGACGCGTCTTTCGACACCTCGCCCGTGCGCCTAGCGTATATAGCCACTTTATTACATAGAATTTTCGTTTGTTCTATATAGCTGGTAGGTACAAAAATCTACCTAACTGAACCAAGTTTGCATAGAATCGTCATAACTTTGCTTCCAGGTGACGCATTTTGACGCTGCTTTCAGCTGAGTTGTTCCTAATTAGGCTACCTAACACCATCTGACTGATAATATTGACGAAAACGCGAAAAAATTTTCTCGCTCACATAGACTTAGAAAATTCATGCAAATTTTTGTATAGGAAACATAAAGTAATTTTTATTTCAAAATTCTTCCCGTAAATCCCGTTTAAATTAGTTGAAATAGATACTTACCTGCCTTACCTGCATTCCGGTGCGCGTTCCGCGAGTCCGAGTCATATAGGGTAGTGGGTATTCCTGGTTTTGTTAAAAATTTCCTTCAAAATTCACGTTTTTCACCTGAAAAACAACATTTTTGTTCAGCACAATTTTCAGTAACGCCATAGTTAGCTAGATCGCGCGGAGACGCGTCTTTCGACACCTCGCCCGTGCGCCTAGCGTATATAGCCACTTTATTACATAGAATTTTCGTTTGTTCTATATAGCTGGTAGGTACAAAAATCTACCTAACTGAACCAAGTTTGCATAGAATCGTCATAACTTTGCTTCCAGGTGACGCATTTTGACGCTGTTTTCAGCTGAGTTGTTCCTAATTAGGCTACCTAACACCATCTGACTGATAATATTGACGAAAACGCGAAAAAATTTTGCCCGCCCACCCACCCTGTTACTAGTGGCCAGGTAGAAGATTTTGATTTCTGCAAAGAAGTATTTTTATTTTTAGTGTTTTGTTTTGTGTTGACTAATTTTATTGACATTTTTAGCTATTTACTTTATTGACCAAACGGTCTTACGGCCGTTTGACAGTGTTTTATTGTACTTTTTAGTAAAATCTTACGTTATTTCTGTGCTAATCCCCCATTTACAGGGACACAGTAGTAATCATCAGTGTCCTCTGACAGGCCCTCTATGAACTTGACTTTCACCTTGACAAGCAAAATGTTCCGCACACCGGCTAAGAGGACCTCGAGTTCGCCAGGCTCCGGAGCCTCGCCGCGTTCGCCGCGTTCGTTGGAGAAGGCTGGATCCTTGCTTCCTAGCGTCAGGCGTAGTATCGGGGAATGGGAGGCCGGTAAAGCCGAACCTCAAGCCAAGTCCCCTGTCAACCCAAAGCCGGACGCCACACCATCTGTTCCCAGTACTTTGGAGGCGCGCCGAGTCACCACTGATACCGCCAAACCCCCCTAAAAAACCTGTGTCTGTCTACCCCAACTTGACGGCGGAGGCGAGAGCTTGCCTGAATAAAGCTAAACTTCATCTAGGCAACTCTCGCAACCTGAAAACAGAAATAAAGACGGAGGTAGTCGGTGCGATTAACAGGCTTTATGAACTAGTTAAGGAGTCAGAGAGAAACAAACTGCCCGTCTCGGCTGCCGCTGCTATCATACCTGAAATTACCCCGATAGACTCACCATTGAGTCCAGGCTCGAGTGAACCGACGGAGCTCATGAGGAGCCTGGTGGCTGGCCTCATGGAGCACAAACAGGCGTTGGAAGAGTGCCACCAACACACCCAGGCTCTGTCGGAGCAACTCAAACAAGCCCCCCGCTACGTAGCAGGTCAAGGCCCCAGTTTCGCGGAAATGGCTGCCGGCCTAAAGCAGCACATCCAGGAGCCTCTTCACTCGGTGGTCGTCTCATCTATAAATGAGCAGGACACCGGTGAGCAGGTAATTGAGAAGCTTAGGACGGTGGTCGACGCCCGTAACGAAGGCACAAGGGTCGAGCGACTCCGCAAGGCGAGGGACCAAAAGGTGGTGGTCGGGTTTAAGACCAAGGAAGAGCTGAGTAGGGTCACCGAAAGAATTAGGAAAGCGGGAAACTTGGTCGTGGAAGAGGTACAAAACAAAGATCCACTCATAATAATTAAGGACGTCCTCTCCTTTCACACGGATGAAGAGGTGACCCAAGCACTGAGACGGCAAAATACCCACCTGATCGGGGATATACCTGTGGATGATGTGAGGCTTGGGGTGAAGTACCGTCGTAAGACGAGGAACCCCCACAGTTGTCACATCATCCTGCAGGTGTCCCCAATTGTGTGGCAGAGGCTGACCTTGGCGGGTCGCGTACATGTAGACCTCCAAAGAGTGCGCGTTGAAGACCAAACGCCACTGGTACAGTGCACCCGCTGCCTGGGATACGGCCACGGGAAACGCTTCTGTAAAGAGCCAGCGATCCTATGTAGCCACTGCGGCGGTCCGCATCTCAGGGCGGATTGCCCTGATAAACAATTGGGCGAGGCAGCGATTTGCGTCAACTGTGCCAGAGCAAAGACGGGGAACCATGAGCACAATGCCTTCAGCAACGAATGCCCTGTGCGAAGGAAATGGGACGCATTGGCCCGAGCCTCAGTAGCATATTGCTAAAGTTGTCTCTGCGACCACCACCGGTTACAAAATTATCCAAGCTAACCTGCAACGGAGCCAGCTAGCAACAAGCGAGCTCTTGCTCGAAGCTGACAAGCGAAAGGCCGCCGTAGCAATGCTCCAGGAACCTTACGTGGGTAGAGTAAGAAGGATGAAGAGTTACCGGGGCGTAAGGGTCTTCCAGAGCTCTGAGGGAGGGGAAGGGACTGTAAAGCCGGCAATAGTCGTCTTTGACAAAGATTTGGACATCTTACAGTACCCACAACTCACCACAAACAACATCGTTGTGGTGGGAGTCCGAACCAGAGCCTGGACGATCACGCTGGTGACCTTCTACTTTGAACCGGACAAGCCCATGGAGCCATACCTGGAGCATCTCAAACGGATAGAGCAAGAGCTGGGCCCAAACAGGTTGGTTATGGGAGGAGATGCAAATGCGAAGAGTACTTGGTGGGGTAGCAACAGTGAAGACCTGAGAGGAGAGCAGATGTGTGGAACACTGGGGGAATCGGGGCTGCAGATCCTCAACTTGGGGGACATCCCCACTTTCGACACCGTGAGAGGTGGGGTCAGGTACAGCAGTCACGTTGACGTGACGGCCTGTTCGACGGACATACTCAACCTGGTGGACGGCTGGCGGGTCGTGGAGGGTCTCACGAGTTCCGACCACAACGGCATAACCTTCATCATACACCTACAAAAATCAAAAGGCATGGCAGTCAAACGAACCACTAGGGTATACAATACTAGAAAAGCCAACTGGGGGCAGTTTCGTGAGAAAATGTCTCAGGTTATGCGAGACAAAAAGTTAACCCTAGTGGACCTGTCAAACACACACAATGTAGATAAATTAGAACTTATCATACACACATACACCCAAGCTATCACCGACACATGCAGAGACACAATACCACACAAAAATCACACAGAAACACTCACCATGCCGTGGTGGTCCAAGGAGCTCGAGGAGATGAAGAGGCTAGTTGTTACCAGGAAAGTTAGGATAAGAAACGCAGCGCCGGTCCGAAGAGCGATGGTCGTTAACCTGTACCTGCAAGCAAAAGAAGAGTATGAGACAGCGGCGATGAAGGCCCAAGCTAAGAGTTGGAAGGAGTTCTGCGGGAAACAGGACAGAGAGGGGGTCTGGGAGGGGATTTATAGGGTAATGGGAAGGGTAGCGAAGAGAGAGGAGGATATGCCGCTGGAGATGGAAGGAGAGCCACTAGACGCAAAAGGCTCAGTGAGGCTGTTGGCTGAGACCTTCTATCCCGAGGACCGAGAGGAAGACGACAGCACGGATCATCGCCAGACTCGTCAACTGGCAGAATCGGTAAACGCGTGGAGTCATGATGAACGACATGACCCACCGTTTACCCAAAGTGAGCTTGATAGGTCTATGATGTCGTTCAACCCTAAAAAGGCCCCGGGAGCCGACGGCCTCACAGCCGACATTTGCTCTCAGGCAATACGTTGTGACCCTGATTACTTCCTGGCACTGATTAACAAATGCCTGGCGCACCACTACTTCCCGAACATCTGGAAGGAAGCTACTGTGGTTGTGCTTAGAAAGCCGGGCAAAGATTCGTACACTGTCCCGAAGTCGTACAGGCCGATTGGGCTTTTGCCTGTCCTCGGGAAAGTGTACGAAAAGATGCTGGTTGCTCGTCTCAGATTTTACTTGTTGCCCAGGATCAGTACTCGCCAATACGGCTTTATGCCCCAAAAAAGCACTGAGGACTCCCTCGTCACCCTCGTGCAGTACATCCGCACAAAGCTTGACCAAAAGAAAATTGTTACACTTGTGTCGCTGGATATCGAGGGAGCTTTTGACAGCGCATGGTGGCCTGCTATTAAAGTACGATTGGCTGAGGAAAGGTGTCCTGTAAATTTGAGACGGGTAATGAGCAGCTATCTCAGTGACAGGGTGGTCACTGTGAGATACGCCGGGGAGGAGAGCAGGAGACGGACAAGCAAAGGGTGCGTCCAGGGATCGATAGGGGGGCCCATACTATGGAACCTGTTACTTGACCCTCTCCTCAAACAGCTGGAGGGTAGGGGTGACTACTGCCAGGCGTTTGCGGACGATGTGGTGCTGGTATTTGACGGCGATACAGCACAAAAAATCGAGGGACAAGCCAATGCCGCTCTCGAACATGTTCGAGCGTGGGGTGTCAAAAATCGGCTGAGATTCGCGCCGCACAAAACATGTGCGATGGTGATGACGCGAAGACTAAAGTATGACACGCCACGCTTGAGCATGGGCGGGATCGACATTGGAATGTCCCAAGAAGTTAAAATATTAGGGCTAACCATTGATGCCAAACTCACCTTCGGAAAACATATAGCTGTCGTCTGTAAAAAGGCGATAGCTGTATACAAACAGCTGGCCAGAGCAGCCCGGGTTAGTTGGGGCCTGCATCCGGAGGTGACAAGGGCCATATACACCGCAGCAGTGGAGCCGATTGTGCTGTATGCTGCAAGCGCATGGGCACCGGCTGCCAACAAGTTGGGAGTCAGAAAACAGCTTGACGTCGTCCAACGAGGTTTTGCCCAGAAGCTGTGCAGAGCCTATCGCACAGTCTCCCTTAACTCATCACTGGTGCTGGGTGGGATACTCCCACTCGATCTCCGTATTCGGGAAGTGGCTGCACTGTACGGAGCCAAGAGGGGTGTGCCCCAGCCAGTACTGGGAGACAGGGAGGTAGAGCGGATGGCCCCAGCGCTGGAGGCCCCCCACCCCGCGGAGCAAGTGAACCTGGAGTTTGGAAGCCTGGTAGACGAGGAACAATACAACACCCACAGCAACTTCGCTGTGCGTATATTCACCGACGGCAGCAAGATTGAGGGCAAGGTTGGAGCGGCGCTATCCCTGTGGAGTGGCGCCGCCGAAACAAAGGCCCTCAAGCTTGCCCTACCGTCCTACTGTACCGTCTACCAGGCTGAACTGCTGGCTCTGCAAAGAGCGGCAGCAGAGGTGCTCAAACGCAGTGAAACCACGTTCGGAATCTTCAGCGACTCCATGGCGGCCCTTCAGTCGGTAACTAATGTTTGTTCCCCTCACCCCCTAGCCGTGGAAACCAGAGACACCATACGACTCTGTAAGCTCCAGAACAAGAGTGTCTCCTTGTTTTGGATCAAGGCCCACGCGGGGTTGGAGGGAAACGAGAGAGCCGACCAGCTCGCGAAGGAAGCCGCTTTGGGCTCGAAGAAGAAGCCGGACTACGATCTGTGTCCCGTATCATTCGTCAAGCGACAAATCCGGTCGGAAACGCTTGACGAATGGAACGGTAGATATGGGTCGGGTGACACAGCCTCGGGCACCAAGCTCTTCTTCCCGGACGCAGTGGTGGCGTACGGTGTGGTGCGCAAGATGGCTCCCACAAGCTTAACTACGCAAATTCTGACGGGGCACGGTGGGTTCTCTGCATACCTGAAACGCTTCAAGTGTAAAGAGAATCCATCGTGCGCCTGTGAGCCGGGCGTGGAGGAGACCGTTTTGCACATATTGCTGGAGTGCCCGATAACCGCAAGAATGCGGTATGAATTAGAGCAGAAACTCGCCGTCACATTGGTTGCTGAGAATTTACCTAGGATTATGATGGGAAAGAAAAGAACGGAGTTTTTAAATTATAGTTGCGAAATTGCAAAATTAGTTATACATAGAAATAAGCTAGCATAAGAAAATATGATACTAAATATATCATGAGCATATAGGGTTAAGTATCATAAAAATTAAGAGAAAAAAAAAAAAAAAAAAAAAAAAAATACGTAAATAATTATAAAGCAAAAAGAATGGTACGGTTTAGATTCTAGAGTAAATTTATAATTAATAGCATAGATAACGGTATAATATACCAAAGTATAAATAGGAAATGTTTTAATATTTGTATGATTCGATAGATACTGTTGATAAATGTTTATATAATAAGGTAGATATTAGATAAATATTTGCATAAACAAATAGATACTTAGTTGATAAATATTTGAATAATTAAGTTAAGTTTGTCATAGTGGTGGTTATGCCACACAGTTCCTTCGATTCCCCGTGTTTGTCTTAGCTCGAAAATATTCTGCCATACAATTTATTGAACTCCGATACAATAAGGGCTCTGATTACGTCAGAGGGACACTGAGCAAGGCAGGAGTGGGTTTTAGCCGGTAAGAGTCCGGCACTGCCCAGACTGCGTCACTAGTGAGGCAGTCTGGGCGTCCATGAGGATTTCCCACTCCTGCCAAAACAAAAAAAAAAAAAAAAAAAAAAAAAAACCTAACCTAACCTAACCGGTGCCTCAGCTAGCACTTGGCGACAGAAGGGTCGAGCAGACTGCCTCGGCGATGGAAGCCCCACACCCTGCGGAGCGCGCTGAGTTGGAACTCGTAAGCCTGGTAAACCAAGAGCAACTTGATGCCCAGAACGAACTTGAGGTTCGTATCTTTACGGACGGGAGCAAGATTGGGGGCAAGGTCGGGGCCGCACTCTCCATGTGGAGCGGCAATGCCGAAACCAAAGCTCGCAAGCTTGCTCTCCCACACTACTCCACCGTTTACCAGGCTGAACTTCTGGCGATATGCGTTGCAACCAGGGAGATCCTGAAACACAGTGCGCATACGTTTGGAATTTTCAGTGATTCTATGGCAGCGCTCCAAACCATCCAAAACCACGACCGACACCACCCTCTGGCAGTGGAAGCAAGGGCTAACCTGAGATCCCTGGCCATCCAAAACAAGGATGTTACCTTGTTTTGGATCAAAGCTCATGCGGGATTGGAGGGAAATGAGAGGGCCGACGAATTAGCCAAAAGAGCCGCAGAAAGTTCCAAACGAAAGCCTGACTATGACTTGTGCCCGGTTTCGTACGTCAAGCGATGCATTCGCACGGCAACGCTGGATGAGTGGAACCGTAGATACGGTTCCGGCGAAACTGCTTCAGTGACCAAATTATTTTTCCCAGATGCGGTGGCGGCTTACAGAATAATCAGGAAGTGCAAAATCAGCAATTTATTAACACAAATTATGACGGGGCACGGTGGGTTCTCAGAATACTTGAACCGTTTCAAGTGTAAGGAGAGCCCATCGTGCATCTGCGACCCGGAAATTGATGAAACGGTGCCACATATATTACTCAACTGTCCCGTTTTTGACAGAGAAAGACTAGAAGTAGAACATGTACTCAACACCAAACTTGACGCCAGGATTTTATGGCAAATAATAGCGGGTAGAAATAGAGGGATACTATTGGACTTTTGCGAAAAAATATGTAATAAAGTTATAAAAAGAAATAAAAGTGCATAAGCAAAAATGCTTACATAATATTATGGACAATATTAATGCTAAGCATCGAAAGGCAGAGTGAGCAATATTTATGTGTGAGCAAAACTTAAACGATAAAGTATAGAATCCTAAGTTACCTATGTACCTAGTCTAAGAAGGAAAACATGTTAGTAGTCATAAGAATAGATAAGAAGGCCGTTAAAATTATAATTTGAACTAGAAATAAGTTAAAATAAGACACCTGTCAAGAAAAGATAAAATAGAAAAAAAAAAAAAAAAAAAAAAGGAAAAAAAAAAAAAAAAAAAACTGTTCTCTTCCCCTGGGTGAATACCAAGTAAGATATGAGAAAAGAATCGAATAATACAGAAAAGAACGAAAAAAAAAAAAAAAAAAAAAAAAAAACTGCCAGAATAAAATAAATAATAATAGTGATAACATTAAAGAACAGAAATATATTAACTATGTTAAGTAGCGTCCGCGCAATCTTACGGGACGGTCGCGCATATTCGATAGCGCTAATTTTGCAAAAATGACGAACGTTCTAAAGTGCAGTAAGTGTAATATTGTGATAGACGAGATGTTATCGTACATCCAAAACAAGGTGTCCGTGATAGACGAGGTTACGTTGGTGCGGATATGTACTTCGTCGTTTACGAGTGAAGAAATTAAGACTTCCAAGTCGCTTCTGTTTGATTCCATACCAACGGAATTGCGCAAAGTGGTCCGTAAAAACAAAGGGAAGGAAGAACGAGATATGGCAGATATTATCAAGTTGTTTAAATCTGCAGAACCAACCGAAATCCCAGTGTTTGTAGCTCGGCAGCTAGAAAAGCTACCTCCGATTACGTTTGATCACTTAGACTGCACGAAACTTCTAAAGGACATAGTACGGATGCAAACTACAATTAACGAGATGAAGACCACATATGCCACTTTGGATGATCTGAGCAAGTTAAAAGATGAATTCTTAAAAATTAAATGTGACTCATTACCACCAACTTCCGCATTTAAAGTAAACACAAGACGAGGTGCATGGTTACTCGACAGTGGCCCTATGGGACTTTCAAACGTGCATAATTCTTCGATGAATGAGGATTGCATCATCAATAATAGTGGAATGGGCAGTGACAGCTATAAGAAAACTCCACCTCGATACAGAAAAAATATGCGGGTAGATGAGAAACAAAAGCAAAAAAGTGAGAATTCAAAGGTGAAGGGAAATCGACAGCAACGGTCAGAACCGGCTGGCAGTGTCAAAATTGCGATGACGCATGAGTGTGACGTAGCGTCGAGCGCTGCGGGTACGTCAGAGCCATCGAATCATCATTCGCGCATACAGTCGCCCGGGCAGGTCGCGGCTTCGCCAGCGCAGGTAGTAATAGCGAGTCAGCTGACCGACACTGTGAACAATATGGCTTTATTGGCGAATCTACAGTGTACGGGTGCCAATGAAATCTCACAAAAACTTCGTAATAAAGACGAGGAATGGCAACAAGTTTCGTATAAGAAACGGACAAAGTACCGTTTTGCAGGCAAGTCAGGAATTGCGAAGGATTTAAATTGTAATTTCAAAGCAGCTGAAAAGAAAATTCCGATACTCATTACGAACATTCACGGCGAAACAACGGAAGATGACATAATTACATACATTTACCGTAAAACACAGGAAAATGTTCGTCTTGAGAAAATTAAAATGAGAAAAGACAAGGGGCATAATGCGTACAAATTTTTTGTGTCTGAATCAAAAGTATCGTTATACCTAGATGAAAATATATGGCCTACTGGTATCATATTTAGACGCTTCATGAATTTTAACTATCGAAATACGAACAGATTCTCCTCTGTGGACGGCGGTAAACAACATAATAATGGATAATTATGGGTACCGATTTGCTAGCTTTAACTGTAAGAACGTCAAGCGATCAGTAGATAGTGTTCGAGATTTGTGTCGCACCTGTGACCTAATTGCACTGCAAGAAACATGGTTACTGCCTGACGAAATAACGTATTTAGGCACGATCGACAGCGGCTTCGGATACACGGGAACGTCGGCGGTGGACACGTCCGCCGGTATTCTACGCGGTAGGCCGTTTGGCGGCGTCGCTATACTATGGAGAAGCAGTGTTTTCCAACAAGTGTCAGTGTTGCAGTGTGATAACCCTCGTATTAGCGCATTAAAAGTGACAACAAAGGACCGACCTGTGCTTGTGATGAGTATCTATATGCCTACTAATTGTGCGGATAACCTACCGGACTTTACGGACTGTTTAAGCGCGGTAAGTGCTATTATAGAAGAACACAATATACAAACGGTTTTTATGTTAGGTGATTACAATTCTGACCTACACGAGTTATTTTATAACGAGCTTTTTAGTTTTTGTAGTGAACAACATTGGTCGTGTATTGATGTTGACATTCTCGGTGTGGACTCGGGTACATACACCTTCATAAGTGACGCGCACGGTACTTGCAGCTGGTTAGATCATTGTATAGTTACGCAATCGGCAAAACGTTCTGTCACTAATGTTTACGTAAATTATGATACGCTGTGGTCTGATCATTTTCCTTTAATCATAGAGTGTGACCTGGAGTTACTTACACCTAAATTAGTAAATAAAATGTCACTGAACGATAACACTGTATTGTGGGGCACTAGAAATACAGAACAGATCGCTAAGTATACCACAGAGTGTCATAAGCGCTTAAGGTTGGTTGACTTTCCTACCGAGTGTATAAATTGTGCTGATTTGTACTGTAATGACCCCTATCACCATCGTATTCTTGATGGGATGTACTCTGACATTGTGTCCGCCCTTCGTGCTGCGTCCTTGGCAGGTCGAAGGGGACTTATGAGGAATAGGAGTGGGCCGCGCATAGTGGGTTGGAATAAACACGTCAGCGAGGCTCACCGGAAGGCTAGAATGAAGTTTACGGAGTGGGTAGCGTGTGGTAAACCTAAAGCTGGCCTTATGTACGATGAAATGTGTACCAGCAGAAGAGTTTTTAAATCTCATTTAAAATGGTGTCAAGATCATCAAGCCCAGATTAAAATGGACAGTCTTGCGGAAAAGCACGCCAAATGTGATTTTCGGGGCTTTTGGAAAAGCACCAATAAAGTTAACGCCAAACCTGGACTTCCGGTGAGTGTCGAGGGGGTGAGTGATTGTAAGGGCATTGCTGAAATCTTTAAGAGTCAATTTTCTGTTCAGTCACCGTTGGGTCCGGCGTGTGAGGTTTTCAATGGTGAGTTACCTGAAGGGATAGTGGGGGTGAGGTTTAGTGCCAAGGATGTTGCCATAACCATCAAGAGTATGACAAAAGGCAAGAGTCCGGGTCATGATTCTCTATCCATTGAACACCTGGTTCACGCTGGCTCACATATAAACAGAGTATTAGCGATGTTCTACTCGCTGTGCATGAGCCATTCTTATCTTCCGCCGGATCTCATGAAAACAGTAGTTGTGCCTATAGTTAAGGATAAAACCGGTGACTTGGCTGATAAAAGCAACTATAGGCCCATTTCTCTAGCTACAGTTATAGCGAAGGTGTTTGACGGTATGCTTAATACACAGTTAAGTAAATATATATCTCTGCACGATAATCAGTTTGGATTTAGACCCCGATTATCAACGGAAAGTGCCATACTGTGTCTTAAGCATACTGTCAAATACTATAATGACCGTAAAACCCCGGTATACGCGTGTTTTCTCGACTTGTCCAGGGCCTTTGATTTGGTGGCGTATGATCTCTTGTGGGAAAAACTTGAGAGTATAAACCTACCACCAGAACTAGTTACCATCTTCAAGTATTGGTACACCCACCAAGTCAACAGCGTCAGATGGTCGGGGGCAGTGTCGGAGCCTTATCGGTTACAATGCGGTGTAAGGCAGGGCGGACTGACTTCACCCTCATTATTCAACCTTTATATGGACGCGCTGATCGTTGCGCTGAGCAGTCAGCACGTCGGCTGTCATGTAGATGACGTGTGTATCAACAATTTAAGCTATGCTGACGATATGGTGCTGCTGAGCGCATCGATTTGTGGCCTAAGGAGGTTGATAACGACATGTGAGGATTACGCGGCTAAACATGGACTTGTTTATAATATTAAAAAGAGTCAATACATGGTCTTTGAGGCTAGTGGTGCTATATGCCCCGATTATGTACCACCTATACGTCTGAATAGTGTACCCTTAGACAGGGTGAATCAGTTTAAATACCTAGGGCATATAGTCACGGCTGACCTCAGGGATCATGCTGACTTGGAACGGGAACGGAGGGCTTTATCTAAAAGAGCTAATATGCTGGCCCGCAGGTTCGCGCGTTGCTCGGATGGCGTTAAAATAACTCTTTTCCGAGCATATTGCACGTCCATGTACACCTGCAGCCTGTGGGCCAATTACACGCAGAAAAGCTACAGCACCCTCCGCATTCAATTTAACAACGCTTTCAGAGCGGTTTTGGGTCTGCCTCGCTACTGCAGCGCTTCAGGCATGTTCGCGTGGGCGCGCACGGACTGTTTTCATGCGATCATGCGGAAGCGCTGCGCGTCTCTTGTGCGCAAAGTGCGGGCCAGCTCCAATGCCGTTCTGAGTATGATAGCAAGTAGGTTGGACTGTCCTTATATGCGACACTGCTGTAACAGACAAGTTACTTATAGTGTCGCTCGTAAGAGACTACTGTAATGAATATGTGTTATTTATGGTTGAATATGTATTTTAATTTGATTTATCTAATTTGTGTGTTGATGTTGTATTTATATTGTATTTAATTTTTGTGTGTTTTTGTATATATTATTGAATAATTTATTTTAAAGATGCTTTCAATTATGGGTTATGTGGTACCTGAAATAAATGAATTTTAATTTTAATTTTAATTTTTTTTTTTTAAGTAGTCTAAGTAGGAAATGATGTAACTAGTTATAAGAATACTTAAGAAGGCTGTTAAATTGAGAAATCCACCGTCGTGTAATAGTAAGAAGTAGAAATAAGTTAAAATAATAAGGATAGCGAAAAAAAAAAAAAAAAAAAAAAAAAAATGTGCTGTTTGTCCCCCATGAGTAACAAAAACCAAACAACAAAAGATAAAGAATAAATACCAAATAGACAGAAAGGAGAAGGGCGTCCTACTTGAACGTCCTAATAAAAGTACGTGAGGAATAACAGCTAGATAGAGAATCACTGCGACAAGCATAGGCTCTGATCACGTCAGAGGATCACTGAGCAGAGGCAGGAGTGGGTTTTAGCCGGTAAGAGTCCGGCACTGCCCAGACTGCGTCACAAGTGAGGCAGACTGGGCGTCCATGAGGATTTCCCCTCCTGCCTCAAAAAAAAAAAAAAAAAAAAAAAAAAAAAAAAAAAAAAAAAAAAAAAAAAAAAAAAAAAAAAAAAAAAAAAAAACCTAACCTAACCTAACCTAACCTTTTTTTTTTTTTTTTTTTTTTTATCGTGGAGAAATGCTCATGCATACTGCGCTACCACGGGGAGATAGCGCAGTTATGTGGGACTCTAACCCACTAAAACTCCACGGTGTCCTCCAGTGCCGCTTATGGCGGGAACACGGGAACGCGAAAGCCATCCGCGAACCCGCCGCGGCTGTCCGTCACCGGACCCTCCTCTTAGGGGAATGACCCCCATCACCGGCGCACCAGAACACACAGCACGCCGGACCACCCCGGGCACCAGACAGCGCATGGGTGCCAAACGACCCCGTGTATGGCACCCTTGGTCCCCCTGCGGCGGGTCGGGACAGTGGCCCCGCCGCCTACCACTTTTCGGCCGCAGGGGATAGGGAGAGCGGCCTACGCAATACCGACACTCCTCCTCCCCTGCGGCCCCACCGTGGCCGCCATCCAACGATGGCAGCTCCGTCCAGACCGCGGAGGTGAGGAAAGTGGCGATCTCCATACACCACTCCTCTCCCGCCGGGGCCCGCTACCCCCAGCACCAGTTGCTATGCCGCCCCGCGGCACCGCAACTGGTTGGCCGCTACGTCGTCGGCTTAGCGGACAAAGCCCTGACGAGCGGCCCCTCCTCGGGTTCCTCTTCGCTTCACCGTGGGTGGGGAAAACCACGGCTACTGAGCCCCCCCGCAACGACAATGCGGGAACCCACCGGGGGGGAACCTAACCTAACCTAACCTAACCATAACTTTGCTTCCAGGTGACGCATTTTGACGCTGTTTTCAGCTGAGTTGTTCCTAATTAGGCTACCTAACACCATCTGACTAATAATATTGACGAAAACGCGAAAAAATTTTTCTCGCTAATCGACTTGGAAAATTCATGCAAATTTTTGTATAGGAAACATAAAGTAATTTTTATTTCAAAATTCTTCCCGTAAATCCCGTTTAAATTAGTTGAAACAGATACTTACCTGCCTTACCTGCATTCCGGTGCGCGTTCCGCGAGTCCGAGTCATATAGGGTAGTTGGTATTCCTGGTTTTGTCAAAATTTTCATTCAAAATTCACGTTTTTCACCTGAAAAACAACATTTTTGTTCAGCACAATTTTCAGTAACGCCATAGTTAGCTAGATCGCGCGGAGACGCGTCTTTCGACACCTCGCCCGTGCGCCTAGCGTATATAGCCACTTTATTACATAGAATTTTCGTTTGTTCTATATAGCTGGTAGGTACAAAAATCTACCTAACTGAACCAAGTTTGCATAGAATCGTCATAACTTTGCTTCCAGGTGACGCATTTTGACGCTGTTTTCAGCTGAGTTGTTCCTAATTAGGCTACCTAACACCATCTGACTAATAATATTGACGAAAACGCGAAAAAAATTTTTCTCGCTAATCGACTTGGAAAATTCATGCAAATTTTTGTATAGGAAACATAAAGTAATTTTTATTTCAAAATTCTTCCCGTAAATCCCGTTTAAATTAGTTGAAACAGATACTTACCTGCCTTACCTGCATTCCGGTGCGCGTTCCGCGAGTCCGAGTCATATAGGGTAGTTGGTATTCCTGGTTTTGTCAAAATTTTCATTCAAAATTCACGTTTTTCACCTGAAAAACAACATTTTTGTTCAGCACAATTTTCAGTAACGCCATAGTTAGCTAGATCGCGCGGAGACGCGTCTTTCGACACCTCGCCCGTGCGCCTAGCGTATATAGCCACTTTATTACATAGAATTTTCGTTTGTTCTATATAGCTGGTAGGTACAAAAATCTACCTAACTGAACCAAGTTTGCATAGAATCGTCATAACTTTGCTTCCAGGTGACGCATTTTGACGCTGTTTTCAGCTGAGTTGTTCCTAATTAGGCTACCTAACACCATCTGACTAATAATATTGACGAAAACGCGAAAAAATTTTTCTCGCTAATCGACTTGGAAAATTCATGCAAAGGATGTGTTTTTTTTTCGGCCAAACTTGTACCGAGGTACAAATTACAAGTGAAATTCCTTGCAATAAATTGTGTAATTAGCAGTATTTAAAATCCTCCAATATTCGATAGATTAAGAAATAATAGAATATAAAAAATCACTACCTCCCATCGTTACTGCGTTCAACGAAACGTACATAACAGCAGTGACAGCTGTCAAACTGCCATTTGTCAAAATAATCAAAATATTACATCTGAATTTCGCTGAATACATTTCATCATCGATAAAACGATGGAGCCATTAATATAAAAATGCTTCAACCTTGGGGCATTGGCAGAATCATCGATAAAACGATGGAACCATTATGTACTTTAAAAATTGGAGGAGGCATGGACCTCTTATCAGTGACGGTCATCGGCCTTTATCCAACAGATGCCATATCTATAATTTTTGACATTTTTGGCTGTTTGTCTGTTTAGATGTGTGATTGGTACAGGTACCACGTCAAAAGAACGAAACCAATATGGTTAACTCTCATACTCAAATATTGTTATGAGTATATTTTAGTTTTTGTTTCATCGCAATCGCTTCGCTCAATCAAAAGATATGAGCAATTTAAAAGGTTTTCTGACAGTCCAAGGGACCTAAAATGTGTATGTGTTCGTTCTAAATACCTACTCCACCTACTCTTTTGATTCTACAATAACGACACCATTAAGTATCTATTTAATATTCAAGGGTCGTGTTGATCGACGTTCAAACCACCGCCGGTTAGGTATTAAACAGTTGGTTGCTGTCAAACATCTGACGGCATCCATCCATATATTTATTGACAGTTAGGTACCAGAGATTTCAACACGTTTTTATTTATGTGAACGTTTCACCAAAGTAAATACACGGTTATAGGTATTGTTGTGTTACATTTCATGTTGCTGACAATGTAACAAGGAATTAATAATATTAGAGAGTGTACCTATATGTCAATGGGAATTTAGTAACTAGGGATATTTGAAATAAAACCAATGCAAACATGCATTTTATAATTTTCTTTTATTCCATTTCCTCATTCTCAAAATCATCTCTAACTAGGATATAATCTAGGAAGGAGGCAGGTGCTGTAATATCCTGTTGATGTCGAGCCCACCCCATATACCAAACAATAGTCATGATGTGAGCACAGCAACCAACAGTACGTTTTCCAATTATACAGTTACAGTAATAAGCGTGGATTCTGTGCTCCCAACTGTTTTGTTGCATATTTAATAAAATGTATGTATAATATGTTCTTCCACTACGATGTCTAGACTGGATTCTACCCCTAAATAAAAACATTTCATTCTCTAAATATGGTATATGGAGATGTTCAACATCATGGCAAACTTCAATTTCAAATACTCCATTTTGCCTTATATGTTCCCCGTAGTACGAGCGTGCCTGCTTTATCTGATAAGTTCCCAGTGCAAATAAAATTAAATCAGACTCTGTCATCAGGGGGAACTCATTTACAAGAATATTGGCATTGATGCTTATAAAAGATGCTCTTCTTCTATTAACATTATTTTCAATAATAAAATCAGCTAATAAGTTTGGTTGATTTAATTTTTGCAAGGCACGCTCTAAAAGTAAAGAGGCATCAGGTCTATCTGTAATGGGTACATGGAAAGCATTTATTATGGCCCCTGCAATTCGAAAATCAGTTATTAGATGGGTAGCAGCGTTATTGCTGAAATCATTTCGTACTAGTTTGTAATCTCTCTTAAACCTACCATTTACTACTTCCACTACCCATCTACACATTGTTACAAGCCTAGATTTATTTGCTCTTAATGTAGGTAACTGTGTCTCACCACGTTCCAGGGACTCAGGTTTACAAACATTATAATTTAAAGACGTTAATAATTGAATCGCATCCCTGAATCCCCTATCTAAAATAAAAACGTCTCCTCCTCTAAAATATTGCCGTAGCTCATTACTTTCATGTCTAAACAATTGCTTCATTATATCGGCATCCGACACAGTTGCCGCATAGGGGCCATAAATATCAAGTATGTGACCGTCTGTTGTTACTATTAAAAAAGGCTTTACAAGGTTTCTGTATTTATGTAAACTATAGGATTGTTTCTGAAATAAATAATTTGATGATTTTTGCAAATAAACATATGTCCCATCACAGATAACAATAGCCTTACTATTACCTCCTTCCTCACCACCAAATAGACCTTGTGGTATAGTTAAATTGTGATTAGATATTTCATCTCTTGGCAAATGGTCAATGCCCATATGTAGTGGTACAAATTGTGCATTTAATGTATTTCTTACAATAGTTAATGTCTTCGAAATAGATGATATAGACATTTCAAATAGTTGTCCTAATCTTGAATGTGGCTCCCCTGTTCTTAATTTAACTAAAAATATTGCAAGAGCAGTCTTATATTTTTTGAATTGTTCTCTTAAAAGAGGAGCTTCATTTATTATTATCATGAAGTTTTCTTTAGATAAGCCAGTCCAGTAATGGCATTCTTCATCAGACATTAGACCTAATTGGTCAAAATTGAATTTATTTACTTCTTCATTTGTTAGGGCTAGTGCTATTGTAGCCTCTAACTGAGAAGGAGTAAACTGGTTAATATAGCCATAGTCATCGAGAAACCCCCAATCATAAACACTCAAATGATGGCTACATATACGAGCATTTTCTGTGACAAATAGTTTATTTGATTTTAATAAACGGTACCTTAAAAAGTTTGGTACAACATGTCGTTCCAGATTGGTGCAACCATGTACAAAACATGAACTGGCAGAGTTTCCTGTCCGTCTAAAATTGGGTAGAGCAGTTGGTGGAACATCATTTAATTCATCAACAACATGTTCTGTCTGGACATGTCTCCGAGCTGATAACCAGCACGCATAACACACTCTGCTATGAGTTGTAATCTGAAAACAAAAAAATATGTATAACATCATAATGCTAACAAGAATGGATAAAAAAAGAGTGTGTAATTAATAATTACCAGTATGGGAGAAATTAGTTGGGCAATATATTCTCTTTCTGGTCCTTCAGGCAAAATATGAGAATGAAGTCTAGCAAGTGATGCTTGACATCTAACACATACAGGATCAGTGGATGATGAAGGTTGAGGCTGAAACGGTGGAGGTGGAGTAATTAAAGGTTGAGAATGAGATTGTGAAGGTGTAGGCGAATTTGTTGAGTGTTGATGTGTAGGCGCTTCAATTCTGTTCCGATCCTGCTGTTGTGCACGTCGAACATTTCTACAAACTGCGAGCCAACATGCATAGCACACTCTATTTTCAGGTTGTATCTAAAAATGAAAATATGAATGCTTTTAATAATTGAAAAAACGTGTAAAAGTTATATCATATTTAACTTAAGTGAACAAAAGTGTACATAGAATCGTCTTAGTCAAGTGGTGCTAAGTAGATTTTAACATGTTCAATTAATTTTATATTGCAAAAAGTGTGAACAGAATATACAACATCACATGAGCTTATTATTTTATTAGCATTGATTCATGCTAATTAATACATTAATAAGCTCAAGTAATTGTCTGTCAATGCTATACTTCTTACCTGCCGAGGCAATATACGGCGAGCTATATCATCTCTCTCAGGACCATTAGGCAATGAGTGAGTGTGACAGTTATCAATGGCCTTTTGACAAAAGACACATTGACCTGCAGGAACTGCTCTTGATTCAAAAGACAATTGGTTTGCAGCTGTTGTAAAGCAGTCTCCACACAAATAGCTATTGCAGTCAATCTAAAAAGAAAATATTTCTATAAAACTTCCAATTCTGTAGTTAAGTCATGTATTATAACATATTTTATTTTAAAGCACAGGTTTAAAACATAGTTCTAACAACTTATATGCCTACCTCACGATTAAGAGTTCTTGAAATAATTGAGCTTATTTCACTACCAATTTCTGATATGCTATAATACTGCATCTCATCATTCAACACACTATGACATGAACAGCACTGCATTGTTGTAAACCTCCAATACACTAAAAATAAAAAATACACTTAGAGCAAAGCAGCTTTACAAAGATTTTTTCGTAATCAGTACATGTAAAGTTGAATTAGATTTTATAACCTCTATGGGTAATCATCAATTTGTTAATATTGTTTAAAAAAAAACGTGTTATAGTCCAATACTTACGCAAATCTGATGTGAAAAGTCTGTTTAAACAGAGTCCAGAGTATAATAGCAAAGTTGTCGAAATCCAACGAAAAAACGATAGCAGCCAAATCACAGTGTCAAGTCCAAATGAGTTAGCCAGGTCGTCAAGATGGTAGAAATCAATCGAAAGTCCAGTGAAGAATAGCCAAATCAACAATTATTATGAAATCGCACTCGTAATAGCACTCCAAGAGACGGCAAACCAACGAACGAGGAACCGAAATGGAATGATGACATTAATGGCAACAACAAAAATAACAACAACTAATTAAAAAAAATATTTATAGGCTTTGGAGCACAGTCTTTTGGCCATTCAGAAAGCTAACCAAACGCATACAATAATCTGCAAAAATAAATGTATTTTTTTAAATTCTTATTCGCATAATGTTTCACAAAAACAAAATAAACCTTTTTTTAATACAAAAATAAGATAATAATCAGTATATTTTTAGGATAATTTCTTTATGTTACATGAAGTAACGAAACGCATCATCGGAAGAATTTATCATGAGATTGCCAAATTAATTTATGGGTTGCAAGTTATTAACAACTTTGAACGACAATTTCATGTGGTACAAATGTATATATAAATCCAATATATATTTTTTCAGAATCTACGATTTTTTCCCTGTATTTCAGTACTTTCGTTCATAAGGTACATTGTTTGGCCATAGTTGTATGAAAAAAAAAACACCTCCTTTTTGTATAGGAAACATAAAGTAATTTTTATTTCAAAATTCTTCCCGTAAATCCCGTTTAAATTAGTTGAAACAGATACTTACCTGCCTTACCTGCATTCCGGTGCGCGTTCCGCGAGTCCGAGTCATATAGGGTAGTTGGTATTCCTGGTTTTGTCAAAATTTTCATTCAAAATTCACGTTTTTCACCTGAAAAACAACATTTTTGTTCAGCACAATTTTCAGTAACGCCATAGTTAGCTAGATCGCGCGGAGACGCGTCTTTCGACACCTCGCCCGTGCGCCTAGCGTATATAGCCACTTTATTACATAGAATTTTCGTTTGTTCTATATAGCTGGTAGGTACAAAAATCTACCTAACTGAACCAAGTTTGCATAGAATCGTCATAACTTTGCTTCCAGGTGACGCATTTTGACGCTGTTTTCAGCTGAGTTGTTCCTAATTAGGCTACCTAACACCATCTGACTAATAATATTGACGAAAACGCGAAAAAATTTTTCTCGCTAATCGACTTGGAAAATTCATGCAAATTTTTGTATAGGAAACATAAAGTAATTTTTATTTCAAAATTCTTCCCGTAAATCCCGTTTAAATTAGTTGAAACAGATACTTACCTGCCTTACCTGCATTCCGGTGCGCGTTCCGCGAGTCCGAGTCATATAGGGTAGTTGGTATTCCTGGTTTTGTCAAAATTTTCATTCAAAATTCACGTTTTTCACCTGAAAAACAACATTTTTGTTCAGCACAATTTTCAGTAACGCCATAGTTAGCTAGATCGCGCGGAGACGCGTCTTTCGACACCTCGCCCGTGCGCCTAGCGTATATAGCCACTTTATTACATAGAATTTTCGTTTGTTCTATATAGCTGGTAGGTACAAAAATCTACCTAACTGAACCAAGTTTGCATAGAATCGTCATAACTTTGCTTCCAGGTGACGCATTTTGACGCTGTTTTCAGCTGAGTTGTTCCTAATTAGGCTACCTAACACCATCTGACTAATAATATTGACGAAAACGCGAAAAAATTTTTCTCGCTAATCGACTTGGAAAATTCATGCAAATTTTTGTATAGGAAACATAAAGTAATTTTTATTTCAAAATTCTTCCCGTAAATCCCGTTTAAATTAGTTGAAACAGATACTTACCTGCCTTACCTGCATTCCGGTGCGCGTTCCGCGAGTCCGAGTCATATAGGGTAGTTGGTATTCCTGGTTTTGTCAAAATTTTCATTCAAAATTCACGTTTTTCACCTGAAAAACAACATTTTTGTTCAGCACAATTTTCAGTAACGCCATAGTTAGCTAGATCGCGCGGAGACGCGTCTTTCGACACCTCGCCCGTGCGCCTAGCGTATATAGCCACTTTATTACATAGAATTTTCGTTTGTTCTATATAGCTGGTAGGTACAAAAATCTACCTAACTGAACCAAGTTTGCATAGAATCGTCATAACTTTGCTTCCAGGTGACGCATTTTGACGCTGTTTTCAGCTGAGTTGTTCCTAATTAGGCTACCTAACACCATCTGACTAATAATATTGACGAAAACGCGAAAAAATTTTTCTCGCTAATCGACTTGGAAAATTCATGCAAATTTTTGTATAGGAAACATAAAGTAATTTTTATTTCAAAATTCTTCCCGTAAATCCCGTTTAAATTAGTTGAAACAGATACTTACCTGCCTTACCTGCATTCCGGTGCGCGTTCCGCGAGTCCGAGTCATATAGGGTAGTTGGTATTCCTGGTTTTGTCAAAATTTTCATTCAAAATTCACGTTTTTCACCTGAAAAACAACATTTTTGTTCAGCACAATTTTCAGTAACGCCATAGTTAGCTAGATCGCGTGGAGACGCGTCTTTCGACACCTCGCCCATGCGCCTAGCGTATATAGCCACTTTATTACATAGAATTTTCGTTTGTTCTATATAGCTGGTAGGTACAAAAATCTACCTAACTGAACCAAGTTTGCATAGAATCGTCATAACTTTGCTTCCAGGTGACGCATTTTGACGCTGTTTTCAGCTGAGTTGTTCCTAATTAGGCTACCTAACACCATCTGACTAATAATATTGACGAAAACGCGAAAAAATTTTTTCTCGCTAATCGACTTGGAAAATTCATGCAAATTTTTGTATAGGAAACATAAAGTAATTTTTATTTCAAAATTCTTCCCGTAAATCCCGTTTAAATTAGTTGAAACAGATACTTACCTGCCTTACCTGCATTCCGGTGCGCGTTCCGCGAGTCCGAGTCATATAGGGTAGTTGGTATTCCTGGTTTTGTCAAAATTTTCATTCAAAATTCACGTTTTTCACCTGAAAAACAACATTTTTGTTCAGCACAATTTTCAGTAACGCCATAGTTAGCTAGATCGCGCGGAGACGCGTCTTTCGACACCTCGCCCGTGCGCCTAGCGTATATAGCCACTTTATTACATAGAATTTTCGTTTGTTCTATATAGCTGGTAGGTACAAAAATCTACCTAACTGAACCAAGTTTGCATAGAATCGTCATAACTTTGCTTCCAGGTGACGCATTTTGACGCTGTTTTCAGCTGAGTTGTTCCTAATTAGGCTACCTAACACCATCTGACTAATAATATTGACGAAAACGCGAAAAAAATTTTCTCGCTAATCGACTTGGAAAATTCATGCAAATTTTTGTATAGGAAACATAAAGTAATTTTTATTTCAAAATTCTTCCCGTAAATCCCGTTTAAATTAGTTGAAACAGATACTTACCTGCCTTACCTGCATTCCGGTGCGCGTTCCGCGAGTCCGAGTCATATAGGGTAGTTGGTATTCCTGGTTTTGTCAAAATTTTCATTCAAAATTCACGTTTTTCACCTGAAAAACAACATTTTTGTTCAGCACAATTTTCAGTAACGCCATAGTTAGCTAGATCGCGCGGAGACGCGTCTTTCGACACCTCGCCCGTGCGCCTAGCGTATATAGCCACTTTATTACATAGAATTTTCGTTTGTTCTATATAGCTGGTAGGTACAAAAATCTACCTAACTGAACCAAGTTTGCATAGAATCGTCATAACTTTGCTTCCAGGTGACGCATTTTGACGCTGTTTTCAGCTGAGTTGTTCCTAATTAGGCTACCTAACACCATCTGACTAATAATATTGACGAAAACGCGAAAAAATTTTGCCCGTCCGCCCACCCTGTTACTAGTGGCCAGGTGGACGAGTCTGGTTTTGGCAAAGTATTGAACTTTTATTTTTAGCTTTAGACCTTTTATTTTGTTAGATTAGTAGGAGTTATTGACCTGTCGGTCCGTAGACCGAAAGAAGATTTAATATATTTTATAATTTCGTTTATTTAGTTGCTTCTGTGCATCCCCCCTTTACAGGGACACAAAGCATTACCAGTTTCCTCTGACCGGGCGGTATATGAATTTGACCTTCACGCTCACCAGCGCCATGTTTCGTACACCGGCCAAGAAGACCGCGAGCTCGCCGGTGTCCAGGGCCTCGCCGTCGATAAGGGTCTCGGAGGAGAGTTCAGACGAGGGGATGTCACGACCGGCACAGGCTGGCCCGTCGGTGAGGCGAAGCTTTGGTGAGTTGGAGGCTGACCGACCAAGGTCTGGACAGCTTCTCAAAACCCCAACGCCACCGAAGAAAGCCCTTGTGACTACTCCCCCGAGAATAAAATCCAAGGCAATGCTCGCACACCTGAGTAAGCCTGAAGGAACAAAACAGCCTGAGCGGACTGAAGAGACCACGCCGCGGGAAGTGCAACCCGTGAGGTACCTAAATAGAACCACGGAAGCAAAGGCTTGCCTCACAAAGGCAAAAATTCAACTCCTGAGCTCCAGAAACCTGAAGAAGGAGATAAAAGATGAGATCACGCGGGCTGTTGAAAGACTTTACCAGTTGGTGAAGGAGGCTGAAGCTGAAAGAGAAGCAGTAACCTGTGAGGAAAGCCAACCGGAAACCCGAATGGAGCCTAAGCCGACCACAGATAAATCAACAGAGCTAATGAAAAGCCTTGTGGAAGGCCTGCAACAGCACAGGCAGGAGTTGCAGGAGTGCAAAGAACACACTCAGGCTCTGTCGGAGCAACTCCAGCTGGTCCCTCGCTACGTCGCAGGCCAGGGGCCGTCTTTCGCGGAAATCGCTGCTGGTCCGAAGCAGAACATCCAAGAACCTCTTCACTCGGTGGTGGTATCATCTGTGAATGATCAGGACACGAGTGAAGAGGTTATTGAGAAGCTGAGGACGGCGATCGATGCCCGAGCTGAGGGCACCAGGGTTGAGCGATTGCGCAAGGCGAGGGACCAGAAGGTGGTGGTCGGTTTTAGGACTCGAGAGGAGCTGACGAGGGTGACCGCACGAATTCGGAAGGCTGGCAATCTGGTGGCAGAAGAGGTTAAAAACAAGGACCCTCTGATAATTATCAAGGACGTCCTCTCCTGCCACACAGACGTGGAACTTACGCAAGCCCTGGAGCGGCAGAACGTCCACCTGATCGGGGATATTCCTGCAGGTGATGTGAGGTTGGGGGTGAAGTACCGTCGTAAGACGAGGAACCCCCACATGTGCCATGTCATCCTGCAGGTGTCCCCGACTGTGTGGCAGCGGCTGACTACGGCGGGTCGCGTGCACATTGACCTGCAGCGGGTGCGAGTGCAGGACCAGTCGCCATTGGTGCAGTGCACTCGCTGCCTGTGCTTCGGCCATGGCAGGAAACTGTGCACGAGGCCCGCCGATCTCTGCATACACTGCGGTGACCCCCACCTGCGTGCCGACTGTCCGTCGCGGCTGGCAGAAGAAACACCAAAATGCCACAATTGTCTGTCGGCAAAGCTGGATCGCACGGACCACAACGCCTTCGACAACGTGTGCCCCATTCGCGTTAAATGGGACGCATTGGCACGCTTGTCGGTGGCGTACTGCTAAGGTGCATCCAGCTTTGCCCAGAAGTAAGAACCACAACGGTATTGATTATAAAATGAATATGCAGAAACCCAAAGCAACAAACATTAGTAGAGCCTCAATAAATTGGAACTCAAGAGAAGCAAATTGGAGCCAACTTCATAAGAAATTGACCCAATTAGTAGCTGTCTCCAAATTAAATTCACAAGAACTTGAAAACCTCGACAATATAATTGATATAAAAATTACAAGTAGTTTAATCAAATGCATAAATACCGATATCATAACTATTATTAGTACCAAATTTAGCTTACCGTTGTGGTCCGACGCCGCGAGCCGCATTCAAAGTATTGCATCGGTCTGGAGTGCGCAGGTCGTCGAGCAGCACCTGAAACAAAAAGAAAATTGTTATTACGAATCATCGGCAGCACAGATCGAAACCTGGAAGTACCTTAATGAAAAGCAGGACAAAGTTAAAGTTAATACTGAACTCGTAATAGCAACTGTAAATCTGCCAGGATTGACAAAACGTAAACGCCAGGAAGATACTATTAAACAATTAGCAACTAAAGCGATAGGATTTGAAATAAAACTTAGATGATAAAATTATGTCTATATGATATATTGTGTATATATTAGGATAGTCATAGCATAAATGTAGTATTGATTAAGTAATAGGTATAATTTTATTGGAAATAGTATAGTTAGGCTAGAAAAAACAGAAAAAATACAAAAATAAAAATAGACGTAATATAAGTTAATTAGTTATTTATCAGGCATGTGGGATTAAAGCTTCTGAAAATCACCCATGACAAAAATAGGCATCAGTTCTATGGATAGTGTGTGTGAAGCAAACACTGCTTCCAGGAAATCAATTCTTCCTAAAACAGGACTGCTCCAAATATAAACCGAAAGATTGGTAACAATCAGAAAACCGTATTACCAAGGGCTCTGATAATGTCAGAGGGACACTGAGCAAGGGCAGGAGTGGGTTTTAGCCGGTAAGAGTCCGGCACTGTCCAGACTGCGTCACAAGTGAGGTAGTCTGGGCGTCCATGAGGATTTCCCACTCCTGCCAAAAAAAAAAAAAAAAAAAAAAAAAAAAAAAAAAAAAAAAAAAAAAAAAAAAAAAAAAAACCTAACCTAACCTTTTTTTTTTTTTTTATCGTGGAGAAATGCTCATGCATACTGCGCTACCACGGGGAGATAGCGCAGTTATGTGGGACTCTAACCCACTAAAACTCCACGGTGTCCTCCAGTGCCGCTTATGGCGGGAACACGGGAACGCGAAAGCCATCCGCGAACCCGCCGCGGCTGTCCGTCACCAGACCCTCCTCTTAGGGGAATGACCCCCATCACCGGCGCACCAGAACACACGGCACGCCGGACCACCCCGGGCACCAGACAGCGCATGGGTGCCAAACGACCCCGTGTATGGCACCCTTGGTCCCCCTGCGGCGGGTCGGGATAGTGGCCCCGCCGCCTACCACTTTTCGGCCGCAGGGGATAGGGAGAGCGGCCTACGCAATACCAACACTCCTCCTCCCCTGCGGCCCCACCGCGTCCGCCATCTAACGATGGCAGCTCCGTCCAGACCGCGGAAGGTGAGGAAAGTGGCGATCTCTATACACCACTCCTCTCCCGCCGCGGCCCACTACCCCCAGCACCAGTTGCTATGCCGCCCCGCGGCACCGCAACTGGTTGGCCGCTACGTCGTCGGCTTAGCGGACAAAGCCCTGACGAGCGGCCCCTCCTCGGGTTCCTCTTCGCTTCACCGTGGGTGCGGAAAACCACGGCTACTGAGCCCCCCCGCAACGACAATGCGGGAACCCACCGGGGGGGAACCTAACCTAACCTAAACTTTTTTTTTTTTTTTTTTGAGTAGGCAACCGTCGGGCGGTCTAAGTCGACCGACCCCGGAGCATAAGGCTCCCCCGCCCGCAGAAATTCGCCACAGTCAATACCCTCTCCGTAAGATGTACGTGGAGAGACTATTGGCCGTGCCCAGGGTGCACCGGCCCGAAAACCTGCCCTTTCCCCCGAACGTATTCGAAAGGAACGAGCAGCCATCTGGCAAACGAGGAGGTTTTCTGCCTGCACCCCAACCTTTTTTTTTTTTTTTTTTTTTTTTTTTTTTTTTTTTTTTTTTTCTCGCTGAGAAAATGCTTTATGCATGCCCGCTCGCGGGGGACGAGACGGGGTATGTGGGACTCCTGTCAGAATGACAGTCTACCCACTAAAAACTCAGGGGTGTTCCCGCATCGCCGTGATGGGAGGGCCATGGGAAACAAACTTCCACAACCCTCCCGGCGCAAGCCCTCCTAGGTGGCGGGCCCCCCATGCCCGCCCATGTTTCTCCACATGTGGAGAAACGTCCCACTCACCCTCTATAAAATAGCGGTGAGTAGGCAACCGTCGGGCGGTCTAAGTCGACCGACCCCGGAGCATAAGGCTCCCCCGCCCGCAGAAATTCGCCACAGTCAATACCCTCTCCGTAAGATGTACGTGGAGAGACTATTGGCCGTGCCCAGGGTGCACCGGCCCGAAAAACTGCCCTTTCCCCCGAACGTATTCGAAAGGAACGAGCAGCCATCTGGCACACGAGGAGGTTTTCTGCCTGCACCCCGCCTGCACCCCAACCTAACCTAACCTAACCTAACCTTTTTTTTTTTTTGTTTACGGGGGGAAATCCTCATGGATGTCCTCCGCCCTGGGGAGGGCGGAGGGGTCTGTCAGACTCTTACTGACTAAAACCACCCCGGTGTTCCGCCTCACACTTGCACCGGAGATCACGGGAACAAAAATGACTTCCGCGATCCCCGGCTAGTGCCGGCCCGCCTGTGCGGGCCACCTCGCGTTAGGGGGGGAGTGAGGTGTTAAACTCCCCCCTTACATCAAATAGAGGCGCGCGTGGAACACTACGCGCCGCCATCTCGGGTCCTAAGAAGTAGGGGGCGACGGATTTCCCCAGATCCGTCGCCCCTGGACCCATTTAGGGGGGCCGGAAGAGGGCGTTGTCCGCCCTCCGCCGACGCCCGGTGCGTCTGCTGCGGATCGGGTTAGCGGAAGAAATCTCCCGCTCCCTCTCCGCAGCCTCCTTCTGCGAAAGTACGATTTCGCAGAAGGATACCACCGCGTCCCAGGACTCCTCGCTGCCGACCATCGAGTCGACAACGGCCGGCAGCGACAGGTCACTGCCTACTCCTGAGATGAGGGCACGGCGCGGCTCCTCCCAAGCAGCACACTCTGCAAGCGTGTGCCACGCCGTATCCTCCCGACAGTCGACGCAGTGGTGACACCGAGCGTCCGGCTCCCTGTTTATGCGACACAGGTACTTCCCGAAGCAACCATGCCCCGAGAGCACCTGTGTCACCCGAAACGACAGGGAGCCGTGCCTCCTCCCGAGCCAGCGCTCGAGTACCGGCCGGACCGCCCCGATGGTGGCGGGGCCGGCGGTAGGGCGTGAAAGCCTGTCCCGCCATTCCGCCACCAGGGCTGCGCGAAGCTGTGACCGACGCAACTCCAAATGTCGCGGCGTCAGCCACTCGCCCCGCGCCCTCGAGTCCTCGCGCCACTGATACAATGACGCGAGTACCTTCGCCTCGAGGTCCCACGGCGGGGATCCGGCCAGTACGCAAGCCGCCTCGTAGGAGATCGTGCGATATCCCCTAATGACTCTGACGGCCATCGCTCGCTGTGGCCTTCGCAGGACAGCGATGCTGCCGGCCGTCAGGTCAGCCGCCCAGATCGGGGCCCCATACAGGGCCATCGATCGCACGATCCCCACGTAGAGCCGCCTACAGGCGGCGCTCGGGCCCCCCAGATTGGGAAGCAGCGTTGACAGCGCCCCAGCCGCGCCCAACAACTTGGGCGCGAGCCGCTGGAAGTGGGGGCCGAAATCCCACCGGCTGTCGAGCACCAATCCAAGATATTTCATGGTAAACTCGACAGCGATTCGAGACCCCCCGACCACGATGTGTGATCCCAGCGGCGGCGCCCGCCGGGGGCCATGAAAGACCATGGCCTCCGACTTGTTGAGGGCCACCTTCAGGCCTAGGCGCCGTATGCGGGTCACGACCTGTGACACCGCAGCCGTCGCTAGCAACGCTGCCTCCCTGTACGAGCTCCCCCGGGCCGTGACCAGCGTGTCATCCGCATAACACGTCAAGTCCACGCCCGGCTGGAGCTCGCCCCTCAGCACCCAGTCGTACCCGATGTTCCACAGGAGCGGTCCCACGACCGAACCCTGTGGAACACCGCACGACATGCGGCGCTGGCTTCCGCCATCACGTCCCATGTAGGTGACACACCTATCCGCCAGATAAGCCCCAACGATGCGGCGGAGGTACGGGGGCACCCGATGATAACGCAGTGCCTCCCGAATGCAGCTCCAGGGCAGGGTGTTGAAGGCGTTGGAGATGTCCAACGATACGGCCAACATCACCCCGCCCCGGGACACCGCTTCCTCCGCCAGGACTCTCACCCGCGATATCGCGTGGATGGTGGAGCGCCCGTGCCGAAAGCCGAACTGGCTTTCGGCTAGGTCAGGCCCCTTCCTGCTTAAGTGGCCGACGAGGCGGGCAGCGATTATCCGCTCAAACATTTTACCCACCTCGTCAAGCAGCACTATGGGCCTGTACGCGGACGGTGAGTCCGCGGGACGCCCCACCTTCTTGAGCAGGACCAGACGACCAGATTTCCACAACGTGGGAAACTGGCCCTGCTCAAGGCACGCGGTGTAGAGTCCTCTCAGTTGGGGCTCTAGCTCCTTCAGAGCGAGGGCTAGCACTATGCCGTGAATACCATCGGGCCCCGGAGCCACGTTCTTGGCCCGGAGCCGCATCACGGCCGCCCTCATCTCTGCCTGTGTCACCTCTGGGACGTTGATGGCGCTCTCCTCGGTAGGCTCTGCAGCTGCGGGCAATGCCATCGGCGGCGGAGTGTGCTCTGCTCTTGCCGGGAAGAGGGCTGCGACGACCTGCTCCAGCAACTCAGGTTGGAGACTCTCCGTGAGTGGAGGCGCCGCGGGTCGAAGTTTCCCTCGAACCGCACGATAGGGGCGCCCCCACGGATCTCCGTCGAGAGTCTCCAACATCTCTTCCGTGGCTCGCGTCTTCGCTTCGCCGATGGCCAGCCACAGAGCCTCCTTAGCCGCGCGGTACACCTCATACCGCGCGGCTTCTCCGTCAGGGACCCGACGACGTCTCCTCCGGTATCGGGTGTACTGGCGTCTGACCGCCACGCACTCGACACGTAGTTGCGCGATCTCGGCAGACCACCAGTACACCTGGCGCCTTCCTGAATGCGCGTGGACGCGGGGCATGGACGCGTCGCTGATTTGCGTCATCGCCCCGCGGAACTACAGCGCCTCTTCTTCGACGTCGACGGGTCCGATCGTCGCCGACTCCCGGATCCAGGCCTGGACAACAGCGGCCTCCTCGAGAACATCCCTGTCGATGCGCTTACGCGCCCAGCGCGGGCCGTCCGTTCGCGGGGCCGATGGACTGCGGCCGCCGGTGGTCTGGGCGGAGACGTCGAAGCGGATATATCTGTGATCCGACAACGTCTCCACCTCCACGGCGACACGCCAGTCGCGGACACGGCTCGCGACAGCAGGGCTAGCGAACGATACGTCTACGATCGAACCACCCCGCTGCCGCACGCACGTGTGTACCGAGCCCCGGTTTAAGACGACCAGGCCAGTCGTGACCACCCACTCCTCCAGCGCCTCACCCCTAGCATCGGTCACCGGGGATCCCCACGCAGAAGACTTGGCGTTAAGATCCCCTAGTAACAGCACGGGGCGAGGGTGGAGTCGGCCTACGACGGCCCCCAACTCGACAAGGAAGTTCTCGAAGTCGGCGAGGCTCTTGTTGGGCGAAAAATACGCCCCAACAGTGCCAATGCCGGCTGCGAGGGCGGCCACCCAGCCGTGACCTCGGGACGGGTTGACGAGAGCCCCGCCAATAATGGCCACCGAGCCGTCAAGATCTCCCACCCAGTTACCCCTGGGGGGGACAAAATACGGCTCGGCGACCACGGCCACGTCAATCGACCACTCTGCCATGCTCTGGATCAATAGATCCTGAGCTCTGGCAGCGTGGTTGATGTTGCCCTGGAGGAAATGGTAAGGCGCCATTAAGCGCAGTCCATTCCCTCCGTCGCACCATCAATAGGCCGGGAGTCGGCCGTAGGGCACCCAGGCTGAGGGGGGGGTAACAAGCCCCCTGCAGCTTTGGCTCTTCTCCTCTTCTTTTTTTGGGTGGGCGCGCTACATGCTCTCCCACCCGCTCTGTGCCCAGCGGGCCTCCCTGCAGCTGTACAGAGGCTGCAGTTTGGCGTCGCGGAGCACTGGGCCGATTTGTGGCCGGGCTGACCGCAGCGATAGCATTGCTCGCTGCGGTCTATTTCGGCGGTGCAACCCGCCCGGACATGCCCAATGTCCAGGCAACGGTAGCACCGCAAAGCCCTGGGTTGCAGCAGCTTCACTCTTGCTGCAACCCAGCCCACCAATAGCCGCCCACCGTCGGCGACCTTATTAGCCGCCGCCACCGGGCAACGCACCCACACCACACCGAGCCCGGAGGCGCCAGTGCGGATTTCGCCCGCCCGTATGTCATCGGGCGGACATCCGCCGACTCGGGCGATGGCCGCCACAACCTCAGCCGAGGTGGTCGAGTCGTCCAGGCCGTCGACTCGCAGCTCAGCGGTCTTCATCGGCCTGGACACTCGAACGTCCTCGGGGTTGAGGACCTCCCTCAACTTGGCGGCCAGTATATCCGCCTTTTCTCCGCAAGAGGCACCCGACACCTCAAGCAGCCGCGCCCCCGTAATCGCCGGCCTCAGTCTGAAGCCGGACGGTGTGCCAAGGTCGGGGAACGCGACTTTAGCTTTCGCCTCCAATAGGACCGCCTTATACGAGACGCCCCTTTCGACGGCTCCGGGCTGCAGTGTAATCACCACAGCCGCGGAGCGTGGGGCTCGTTGCCTAGGCGGCCTCTGGGTCTTATTTGTGGCCGGTGCAGGTGCCTTTGCGGTTGCGGGCGGCGCTGCCTTCTTCTTGCGGCCCCTCTTGACGACCGTTGTCCAGGCTTCCGTGGAGGACCCGGGAACAGTCGCCGGGGGACCGGAAGTCTGGGCATTGGGCCCATGTGTAGACGCCGGGGGAGCAGCCTTCCGGGAAGTGGGCGCAGACTTGGTCTTCGCTGTCTTACTGGCCCCCTTCCCGGACCCGTTCGGCTCAGCCGCCGCAACCGTTGACCCCGGTTTGGCGGATCCAGCCAACCGCTGCTTGTCCGCAGCGAGCGGTGGGCGGGAGGTTTCGGCTGGGAGGAGCCTCTCCTCAATGGCCTCGATGCGTGCCGACACCATCTTGCCGCACTGCATCATGCAGATGCGAGCGATCTTCTCGACCTCCGCATCCGCAAGTGCAGCGGCCGATGATGGGGTCGACAATGGAGGTGACGGCGGAACCGGCGATCCAGTGGTCGCAGGAGCTGCGCTCTGGGCGGCAAACTGCCGTTTGAGGTCCTCCAACTCGGCTTGGAGACGGCGGTTCTCTTCCCACAGCTTCGCCGTCTCCTCCGTGCTTGACCGACTCTGGAGGACCTCAACTGCCTCCCTGATTCCGTCGGCCGCCTCCTTCAGGGCACGCGTGAACGTGCCCTTCAGATTGCCCGATTTAGTGGCAACCTGAAGGACGACGCCCACGCCGTCCAGAACTTGGCGACTGAGCGCCACCGCCGAAACGCTCCCCCCGGCAGCCAACCGGGCTGAGCGCCGCTCCCGCAGCTGACGGGCCAGCACTTCGACCTCGTCAGCCGCTCTGGCCTTGCGCTGCGCCCACTTGGCAGCATTGGCCTCCGCCTTGTTGGACCCCAGCAGTAAGCCATCGCTGAGGTCCGACATCGTGGCCTCGGAGTTCACGCTCTCCAAGCTCTCCGCGTGCTCCACCGGAGCAGGTGTATTGGGCTGGGACACCGGCACGGATCGATCCCTTACACCGCCCTTCGGTAGACGAGCAGAAGGTCTGCTAATTGCGCGACCTCGCCTACTCCTGCCCGTTGGCACCTTAGGGGCCGGCAGGTTTTCCTCGCTAAGGGAGCGTGGCGAGCGCTTCCTCCTTCCTTTGGAGGGATGCTCAGCCATACTCCCTTCAGCCCGAGAGCGCTCCGAGCTAACGCTCGCCACGCTCGCCATCTTCTCGGATGTAGTGTCGGAATCCGACATTGCACCCACACTCGATCTCGACTCGATCAATACGATCGGCAACCTCTCGACATTTTTTTTATTTTTTATTTCGGTATCCATATGATTCCCACGAGTATGGGGGATATAAAAGGTCCACCTAGGGTAACCCCCTGTCCCTAGGCAAGTGTACATTTGTAACCCAACCAGGGGGTCCACTGATCCCTGGCTGGGGGTGCGCTCGGAACTGATGCGCCACCTGCAACAATAAAGTTGCAGATGACACTACTCCTCAGCCATTCATACCCTCGCCGCACACCAAAACTTGGTATTAGAGGAATTTTTTATAGAGGTTATCTTCCTCGCGATCTAGGCGATCAAGCCAAGATCCTCGTCCCGTTCCGAGTCATAAAACATGACCATGATCTCGTCACGGATTACGATTTCGACGGTTGCAGTCGGGGGAACCAGATCCCCCGCTACTAGCTCGTTGGCAGGGTAAGTGCACAACGAGCGCCGCCCATGTTTCTCTGCGGAGAAACATCCTGCGCCCAATCAACCCGCCCTCTGTAAGCAGAGGGGGGAGTGGACGACCGTCGGGTGGTCTAAATCGACCGACCCAGGAGCGTAAGGCTCCCCCCCACGCAGAAATTCGCCACAGTCAATACCCTCTCCGACATGGAGAGACTATTGGCCGTACCCAGGATGCACCGGCCTGACGACTGCCCTTTCCCCCGAACGTATTCGAAAGGAACGAGCAGCAATCAGGCACACGAGGAGGTTTTCTGCCTGCACCCCAACCTAACCTTTTTTTTTTTTTTTCCCGCTGAGAAAATGCTTTATGCATGCCCGCTCGCGGGGGACGAGACGGGGTATGTGGGACTCCTGTCGGAAGGACAGTCTACCCACTAAAAACTCAGCGGTGTTCCCGCATCGCCGTGATGGGAGGGCCATGGGAAACAAACTTCCACAACCCTCCCGGCGCAAGCCCGCCTGGGTGGCGGGCCCCGCATGCCCCCCCTCCCAGCCCCAGCCCGGGGGGGGGGGGTTACGGGAATGGCCGGGAACACCTGGCCATTCCCGTCCGGCACTGGTGGAGGTCTGTGCAATGCAGGCAAGGTTACCCCCGCGCCCGTTGCCTGCTGGCCTCCACCTAGGAGGGGTCGAAGCTGACCGTCACTGACGTCTTCTTCGACCTCTCCTCCGCCTTCGGAGCGCCACCGCGTGAGGGTCGTCCTCCCGCGTGCGCTCCGCTGCCTCCTTCTGGGACATGACATGTTCACAGAAGGAGGCGACTGCTGCCCAGGACCTCTCATCCTCCAGCATGGTGTTAACCAACGCGGGGAGCGAGAGGTCCGGTCCGACCGCCGCGCTGAGACTGCTGCGCAGCTCAGACCACGCCGGGCACACCTCGAGGGTGTGCTGCGCCGTGTCCTCCGCCGCGCCGCAGTCGCAGCACGCCGGCGTCTCCTCCCGTCCGATTCGGTGCAGGTACGAACCGAAGCAACCGTGCCCGGACAGCACCTGCACGAGCCGAAACGAGAGAAGCCCGTGCGGCCGATCGAGCCAGTCTCGCAGGACCGGCCCGATCGCGTCGAGGGTTCTGCGGCCGAAGGCTGCGGAGGCAAGGTCCTCCGTCCAATGGACGACGATGGCGTCCCTCGCCTCCCGCCGGACGGCCTCCCGCTCTTCCGGGACTGGGCGTTCTCCTCTCGCCCTCCGCCCCGCCGTCCATTCATACACTCTGGCGAGCACCCACGCCTCGAGCTCCCAAGGGGGGGTGCCGGCCAGAGCACATGCCGCCGCAAATCCCACCGTGCGGTAGGCCCGCGCCACCCGCTGGGCTATGGCCCTTTGGGGCGCCCGCAAGGAGGCGGCGTTCTCTCTCCGCTGGAGGGAGTCTTCCCAGATGGGGGCCCCGTAGAGGGCCATGCTCTTCAAGATGCCGGCATAAAGTTGCCGGCATCGTGCGCTGGGCCCTTCCAAATTGGGAAGCAACCACGACAGCGCGCCCCAACCTAACCTTTTTTTTTTTTTTTTTTTTTCCCGCTGAGAAAATGCTTTATGCATGCCCGCTCGCGGGGGACGAGACGGGGTATGTGGGACTCCTGTCGGAAGGACAGTCTACCCACTAAAAACTCAGCGGTGTTCCCGCATCGCCGTGATGGGAGGGCCATGGGAAACAAACTTCCACAACCCTCCCGGCGCAAGCCCGCCTAGGTGGCGGGCCCCGCATGCCCCCCCTCCCAGCCCCAGCCCGGGGGGGGGGGTTACGGGAATGGCCGGGAACACCTGGCCATTCCCGTCCGGCACTGGTGGAGGTCTGTGCAATGCAGGCAAGGTTACCCCCGCGCCCGTTGCCTGCTGGCCTCCACCTAGGAGGGGTCGAAGCTGACCGTCACTGACGTCTTCTTCGACCTCTCCTCCGCCTTCGGAGCGCCACCGCGTGAGGGTCGTCCTCCCGCGTGCGCTCCGCTGCCTCCTTCTGGGACATGACATGTTCACAGAAGGAGGCGACTGCCGCCCAGGACCTCTCATCCTCCAGCATGGTGTTAACCAACGCGGGGAGCGAGAGGTCCGGTCCGACCGCCGCGCTGAGACCGCTGCGCAGCTCAGACCACGCCGGGCACACCTCGAGGGTGTGCTGCGCCGTGTCCTCCGCCGCGCCGCAGTCGCAGCACGCCGGCGTCTCCTCCCGTCCGATTCGGTGCAGGTACGAACCGAAGCAACCGTGCCCGGACAGCACCTGCACGAGCCGAAACGAGAGAAGCCCGTGCGGCCGATCGAGCCAGTCTCGCAGGACCGGCCCGATCGCGTCGAGGGTTCTGCGGCCGAAGGCTGCGGAGGCAAGGTCCTCCGTCCAATGGACGACGATGGCGTCCCTCGCCTCCCGCCGGACGGCCTCCCGCTCTTCCGGGACTGGGCGTTCTCCTCTCGCCCTCCGCCCCGCCGTCCATTCATACACTCTGGCGAGCACCCACGCCTCGAGCTCCCAAGGGGGGGTGCCGGCCAGAGCACATGCCGCCGCAAATCCCACCGTGCGGTAGGCCCGCGCCACCCGCTGGGCTATGGCCCTTTGGGGCGCCCGCAAGGCGGTGGCGTTCTCTCTCCGCTGGAGGGAGTCTTCCCAGATGGGGGCCCCGTAGAGGGCCATGCTCTTCAAGATGCCGGCATAAAGTTGCCGGCATCGTGCGCTGGGCCCTTCCAAATTGGGAAGCAACCACGACAGCGCGCCCGCGGTCTTCAGCAGGCGCGACGACAGCCCGCTAAAATGCGGGCCGAAGCGCCACCTGCTGTCAATGACAAGGCCCAGATATTTCATCTGGGCCTTTACCTCGATTCTGACGCCCTCCACGAAGATGTGGGCGTCAGGTGGGGGGCGCTGCCGTGGTCCGTGGAAGAAGACGGCCTCGGTCTTGTGCAACGCCACCGTTAAACCTAGGCGGCGGATCCTCTCCGCGACCAAGGATCCGCCCGCGGAGGCCAGACTTGCCGCCTCCCTGAAACTCCCCCCCCGGGCGGTGAGGAGAGTGTCATCCGCGTAGCAAATGACACTCGTGCCTCGGAGGAGAGTTCCCCGCAGAAGCCAATCGTAGCCGATGTTCCAGAGGAGAGGTCCTACGACTGACCCCTGTGGAACACCGGCCTCGACGGCGTACCGCCGGACTTGGCCATTCCTGTTCACCAGGAGGATCGCCCGATCCTCCAGGTAGCTGGCCAGCAGACTGCGCAGGTATCGAGGCACTCCGTGGAATCGGAGCGCCTCTAGGATGGTGGAGTGGGGAACGGAGTTGAAGGCGTTAGCTATGTCGAATGACACAGCCAACAGTCCGTCCCCCGCCTCCGTCGCCCCCTTCACCTGCCCCTTGAGACGGGCCAGCGCGTCCACTGTCGAACGCTCAGCCCGAAAACCGTACTGAGCGTCCGACAAGTCCGGCCCGACATCCCGCAGATGGCCCTTTAGGCGGGCAGCGATTATCCCCTCGAACATTTTGCCGACCTCATCGAGCAGAACGATGGGCCGGTATGCCGAGGGGGAGTCTGCTGGGCGGCCCTCCTTGCGGAGGAGGCACAGCTGCCCCTCCTTCCACGGTTTCGGGAACCTCCCAGTCGCAAGGCATGCGCTGAAGAGGTCCCGAAATCTCTCCTCCATTTGAGTGGCGGCGATCGCCACCACTTTTGCGGGGACACCGTCGGGGCCCGGAGCCGTCCTCTTGGCGCGGAGACGGAAAATCGCCTCGCCGAGTTCCGACTCCGCGACAGGAGGGGCCTCCTCTTCTTCCCCGTCTGGCGGAGCTAACCCTCGTGGTGGGGCCATCACTGGCGGGGTGAAGTTGTCCCTGCACGGGAACAGGGACTGAACCACCCCGTCCAGAAATGAGGGCTCCAGGGTCTCGGCAACCGGGGGACCAGAGGCGCGCAGTTTGTTGCGCGCCGCCTTGTATGGTCGACCAAAGGGGTCGTTGTCGAGACCCTCCAGCAGCTCGGCTCTCGCCGAGTCTCTGGCGGCGGCGATGGCCCGATCCAGGACCGCTTTTGCCTCCATGTATACCTCATAGAGGCGGTCCTCGTCGGACAGATCTCGTATACGCCGCCGCCGGCTCCGCGTGTAGGCCCTTCTGGCCTCCACACACGCTGCTCGAAGCCCCGCCAGCTCCACCGACCACCAGTACACGGCGCGTGTGGGTGGCGGTCGGCGGGACCGGGGCATGCTGGAGTTGCATACCTCGGTCAGAGACTCCCTCAGTTGCCCCGCTACGGTGTCCACATCCACGCCGGCGGCAGGCGGTGAAAGCCAGTCCTGTATGAACGCCGCCTCCGCCGCTGCCTCCCTGTCCAGGCGGGTTAGTGCCCACCGCGGGAACGGTGATCGCCCCGAGGGGGGCCGCATCTCTCCGGGGCCACCGGTGGAGATGTCGAACCGCACGTAGCGGTGGTCCGACATGGTCTCCACCAGGTCCACCCGCCAGTTCAGCACGCGCGCGGCTAAGGCCGGGGTGGCGAAGGTGACGTCCACTATCGAGCCACCCCCACGCCGCACGCATGTCTGGACGCTTCCTCTGTTCAAGAGGGAGAGTCCAGAGGAGGCTGCCCACATCTCCACCGCCCGCCCGCGAGCGTCGGTGGCCGGGTTGCCCCAGGTCACCGACTTGGCATTCAGGTCTCCCAGTACGGAGACCTGACGCGGCGCCGCCCTGCCGACCACGGCGGCCAGGACTCCGAGATAATTCTCAAAGTCCTGGAGAGGGCGGTTTGGGGAGAAATATACGCCCACGAGGGCTAAGTCTCCCCACGCGGCGGCCACGTATCCCGGTCCCCTCTCTAATAGCGAGAGGGGAGGGGAGTCCGTGGAGGACCGCGCCGCTAGTGCCACCGAGTCGTCCTCGTCACCCAGCCAGCTGCCGGGGATCGAGTAGGGCTCGGCGACCACCGCTACGTTCACCAACCACTCGGCCATGGCCTGCACTAACAGGTCCTGGGCCGCTCTGCAGTGGTTGGTGTTCGCCTGGATTATGCGATAGTCGTGGTGCATTACTCCAACGACATCGCACGATCCTCCTCAGCTTCCGCCGCTGGAGCTGCGGCGGCGACGACGGCGGCGGTGGCGGCGACAGGGCGAACCTGCGCCGGCACTATGCCCTTTCTCACGGGGGGCTTGCAGCTCTTGCCCGCCATCCTGTGGTGCGCGGGGCGGCCACTGGCGGCACACGCCACGCAGTGTGGCGTGGTGGCGCTGCAGGCGACACTCTTGTGCCCCTTTTGCCCGCATTGGTAGCACGTGTCCCCCCAGTCGTGTTTGGAGGGACACGTGGTTCGGGCATGGCCGAACGCGAGGCACTTGAAGCAGCGCATAGGCTGGTCTTCAAGTGCCCGGACCACAGCCACGCTGAGCCCCACGAGCAGCCGCCCTTTGGTCGCAGAAAGGGCGGCCCTAGCCGCGGCGACCGGGCACTCGACGCGGATGATGCCCATGCCGCGGCGGCCGTGCCCGATGGCTCCCCCCTTCACTGCGCCAGCGTCGCAGCCTCCAGCCGCCGCGACGGCCGCCACCACATCCTCCTTGGTGACCGAATCGTCGAGATCGGCCACCTCCAAGGCTGCGGTCTTGACAGGTCTGACGACCGTCGCCGCATCCGCGATGACCTCTTGCAACTTTGTTGCAAAGAGGTCCGCATTTGCGCCGCGCTGTTCCCCGGCGAACTCGAAAATTCGAGCGCCGGTCAGGGTTCGGCGGCAGGCAATTTTGCTGATCCCCAGCCGCGAGGGATCAGCATTTGCACGAGCCCGTCTTAGGACGGACTCGTACGTCTCGCCCCGCTCCACGGCCGCCGGGGTGATGGTCACCACGACGGCTTCGGTTCTGGGAGGAACTGGCTTCCTCCCGCCGGCTGGAGCCCTTTTGGCTGCAGGAGCAGCCGCAGCGGGCTTGGGGGCCGACTTTTCCCCCTCCTTCTTGCCCTTTCCCTTCCCTCTCTTGACCACTTCCGTCCACGGCTGGTTGGACGGGGTGGTGGAGGGAAGAAGGGCGTCATCCTCCTGCGAGTTCTGGGGGACTGCTGGAGTGGCAGACGGCCCAGACGCTCCCTCCGCGCTTGTGGTGGGGATTTCAGGAGCCATCTTGGCCCGCTTGCCCTTGCCTTTACCCTTGCCCTTGCCCTTGGAGGGCTTCGGGGCCTGGGGCTGCGCACCCGATGCCGGGCCTGCTAGAGGGGCAGGTTCCGGCTCCCTCGGTGGCGGACCCTTATCCGCCGCTAGCGGCGGACGGAGCCGTGGTTCCGGCAAGAGCTGGTCGTCGATGCCTGCGAAGCAGGCTCTGGTGAAGGCCCTCTCCTCCATGACAACCTTTCGGATAACATCCTCAAGGTTGGAAGGGGAGGAGGAGGAGCAGCCTCCTACCACCGGAACTGGGGCAGGTTGGGCAGGCCTGGCCGTGGCCTCAGCCAGCTTCTGGTGAAGCTGGCTGACCTCCACCTGCAGGCGATCCACCTTCGCCTGCAGCTGCCGCGTCTCGTCCGTGGCCGTCCGCTTTACCAGCTCCAGCACAATGCCGTGCAAACTGGCGGCCCGGCATTTGAGGGCCTTCTGAAAGGTCCCCTTCAAATTGGAGGACTTTGCGGCGACCTCCAGGACCTCCTCCTTATCCTCCTGTGCCATGCGCTCCAGTTCCGCCAGGGAGTGGTCGGCATACAGCACCCTGGATGCACCATAGCCAGCCCTCGACCGGGCGGTTTGCGCCTGGTGCTCCTTGGCGGCGACCCTCTCCTCCAGATCTTGCTGGAGTTGCGCCCTTTTCGCCAGGTTTAGCTGGCGTTCGGCGTCCACCAAGCCCACATCGTGAGTCGAAGCCTTGTTTGACTTTAACCACTTCTTCGTCCTACTCTCGGCCGGGTCGTCGGTCCCTGAGTCCACGCTTTCCACACTATCCGCGTGTTCCATTGGACCAGGCGTTTCGCCTCCGCCAGGTAGACGAGAAGGTCCGCTTGTGCCTGCGCGACCTCGCCCACTCCTGCCCGTTGCCACCTTAGCAGCTGGCAAGTTTTCCTCGCTGCGGGAGCGTGGCGAGCGCTTCCTCCCTCGCTTGGAGAAACGCCCAGCCACCCTTCCTTCAGCCCGCGAGCGCTCCGAGCTAACGCTCGCCACGCTCGCCATCCTCTCGGATGCAGTGTCGGAATCCGACATCGCACCCACATTCAACCGCTCGACCAACACGATCGGCCACTTCTCAATAGTTTTATTTTTATTTCGTTTATCCATAAGATTCCCACGAGTATGGGGGATATAAAAAGTCCACCTAGGGTAACCCCCTGTCCCTAGGTAAGTGTACATTTGTGACCCAACCAGGGGGTCCACTAATCCCTGGCTGGAGGTGCGCTTGAAACTGATGCACCGCCTGCAACTCAAAACCTAACCTAACCTAACCAACCTAACCTAAAACCCGACCTAACCCTTTTTTTTTTTTTTTTTTTTGTTTACGGGGGGAAATCCTCATGGATGTCCTCCGCCCTGGGGAGGGCGGAGGGGTCTGTCAGACTCTTACTGACTAAAACCACCCCGGTGTTCCGCCTCACACTTGCACCGGAGATCACGGGAACAAAAGTGACTTCCGCGATCCCCGGCTAGTGCCGGCCCGCCTGTGCGGGCCACCTCGCGTTAGGGGGGGAGTGAGGTGTTAAACTCCCCCCTTACATCAAATAGAGGCGCGCGTGGAACACTACGCGCCGCCATCTCGGGTCCTAAGAAGTAGGGGGCGACCGATTTCCCCAGATCCGTCGCCCCTGGACCCATTTAGGGGGGCCGGAAGAGGGCGTTGTCCGCCCTCCGCCGACGCCCGGTGCGTCTGCTGCGGATCGGGTTAGCGGAAGAAATCTCCCGCTCCCTCTCCGCAGCCTCCTTCTGCGAAAGTACGATTTCGCAGAAGGATACCACCGCGTCCCAGGACTCCTCGCTGCCGACCATCGAGTCGACAACGGCCGGCAGCGACAGGTCACTGCCTACTCCTGAGATGAGGGCACGGCGCGGCTCCTCCCAAGCAGCACACTCTGCAAGCGTGTGCCACGCCGTATCCTCCCGACAGTCGACGCAGTGGTGACACCGAGCGTCCGGCTCCCTGTTTATGCGACACAGGTACTTCCCGAAGCAACCATGCCCCGAGAGCACCTGTGTCACCCGAAACGACAGGGAACCGTGCCTCCTCCCGAGCCAGCGCTCGAGTACCGGCCGGACCGCCCCGATGGTGGCGGGGCCGGCGGTAGGGCGTGAAAGCCTGTCCCGCCATTCCGCCACCAGGGCTGCGCGAAGCTGTGACCGACGCAACTCCAAATGTCGCGGCGTCAGCCACTCGCCCCGCGCCCTCGAGTCCTCGCGCCACTGATACAATGACGCGAGTACCTTCGCCTCGAGGTCCCACGGCGGGGATCCGGCCAGTACGCAAGCCGCCTCGTAGGAGATCGTGCGATATCCCCTAATGACTCTGACGGCCATCGCTCGCTGTGGCCTTCGCAGGACAGCGATGCTGCCGGCCGTCAGGTCAGCCGCCCAGATCGGGGCCCCATACAGGGCCATCGATCGCACGATCCCCACGTAGAGCCGCCTACAGGCGGCGCTCGGGCCCCCCAGATTGGGAAGCAGCGTTGACAGCGCCCCAGCCGCGCCCAACAACTTGGGCGCGAGCCGCTGGAAGTGGAGGCCGAAATCCCACCGGCTGTCGAGCACCAATCCAAGATATTTCATGGTAAACTCGACAGCGATTCGAGACCCCCCGACCACGATGTGTGATCCCAGCGGCGGCGCCCGCCGGGGGCCATGAAAGACCATGGCCTCCGACTTGTTGAGGGCCACCTTCAGGCCTAGGCGCCGTATGCGGGTCACGACCTGTGACACCGCAGCCGTCGCTAGCAACGCTGCCTCCCTGTACGAGCTCCCCCGGGCCGTGACCAGCGTGTCATCCGCATAACACGTCAAGTCCACGCCCGGCTGGAGCTCGCCCCTCAGCACCCAGTCGTACCCGATGTTCCACAGGAGCGGTCCCACGACCGAACCCTGTGGAACACCGCACGACATGCGGCGCTGGCTTCCGCCATCACGTCCCATGTAGGTGACACACCTATCCGCCAGATAAGCCCCAACGATGCGGCGGAGGTACGGGGGCACCCGATGATAACGCAGTGCCTCCCGAATGCAGCTCCAGGGCAGGGTGTTGAAGGCGTTGGAGATGTCCAACGATACGGCCAACATCACCCCGCCCCGGGACACCGCTTCCTCCGCCAGGACTCTCACCCGCGATATCGCGTGGATGGTGGAGCGCCCGTGCCGAAAGCCGAACTGGCTTTCGGCTAGGTCAGGCCCCTCCCTGCTTAAGTGGCCGACGAGGCGGGCAGCGATTATCCGCTCAAACATTTTACCCACCTCGTCAAGCAGCACTATGGGCCTGTACGCGGACGGTGAGTCCGCGGGGCGCCCCACCTTCTTGAGCAGGACCAGACGACCAGATTTCCACAACGTGGGAAACTGGCCCTGCTCAAGGCACGCGGTGTAGAGTCCTCTCAGTTGGGGCTCTAGCTCCTTCAGAGCGAGGGCTAGCACTATGCCGTGAATACCATCGGGCCCCGGAGCCACGTTCTTGGCCCGGAGCCGCATCACGGCCGCCCTCATCTCTGCCTGTGTCACCTCTGGGACGTTGATGGCGCTCTCCTCGGTAGGCTCTGCAGCTGCGGGCAATGCCATCGGCGGCGGAGTGTGCTCCGCTCTTGCCGGGAAGAGGGCTGCGACGACCTGCTCCAGCAACTCAGGTTGGAGACTCTCCGTGAGTGGAGGCGCCGCGGGTCGAAGTTTTCCTCGAACCGCACGATAGGGGCGCCCCCACGGATCTCCGTCGAGAGTCTCCAACATCTCTTCCCTGGCTCGCGTCTTCGCTTCGCCGATGGCCAGCCACAGAGCCTCCTTAGCCGCGCGGTACACCTCATACCGCGCGGCTTCTCCGTCAGGGACCCGACGACGTCTCCTCCGGTATCGGGTGTACTGGCGTCTGACCGCCACGCACTCGACACGTAGTCGCGCGATCTCGGCAGACCACCAGTACACCTGGCGCCTTCCTGAATGCGCGTGGACGCGGGGCATGGACGCGTCGCTGATTTGCGTCATCGCCCCGCGGAACCACAGCGCCTCTTCTTCGACGTCGACGGGTCCGATCGTCGCCGACTCCCGGATCCAGGCCTGGACAACAGCGGCCTCCTCGAGAACATCCCTGTCGATGCGCTTACGCGCCCAGCGCGGACCGTCCGTTCGCGGGGCCGATGGACTGCGGCCGCCGGTGGTCTGGGCGGAGACGTCGAAGCGGATATATCTGTGATCCGACAACGTCTCCACCTCCACGGCGACACGCCAGTCGCGGACACGGCTCGCGACAGCAGGGCTAGCGAACGATACGTCTACGATCGAACCACCCCGCTGCCGCACGCACGTGTGTACCGAGCCCCGGTTTAAGACGACCAGGCCAGTCGTGACCACCCACTCCTCCAGCGCCTCACCCCTAGCATCGGTCACCGGGGATCCCCACGCAGAAGACTTGGCGTTAAGATCCCCTAGTAACAGCACGGGGCGAGGGTGGAGTCGGCCTACGACGGCCCCCAACTCGACAAGGAAGTTCTCGAAGTCGGCGAGGCTCTTGTTGGGCGAAAAATACGCCCCAACAGTGCCAATGCCGGCCGCGAGGGCGGCCACCCAGCCGTGACCTCGGGACGGGTTGACGAGAGCCCCGCCAATAATGGCCACCGAGCCGTCAAGATCTCCCACCCAGTTACCCCTGGGGGGGACAAAATACGGCTCGGCGACCACAGCCACGTCAATCGACCACTCTGCCATGCTCTGGATCAATAGATCCTGAGCTCTGGCAGCGTGGTTGATGTTGCCCTGGAGGAAATGGTAAGGCGCCATTAAGCGTAGTCCATTCCCTCCGTCGCACCATCAATAGGCCGGGAGTCGGCCGTAGGGCACCCAGGCTGAGGGGGGGGGTAACAAGCCCCCTGCAGCTTTGGCTCTTCTCCTCTTCTTTTTTTGGGTGGGCGCGCTACATGCTCTCCCACCCGCTCTGTGCCCAGCGGGCCTCCCTGCAGCTGTACAGAGGCTGCAGTTTGGCGTCGCGGAGCACTGGGCCGATTTGTGGCCGGGCTGACCGCAGCGATAGCATTGCTCGCTGCGGTCTATTTCGGCGGTGCAACCCGCCCGGACATGCCCAATGTCCAGGCAACGGTAGCACTGCAAAGCCCTGGGTTGCAGCAGCTTCACTCTTGCTGCAACCCAGCCCACCAATAGCCGCCCACCGTCGGCGACCTTATTGGCCGCCGCCACCGGGCAACGCACCCACACCACACCGAGCCCGGAGGCGCCAGTGCGGATTTCGCCCGCCCGTATGTCATCGGGCGGACATCCGCCGACTTGGGCGATGGCCGCCACAACCTCAGCCGAGGTGGTCGAGTCGTCCAGGCCGTCGACTCGCAGCTCAGCGGTCTTCATCGGCCTGGACACTCGAACGTCCTCGGGGTTGAGGACCTCCCTCAACTTGGCGGCCAGTATGTCCGCCTTTTCTCCGCAAGAGGCACCCGACACCTCAAGCAGCCGCGCCCCCGTAATCGCCGGCCTCAGTCTGAAGCCGGACGGTGTGCCAAGGTCGGGGAACGCGACTTTAGCTTTCGCCTCCAATAGGACCGCCTTATACGAGACGCCCCTTTCGACGGCTCCGGGCTGCAGTGTAATCACCACAGCCGCGGAGCGTGGGGCTCGTTGCCTAGGCGGCCTCTGGGTCTTATTTGTGGCCGGTGCAGGTGCCTTTGCGGTTGCGGGCGGCGCTGCCTTCTTCTTGCGGCCCCTCTTGACGACCGTTGTCCAGGCTTCCGTGGAGGACCCGGGAACAGTCGCCGGGGGACCGGAAGTCTGGGCATTGGGCCCATGTGTAGACGCCGGGGGAGCAGCCTTCCGGGAAGTGGGCGCAGACTTGGTCTTCGCTGTCTTACTGGCCCCCTTCCCGGACCCGTTCGGCTCAGCCGCCGCAACTTTTGACCCCGGTTTGGCGGATCCAGCCAACCGCTGCTTGTCCGCAGCGAGCGGTGGGCGGGAGGTTTCGGCTGGGAGGAGCCTCTCCTCAATGGCCTCGATGCGTGCCGACACCATCTTGCCGCACTGCATCATGCAGATGCGAGCGATCTTCTCGACCTCCGCATCCGCAAGTGCAGCGGCCGATGATGGGGTCGACAATGGAGGTGACGGCGGAACCGGCGATCCAGTGGTCGCAGGAGCTGCGCTCTGGGTGGCAAACTGCCGTTTGAGGTCCTCCAACTCGGCTTGGAGACGGCGGTTCTCTTCCCACAGCTTCGCCGTCTCCTCCGTGCTTGACCGACTCTGGAGGACCTCAACTGCCTCCCTGATTCCGTCGGCCGCCTCCTTCAGGGCACGCGTGAACGTGCCCTTCAGATTGCCCGATTTAGTGGCAACCTGAAGGACGACGCCCACGCCGTCCAGAACTTGGCGACTGAGCGCCACCGCCGAAACGCTCCCCCCGGCAGCCAACCGGGCTGAGCGCCGCTCCCGCAGCTGACGGGCCAGCACTTCGACCTCGTCAGCCGCTCTGGCCTTGCGCTGCGCCCGCTTGGCAGCATTGGCCTCCGCCTTGTTGGACCCCAGCAGTAAGCCATCGCTGAGGTCCGACATCGTGGCCTCGGAGTTCACGCTCTCCAAGCTCTCCGCGTGCTCCACCGGAGCAGGTGTATTGGGCTGGGACACCGGCACGGATCGATCCCTTACACCGCCCTTCGGTAGACGAGCAGAAGGTCTGCTAATTGCGCGACCTCGCCTACTCCTGCCCGTTGGCACCTTAGGGGCCGGCAGGTTTTCCTCGCTAAGGGAGCGTGGCGAGCGCTTCCTCCTTCCTTTGGAGGGATGCTCAGCCATACTCCCTTCAGCCCGAGAGCGCTCCGAGCTAACGCTCGCCACGCTCGCCATCTTCTCGGATGTAGTGTCGGAATCCGACATTGCACCCACACTCGATCTCGACTCGATCAATACGATCGGCAACCTCTCGACATTTTTTTTATTTTTTATTTCGGTATCCATATGATTCCCACGAGTATGGGGGATATAAAAGGTCCACCTAGGGTAACCCCCTGTCCCTAGGCAAGTGTACATTTGTAACCCAACCAGGGGGTCCACTGATCCCTGGCTGGGGGTGCGCTCGGAACTGATGCGCCACCTGCAACAATAAAGTTGCAGATGACACTACTCCTCAGCCATTCATACCCTCGCCGCACACCAAAACTTGGTATTAGAGGAATTTTTTATAGAGGTTATCTTCCTCGCGATCTAGGCGATCAAGCCAAGATCCTCGTCCCGTTCCGAGTCATAAAACATGACCATGATCTCGTCACGGATTACGATTTCGACGGTTGCAGTCGGGGGAACCAGATCCCCCGCTACTAGCTCGTTGGCAGGGTAAGTGCACAACGAGCGCCGCCCATGTTTCTCTGCGGAGAAACATCCTGCGCCCAATCAACCCGCCCTCTGTAAGCAGAGGGGGGAGTGGACGACCGTCGGGTGGTCTAAATCGACCGACCCAGGAGCGTAAGGCTCCCCCCCACGCAGAAATTCGCCACAGTCAATACCCTCTCCGACATGGAGAGACTATTGGCCGTACCCAGGATGCACCGGCCTGACGACTGCCCTTTCCCCCGAACGTATTCGAAAGGAACGAGCAGCAATCAGGCACACGAGGAGGTTTTCTGCCTGCACCCCACCCGACCTAACCCTAACCTAACCTTTGAGTTGCAGGTGACACTACTCCTCAGCCATTCATACCCTCGCCGCACACCAAAACTTGGTATTAGAGGATTTTTTTATAGAGGTTATCTTCCTCGCGATCCGGGCGACTAAGCCGAGATCCTCGTCCCGTTCCGAGCCATAAAACATGACCATGATCTCGTTGCGGATTACGATTTCGACGGTTGCAGCCAGGAGAATCAGATCCCCCGCTGCTGGCCCGTTGGCAGGGTGAGTGCACAACGGGCACCGCCCATGTTTCTCCACATGTGGAGAAACGTCCCACGCTCACTCACTCACCCTCTATAAAAATAGCGGTGAGTAAGCAACCGTCGGGCGGTCTAAGTCGACCGACCCCGGAGCATAAGGCTCCCCCGCCCGCAGAAATTCGCCACAGTCAATACCCTCTCCGTAAGATGTACGTGGAGAGACTATTGGCCGTGCCCAGGGTGCACCGGCCCGAAAAACTGCCCTTTCCCCCGAACGTATTCGAAAGGAACGAGCAGCCATCTGGCACACGAGGAGGTTTTCTGCCTGCACCCCGCCCCAACCTAACCTAACCTAACCTAACCTAACCGTTCGTAGCTTCACCACCACGATATTGTTGGTGGTGAATTTGGGGCACTGTATTACGTCGATGTCACGGTTGAACACAACTATTGCCGCCTTTACAGTACCCTCGCTATCCGCGTTTTGGAAGACTCTAGCCCCCCCGTACGACTTCATTGCCCTTATACTGCCAACATACGGCTCCTGAACTAGTGCACATGATATTTTGCGATTTGTAGCCTCGAGCATAAGCTCATTTGTCGCCAGTTGTTTCCGTTGGAGGTTCGCTTGCGCTACCATGTAAACTTGAGTATCTGCGGTCTGTGCGGCTCCGGGGACCACCTTAGCAATAGGCTACGGCAGTTCGCGCCAATGCATCCCACTTCCTGCGCACTGGGCATTCCTGGCTATAGACCGAGTGGCGTACATCGTCATACTTTTCTTTGGTACAGTTTTTGCACGTCGGTCCATCGCCCATTTCCAGTGTGGTGCACTCAGCCTTAAGATGAGGCCCACCGCAATAATTGCACAGATCCACAGGCTCCGTACACAATTTCCGGCCATGCCCGTATGCCAAGCACCTTGTGCATTGTATGAGGGGCGTTTGGTCCTGGACCCTGACACACTGCAGGTCGATGAAGATTCTACCAGCCGCAGTTAATCTCTGCCACAATTTCGGTGTCACCTGTAAGACAACATGGTTCTCTAGCGAGTTCCGTGCCCTCCTCCGGTATTTCACGGTGGCAGAGACCTCCTCGGCCGTCAGGTCTTGCAGCAGGCGGGCGTTCTGGACCCTCAAGGCAGTCAAGACATCTTCGTCGCTGTTGTAGGACAAGAGATCTTTGATTATGACAAGTGGGTTTCTATTTTTAGCCTCTTCCACTTGTAGTGTTTTGTCTTTCTTGAGTTGGGCTGTTGTTTTTGCCATCTCTTCCCTACTGCTGAAGCTCAAGATAACCCTCTTGTCCTTAACTTTTCGGACCCTTTCGATCTGCAGGCCACTCTTCTTTGCATCCAATGCATGCTGAACTTTTCCGACGACTTCTGCACTTGTGTCCATTGCGACATCGGACGACACAATGACAGAGTGCTTCGGCCTTTGACCCCAGGTGTTTTTCGGGGCAGTCAGGGTTTCTGCGTAAGTTGGGGCCCTCTCCCTAATCTCGAAGATCATTTTTCCCATTTCCTGGGTGGTCTTTTCGAGCGCTCGAATCTCCGTCAGTACTTCTCTGTCGTTGTGTCGTTCTCTGTCGCGTGACTCTTGTGCCTCCCTTTGTTCCTGCATCGCCACCTGCAGTTGTTTTATCATTTGGTTGCCCTCCTTCACTATCAAAGTTTGCTCTTCTAATGCGGAGCGCAACCAATTGATATTCTCCAGATCCTCCCCTTTTTTTGTCCTTCTGGCTTACAGTTCCCTGTTGTTGAGCCTGACCATCTTTTCCCTTGTCCGCCTCCTTCACCAACTGATACAGTCGATCTATTGCCGCTGTAACACCCGTTTTTATTTCCGCCTTAAGGTTACGCGAGTTGTTGAGGTGGAGCTTTGCCTTATTCAGACATGCTCTTGCCTCCGCTGTGATGTTGGGGAAACCAGCCTCGGGCCTCTTTAGCGGCTTTACGGTATCTGATGGTGCTCGACGCGACTCCGAAAGACTGGTACTTTCCTGAGAGGTCCCTGGTGACTTTTGGTTGACCGGAGATTTGGCCTGAGGTTCAGCTTTACCGGCCTCCCATTCCCCGATACTGCGCCTCACGCTGGGAAGAGACGGTCCAGCTTTCTCAGTCGATCGCGGTGAGACATTGACGCCCGGCGAACTCGCGGTCTTCTTGGCCGGTGTGCGGAGCATGGCGGTAGCGTTGGTGAAAGTAAGATTCATCTGAAACCGGGACGCAAGAGGGCCAGTCAGAGGACACTGGTGCCACTTCTGTGTCCCTGTAAATGGGGGATAATAACAGAAGTAGCTTAAAGTTATAATAAATAAAATATAATAAAAACTGTCGTGCGGCCGTAAGACCGTTTGGTCACTGAAATAATTAAATAAAACAGGTCAAAATAATAAGTAAATACAGTAGGTCAAAATCTTGTATCAAATCAATTAAAACGAAATCCACCCTTTTCCCAAAATCAAAACCTTCCTCCCGGCCACTAGTAACAGGGTGGGTGGGCGGGCAAAATTTTTTCGCGTTTTCGTCAATATTATCAGTCAGATGTGCGTGGGAGATGCTAGCCGTCTCGTACTACTTTGAGCCTGACCAACCCATCGGGCCATACCTAGAACAATTAACAGCTGTGATGAACGAGCTAAAGCCCAAAAAAGCCATCATTGGAGGGGATGCTAACGCCAAGAGTACGTGGTGGGGAAGCAGTCTCATCGACGATAGAGGTGATGAACTGGCAGGGATGATCGGAGAGCTCTATCTACACGTACTGAATTTCGGGAATAAACCAACTTTTGACACCATCAGAGGGGGACGTAGAATCACAAGCTACGTCGACGTGACCCTGTGCACAGACTACTTGCTCGACTTGGTAGAGGACTGGACGGTAGCCGAAGATTTAACGAGCTCGGACCACAATGGCATAATTATAAAAATTAAATTACAAAAAGGGAAAGGTATTAATATTAAAAGAACGACTAGAAAATACAACACAAAAAGAGCTAATTGGGAGCTATTTTATGAAAAAATGGACCAATTAATAATAGAAAACAGAATGAACAAATTACAGATAGAAGAAATAGATAACAAGCAACATTTGGATAGTTTAATTGAAAAATATACACTAGTAATAACTCAAGCATGCAACAAAGCAATACCAACTAAAAAAGAAAATGAAACACTTACCTTGCCATGGTGGTCCAAAGAGCTTGAAAAAATGAAGCGCAATGTCGCTACCAAGAAGAGAAGAATCCGGTGTGCTGCAGCATCACGTAGAGAAGGTGTGGTCGCGTTGTATCTGGAAGAGAAACAGAAGTACGAATTAGAAGTTAAAAAACGCAGTACAGAGAGTTGGAAGGAATTCTGTCAGAAACAAAACAAGGAAGGGGTCTGGGAGGGAATTTATAGAGTAATCAAGAACACAACTAGAAGGCAAGAAGATCTGCCGCTGGTATGGAATGGAAAGGAAGCAGAGCAGGAAGAATCCGCAAGAATACTGGCAGATACATTCTACCCGGAGGATACACAGGAGGGGGATAGTCCAGACCATCTGCGAATCAGAGCTCTCGCTAACCAAATAAACGACTGGAGCCATAATGAGACCCATGACCCGGCGTTTACGATGGAGGAGCTCAGGTTCGCAACGGAGAGCTTCAACCCGAAGAAGGCACCCGGAGTAGACGGCTTCACAGCCGACATCTGCCAGCGAGTAATATTCCAGGACATGGAACTACACTTGGCAATACTTAATAAGTGTTGGCAACTCACGCACTTCCCCACAATATGGAAAGAGGCCACCGTGGTGGTACTCAGGAAGCCAGGGAAGGACAACTATACCAGTCCCAAATCCTACAGACCAATTGGACTGTTACCAGTGATGGGCAAAATACTGGAGAAGATGATGGTAAGAAGGCTGGCTTGGTACCTGGTGCCCCGGATAAGTCCCCGCCAGTATGGCTTCATGCCACAGCGAAGCACAGAAGACGCCCTCTATGACCTGATAGCCCACGTGAGAGGGAAACTCCAAGAGAGGAAGCTCATCACGATGGTCTCACTGGACATAGAGGGAGCTTTCGACAGTGCATGGTGGCCAGCTATAAAGGTCAGACTGGCGGAAGAGAAGTGCCCAGCGAACCTCAGGAGAATGGTAGCCAGCTACCTGAGCGACCGTAAGGTCCGGGTTAGGTATGCTGGCAATGAGTACGCGAAAGGCACTCACAAAGGGTGTGTCCAGGGGTCAATAAGCGGCCCTCTTCTGTGGAACCTCCTCTTAAACCCACTGCTGGAGAGTCTTACACAGAGAGGTGACTATTGTCAGGCGTTTGCGGATGACATCGTGCTCGTCTTTTCGGGGGAGACTGCTTTAGACATCCAGAGACGGGCTAATGCCGCTCTCGAACATGTTCGGGTGTGGGGTGTCGTGAATAAACTCAGGTTTGCACCGCACAAAACCTGCGCTATGGTGCTTACCCGAAAACTTAAATACGACACGCCACATCTGACCATGGGAGGGATCGACATTGAAATGTCCTCGGAAATAAAGATCCTGGGACTGACAGTGGACTCCAAACTGACCTTCAATAGTCACACAGCTAACGTCTGCAAAAAGGCACTTGGAGTCTACAACCAGCTGTCGAGAGCTGCTCGGGTCAGTTGGGGTCTCCACCCGAAAATCATCCGAATCATATACACCGCCACAGTGAAGCCCATTATTATGTATGCAGCTGGTGCCTGGTCTTCAGCAACTAAAAAGTTAGGAGTCCAACGCCACTTAAACGCAGTTCAGAGAGGATTTGCTCAAAAGCTGTGTGGAGCGTATCGCACGACGTCTCTTCACTCAGCGCTGGTACTGGCTGGAATATTGCCACTTGACCTCCGCATACAAGAGGCAGCCGCCCTGTACGAGGCGAGGAGAGGGGTACCTCAGCCGGAGCTGGCAGACAGAGAGGTCGAGCGGAGAGCTGAGTTCTCATGTAAACCTCACCCGGGGAAACATATTGCGATGGATTTCGTGAGCTTGGTAAACCAGGAGCAAGTGGATAGCCATAACAACCAGGCTATTCGGATCTTCACGGATGGCAGCCGAATTGAGGGAAAGGTTGGAGCAGCACTAACCTTATGGAATAGTGCAGCGGAGGTAAAATCCCTCAAATTCAAGCTCGCACCGTACTGTACGGTATACCAGGCAGAACTCCTCGCAGTATGCAAAGCCACTGAGGAAATAAAGAAGAGAGGCGAAGCAAGCTATGGCATCTATAGCGACTCCAGATCAGCTTTGGAGACCATAGCAAACGTCAGCACAACGCATTCCTTAGCAGTACACACCCGCAATAACCTAAGCGCCATTAAAGCCCAGAACAAAACTGTGTGTTTGTTCTGGATTAAGGCACATGCGGGCCTTGCGGGTAATGAAAGGGCAGATGAACTGGCGAAAGACGCCGCTTTAAAAACAAAAACTAAGCCAGAATATGACCTTTGCCCGGTTTCATTCATCAAACGACAGATCCGAAAGCGGTCGATTGATGAATGGAACCGAAGATACAAAGAGGGCTCCACAGCCAAAGTGACAAAGTTATTTTTTCCCGACGTCTCAGACTCGTACAAGGTGGTTCGGCAAATACAACCAAATAAAATAACAACGCAAGTACTAACGGGGCACGGTGGGTTCTCGGAGTACCTGAACAGATTCAAGTGCAAAGAGAACTCATCGTGCATCTGCCAACCCAACACACCCGAGACGGTGGAGCACATTCTAACCGAATGCCCTGTTCACGCCCTGAAAAGGCTTGAAATTGAAAACAGGCTTGACTGTGAAATGGTGGCTAAAAACTTTAAACAGTTATTGGGAAATAAGAAATTAAGGGAAACATTTATTAAATATATCATAGAAATAGCAAACATAGTTATAAATAGAAATAAATAGAATAAGAAAATTATGTTAAATAAATATATTAGTATATAATATATTGACTAGCATATAGGAACAAATGTATAGATATTAACTTGGTAATAGAAAATAGTATAGGTATAAGCAAAAAAAAAAAAAAAACAAATACAAAAATAATAATATAGATGATAAAAATATATAAGCCATGTAAAATGTTAGCCTAATAAGATAAGAAGCTATCCAAGCTATAAAATTAAAATTGGATAAAAAGCAGAAAAGAAGGCCAATAAGATCTCTGATCATGTCAGAGGACACTGAGCACAGGCAGGAGTGGGTTTTAGCCGGTAAGAGTCCGGCACTGCCCAGACTGCGTCACTAGTGAGGCAGTCTGGGCGTCCATGAGGATTTCCCACTCCTGCCAAAACAAAAACAAAAAAAAAAAAAAAAACCTAACCTAACCTAACCTAACCGCAAGATTGAGGGCAGGGTTGGAGCGGCGCTATCCCTGTGGAATGGCGCCGCCGAAACAAAGGCCCTCAAGCTTGCCCTATCGTCCTACTGTACCGTCTACCAGGCTGAACTGCTGGCTCTGCAAAGAGCGGCAGCAGATGTGCTCAAGCGCAGTGAAACCTCGTTCGGAATCTTCAGCGACTCCATGGCGGCCCTTCAGTCGGTAACTAATGTTTGTTCCTCTCACCCCCTAGCCGTGGAACCAGAGACACCATACGACTCTGTAAGTTCCAGAACAAGAGTGTCTCCTTGTTCTGCATCAAGGCCCACGCGGGGTTGGAGGGAAACGAGAGAGCCGACCAGCTCGCGAAGGAAGCCGCTCTGGGCTCGAAGAAGAAGCCGGACTACGATCTGTGTCCCGTATCATTCGTCAGGCGACAAATCCGGTCAGGAACGCTTGACGAGTGGAACGGTGGATATGGGTCGGGTGACACAGCCTCGGGCACCAAGATCTTCTTCCCGGACGCAGTGGTGGCGTACGGTGTGGTGCGCAGAGCTTAACTACGCAAATCCTGACCGGGCATGGTGGGTTCTCTGCATACCTGAATCGCTTCAAGTGTAAAGAGAATCCATCGTGCGCCTGTGAGCCCGGCGTGGACGAGACCGTTTTGCACATATTGCTGGAGTGCCCGATAACCGCAAAAATGCGTTATGAAATAGAGCAGAAACTCGCCGTCACATTGGTAGCTCAAAATTTTCCTGGAATTATGGTGGGAAGGAAAAGAAGGGAGTTTTTAAATTATAGTTGCGAAATTGCAAAATTAGTTATAAATAGAAATAAGCTAGCATAAGAAAATATGATACTAAATATATCATAAGCTTATAGTTTAAGTATCATAAAAATAAAGAAAAAAGCTAAAAAAAAAAAAACAAAAACAAAAAAAATGGTACGATTAAGATTCTAGAGTAAAGAACAATGTTCAAAACGTCCCCACCCTTGTAGCACTTTAAAACCTATGTTAATCGAAGGGCCATAACCATCTTATCATTTTATTGTACGACGGCGAAACTGAAATGTACATCCGAAAAAAGTTATATCGACATGAAGAAAACGGAATCAGTAACAATTATGTTGCCGTTTATTATACTTTTTCGACATGATGTAACCATACCTACTACAATTATAATTACATTTTGATAAGTTTTTTAATTCAAAACACGTTCACAGTCCAAATAAGCCAGTGGTGAGCAATATAGAATGGTTATAATAAGAGCCGCATGCGCAGCGCCACACGACGGCGACGCAGAGCAGGTAGTAAATGTGGGGTGGTGGAAGGGCGGGGAGAAGGGAAGTATGTCTTTGTTCCCTTATCGCTTGCCTGTCTGCCGCTGCTGGTTTTATTGGTTATTGTAATTATTATTTAGTACCTTTCGGAACTTCCTTGAGCGTACGCGTATTTTTGTCTCCCACTTTTGATTGCTAGTTTTATCCTTCTACTTTGGACTTGTTACTGGATTTGATTTTGTGCCAACGGTTGGACTAAGTTGAATTAGTTTGATTTAAGCGACTACGGACTTAATAACGGATTTTGTGTGCCTGTGGTTTGGATTTATTTCATTGTTTTGACAATATGGAACATCAACGAATTCATCAATGTGTTACGTGTTTACGGTCTGTATTCCGAGATCGAAATCGGCGCATTCTAACACATGAATACATGGAAAACCATCCAGGATTCTCCGAGTACGTACTGGAGCGAATGAATGTACAAGAGTTTAGTAAACAACTATTTTTCAAGAAATAAATAGATTGTAGCTCGCTTCACAGTATTTGTATTAAATAATATGACTTACGTCTTAAGTGTGTAGGACGATTTTAGTTTATTTCTAAATGCTATTACTTGGCCCATTAAAAATGATAGATAGCTATCACAGCGATATTAAGAAATATGAGTGGGGCGCTCTCATTAGTAAGCTATTGTGTGTGATATATATTTTTTTCTTTACTGCAGTAATAATGTTATCTTTCAGGCAGCCCATAACGACTTGCAGTACATGTGTTACCGCTGTTGGGTGGCAGCACATCGACACCAAATGAGAAATGAAGGTGGACAAAACGAGGAACAACCTGATGAGCAAGCCGATTAACAAGCAGTTGCCGAGCAGTTAATTACAGTCCCAACATACAAAAGGTTAGCAAATACGTCTCGTCACTGTGCGTTTCATGGATGTGCAAATCAAGATCTGCATAGAATACCACTATTCTTAAAAATACATTCACTGATCGAGCACAGCTTATATGTCCCTACCAGTGCAAGGGTTTGTACAAATCATATGCGCACAAATGAATGGAACCTATTATATGATACTGCAGATACTACATTTTCACCAGACCAGTTAAAAGACATGATGGACGTTTTAAGAAATGCGTATAATAACAAAAAAGCCTTGGATTTTGAAAATATAGACAGCATTTCTCCTGAAGAATTATATTTTAGAACAGGGCTAACCCACGAGCAGTTTGCTATTGTTTTAAATGACACACCATCTTTAAATCAGCACACAAGAGAGCCAAAAACTGTGCTGGCATGCTATCTTATGAAAATAAGGTCAGCTGAACCAGATGTCAGAATAGCCTGCCACCTAAACGTCAGCAGGACAACAGTGGGACGTTACCTGAATACAGCCCGAGAGTGCTTAACGAGAGACTTTGTGGCACTGCATCTAGGATACGACCACATCGGCCGAGATGAAATAATAAGTCACAGCACGACTATTGCGAGAGCATTATAAGGAGATTCAAAAGCCATCATATTATTCGACGGAACATACATTTATATACAAAAAAGTAAGAATTTCCTTTTCCAGAAAATAACATACAGCCTGCACAAATTCAAAAACTTATTGAAGCCATTCCTTTTAGTGTGCCCAGACGGGTATATAATAGATATTCTAGGACCCTACTCTGCTAGGACATCAGACGCTCAGATTATGAAGGATATAATGAATAACATTTATTCTCCGATTCATTACTTGCTCCACGAGAATGATACTTTTATATTAGACAGAGGCTTCGGAGACTCAATTCCTGCAATCGAAGAATGTGGCTATGAGCCTCACATGCCACCTACAAAAGACAGAAGCGCAACTCAGCTCACGAATAAACAAGCGAATAAATAGCGTCTAATAACAATTGTCCGCTGGGTCATTGAGGCGATAAACGGGAGATTTAAACGCGACTTTAAAATGTTCAGGAACGTGGTATTCACTAAATCACTTCCTCACCTCTTCACTGACTTCCGGATTGCTGGAGCGCTTCTCAACACCTTCAGGGAGCCTTTTCATGATAGTGTCTACGCCACAGACTTCGTAGAACGAATCAGTCACAGAATTAATACCAACAATGACTTAGGCAACTACGTTGTTGCAGAAAATGTTAACAGGCAGCGGGTTGCGTTCAGGACATTGACTGACGAGTCCATAAATATGCTGTTCCCTGAATTGTCAAACGAAGATATTATTTTGTTTAGCTTGGGGACATATCATCTAAAACTGGCAGCTTCCTATGTCAGCGAACATTTACGTGGCGGCGTCTATAACATAGAGGTTTGTACAACTCCAACCCCAATTATGAATCAATATGGTATAGACACGGAAGATTGCACTCTTCTAAGGGGTCGAATTTTATCAAGACATAGGTCAAATGCGACCTATTACACGTATTTAATACTGAATAACGCACAGGGCATAAACGCTATTCAGGCATATTACTGCTCATGTTTGACGGGTATGAGGACAGTTGGTGCCTGCGCGCATGTCGTCAGCATCGTGTGGTACTTTGGGATTGGAAGGCGTTTAGAGAATTTCGTTGGGCCAGCCAGTGCCTGGGACAATATTGTAATAGATACTGAAAACATCCAATAAAGGTTTTATTTGTAATTAATAAGGTATTTTATCTGAAAACTCCTAAAAAAACGTCAATGGTTTTTTTTACCTCACAAAAACAATATTCAGCAGAATTCTTCATTGAACTTTTTTCTGCTCCGTGAGTTGTTCCCGAGCGGGAGTCGCCATATAATTCCAAAGAGTTGTTTGAAAACTCCGAACAAAACTATCACACAGTAATAATTAAAAAAAGAACAGCATCGTGATCAGAAACATAATTATTATTGTGACTGATTCCGGTTTCTTCATGTCGATATAACTTTTTTCGGATGCACATTTCTGTTTCGCTGTCATACAATAAAATGATAAGATGACTATGGCCCTTCGATTAACATAGGTTTTAAAGTGCTACAAGGGTGGGGACGGTGTCCATACATTTTTGAACATTGTTCTTTATTGTTAATAGTCTATGGGTATAATATACGTAACTATATAAAGGAAATATTATAAATATTTGTGTAATTCGATAGACAGTGTTGATAAATGTATATTATAATTAGGAAGATAGTCGATAAACATTTTTATAAATAAATAGATACCTAGTGAATAATTAAGTTTGTCAAAGTGGTGGTTGTGCCACACAGTTCTTTCATCTCTCCGTGTTTGTCTGAGCTTGAAAATATTTTGCCATACAATTAAATTCTGCTACAAAAGGGCTCTGGTTATGTCAGAGGAACACTGAGCAAGGGCAGGAGTGGGTTTTAGCCGGTAAGAGTCCGGCACTGCCCAGACTGCGTCTCAAGTGAGGCAGTCTGGGCGTCCATGAGGATTTCCCACTCCTGCCAGAAAAAAAAAAACCTAACCTAACCTTTTTTTTTTTTTGACAGTCTACCCACTAAAAACTCAGCGGTGTTCCCGCATCGCCGTGATGGGAGTGCCATAGGAAACCGGCTCAGCCTTTACTTCCACAGCCCTCCCGGCGCATGCCCGCCTAGATGGCGGGCCCCGCATACCCCCCAAGCTGGGGGGCATGCATACTTACACCATCTGAGCGACACAATATTGTTTTCCGACATGAACGCGAACGAAGGCGCGGGCACAGCTAGTATTTTAATAAGGATGAACTAACAAAATAAAACTGCCAGTCCCAACTTATGACATTTTATTCCAATAACTCTTTTGTATAAATATTACAATATGTACTTATAGTATTTAGGTACTATAGTAATGATTAATATTAATATGATCTTGGAAAATTAAGTGTAAGGTACCTACACAAACCTATAATTTTTTTAAATTGTTTTTTACGTACCTAATTATTTATTATAATACCTACTTAATTATGAAATACATTTTTACAGAATTAAAAGATTTCGGTACATTTGGTCAAAATTAATAAAAAATGGTTCTACAACAATTATCAGATAACAATTAGGCAAAATGCAAATATCCTATAGGACAGAATGTAAAATCAAATACCCTAAGTTGTTAATTTTATGTCAAAAAGAATAGAAAAGTAAGTAAGGTACAATATCATTTCATTTAAAAAAAAATAAAGGCTTTTATTATTTCATTTGATCTTGAAAATAATATCACTAAGGTAAATTTAAACATAATTTATTTAATTTTACATGTTTGATAAACATGTAAAATTAAATAAATTAGGGAATAAATTACTTAATTATTTTCTAATAATCTCCGAAATTTAGGAGGACGCCGATTAGCTGCACAATATATTGGGTGGCAGGACATCGACCCGCAAATTGTATACCTTGAGTTCAGCACATGATTGTAGACCCCTAGCGGTCAAAGTGAATGAAACAGTATATTTTTATTATCCGACAAAAAGTTTTAATTTCAGAATCATGTATTGAATCAATGGTCACAGTTTGTGCGTCGATGTCCCTGATACCATGTGTAATAAATAATAAATACATTCAAAATGTATTTTTAACAATTATTTTAAATATAAGGAGGGCAAGAGCGGCGGGACTTTCATAATGTGAATAGTTGATGGTTAATTCATCATTACGGATCGAGACAAGACCATGCTGTAGAGAATTTCATACAAGTTATACCAAACACAACCACTATACATAAGATAAATACTGTTTACAACAGTATCAAATTGGTACTAAAGCATTTACCTACTATTTGCAATTGAAAATTCAAATACGAAATCGGTGTTCTATGTCAGACCTAAAGACTATAAAACCACCTAACTGCGCATACAGTGCCCCGACGCACGAAAACTACTAGTATTTTATCGCCTATGTATAGGCTACGGTACTAGTAACCATTTTAGTTATGACGAAGTGTTAGACCTGTGTGCACCCCAAATAATTACAAATTGTTATAATTTTTACACAATTTATAAAGCATAAAAATGCCTTCACGCGGTGAAGTGGTGTAGGAAACATTCAAGACATCTAGTTAAAAAAAGGATGGCATAACTTTTCATTGGCACACTACGAAAATTTGTTTTGATTTAATCAGATTATGAGCCACCAGCAGAGGTCTATTTAAATGGTGGTTGGGTGAACGAGCACCCGGATGAGACGCGCGCGTTGATGTCTTTTGGAATAGTCCCTTTCTTTCATTAGGAAATTCTAATTCTTTTATCTCTTTCCTTCCCTTTGTATTATATTATCGTAAAACTCTGTGTAGTGTTACCTATGGCTGAAGTCGATATCGATAATAATAAATTAAAATAATAGAATCAACAAATCATTTGATTGAATTAGCAAGATGCAAAATTCAGAAATATGTATACGCTCGTTTATAATTTTTTACCAAGAACAATCAGGACCCTAAAACTTTAATTCGAAAAACATCATCATCGATAAAAATCAATACTGACAGGATACTCGTTTTTCTTTTTGTAATTGACTGATTTTGATTAAATATTATTATGTGATTTTTATTGAGTATTTTTTATAATGTTAAAATCCATTTTATCGATATCGACTATTTTCCCTTAATCAAGTAGAGCAATCCCTAACCAAGCATACCTAAGCAACATGACCTGACCAATTGCAGCCGCGCATTCTTCCTCGTCCCCCGGCCCGCAGTAGTGAGTCGTGTACTTTGAAGAAATCGGCCTATACGCTCTCTAGTGGTTACTCTATGGTCAGACCATTAGTTGCGTTTATGAGGAACAATGATGATTGAATTTTAGACTTAAAACTACTAGGTAATGTTTTATTCTAAGGAATGCGAAAAGAACTCACAATATAGGATGATTTCCAGCGTGTGTCACTGTCAACTTCAGAAACTGACATATCAGTTTTTAGAGACTAGCATAAAGTTGAAAAACTCATAGTTTATCGTGGCTTTATTAATGGAGAAGTACTTTAGGATTCATTTTACATTGTGGCAGCGGAAGTAAATGCAATAATAATATATAACACCTAACATGCACAAATACTTGGCTTGGAACAACAGTTAGCAAGTCAAACAAGTACCTACTTGTACATAATATGGCAATAAAATAAAATTAAACTATAAAGGCTATACTTATAAAGGCAATTTACATCCACATGGGGCCGCAGTACTTGGCAATATAATCCAAAACAAGCGTGGTGTGGCCCGCTTGACCTAGTACCCATATGATGGTTCATACACATTATTCAAAAGTGATACGATGAGCCTATACGGTCCTCTTTTGCTAAGTTGAAATCGCTATTTGATCGGTAGGGAGGAACCTAGTAAATATTTGTCGACATCTTTTTATCTTCCTATGTCTGACAACCAGTCTTACCAAAGGTATCGTGTCACCCAGTAGCTAGATTGTGGAGGTCAGATAGGCAGTCGCTCCATGTAAAATAGACTAGATGCCGACCCCTACATAGTTGGGAAAAGGCTAGGCAGATGATGGTCCTATCATCTTCTATCGGTGATGATACTGTGTACATCGTCATATCCCAACACGTTGTTGTAAACGCGAGCACCTACCTACGAAGGTGTTAGGTACTGTCAGCACTCTTGCTGAGCTCCTTCATGGTGGTGGCTTGCTTTCGTTATTCTCAAGAGGATCTGAAGCCAGTCTCACGCCAGATCGTGAAAGGTCTTCATCATTTCGTCTATTGACGTTTCCAACAGCCTTTGGTCCAGTAACAAGGAGTTTAGCATTATGGAATCTGCTATTATTGACTGCCTTGCGTACTATCGATGTCTTGTAACCCAGGTGAATAGACAAAAAGATGAAGTGTCCTAGTTATTTTGATGTGGTTATATGGAGAGACTAGAATTGTCGCAATCATGAGTCCATAACGTAGTGTTGCCGATCAAATACCGCCGTCACCTCGTCTTATTGTTAGCATTCATCACCAGTCAGATCCGTGTATCTGGAAAAGACGAAATTAATTTATTGTAAAATTTTATTGCATTAGTATATAATTATTTGGAAACATAATTATAGAGATTCAGACAAATCGTACGTTTTTTATGTATTCGTAGGGTCGTAGATAAGCACTAAAAAAAACCTTCGTGGCAAATCACGATATATACATACTTCCTAAACATTCATACTTCCTAAACATCGGACACTCAACAGTTGCTAAAGTGTGGTTTCTCTATGAAAAACCAGACTTTAGCAAGTGTTTAGATGTTCGATAACTTTTTATGAATAAGGCCGTTAAAATGTACGGAAACACACATCAATTTCGTACTGAATATCTACACCGATTGCTTTTTGTTGAATAAAAAGCAATAAAGGAGTCGTAATTTGTGTAGAAATAAAGATTGCTTCCTTCCTTTGTATAGCTTGGGTGTTTTATGTTATGTACAAATACCTAATAGGTAAGTACCCATTCCTTATTAGCTACGCACGAGGCTTGACCATAGCCAGTCCGATAGCGCGTTCCTATTGGTTCGTCACCTGAGCGGCTGCGCAGTCCAGGGCCTGAAGTCTGCTATTACAATAGTGTCAGAATGGTCTATCATTGATTTCATAATTGTTGATTTTGACAAGTTTGGTAATCTACTAATAAAATGGCGTCATTATGACTTTCCAATGGTCAGCCACTGACACTCCATTGAAAGAAATGGCATTTATTGGTAATCTCGTACATCATGACAAATGAATGACTGACTAAATTTTCCTACTACTTTAGATTGCTTATAACACTAATAAATAATATGTAAAAATATATGTACATGAAATCTGGCATGAATAAATGTTCCAATTTAGTAGTATTTTTTCGAAAAACATTTCTACTAACGAGTTTTATAATAATGGCAATACGAAAATGCCATTATGACACAATTCCCTCACGCGCGCCGCCTCCCTCTTCGCGAGCATTACTGCTTCGCAGAAGGAGGTGACGGCTAACCATTCACTCTCGCTCCGTACCATGGCCTGCACCAGGGCCGGACGCGAGAGATCGCCGCCGCCGATCGCCTCCACGAGGACACGACGGTGCTCCACCCAAGCCGGGCAGACCGCCACCGTATGCTCCACCGTGTCCTCAGGGCGATCATCGCAATGGAAACACCCGGGCGTTTCCTCCCGCCTTATAAGAAACAGGAACCTCCCGAAACAACCGTGTCCGGTGAGGACCTGCGTCAGGCGGAAGGTGAAGTCGCTATGCCGCCTCCTAAGCCACTCCTCAAAGAGGGGACTTACCGCCGCTATCGTGGCGTGCCCAGCACTGGGTTGCGACAATCGCGCTCTCTATGTCGCCATGAGATCCCGCCGGAGCTCTGTCCGCTGCACCTCGATTTCTCGCGGCAGCGGAGTAACGCCCCGGCGTTTGGCCTCCTCGCACTACTTCCAGATGTGCGCGAGGACCTTTGCCTCCAGATCCCATGGCGGTAATCCGGCAAGGAGGCCCGCCGCCTCACCTTGGCTAAAGCTGACCATTCGAAATATCTAGGTGTCACTATTGACTCGAACCTAAATTTCCGTAAACATATCGATTTACTTTTTACTAGAGTGCACAAATTAAATATGTTTTTAAGAATTTACGGAACATAGCCGACTATAAATTAATTAAAGAGGTTTATTTAGCTTTGTGTCAATCCATTCTTAGCTATTGCATTACTTCCTGGGGTGGTGCAGCAAAAACCATTTTACTCCCTCTAGAGCGTGCTCAAAGAGCAATTCTGAAGGTTGCTACATTTCGCCCTTTTAGATTTCCTACGCACCAGCTCTACATTGCATATAATGTACTAACAGTTCGGCAATTATTCATTCGAAGCATAGTACTACACCAGCACACTGCACTTCCTTTTAACCCAGTACCTTCCGACATGAGAAGGAAGGATTTAGTTTGCATAAAACCTCAAACTAGACATGCGTTTGCTAATCGATTTTATGTGTTTTTAGGTCCTTTTCTGTTTATTAGACTTAACAAATTAACGAGCATCTATATTTTAAGCTATAAAAAATGTAGTACTATGTTATCAGAATACTTAGCGTTGCTCAATTACGCAGACACAGAAAATCTTCTAGAAATTATGTCATGACGATAATTTATTCCCTCGTAAGTATTTACTTTTGTAGTATTTACAGTGGCTTAGTTGTAGGTTTTAATGTTTAATTACCAATATGCTTTATCTCATAGTTGTTTATCGATTATTATTATATCAATTTAATTTTTAAATGTTAATGTCCCAATTTAATTGAAATGTAAAGTGATGGCCCGAAACACAGGTTTGAATAAATCTAGATCGGGTGGGTCGCTATCATTCTAATTCCGAAACATTATCACTTGCACTTGTAGTAAAAATATTTTAGAAATAGGTTATTTTTAGGCACTATAATTGTATGGGTTTACTACTGTTGGCTTAATGTACTATTTTTGTATACGTTTTATTAAAATAAATTATTATTCTTTATTATTTCACATGTAATTATTATGATGTCAGAACTGGCTGGAATTTCAGTAATTTTACTTGAACATTGATAGAGGCACTGAGTCAGCGATCGATTTTTTACATATTTAGATATCTTAAATACCAGTTATTATTATTATAATCAGGCTGAACCTTAAATGAATCACTGACTACAAAACCAGAGTAGATGCCAAATTAGTAGGTAGTAAAATATTTGTAACGTATCGTGGCAAAACTATAAAAATTGCTTAGGGCGAGTTGGATTTTCTCGCTGAGTAGATACAAAGTAAAAGTCAAAGTCAAAGCATTTATTTCAAATAGGCACTTAAAAGGCACTTTTGAACGTCAACATTTACATTAAAATAGAATTGATTCTAGTCGCCCCTTCCAAAATGTAGTTTCGTATGGAGAAGAATGGGCAAGAAACTCCACCGTTACTCTTTTAAAATGTTTAACTAATAATACTATGTAGAACAACTTCCAGGTTACAGTCGGCAATGGGAAGGTCAGACAAAGCTCATTGCAGGTGGCGAGAGCATAGATAGGTACCTGCGGCCTTCAATAAATATGACATTACGTTAATTCATTCCATTTCTTGTTCATTTATTACTTGAAGGTGTGATTACAATACTCTAAATCAAGTATTTGACATAGAAAGTGTCCGAATATACATAAATATTTCCTTGTAATCACTTACCTTGAAATGTTTCCGACATAACCTCGAACTCTGTTTAGTTTAACAAAATATCCGCGAATAACTTTATGCCAGTCTTCGAATTTTAGGGTCTTTCGAGAAAAGGTGGACTAAAAATTCGGTGTATTTAGGTGATTAAATGACGCATTGTTGAGTTCAACAACGCGTCATTTTCACAAAAATAAAATTAAACCATCTCACGCCTCGTACTATTAGCTTGTGTTGGAAACTAATTACTTCAGCGCCATTTTGACAGATGCCTTTCCCATGGTTCTCTATTGTGTTCCCTAACTTTTTAATCCTTAATCTAAAGTGCCATATTTTTTTTTGTCCTAATAATCATTTGTCCGAATGATAACTTACCTGAACTTAAAGTCACATTCATCTTCGACAGAGGAGTGGATAATTTAACATGGCAAAAAAACAAAATTAAAAATTTTGAAAAAACCCACGACGGTTAAAAGTAATTGAAAAAGGATAATATGGGACGGAACGGAGACGGCGGCGGCGTTTGGAGTGAGAGGATGTTTGTTTGTGCAAATCCATGTTCCCATTTTTATCCCAAACTGCTAGCCAGATTTTGATGCAGTTTTCAGTTATGGGTTCGGGTTTGATTGGTGCATGTCCTTACATAGGTGTTACGGTGGCAACTCACCAGAGGGCGCTGCAATGAACATTGTTTGTACAAATCCGTGTTGCCATTTTTCTCCAAAACTACAAGTCCGATTTTGATCGGCGCTTTATGTACATAATCTGGCGGCTGAGGTTGTGTCCACTAGTACGTCGTGACAAAAACAGACCAGGAGGTGGCGTCCTAGTGGCTGCTAAGCCGGGGATCGTGCATGTTCGAACAAATTAGTTGGAAACTACCGATAGAGAAGATCTCTGGGTTAAGTTTAGCACGGTTGGCGCAGTGGTTAAGCGATTGACTGCTGTGCTGCGTGTCGGGGGTTCGATTCCCGCACGGAACAAGTATTTGTATGACCTACAAGTAGTTGTTCCGGGTCTGGCTGTTTGTGTATGTGAGTTTTAATGTTTGTAAAAGCACCCACAATACAGGAGAAATTCCTAGTGTGGGGCAAAGTCTAAAAAAAAATGTTATGTTATGTATTAGAGGGATTAGTGTATATATTGTGCCGTGTATATTCCTCCATGTGTCGTGGATTCTGTGTATTTTGACTGGTTCCGTAAAGTGGAATCCTTTCTAAATGATTTGAAAGGTAACATATTTATAATTGGTGATATCAACCTCAACAGTGCATCAAAATCTGTAAATAGCTATTTTGCATATTTTCTGTCACATTGTTCAATGGTTGAAAATAATATATATTTAATGTTTTTGGCGGCAAGTTGGATGTCGTCCTTTCAAGGTATACTGGTTGCGCTGTGCAAGTCCGAGCCGCTGAGGCTGGTGGCATTGTGAATGTTGACTTATGATATGTCATTCTCCCCTAGACATTGAAGCTAGACTTCTTACGACGTTGAGCGAGGAGAAGACCAGCCCTAGTCATCTGGACTCGGCAACTGACTGGAATTTTTCTAAGGCTGACTTTCTCTTACTCTATGAACATATTTATGTCACAGACTGACTGGACCTGTGTCACTAGAGCCACGGATGTACAGTAGGCCACTGGCGAGTTTTACAGAATGCTTTATAAAATATTCGATCCTTGCGTACCAAAAAGAAAGAGCAATATCTAATAAATCCCGTTTGGTTCTCCTCGGATATTTTTAGAGATTTAAATCATAAAATCAAGCTTCATAGACAATGGAAACGTTACGCTGACCCTAATGTGTATTTTGCCTTTAGTAGTATTCGATCTGAGTTAAAAAAGAACGTATTGATCCAAAACTTACACGGTATCAATAGAAAATCGCATTAGAAGTAACCCATTTCAGTTCTGGCAGTACATCAAAAGTATTCGGTCTAAAGGTGGCTTAGAGCCCACAACGAATTACAAAAACAAAACCTTCACCAGCAGTGACGCAGCCAATGCTTTTGCGGAGTATTTTCTAGTGTCTTTTTGCCACAGAACCCCTAAGTTGGATGCCGACAGTATATTACCTGTTGTAGCTACAACTGACGGGGGCTACAAACACATTGATAATTTCACCATATCTCAGGTTATAAACGGAATTCGTAAACTAAAACCGCGTAGCTCAGTTGGCCCAGACAAAGTTCCACCATACATTTTAATAGGCTGTAGGGATTTTCTTGCTCTTCCACTCACCTATATAATGAACTTAGCACTTTGAAGTGGCATATATCCCGACCAATGGAAGGTGTCTCGAGTTACGCCGATACCGAAAACCAATAATAAGTCCTCGCTTGAGGAACATCGCCTTATTACCGTTTTGTCGTGTCTAGCTAAGGTGGTTAAAACAATTGCGCATGGGGAAATTTATCACCAATTAAAATCCCACTTATGTGATGAACAATATGGCTTCCGGCCAGGTGGCTCAGTCGAAACAAATTTATTGTCGCTCGTCGATTGCGTCTCGAGGGGTCTGGATAAGGGGTGTGAAGTGGATGTTCTCTATTTTGATATCAGAAAGGCATTCGATGCAGTGGACAATGACATTTTAGTAAGCTGGACCTGTGCTGTACCTACCTATCCAGATGAAATTGTAATTTATATAATAGTTATGAAATATGTGAATGGAAGATATATGAGTTTTTTTTTTAATTAAGTACTTACTGTTACTGGTGTTTAACCGTTGTAATGAATAGTAAATAAATAAATAATATCTATGCTCTCTAAAAAGTTTAAAATAAAAAGGAAATTAAACATTTGAAAAAACCCACGACCGTTATTAATATCAAGCACCCCACGCATTTTTACGTTTATTATCTCGTGTTACAGTTATTTTTTAAGTCGGGGTTTTTAAATTATTTGATCCTTTTTCAATTACTTTTTAACCGTCGTGGGTTTTTTCAAAATATTGAATTTTGCTTTTTATGTTACATTTTTTTGTACCACTTATTTGTTTTTGTACCACTTATTTGTTTTCTTCATATTCAATTAGCTTTTGGCCACGGCTTCGCCCGAATGGAGGTTACAAATTATCACAAGCAAACATATAACCGGAATAAATCATGTCCTATACATATATGTGCTAATCGAAGTCATGGTGTAGACATCTGCCTAATTGCATCGAAATCATTCAAACAGATATATCTTCGCATATATAATTGTATGAATCATTTCAAAGGTGATCTGTGCACTCTGTGCTCTCGACAAGTCTCGTAAGGACGCTTCCCACTTTATTTCAGCCGAAAAACATCCACTGCTGGCAATAGGCCTCTCCCAAGCTTATTACAATGTAAGTAATGCAAGTTGTATGTTAAAAGCCGCAAGCAACATACAGTAGGCTTAACGAATTGAACTTAATCAATACATATTATAATAAAAATGTAACGGGTCGCTGTCTGTAGATGGAAGATATGAGTTTTTTTTTTATCAATACATACCTATAATAAAAATGTAGCAGGTCGCTGTCTGTCCATGGAAGATATATGAGAAAAAAATATATTGGGACCTTTATCAATGCGAATAGCACCCAAAACAATGGTTGTTAGAACTTTTGTCTGTTTATCTGTTTGTCTGTGCGTTTGTGCACGCTAATCTCAGAAACGGCTCATCTGATTTAGATGTGGTTTTCACTAATATATTGTGGTAAGCTTCACTTAACATTTAGTGTTCAATCAGTTCAAAAATAAAAAAGTTATGCCAATTTGAAGAATCACGTCGAACATTTTTGTTAAACTATCTACATAGATTTATTGATATCTTTTGTAAATTGGTATTCTGAACCAAGTACTAGGTTGTCGTAACTTGGTAGGAGCTCACCTAACATAGTTGTGTCAGCTAGAAAACGCTTTATGCCTTCGAAGTATCAGGTTATCTTAACTCAGTAGGAGTACACTTTTTTTTTTTTTGGGTGGAAAATCATCAAATAACTTCTCCCGCTCTGGGTGGAGCGGAATGGCGTGTCAGACTTTTACTGACTAGAGCCCACCCGTATTCCCTCAGTTGCTTCGGTGCCAGGGGCCGCGGTATCTCTTTCAAACAACCCGCAGCCCTGGCAGGAGTAGGAGTACACTTAACATAGTTATGTCAGCTAGAAAACGCTTAATGCCTTCGAAGTACTAGGTTGTCTTAGCTCAGTAGGAGCACACTTAGCATAGTTATGTCAGCTAGAAAACGATTTATGCCTTCGAAGTACTAGGTTGTCATAACTCAGTAGGAGCACACTTAGCATAGTTATGTCAGCTAGAAAACGATTTATGCCTTCGAAGTACTAGGTTGTGATAACTCTGTAGAAGCACACTTAACATAATTGTGTCAGCTAGAAAACGCTATACGATACTTTTTATCCCGGTGGTACGTTACCGTGGGATAACTTCCGACCAGCGCGCGGGCGAAGCCGCTGGCAAAAGCTAGTCATAAAAATATTAACATTTACCGCCGTCTCAAAAAGAAGAAGAAAACGGTACATGCTGTCTCATTAGCTTATTACGAGAACCTTTGGCTATGACGTAAGAACTGACACTGAACGGAGGACGAGCGAGGAGCACAGACACACAGACCTGGTGCAAGCGCTCTCGTCTACATTCTTACGAGATCCTTTTACTCAGGCGTAAAAACCGAAACGAGACGGCGGGCGGCGCGGCAAGCGAGCAACACAGACGTACTAACTACTCATCTACACTCGCACTTCGTCTGTCTGTCTGGGTGTGTGTGTCTGTGTGAAAGTATTGAGCCTGGCTTAGGAACATTCTAAAATTCTAAGTTCTTAAGCTTTTTCAACAACTCACGACTCTGGGTCAAAATATATATCAATTCGTCAACTTAAAAGTTAACTAAATAAAAAGAGCAAGTGGGTAATAATGTTCTGACCTACTTGCAGTTAATCAGTTATGTAGCTAGAAAATAATTCAAGAACGCGTGAAATATGTGTATGTGTGACAAATATGTATATGTGTGACAAATCATCTGGTAGTGTGAAAATATAAAAATTCGATATCAAATATATTGGCCAAGCAACGGGTACCTTTTTGCCGTTGCTTGGCCAATATATTTGATATCGAATTTTATTACACCGACAGCGATTCGCCGAGGTTTGTACATATTACCCGTCGTAGCAAGATTATGCCTTAACTGATTTCACCGAATGGTCAGTAGCCAAATGATTGTTTCGAAAGTAATCCTTCACTAATGTTTTTGGTCACGTAACGATTATATGAGGTTATCTTTCTTTATAAACCAATAAACCATTTCAATTTTTTTCTTTTATTGCTCATTTGGTTTTTGTTTTCGTAAGCAATACTTACTACATTAATTGTACGCAACCGTAACCATCCCTATTCCCCTCAGGGCAGGTTCAAGACCAAGTGGTGTGAGCTCAGGAAGCTAGGGACAACTTAGGCCCCTGCATCTGCACCCTGCTGCAGGTTCAGTTCAAAGAGAGGCCATTAATAACGTTGTTGGGTGAATTAAGGAGGAGGGAAGACCAAAGAAAAGAAAAGAAAAGGGAGTGAATAATAGCGATAGAAGAATAAAATGTGTTGCGTAGACCACAAGTAACAATATCAGAGGTCGTTGGCGGGGGGGTGCAAAAAGTGAGTGAATTTATTGGACCATCAAAAAAACTATAGTTAAAAAGTTACTATGAAAATCGTTTAGACCTGTTCTTTGTCGAGTTATGATCTGCTCTCTTTTGGAAGTAGTTACTTTGCCAAATTGCTAAGAAATTTGTGTACAGGTTTATTGGATTATTTTGCTAGAATGAAGTGATTGCTGACAGGTCGTTGACTTTATAGACAAAGTAGAAAAGTGCCTCGAATTATCACAGTATTCATCTCATACATAATTATTACTGATACGGAAATTTTCAATAACAAACAAATATACTTTGCCTTTGTAAAAGTAGCTCTATTTATAGATAAGTACGAAGATAACATTTGTCATTGACATGTCAAATGAGAGGCATCACTAATAAAATTGGTCAATAAAAAAAGCACGTAGTTTTATGCCAGTTCGTCCCCATGAAACACATATTTTATTATATGTATATGTTTATGTATGTATACGTACTAATGGATGAGTCATTATACCTATTATCACAAAATTTTACTAAGGTAATCTTGTTAACAGCTTCCAAAATGCCTATGATCTACGTTGAGATTTAAGATAAAGCTTTAACTGAGATTTCGGTAACGTTATGCTAATAGACAATTAAGGTACTTACTCCTTGCAATCGAAGCACTTGTACCGATACCAAATTTGCCCCAACGCACATTTGCCACTGTTCATAAAACTTCTCTTCAGTCGATTCAAATGCATTGGTTCACTCACTCCGTTCAGTTTTTCAGAATTTTTCCAGAAGCATTTTCCGAACAATTCAACACATTTAACACCGGAGAAATATTTAGTTTTGTTCGTTTTATCGCTAGAGGCATAATTGATAAATGCCAGCAAAAACGCTGCGCAGAACAAGAGCTGTAGTGATTGTGACATATTTTATTTCTCTTTGAAAAGGTCACACGACACGAGACACAACCGTTCACTTTGAGAGCTAAGAAACTAATGTGTGTTGGTCACTGATCGATGGCAGAATCTGTTAAGACTGGTTATCCGTTATACTTACCACACAAGGTTGCGCAGGCGCTACTGGCTCGATTGCTCATTTGTCATGTTTGCGGAATGACGCATACCTACTGTTTGGTTTCAGTGAGTTTAGCTTAGAGGCGCCTAATACTTATCAAACATCGCTGATAATAAAATGTAACGGTTAGATAATATATGTTTTTCTTTGCTTTTCATGCAATCAGTTCAATGTAAGTCCGTCTTTGTACCTTTTTTGTGTGCGAGAAGTTTAAATGAATAAATAAATGACTATGAACATTGCATGCATTGCCAGATAGAGTGTCATGCACAGGCAGTTCCATAAGAATATATAGCGTTGCATGCTTATAACATTAGTTAACTAATCTTGATTAAAACAAAGATTTTTATTTTAATACTAAAAGAAGGCAGAGGAGGCTAAACGCCGCGCCAGGGCGTAACTCCGCTGCCGCGAGAAATCGCGGCACAGCGGACAGAGCTCCGGCGGGATATCATGGCGACATGGAGAGTGCGATTGTTGCAACCCAGTGCTGGGCACGCCACGATAGCGACGGTAAATCCCCTCTTTGAGGAGTGGCTTGAGAGGCGGCACAGCGTTCTCACCTTTCGCCTGACGCAGGTCCTCACCGGACACGGTTGTTACGGGAGGTTCCTGTTCCTGATACGGCGGAAGAAACGCCCGGGTATTTCCACTGCGAAGATCGCCCTGAGGACACGATGGAGCATACGGTGGAGGTGCGCCCGGCGTCGGCGGAGCACCGCCGTGTCCTCGTCGAGGCGATCTCTCGCATCCTGCCCTGGTCCAGGCCATGGTACGGAGCGAGAGTGCATGGGTAGCCGTCACCTCCTTCTGCGAAGCAGTAATGCTCGCGAAGAGGGAGGCGGCGCACGTGAGGGAGAGGCAGTATATGCGCTCTCACAGCCTTAGTCACCGCGGGAGACGCCCTGGGCGTCGGGAATCCCAGGCGGATTCCCGGCCACCTTAGGCGCGGGCTTGCGGACGGCGAGTAATGGGTAGCTTGCTGTCCGGTAAGGACCAAGCCTGGGTCGACGGCACGTTGTGTTCCACGCGCGCCTCAAAAAGATGTCAGCACCAACGGGTGGGGTCCGCAAGGGCCGATGCCTGCCAGAGGTGCGGATTGTACGAAAGAGATACCGCGGCCCCTGGAACACAGGCAACTGAGGGAACACGGGTGAGTTTTAGTCAGTAAAAGTCTGACACACCCTCTTGCTCCACCCAGAGCCGGAGAAGTGATTTGATGACTTCCCACCCAAAAAAAAAAGGAAGGCAACTGATGAGTACCATAAGTATCAAACAGATAACACGACATTGTCATGTAAACGTACCTAGCATGAATTCGAACAATTTTTGAATCGAAAATACAACCCGTAGAATTTTGGAGTAAAGTTTTGCGACTAGCACAATTAGTATCTCCCATAGATATAAATAAAGCAAAGTATAAGTTAAGTATACGTTATAAAGCAAAGTAAATAGCGTGACGAGTATTTTTAACCGACTTCAAAAAGGAGGAGGTTCTCAATTCGTCGGAACCTTTATTTTTTTCTTTTTTTTATGTATGTTCCCCGATTACTCGAAGATGGCTGGACCGATTTGGATTATTATTTTTTTTGTTTGAAAGGGTATACTTCCCAGGTGGTCCCATGGTCATCAAGTCAGGATCTGATGATGGGATCCTGGAGAAATAGAGAGAACTTTTCAAATTTTATAGGCACACGAAGCGATTTATGTATTTTTTGGAAGAGTACTTTCTCGAAGTGGTCTCATTTCAATTTGGTGAAGATCTGATGAAGAACTTTGGAGATAGGCTACGGAACTCCTCAATAAATGATAGCAAATGGACTGGGATTGCTGAAATCTCATGTCTGTCTATTGCTTACACCAGTTCATAACATAACATCACGCCGGTATGCTGTGAAGGGGTAAGCACATGTGAACCACTAAAAAGTGAAAAAAAAAAGTTTTTCCAAAAAAAAACACCGACTTCCAAAAAAACACTTCAAAGTGAAAAATAACTTTAATTTCGGAAGGCGGTGACAGAAAATTAAAATAAAATACAGCTCCAAAGACACCGACATCCGAAATTAAAGTTATTTTTCTTTTTGTAGTGTTGTTTTGGAAGTCGGTTGTTTTTTTTTGGAAAAAGTTTTTTCAATGCTAAAGTCATGGGGGAGGCCTATATCCAGCAGTTTACATCTCTCGGCTGAAATGATGATGATGCTGAGGTCAAATAAATAATAAAACATTAATAATTATTACCTAGGTACCTACGTAAGTTTTATTAAACCAGCAAATGAGCGGTCTCACTCGTGATGATAACATGAAGTTTTACTACGAAACGGCGTAGATAAGGATTGTAAATAAATACCAACATATTAGTTTTCAACTTCAGTGAATGGTTCAAGTTCCTCCACCTTATGAATGTGAAGGCCACTACTACTGCCATTGCGATTACTGTTACCGCAGTTCACGATACGAGAAATGTTCATGACATAACTTTAATTAGCTTTACAATTAACAGTATGATGTGATTGATTGTCTTTACCTTACGGTAAAGCGGTATACTTACGTATCTGCTAGTTTATTCCTAACTATATTGGGGCCTACTTCCAGTAACGTTATGATTAGCCGGAAGGCTAATCTTAGGTAAGTATTTTTTTTAAGCAAGGTTCAAAAACAAACAGAAGATAAAAATGGTGAAGGCGGTAAAAGTTGCGGCTTCGCACAGCTTAGGAGGATCCAAGTCGTCAGCTGGATGTAGCAAAATGTAACATGCAGGATGTAAAAAGGCATAGCAGAATATAGCAGAATGTAGCAGGATCGACAAGATTGATAGGCAGAAGGGGACCTTGAATGAAAGTGTAGCTTGTAGTAAGTAGGGTAGTGGTCGTCTACGGCATTCTACGCTTTGTAACTATGGGGGTCTAGTCATCAGAGGCCTACACACGACGCAGGCGCGAGGGTCAGAAGCATCATAAGAAATGCGTCGGAGACCTACAAGAGTGGTCGTCTGCGGCGTTTCAAGCCGTGCACACGACATGGCTTAGCGGGCTTCCGAGGCATGAAGGGATCTCGGTATGTAATTACAAACCGAGATCACTTTATGACTGGTGACTATGTATGGTGACTACCTATTGATGGTCTTACATCTACGAACCGACCTTGGCAAGCATTGCTTATCCGGTGCGGCTGTTATTAGTTTCCCATGAAACCTCTCCTATTCTCATTATAACTTTGCTATTTTGACACTCACATAAATTAATGGCCCTATAAATAAGCCAGGTACATATGTACAGTACAGCGTGCGTACATGATGCATGTGATCGTATGCGTAAAAGTAATCACAGTCAAAGTGTTTGCAATATGAGGTCATCGTTGAATGTGTCGATACTCGACGGCGACTCTGATTAAAAAAGAGATTCCGATGAGTCAACTACTTGCCGCGCAGGTTTTAACTGTATTTGAGGTATTAATTTATTCATCCAACTTACTGAGAAATCATTCACATTGAATTAATGATTGATGATTTTTGACATTATTACTTTGCTCTCACAACGATGAAAGAAATAGTACGATAATACGTGTGACTTAAGTAGTCAGGTGCTAAACGCGAGCAATAATGGACTTCTTAAGTCACATGTATCGTATACTATTTTGTAGCATGTGTGGTCTAAACCCACACATACGTCACGCTTTTCTTTAAGGCGGTGATTTCTTGAAAACGCTCAAAACGGTAGTTATTTAAACCAGTGTATCTATTTTGAAAGCAAAAAATATATGCTATTTTCAAGTCTTTTTTGCATAGAGTGATGGGACTTAAAACATAATTAAACATATTTTAATGCATCATAAAAATCATCAGAGTCACCTTTTAATTTATCTTTAAAACCAGTTTATCCCTTCATTAACAATTATAATTATAATTAAAAATATACCATAAAATTTCAAATGCCAAACTGCACACAGTTATGGATTATTTATTATTAAATAGCTAATATCTAATTTTATACGATTTTATTTGCATTTTTATGACAATGTTTGCTCATTTATTATTCGAATTTATTACAACAGATTTTAACCCGTATCGGATTGCAATAAGAACTATTATCGCTCATAACGTCAATATTTAAAGTTACCGGGGCCTTAAAATGGTCTAGTTGAGTCACAAAAAGAGGCGGGTTCAAGTCACATAATGCTATAGACATTCGTTATTAAATTGTTTTACTAACATTGTTGTAAGAACAATCAATATGTTATTATCCATACAAAAATAATTTAATTAAAATAAGAACGTCCAATACGTTCATAGTTGTTGGTGTCAGATTTAATTTACCTAGGTACCTGATATGAAGTCTATGAATAACTAGATGCCCCGGCGATCTTCGTACCTCCTCCGAATCAATCAATGTTGTGTTAACTTATCAGCAAAATATCTTGAGTCATTGCACATGGTCTCCTACTAAGTTATGACAACCTGGTACATCGAAGGCATAAAGCATTTTCTAGCTGACACACCTACATAATTAATTATATTAGGTGAGCTCCTACTAAGTTATGACAGCCTGATTCTTCGAAGGCAAAAACCATTTTCTAACTGATACACTCTGTGTTACGTCAGCTTCTACCTAGTTTTGGCAACTTAGTACTTCGAAGGCATAAAACGATTTCTAGCTATCAAACCTATGTTAGGTGTGCTAGCTCCTACCGAGTAAGACAACCTGGTACTTCGAAGGCATAAAGCGTTTTCTAGTTGACACAACTATAATAATATATAATAATAATAAGTTTATTTATTTTCTCTCACAATGGTTCTGTAGCCTTAACAGTTTTTTTAACTATGTTAGGTAACGTCTGGGGACAACCCTCGACCATAAGATTAAGACTCATTAAGCTAGTAAACCGGAACTAGTAAGTATGGCAGAGAAAAGAGGAGGCCCAGCAGTGGGTAATTTCAGGTTGAAATGGTGATAATGATAATAATGATGGCTGCGCTGAGCTAGCAAGTTGTTATAATGATGGCTGCGCTGAGCTAGCAAGTTGTTATAATGATGGCTGAGCTGAGCTAGCAAGTTGTTATAATGATGGCTGCGCTGAGCTAGCAAGTTGTTATAATGATGGCTGAGCTGAGCTAGCAAGTTGTTATAATGATGGCTGAGCTGAGCTAGCAAGTTGTTATAATAATGGCTGAGCTAGCAAGTTGTTATAATGATGACTGCGCTGAGCTAGCAAGTTGTCATAATGATGGCTGAGCTGAGCTAGCAAGTTGTTATAATGATGGCTGAGCTGAGCTAGCAAGTTGTTATAATGATGACTGCGCTGAGCTAGCAAGTTGTCATAATGATGGCTGAGCTGAGCTAGCAAGTTGTTATAATGATGGCTGCGCTGAGCTAGCAAGTTGTTATAATGATGGCTGAGCTGAGCTAGCAAGTTGTTATAATAATGGCTGAGCTAGCAAGTTGTTATAATGATGACTGCGCTGAGCTAGCAAGTTGTCATAATGATGGCTGAGCTGAGCTAGCAAGTTGTTATAATGATGGCTGAGCTAGCAAGTTGTTATAATAATGGCTGAGCTAGCAAGTTGTTATAATGATGACTGCGCTGAGCTAGCAAGTTGTTATAATGATGGCTGAGCTGAGCTAGCAAGTTGTTATAATGATGGCTGAGCTGAGCTAGCAAGTTGTTATAATAATGGCTGAGCTAGCAAGTTGTTATAATGATGACTGCGCTGAGCTAGCAAGTTGTCATAATGATGGCTGAGCTAGCAAGTTGTTATAATAATGGCTGAGCTAGCAAGTTGTTATAATGATGACTGCGCTGAGCTAGCAAGTTGTCATAATGATGGCTGAGCTGAGCTAGCAAGTTGTTATAATGATGGCTGAGCTGAGCTAGCAAGTTGTTATCAGTTATCATTCAACTGAAAGAGTTATTTCGGCTGCGCACTTGTTCAGGTCGGCATGATTCGGCACTGCCTGTACATTCGACTATGGCGACCGACCTCTGCCAAATCATGCCATACCCGAACATGTCGTGGGACCGGTCGTTTGCCCTCCGCATCCGGCAGTTTCCCGCAACCTTCAAAGGTTGTCGGTCCAGCAGGTTGTGGATCCACATGACATAAATATAATTTCCTGTCGTGTGTCATACTGTCCGAAGAGTGCCACCTCAAACTAGAGATACAAAAGGTCAGCTTCATACGACTAGGAAAACCAGCGACATGTAGATATAGTACGCGCACGTACGTTAATCTCAGTGTAATAGTCTGTTTCAAAAGTATGTGACGAAAATGTGAACAAATGTATTTGAAAACGTTAGGTACTTAAATTTTAATTTACTGCCAGATGTTTTTCGTGATTTGACACCAACAATTTTTATCGATGAAATTTCGATTACGGTACAGTGACGTTATTCATGCAATAACTTTTGAAAAAGTCGTGAGATAAGAAGTTGAAACCTTGCGAAACCGTGAAAAACCAAAGCGACACTTCGTTTTTATTGAAGTATTTCTTAAGAATTTAACCTGGCCAGGGTTTGTTTACACTTATATTAGATACTTTTGGAACAGGCCATATCTCGGTCGATGTATGGCCCGGCGCAATTACGCTTGCACTCGCAGTACGTGAAGCGTTTGTTTCGTTTGTTGCATGCAAGCGACATTCTGTGCCAACATTATTTAGTTGCACGGTGGTGAGTCAGTTTACTGAGGTACTCGTATTAATACTCCACGTACAACTGTTCTGTTAACTGTGTTTTAATTAATTAAAGCGAAACATGTTTTACTAATACCTACAATATAATGCCGCAAAAAACAAAAAAACAAATGTTTATGGAAATAAAACGGGCAAGAGAGCCAACGAAAACCTAGTAGTATGGGGGAGAATGAAAGAAAACAACATAGTGTGCATTCGCCGAGTAATATTCCAGTAGGCATAAGATCGAGAGATCTACTCTTACGTACCTTTACAACCTACCGATTTCAAACAAGTCTTTAAAGGATTTTTTACTAGATATTGTTTTATCTTATAGCATATCAACAAAATAGAAACCGGACCTGATAAAATGGTCACTAAGTACAGCCATTTGTAGTGTCATAATCGTAATATCGTAATGCAAGATTTCATACGTAACAACTTAAATGACCTCAGTAGGTATAGCAGGGCTAGCGAATCTTTTTACCACAGTGTGCTGAAATTCAGAGTTAAAAGAATGTTGTAATGTTTTATTTGAATAAGAATTTAAAAAAAAACTAACTAACTAAACAAATAAATACAAAAACAAAAGGACACTTAGGCGTCGAAGTATTCGTCCGCATCGCTGTCATCAGGAAACGTATCCAGAAGACTGGCAGCATTGCCACGTTGAATGGCAATGCTAATTCTTTGGCCAAAGAATGACCCAGCCTTCTGGTCATATTAAGTGTCGACCAGCTGGCGAGAAATTTCCTTAAAAAGGAGACGTGCACTCGGGCCCCATGATCCGAGTGTTTCGACCCCAAACGGCTGAAAACTGTAGTTTCCCATAAGTTTATGGGCACGCCACGATAGCGGCGGTAAGTCTCCTCTTTGAGGAGTGGCTTGAGAGGCGGTATGGCGTCCTCACCTTCCGCCTGACGCAGGTCCTCACCGGACACGGTTGTTTCGGGAGGTTCCTGTTTCGTATAAGGCGGGAGGAAACGCCCGGGTGCTTCCATTGCGAAGATCGCCCTGAGGACACGGTGGAGCATACGGTGGCGGTCTGCCCGGCTTGGGCGGAGCACCGCCGTGTCCTCGTGGAGGCGATCGGCGGCGGCGATCTCTCGCGTCCGGCCCTGGTGCAGGCCATGGTACGGAGCGAGAGTGAATGGTTAGCCGTCACCTCCTTCTGCGAAGCAGTAATGCTCGCGAAGAGGGAGGCGGCGCACGTGAGGGAGAGGCAGTACATGCGCCCTCACGGCCGTAGTTGCCGCGGGAGAAGCCCTGGGCGTCGGGAATCCCAGGCTGATTCCCGGCCACCGTAGGCGCGGGCTTGCGGATGGCGAGTAATGGGTAGCTCGCTGTCCGGTAAGGACCAAGCCCGGGTCGACGGCGCGTTGTGTTCCACGCGCGCCTCAAAGAGATGTCAGCACCAAAGGGTGGGGTCCGCAAGGGCCGATGCTTGCCAGGGGTGCGGGTTGTTCGAAAGAGATACCGTCGCCCCTGGCACACAGGCAACTGAGGGAACACGGGTGGGTTTTAGTCAGTAAAAGTCTGACACGCCCTCCTGCTCCACCCAGAGCGGGAGAAGTTATTTGATGATTTCCCATCCTCAAAAAAAAAAAAAACCCATAAGTTTACGGTATTTACGCCGCTTGAGGGTCTCAGCAGCCACAGCAGCGGCACCAGCACAGCCCGCCATGCTAGGAACATGAGATGGCGCAAGGGTGTCGACACAGGTTGCATCCCACACTAGAAATCTACCCACCTTCCAAGGCAATAACGTCATACCGTCTGGTCTCTTCCCATCGTCACGTACCAAACCGTTTGGTTATAATGCCGCTAGTACACAACTGGTGACAAGGGCTCGACGAATAATATCGTTGATCCTGGCGTGGCGTGCTATGTGACCTGCGCTCCTGCAGCAGGACAGGCCATGGTGCCCGAAAATGTCGACAACTTCACCACGGTGACACCGATGCGGAGCAACACAAGGTGCGCCCAAGCGGAGACATGTAGCGAGCCGAAACGATGAGTCATCCATCATAGTGCCTATGGTGGATGATGGGAGTGCCTGAATCCAAAAGCCTGACTCCCACTCTCCCACTACCAGCAGACGCGCACGCTCAATAGTATTAGGTGACGTATTTACCAGGGTATTCCGTGTAATACTGCAGAGCGGCACGTCCCACTGTCTCTGGGAGGATGGATTGTCAGGTAAAACCGTTCTGGGACAAGCCATTTTCCAAGCGTTCAACGCATCAGTCAAACACGGCACTTCAAAATCGATCAGTGAAGAAGATAAAATGTTCCTGGTTAATTTATCCGTGCTGTGGACCGAGGAGAGGAAAGCCGGTAAACTTATACTTGAAATTTTGCGGACGCCGAGACCGCCCAAGCGAATGGGAAGTGTGGCTTGCTGCCATGCTCGATCATCCAAGGCCACATTTAGGATTGCAGTTAGTGTGTTTCTAATAATTTGGTCTACTTTTTCTAAAAGTTGTGGATGCTTCCAAAGATGGGAGGAGCGAAGGTTATATGTAAATTTTGTTCCAAAGCAACAGTATCGAATAAGCGTGAAGGCCGAACGAATATTAATTTTGAAAAGTCATTCAGAGACATCATTGAAATTTTTAATTTTTGTCCTCAATAAACGTTGGAAAGGATTCGTCAAAAATTGGGGACCCTAAGAGGTGAAGAGAATTTCTTTCTGTAATTTTGATATCTGGTGCTATTGTACAAAATTTTGTTATCTGTCAGTTGTTTGGGGAAGATAGATTTCGCATTTTGAAAGGTTAAGGTCTAGGCCAATGGAATTGAATTTTTCTTTTAAAAATGTTAAATCTTTTAAGATTGTGTCTACATCACCTCTTAGGGTTCCGTCATTACAATACCATACGTTGAATTTAGAATTTAACTGTCGAATAATTGGATTTATTGCCAAACTAAAAATGACTGGCCCAAGAGGGTCACCCTGTTGACATCCAACGGCTGATAGCAAAAGTTTGTCTTTATAAAGTAATTTAGAAGGGTGCCTGTAACATTGGTAGAGAAAACAGTAAATTTTGAACTTCTGTCAACAAGGTGTCCCTGTTTACGGAATTGAAAGCATTGTTATAATTAATTATTTTTGAATTTATTTTAGAAATCCTACTATCCTACTAATACTATAAATGGAAAAGTTTGTATGTTTGGATATTTGTTTCCTCAATCACGCAAAAAACAGCCGAACGGATTTGAATAAAATCTTGCAAACAGACAGTTTATAACCTGGGTTAACACATAAGATACTTTTAATCCTGGTAGTAGGATCCCGTGGGATAAATTTTGATTTCCACGTGGGCGAAGCCGTTGACTCCAAAATACGGACATAATTATTTTGCGGTCTTTTATGACATTTAAGATCAGAACAGTAATATGAATAGTAAAAAAGATTTGGAAAATGGCAAAGAGTGAAACGTATTTAACGAAAAAATGGTAACCATTTCTAGGCTATATTTACTCAGAGGACGAGTCCCACTCGTCTCCATCGATACAATTATTCGTTTTATCCATATCTTCGGTAATTTCAACCTCATTTGATGGAGGCATGGCAAGTTGAAGAACCTCACTTGGTAATTACATTTCCATGGCTGCTGCGCTAAATGATAAGTTTATTTATTTTCTCTCAAATTGGTTCTGTAGCCTTAACAGTTTTGAACATATAACTAGGTAAATGGCCTTGATCTTTTCGGTAGGGTCGGCCCTATGCTACTCAGTGAGGGATTCTGATGTTAGGAGCAACCTGTTAAGAACGTCTTGGTTGCATTGCTCTCGAGAAAACTTTCTTGAGAAGTTTTGGGGAAATCGCCGGAAGTGATTATTTCTCGTCTCACCTGCTTTTTCCGACAAGGCTTCTATAGGTAACAGGCATGTTGGACCACACGTCCTGTGGGGCCCCCCGACAGGACCGTGTACCGTAGGCGTCATGGGATGCCAGGAGTACAACTCTTGTGTTCAGATTTTTCTTTGGCGAAGTATTGTGTGCTAACCCTGACCTATGGTGACGTGGCTGCGCAAGCGCCGTCTAACGCTCTGCTATCTGGAAACACCCACTGACGTCACGCTTACATCAATATACACGAACTGACGATATTCGCTAAGTCATTTATAGGTATGTGTGAGGAGTATGGGGTATATACAGGCTGTAAGGGGAACGTTTCCGAAACCAGAACGTTGGTTTTATACAACCTAAGTGCAAACGGATACCAATAACGTTTCGCCTTAAATTGGTTATTTTGCATCAATTTAAAACGTTTGACGCTTCTGTTATATTTCTACTTATTTTATTTTGAGGGCGCTTTACAAAGGATGCCTAAACCTAAAGTCGCCGCCTGGACTTGGGGTGGTTTTCAATGTGTTTAATTAATTTAATCTCAAAATAATGGTTTATTTAACTGTTCTCACAGCATAGTGTACAAAAAATGCAAAAAAATAAATAGGTAAAAATAAAAAATAAAACAATATAGATTTTTGATGGTACTGTATCGAGAATCACTAGCCTTATCACCAGTCTTCGTTTTCGGAAGCGTTTCCATTCAACCTGTATTTATGTTAATACGTGAAGCAAAAACTTTGTATCCCTTTTTAAGAAATTTACGCGGACGGAAGAGTATGATATTTGGCACAGTTTAAGTTAAAGTTTATGTGGAGAAAGCTATTTTTTAAATTATTTGTATAAATAAAATTTAATTGAATTGTGGTCGTATTTAGACCACTGGGCGACTACTAGTTATTACTAAGATGTGATGTATGTGAAACATGATGTCTTTTATTTATTAAGTAACAGTTCTTAGTAATCGCTTTATTAAAGACCCTAGAAAACTACAAAGATGACGAAACATTGTTGCATAGAAACATTTTGTTTTATAAATTATAAGTTGTGCAATGCGAATTACACAAGCTGCCAATTTATGAGTTGTCAAAAGTATTGGTAATAGGTATAAAGTTTAACGTCACGCCTGTTGTTCCCAAATAGGTAAGCAGGCGTTTTTGGATAATTTACATTTTCGACGGGTTATCTTACAGGATTTCTTGAATGGCGACCACGAAGTGTCAAACTCAGTAAAGGATACCACCAAGCTAGATGGAGACTTATCTACACAGGGTGACTAGTACCTGCTGGATATGAGCAGCCAAGGATCGTGCAAAACGTGTTACTATCTTTAAAATTAATGTCCTATCTAAATTAATTCAATTAAAAAGCGTGGGGTGCCTTTTGAGGTATTTTTATAATCAATTAATGTCAAGCATCTCACGCTTTTTAATTGAATTAAATTATTTTCTTCTTTTTAGTTTGGTTTTCAAGCGTGTTTTTTACTTTATTTTATATGTTTTTGTTCTGCTGGCTACAAAAACGTGATTTTTTTAAGTTTTTTTTCCTTAATTTTTTCAGTTCTTTTTCCTTAATTTTTTTCTATTTTTCTCTATTTTTTCAAAATTTTTGAATTGTCATCGGTCCTCGATAAGTTTACAAAGTTTAAATGAAATCTGACCGTCAAAATCGCGCTAAGGAGTCGGTTACAAACATACAAACATACAAGTTAAGCTAATATAAAGCGTGTAAAAAGACCCTAATCAAAATCATTTCATGATCTACTCTAAACGATAACAAATTAAATCAATGACAGACAACGTGTGGCTCAAACTGCTGGGTCTAAGAGCCAGTTTGCAATAGAGTTTCATAAACAATGACAGACAACGCATGGCTCAAACTGCTGGGTCTAAGAGCCAGTTTGCAAAAGTTTCATAAATATCGAAAGTAAGCACTAAGGACATTTTTTTTAAATAATGGGGTTTCATATGGTATGAATGTTTCTATAGATTCGTCATTTTCATTTTGTATGAAACTAAGTGACTCCACAAACGTGATCCTGTTCAAACAATAATATATACAAAAATCCGATAGAAAAGGGAATTTCAGCATTTTCCTATTTTCCGGATACCTTTTCCAAGTTGCCTTTATTCGGACTATAAAATAATAGCTCAAGCGGTCCAGCTGTTCAGGTGCTCATCACATCCACTTACCAACGAACAACTTTGGCTAAGGATTTATTAGCGTATTTACAATTTACACGTCCCTGTATCGAAGCAGCTGCTCACAATGGAGTCCACTTTGATCGATACATAAACAGGCTGAACGGGCACGTTTAATCAAATTGTCTTTTAATTTTCCTAATATGTCTCTGTCACTTTTCACAATCGCTCTTCGGAATAAACGGGCCCGGAAAAAGCGTCCGTGAAGCTCCTTACTCTGCCATACCTCCATGCGATCTTTAGTGTCAAGTACTACAGGCTTGCGCCAGTTCTCTTTACGCAAGGAGAGCGGGGTGAGGCTTTTGTCCACCGCACCACATCTCGATGCTTGCCCACGTCAGCTTGTAGGAAATATTCCCTGAGACTGCATATCTCGCGATTGTGGAGGGTCTTAGCGTTTAAGAACCTTCGACCTCCACACTTCCGCGGGATATACAGTCTCATTACCGATGACCATGGGTGATGCATTCGATATGCTGTCAGTAGCGTACGGATCCTCCTATCCAGGGCGTCGAGTTCGGTCTGAGTCCACTTGAGTACGGCGAAAGAGTACATCAAGACCGGCAAGACCCAACCGTTGAAGGCACGCATCTGTTTTCGCCTGATAAAAGACTATTAAATACTTTTTTCAGGCGGCCAAAGAAGCTTTCCTCAAAGAGAAGAAGAGGCTTTCCTCCAAACACGGGGATAGAACATGAGCTTATTTTGAATGTATATAAATAAGGTTGCATGAAAGTATCTGCGATAGTTTGTTATTATGTATGGCTAACTTCCGCCCGCGGCTTCGCCCGCGTGGAAGTCGGAAATTATCCCGCGGGAACGTACTATCGGGATAAAAGTATCCTATATGTTAATCTAGGTTATAATCTATCTGTGTAATTTCATTCAAATTTGTTTTTGCGTGATTGAGTAACAAACAACCAAACATCTTCACAAACTTTCTCATTTATAATATTAGTAGGATATAAGTAGGATTATAAACGTGGACGAAGCAAAACCAGAAGGTATCTTAGATAGAACCATTCATGTGGCGTTGTAGTTTGTATCTACTCCTAACTATTAAGTAATTTTCATTGGACAAAGCTTTTTCTTGAACATTTAACCTTTCAATCGTCAAGCTATAAGAACCGGGGATGAATCACGCGTCATCTCTCCGGTTGATCCGTACCTAAGACAAAACAACGCCATAAGAATACTTCAGAATGTATTGTGCATGACTAATGATGTATTATTTCATAACAGTTCTCAGTAGTTGGAATAATAGACCAAGAAAATAAGCAGAGATTATGAAATATTGTTGCATCGAAACATTTATTAGAAAAGTTGTGCAATTTGATATGATTCACGCAACTCGCAAAAATGTTTGGATCAAAAATAATATATCATATTGCTTGAATTCCACGAAGGAGTGAGCAGAATTGTGTCAGGTCTCCAGTCCCACCGTCTAATACCTCTGCCCACCATTTTGGGAAATACAGGCGTGATATTTGGTACCTGCGCTTGGTAGATAATGTTCCCATCAGTGATTTTAAATGTTTGTAAACTGAAATTACTTACAGTTCGTTCGGTGCTTTTAAAATGATTGTATTTAATATAAAAACCTATGCAGCCAACTGCATCCTAATGCTGCATCGAAATTCCGTATTCTACTCCAAAGTAGAATACGGAATTTCGACGCACAAAATATCGATAAATGCTAATACATTGCTACAAAATCAAAATCAATCAAAATCAAAAGTCATTTATTCAAACTAGGCTGAGAGTCAGCTCTTTTTGAACGTCAAAATAAAATTACATAAGACAGTCCCCCCAAAAACGCCCGCCCTTCACCACTTCCTAGTGCTTTAGCTGGGAAGAAGAAGTAGCGGAACAAACTCCCCAGCAGCACAGCTGTCTGTTAAGTTAGAAGAACTTGTTTCTATACAATAATACGTAATAAAAATTACGAAACACAAAAAAAAACATAAAATTTGCCATATGTCAGCTAGCACACGCCAATATACCATCAAAAATTGAAAACTAAAAATAATAGAAAATTAAAATAAAACGTAAACAGAACTTCCAATCTAAATAAATGCCTCTAGGCATAAAGGGCATGCCCGCTTACATATGTAATTCTGCATTATGCAAATATAGCTATAAGTAACTTATAACAAAAGTTAAACTAGGACCTCTGGACTAAAATTATTAAAAACTTAATACAATTAACAATAACAAAACCATGGTCAGCAAGACGACCAGTCACCACGAGCAGCACCCTACAAAAATTGCAATGCACGTTACCGCGAAAGATCATTTCTACAGAGCTGTGGCTAAAAGCTAGTACCTAATAAACGCTTTAAAATTATAAATAAATTAAGGAATATTAGGGAAAAATTAGTTTTACCTCTTCTTCTTTTTTATAGCATATGTATGCAAGGCCATCTAAATACGTTAAAATATCCATGCCGTATTTTATATTGAGAATAAAATCTGTCTTATTTTTTTTTTGTGGGTGTGAAATCATCAAATAACTTCTCCCGCTCTGGGTGGAGCAGGAGGGCCTGTCAGACTTTTACTGACTAAAACCCACCCGTGTTCCTTCAGTTGTCTGTGTGCCAGGGGCCAAGGTGTCTTTTTCGAATAACCCGCACCCTAGGTAGGTATCGGCCCTTGCGGACCCCACCAGTTGGTGCTGACATCTCTTTGGGGCGCGCATGGAACACAACGTGTTGGGGACAGCAACGTGTCGGTTATATAGTTGATTGACCCAACCAGATGTATGAACATAAACAAGGAAAAACGAGTAGGTATGTATGTATCGTAGAAGGTGACGTTCTGTAGTTTTGGCTTACCCCCATAGGAAGAAGGCGTGAGTTTATGTATGTATATGTATAATATCTACATATTAAAAATCATAATGTCGTATTAGTAAGTTAGGTGTAAAAATGGGAAACAGACCACAATTGCATCATTGTAAGCATCAGCATCATTACGCAGTAATTTCCAGTAAACAATTACTGGAAATTACTGCGTAATTATTTCACAATATCATAAATGTCTACCGATGGGTTCCCAGATAACGGCAGGAGGGGTTCACATCGGCGTCGAGTCGACGATGAAGTACCTGGGACTCATCCTCGACAGCCGGTGGAACTTCGCGGAGCACTTCCGACGTTTGGCTCCCAGGCTGGAGCGGGCCGGGGCTGCCTTGAAGCGGCTCCTGCCCAATCTAGGGCGGCCAAACGCCTCCTACCGGAGGCTCTACACGGGGGTCGTGCGGTCCATGGCCCTATACGGGGCGCGGTGTGGGCGCCTACATTGAGGCGCCAACCAGCACGAAAGCTGTAGGCGTCCCATAGGGTCATGGCCATTCGGATGATCCAGGGATACCGCACGATCTTCGGTGAAGCGGCGGGCCTCCTTGCCGGATTACCGCCATGGGATCTGGAGGCAAAGGTCCTCGCGCAGTTTTGGGAGTGGCGCAAGAAGGCCAAACGCCGGGGCGTTACTCCGCTGCCGCGAGAAATCGCAGCACAGCGGACAGAGCTCCGGTGGGATCTCATGACAACATGGAGAGCGCGATAGTCGCAACCCAGTGCTGGCCACGCCACGATGGTGGCGGTAAGTCCCCTCTTTGAGGAGTGGCTTGAGAGGCGGCATGGCGTCCTCACCTTCCGCCTGACGCAGGTCCTCATCGGACACGGTTGTTTTGAGAGGTTCCTGTTTCGAATAAAGTGGGAGGAAACGCCTGGGTGTTTCCACTGCGAAGATCGCCCAGAGGACACGGTGGAGCATACGGTGGAGGTCTGCCCACCTTGGGTGGAGCACAGCCGTGTTCTTGTGGAGGCGATCGGCGGCGGCGATCTCTCGCGTCCGGCCCTGGTCCATGCCATGGTACGAAGTGAGAGTGCATGGGTAGCCGTCACCTCCTTCTGCAAAGCAGTAATGCTTGCGAAGAGGGAGGCGGCGCACGTGAGGGAAAGGCAATATATGCGCCTTCAAGGCCGTAACTGCTTTTATCGTCTAAAGGTTTTGTACAATGTTAGGCCTTATCTGTCCGAAAAACTACGGGAGCAGCTAGTGGAAACCCTGGTTCTGTCCAGGTTGAACTATGCTGACACGGTTTACGGCCCACGCCTATTAGCTCGTCCAGACCGCCTCATTCAAAGGGTACAAAACGCCTGTGCTCGGTTTTGTTACAGTATTCCTCGTAGAAGCCATGTTACACCTTTCCTAAACAAGCACTTTTCTCTGAAAATGAAGTCCAGACGCAAACTGCACTTAGCTTGCCTTCTGTTCGGTGTGGTAAAATATCAGAAACCGGACTACCTATATGACAAGCTAAGTTGGGTTGCGAGTAGACGGGAATGCGGGAGAAGGCAATGCTCACAACAACTCTCAACTCAGTCTCAGGGTACAGCTGCTTTTAGAGGCAGTTTTCGCTATGCGGCTTCTAAAGTATGGAACAACCTGCCACCACCGATTAGAATAATTAAGACAATAGACGCTTTTAGACGACGCTTACGCCAGTACCTCATAGAAGCGCAACGGAAGCTAGATATGGTCACACTAAATGTCTCAATCATATGATTTATGTACCTACCTACCTATCTACCTATCCACTTCAATACTGGTTTTTTCGCTGTACTCCTTTCAAAGCATTCCTTTCTTTGTTTACATATTAGCGAAGGTCTATCATGCGTCCGTCTCATTTATTTATTTAGCCTATTTATTTTGTTTGTTTTGCAATTTTATTAAATATCATACTCTGGTAGGTATTTATTTTTCAATATTTAACACAAATAACTATTATACACTAGTTACTAAACTCAATTAGTAGCTAACAAACTATATATAAATATCAACAGTCTCGCTATATAAGTACTGCCCGTTACTATTTTTTTTTTATTTATTATTTTATCTGATACAAATTTATTTTATTTAAGTATACAAACGTCACGTTGCAGTATTTGTATTAAAGCTGATTTACATCCGTCACCTCACACATCAGGTCCTGTTGAAAACCAGCGTCAGGCACTAGTTGTCTGGCATTTATGCTGAACTGGGCCTTTTTAGCGCAGCCGTGAGGCACACTTTGACGCACTTTACACTTTTTGTTCATTTGTTTAATTCTATTATTTTGCTGAATATTGTGTGCCTTTTTTAGTCTGTGCTAAATAAATGTATTTTCTTTCTTTCTTTCTTTCTAACCGCCGCGGGAGACGCCCTGGGCGTCGGGAATCCCAGGCTGATTCCCGGCTACCGCAGGCGCGGGCTTGCGGATGGCGAGTAATGGGTAGCTCGCTGTCCAGTAAGGACCAAGCCCGGGTCGACGGCGCGTTGTATTCCACGCGCGCCTCAAAGAGTTTTCAACACCAACTGGTGGGGTCCGCAGGGGCCGATGCCTGCCAGGGGTGCGGGTTGTTCGAAAGAGATACCGCGGCCCCTGGCACACAGGAAACTGAGAGAACACGGGTGGGTTTTAGTCAGTAAAAGTCTGACACGCCTTCCTGCTCCACCCAGAGCGGGAGAAGTTATTTGACGATTTTCCACCCAAAAAAATAAATACATGATATAGATATATCATAAATGTACGTAACATTTATGATCTTGCGAAATAATTACGCAGTTAAGTAAATCATCATAATATTACTGTAAGATTGGCAAATTTTCCCAAATTATGTAACCGAACTCACCATCATCATACTTCTGTTTTAGTCGTAGTTTTCATCCCCTTTCTGGGCATATCATCTTTCACGCAGTCTATCCAACGTTTCATTGGTGTTAATTATGCGGGGAGTCAGGTGTTGTAGGCGGTGGTGACGGTGTTCCCGATCACGAAAGTATTCAATTAAAAGAGGTATTATCGTTTAAAACACTATATTTGGTACACGTTTATGCACAAAAGAAATAGCAACAAATACACAATTTAGGCACACGAAATAGTCAAAAGTAATCAGATAACACACACACACGGGAATTATGGTTATAGCAAAAGTCATATAAAGTCATACACAGTTATTACACACAGAGAATAAGATGGTAATATTCCTAAGCTAATACTGGTTATTTGCTAGCTAGTTATAGGGTACTTCGCGACTTAATAGTGCACAGCGGAGCCACTATTACGTAATTACTTGTTCACTTGAGGACTAGATGATGACTACTGAAGGTTATGAGGTAACTCTTCTAAGCACTGGTAGTAACATTCTGACAAACTATTTTTTTTTTTTTTTTTTTTTTGTTGGGCATCTCGCAGTTGGCCTTGAGAGGCCGTGACTGCTTAACCGGTCATTCCTGGGGCTGCCATTAAGAAACTAATCTTAACGCCTCCAGCCAGGGCTTACAAACTAATTTTATATACTAAGCGACTGCACGCTGAGGGCACCCCCTGTGGGGTACGAACCTCGGCTCAGGGCGTCACTGATAGGGGGACAGCTATCTCTATTGGGGACAGGCTGGATCGAAAAATTGGCATTATTATTATTAGGTGGGGAATTTAAAGCTACTGGCTCAGCTGCGTCGCGGGCTGGCGCTTCAACGAGCAAGGGTCGGTCGGGGGTCTCGACGTTAGGCGCCGATACTACTAGGGGTCTTCGCGGGGCGCGAGGACCTCGGCGGCGAGGTCGGAAGGACGATTTTGTGCGGTGTGTGCGAACTGTACTGGTGGCCCTATTGCTTTCCTGGAGGAGAGTAATGTGGTCGTCTGGGTCGGTGAGGACATGTCTCGGCCGTCGGACAGAGCTAATCCTACTGGGGACATAAGTGGCGGCCTTCACAATCAAGGGATTGCGGTGAATTTCGGCTTTATCGAAGAAACGCTTCGCGGTGCGTTTCATGAATTGACTGACCGTGGGGATTTTCAGATCGAGATGGAGGATCTCGTTCCGAACGAACCAAGGGGCGCCTGTGGCTTGCCGGAGGAATCGGTTCTGTAGGGTCTGCATCCTATGGATGAATCGGGGGTTCGCGTGCGCAAAGATTGCACACGCATACGTCATGATGGGCCTTATACACGCCGTGTAAATCCGCAACTTGCACTTTAGTGACAACTTGCTACGTGCATTTAGAACAGAATGTAACCTGCCGAGAGCGAAGGCGGCGCGTGAGCGCGCCTTCTTTATGTGCTCTGCGAAGGAGAGATGCTGATCCATGGTCACACCAAGGTATTTGGCTCGCTTCTCCCAAGGGATAGGCTTGCCGAACAAAGAGATGGGACGGGGGGGCTCAGGTCTAATGCGTCGCGGTCTCGTAAAGAGGACTGCTTGGCTTTTATCCGGATTTATGTCGATCCGCCACTTTCGAAACCACGCGCCAAGGACGTTGACGGTGGTTTGGAGAGTGGCGGCTATCGCGTCCTGACTTTTCCCAGTGTAGTAGATGGCTGTGTCGTCTGCGAACAGTGCCAACTGTGCCTTTCTACTTTTGGGGATATCGCTCGTGAATAGAGTGAATATGAGCGGGGACAACACCGCGCCCTGAGGGACGCCGGCGCGAATGGGATGGGGAGACGAGATCGCCCCTTCGATGCGATAGCGAAAGGTGCGGTTCGACAGAAAGTCTCGTAAGATGAGCACGAGACGGTCTGGCACACCGAGACGGTACAGCTTGTAAATCAAGCCGTTGTGCCAGACCTTGTCGCAGGCTTTCGCTATGTCGAAAAATACTGCACCGGTTATCGTACCGCGCTGGAAGCCAGCGCTTATATGTTCTACGATACGGTGGACCTGTTGCACACAACAATGTTGGTTACGGAAACCGAACTGTTCGTTGGGTATGAGGCCTTTTGTCTCGGCGTAATTTCTGAGTCGCTTATAAATAAGTCTCTCATAGATCTTGCCGAGACTACTCAGTAAACTGATGGGGTCTGACAAACTAATTTCTACGGAGCCTTATATAGCTTTACACATCGTTGTAAGTTGCGGTAAGCCCCGCCTCCAAACATTTACAAAATACCAATCATGTCAAGGAGGCGGGACCTAAATGGTCAGGCGTAGTCTGTTTTTCAGCAGACACGTCGAAACCTGCTCCCGATTCCAACTAGAATCTTCCATACGACCGTGGGAAAATAACGATTTCATGGTCAAACCTCCGTGCGTCACAGTTCGCATGGAAGATTCCTTTGTAGCAGGTTCCGACTTGTATTACGTGCCTACCATACATCACGCTATTGGAAATAGGTAGGGTAGGCAGGTAAATGGTCACATATTTAGGTGTATATCCACAATAGATATACACAGGTAAACAGGTACACTCAGGTAGGTACATTAATTGGCAGGTAAAATTTAATAGTTTGTAATGGGGTTCTGTTAACATAGCTATGTAGGCCCGTAACTTACATGCATGTTATTGGGCTTCGCTAACAATTGGTGTACCCATACTGTTGTATCCATCAACATTCGTACTCAAAAGTTCCCTCACCAAAATTTACTGACACACTGGTACCACTTTTAGACTTCGTTTTATTTTGTGATTTCTTATTGTCTCCATTTACATAACACCAATCATCCCCTGAGTTTTTTGTGGCACGGGATTCTGATCCATACAAGACAACAAGTGTAGCCATTGTAATATAAATTTTCCCTTTAAGTAAAGGGATATGCGGGAATTGCAAATAATTTCTGTGACGTGTCACCATTACTTTCAATTGTGTTCCTCAATCATTCATTCAAATGGAATCAACAGCTACGTAGGTTAAAAAATAGCGGAAAACTTTCATTGTTCCAATTTAGGTTATTACGATTTAAATATGTTTTGTTATTTTAATTTCTAACTTAATTTTAATTTTTAATTTAAGTCTTGTACGATTTTATAATTGTAGTGACGCAGGTAATTGAATTGGGAATTTTACTAACCTTCCTTTTGACATGTCTTTTACCTATCTCTGAGCATTCAAATCCAGGTGCAAGTAATGGAGAACTATGTTACTGAACATATTTTACAGGAAAAGTAACCTGATGTTGCAACGGATCTGGTATATCACCTGTAGAGGCGATGATCTACGTAGACAATGAGCTGGAAGTCACCAAAGACCAATGAACGCGATAATCGCACTTTGCGCGGCTATTGCTCAGATTAGGACACGGGGTTAGAAAATGAGCTTTATTGTTAAGTATAGGTACCTATAAAATTACCGAGGATGAATCACGCATTACCCACTCGGTTAGTTGGTACCTTAGACAAATTAACGCCACGAAAAAAAACCTAGCAATATGGTGGATGATAAATTTAATAATGTATTATTTCATAACAGTTACTCACAAAAAGGTACAAAGGCGGACTTAATGCCTTAGGCATTCTCTACCAGTCAACCAAGGGTGGTGAAGAGATTAGATGGCAGGTGCTTAGGTTGAAAGGAACAATGATTGAAAAATACTATAGGTACAAATTAAATCATAATGAATAATAAATAAGATTGGTACATAAATAAGTTATAAACTTATAATACACATACAAGCATACATTTATGTACTATAATATATACTTACCTATTATATATTCTCAAGGGAAAGAGGAGTTTAAATGATTCTACGCTGTTCGCTTCGAACAGTTCTTAGTATTCGGGTTAATAGACCCTTGAAAATAAGCAGAGATGGTTAAATATTGTTGCATCGAAACATTTGTGTGAAAAGTTGTGCAATTTGATGGATCATACTTCCCTTTTAGTCGTCATCTCAGTAGTTCCCCCTTCTCAGACATGATCTGATCGAGCCGGAAATTAGTATTCTATTATTTCAATGATTTAAGACGAACAAAGTAACCATGAACTGATGTTGGAACATCACCTGGAATTTCCAAGATACCAAAGTTACTCACCAACAAACAGCAGAAGTATCGTGTTTAGGCTCATTGAAAAGGTCTCAACGAATAGGTTATAGATAAATGGTGATCAGAACGAGGAATGAGGACAAATTAGTATAAAAATTCACTGTGGGAAGCATACATAAAGCTGCGCTGATTAAAACGTGACATAATGTGTCGGTCGTAGCGTGTTTACTATTACTATATTAAGTTTAAAAATCAGCAAATGAAAGTTAAATTTAAAACCTCTAAAAAGTAAAAAAATATAAATTTATTGGCCTTTTAAGTTGTAGGTAATATTTTGATCAAAGCATTGTCACGTCTCGCAGGGCGGTCAACGAAAACACCAAATAAACGATGCCGAGCAATAATAAATGAAATAATTGTGCTATTAAAGAAAGGATAATATTTTCATTACTTAGTCGTCGTGCTTTGATCAAAATATTACCTACAACTTAAAAGGCCAATAAATATTATATTTTTACTTTTTAGAGGTTATTGTTTGGGTCGGGGGTTTTTACACGCTTTATATTAGGTTCACTTGTATGTTTGTTTGTATGTTTGTATGTAACCGACTCCTTAGAGCGCGATTTTGACCCACTTTAGACGGTCAGATTTCATTGAAACTTTGTAAACTTATCGAATACCGATGACAATTCAATAATTTTAAAAAAATTGAGTATAATAGAAAAAACGAAAAAAAAACACGTTTTTGTAGTTAGCAGAACTAAAAAATAGAAAATAAATAGTAGTTTAAAAAACTACGAAACTTTGTTTTCAAAGCGTGTTTTTTAGTTTTTAAACTATTTTTTTTCTATTTAACTTTTATTCACACAGTATTGCTATCTTTTTGGTTTACGTATACACATATTACATCCAAGAACATTCATACTAAAAACTTTCCTCACGATATTTCCCTCATTTAATCGCATCACATCATGTCCATCCCAGGACAAAAAAAATCCACGCAACTTTTCAGTCTCCGGTGTCACATTCTGACTTCGTCTTATATTGTTATTTCTTATTATATCCCTTTCACGTAACATCACATTTCCCTTGTAGCCTAACATTCTGATACATACAAGACAGCAGATCTAACCATTGTTTTATTAATTACCGCGACTCACTGCCATTTTACCCAAATATATACCCCAATTGTTAAATAAAAACAATCAACAGCTACGTAGATAAAATAATCGCGGAAAACTTTCCTTGTTTTAATTAAGGCGATTATGATTTGAATATATTTATTTTGTGTTCCGGTAATTTTTACGAACTTCTAATGGATATAGGTATTGTAGTGACACAGGTTAATAAATTAGGAATTTTACTAACCTTCCTATTGATATGGCTTTTAAAGCTCTTTTACCATCTCTTATAAAGGAATTCAGATGCTAGTGGTAGAGAAACAGAGAAGTCAACATTTGCAGAAGAAAAAGCAAGCTGGTGCTGTGATAGGTCCGCAGTATCAGCTGTAGAGACGATAATCGTTAACCGTTAGCACGTCAATGAGCAAGAGGAGGTTACGTCGCTCCAATCCTAGGCAGCCTAGTGATCTACGCAGCTGGTAGCAGCCGAGTTATGTTTCAGGTGATTGGAGAGGCATTATCAGTCTGATGATATTAACTAACTATTTACATTATAATGCAGATCATACACTCACTGAATAACAACGCTCAGCCTTACTTACCGGCTGACTCCAGAAGCGTACATATCGAAAAATATAAAAGAGTAAAACCAAGTCATCCCATCATGATGGGATTTAAAGTAGGTAAAAGATTGTGTGGAATTTAATGGGTAGTGTGGCTTGCATAAGAGCAAGAGCGGCACAAAATGCTACATAAGCCTATACTCCATTTACAATAGCATTAGACAGAAGTTAAAAAAGTTTCTTTTTAATGTACACTTTGTAACAAAATTACATTAAACGTGTTGCAGTAACGATTAATGCCAAATTTATTATAATTTATTTAAATATTAGCTGTTACACTTTATTGTAATCATGTGCAACTACTTATTTTATGAAATGATGTGGCTTTCATTTATATAATTATTTCATTTCAATTTAAAATTAAAGTGTCAATGCTAAAAACCTAAAAGAAGCAGGAGTGAACAATACCGAGTGACTAAATTAGCTGATGACGACGAAGTTTTACCAAGGTATTGTGGGTCGTAAGTTGTTATTTAAAATAAAGTGTTGTAAAAAAAATGTATTTTATTTCCTTTTATCTTAATTACATTTAAATCATCATGTGATTGTTTGTTTCATTCATTCGTTTTGTTGTAGGTTTGTAATGTGTGATGAAGATGTTATTATAAATAGAACATTATTTATAATAAAATTACTTTTACTTCATTTATCTCAGTATTTAGTACTGTCTTAAATCTACCTAAAAAGTTAGAACTGAACTTTGAAATAAAACGTTTTGCACTCCTGCTTCTACGAGCCTCTTTTTTCTAAAGCTATAATAAATGGAGTATAGTTATATTAGAATTACATATTGGTAAGTTGTAGAAATGAAAAAAAAAAAACATCATTTTCAGTGCTGGCTGTTACCTTTCAGTTAGCTAACGTTAAACGACTGCGCAATAATTTCTCAATATTTAATGAAATGTAACAACATTATACATCGAACATTTCTCACTCAATCCAACTGACTTATTCGTTCAAACACGATTTATAGCTGGAATAGGTAGGAAGCATTGGTAGAAACATACAGTAATAAAAAAAATTAAGAATACATTCATTTGCATAATGTAAAAAAATTGGAATTAAATTTTGTTCAGTTATTATTCAGTAACTTAATGTGACGCAATATTGAGATGATGACATAACGTCAATAGGCGGGTTAATGAAATTGCCACCTTCTATATATGCGATGCATTATTCAAAGAGTTTACAGTCTTATGTAAGCAGTCAAAGTGGGAATATCTCCTGAAAATGGCAACTACTATTATTGTCGTAGACTTCAGCCTGCTTTTATGCGCTGGAGTTGCGTTGCCAATTGCGCATGGTTTAAATTCAAAGCATCCTACGGATATTGATGCAGTAGATACTGTACTCATTAATAGAACTATTCAGCTTGCTGCTGTAACAGTTTTAAGTCCTAAAGATAATAGTGCGTGGGATAAAGTACAAGTGCAAAGTTTAAACAATGATTCTGTAAGGGGACCACGTTTGATTGGCGGTGTCAAAAGCTTGCATAGAAACAAAAGAGCAGCGATTATTGGAAATGGATGCTCCAGAGGAATGAGGTAGATTGTTTATCAATGTGTGCCGTTGAAAAAGTAAGATTTTTTTAAATATTTTGTTGATCACCAAATAAATTTTATAGCGTTCATTTCATTTCTAAGGATCTAGTTTATTTCATTAATTTGCATTTTGAGCTTTCAAAATTATGTTCAGGGTCTCAGTATTATTAGAAGTTTTCCATAACCTGAAAAAAAAAGGAAGCATACTTTTTGATTTGGCAATAAACTTTTACTGAAAATACTCTCATTTCTCTCTCTATATTTTTTTCTCTCATATCGACCTAACGGTTTGGTGTATAACTTAATATGAAGAACAAGCAATTACATATGCCCTACAATGATCACCGTTAGAAATATTCTTGTGGTTCCAAAAACTTATTTGTTTCATCTTCGCAGGTACAAAGAGTTACGAGAAAATGAAGAGAACGACTAAATGACTTGCGGCCAAGACCCGGCAAATGAACAGCCACGACAACAGCTCGTGGAATTTCATCAGTAACATTATGTATTTATTTAATTAGGATTTTATGATGCATTTGCTGAGTCTAAAAAATTTAAGATTCTACAGTTGCTGAAGTCTGGTTTTCAAAGAGAAACCAGACTTTAGCAACTGTTTAGTTAGTCTATAACTTTTTATGAATAAGGCCTCAAGTATTTTAAGTTATTTTACAGAAACTTGACAAAAGTAATGTTTAATCTCTCTAAGTCAGTAATCTAGATTTCTCTATACAATTACTTTACTACTTAGTTAATTTATGAAAGAGCAATAAGCATATACCCCTTTATTTATAAACGTTGCTTAAAGTTAAATTATGAGTAACAACTGATCAACCATGGGATCTGGAGGCAAAGGTCCTCGAGCACATCTGGGAGTGGCGCGAGGAGGCCAAACGCCGGGGCGTTACTCCGCCGCCGCGAGAAATCGCGGCACAGCGGACAAAGCTCCGGTGGGATCTCATGGCAACATGGAGAGCGCGATTGTCACAACCCAGTGCTGGGCATGCCACGATAGCAGCGGTAAGTCCCCTCTTTGAGGAGTGGCTTGAGAGGCGGCATGGCGTCCTCACCTTCCGGCTGACGCAGGTCCTCACCGGACACGATTGTTTCGGGAGGTTCCTGTTTCGCATAAGGCGGGAGGAAACGCCCGGGTAAACGCCCGGGCGTTTCCACTGCGAAGATCACCCAGAGGACAAGGTGGAGCATGCGGTGGAGGTCTGCCCGGCTTGGGAGGAGCACCGCCATGTCCTCGTGGAGGCGATCGGCGGCAGCGATCTCTCGCGTCCGTCCCTGTTCTAGGCCATGGTACGGAGCGTAAGTGCATGGTTAGCCGTCACCTCCTTCTGCGAAGCAGCAATGCTCGCGAAGAGGGAGGCGGCACACGTGAGGGAGAGGCAGCATACGCGCCCTCACGCCCGTAGTCACCGCGGGTGACGCCCTGGGCGTCGGGAATCCCAGGCTGATTCCCGGCCACCGTAGGCGCGGGCTTGCGGACGGCGAGTAATGGGTAGCTTGCTGTCCGGTAAGGACCAAGCCCGGGTCGACAGCGTGTTGTGTTCCACGCGGGCCTCAAAGAGATGCGAGCACCAACAGGTGGGTCCGCAAGGGCCAATGCCTGCCAGGGGTGCAGGTTGTTCGAAAGAGATACCGCGGCCCTTGGCACACATGCAACTGAGGGAACACGGGTGGGTTTTAGTCAGTAAAAGTCTGACACGCCCTCTCGAGAAGTTATTTGATGATTTCCCACCCAAAACAAAAAACCATACATTATTGACGTTAAAACATCTCTTTACTTTAATCAACGTATAAGAATTTACCCCTTGTATGTTAATTATTCACCTTTAGATATCGCTTGACAATGGGGTTGCTGCAAACAATCGATTCTTTCTACTTAATTTCAATTTTAAATACAATTTATCAAGCAAAGAAGTCAAGAGCTGGAGGATGTCGATTACAGTCGAAACAGTGACAACAAAAGTTGACCAACATTATCGCCAACATGATTTTATGTTGTCGAAAATGTGTGATGCAGAAACACTTCTTGCAGTGTTGACAGTTACATAATTGCTAGCAACACAAATCCAAGTTTATCCTGAATCGTGACATTATTACAACGTAGTGAAATTAATATTATGATGTCTCTTTTGAAACAGAAATCATTACTAAATAAAGTAACGACTTCTGTTCAAAAAGAGACATCTCACACACACACACACACACTTTAAATTAATTGATGTAACTTTCAAGAAGTTTCGATTGTTTGCACATATTCCTTATTGTACATTGGCATGTCATTTCTCGGTTCTCACTAGTGTGTTCCTAGCTCGTCTTATTCGCAAATATTGAAGACATTGGGTCAACTTTTTTTATTCATTTCGTGCTTGCTCCTCACTCTTTGCAACCTCGATGGTTCAATCTGATCACTCATATTATTCAACGGGACGGAGGCTTGTATTTGGAAACAAGCTTTTATATCCTGCATACAAAATGATAGTAGCAATGGATTTATGAAAAGTTTTTCATTATTTTTCTGAAGAGTATTATTCCGACGGAGTCTCCAGCCGCTCTCGGAATGGTACCTTAAATATTTTTAGTTCAGAAATAGTTAGTAGTTTTTTTTCCTTTTTAAAACTCGTAGATCTAATGGAATTATAATGTTGTCTACACGAGATAAATGAGTGAGTTCAAATGCGTGCGTCCTTTTCGTTGAGAAATATGTGAGATAATTTTGAAATATCGTTGTTACAAACTGTCATAATTATTGCTATAATAATGCACCGATCAAAACAAAAAGGCCTGCTTCGTAGTGTAGTGATAGGAGGTGGTATGGGCAAAGGTCAGAAAAAATACATTTAAGTCGTCCATTTTGTATAAAACAGTACGAAATAAATTTTGAAAGTTGTTTTCAAAGCCGTCCTTATTTGCACTAAGATGAGATAAGAACACATGAACTGATTATTTCGATAAATGACGCGTGAATGATATTATAATTTATGTTTGTCCATTAGTATTAATACTCGTAATAGATTAATATAATTTGTGAAACATTCCATCGTTATTTTCATGAGTGAAGTTTTGCGGAATTAATACAAAACACGTTTACCTCTGAACCTCCTCTCTGTGAGGATATCGTGCCTGCAGGACTTGTTTTGTGGAAAGTTATCTACGGGTTTATTATTTGATATTAATAACATATTTGATACAGATGAATGTAGATTAGAAAATATAGAAAGTTGAGACTGTTTATTATAGTTTGGACCATTTTGTTTTATTCGAAAATGTGAAATGTTCAATATTTTCTCTATGTATTTGTGTGATTTAGGTAATAATAACTTTATCTGTGATAATTGAAGTGTCTGATAGGTGGTTACGTTCCAATTGCTTAATCATATATTATGAATATGATTTGTATGTAACATTTAGATTACATTTGGCATTCGGTAAAAGCAATGTATTATTTAAAATTAATCTGTGTTGTGATTTGTTTAGACAAATGTTTAGCCAAACTGACTATTATTAAAAACTATTTATTGAACCACCCAAATGCACTTTTTCCTTATATTTTATTTACCTTTATTCAATTAAATATACATATAAATTATATTTTTAAATATTAGTATACAAATATAAAAACATTTAAAAATATAAAAAAATAGTAGCCCACCGGTATCGGGAACAAGGTCCAAGCTACCGGCGGTCAGGGCTCCAGAGAGTGGAACCTCCTAACAATGCGAGCCGTGTCCAGGAGTACCGCTTTCTGAATCAAGCCCGGGTCAAGGGCTTGATTCAGAAAGCGCCCAACGAGAGCCTCCTCAGATGTTGGTCGAGGCTCTTGGCTATCAAGCCATTGGCTGTAACAATTGATTATTATCATAACAATTATTTACCTAATTATTATGATCTTGACCTAGGAGCTTTGTGATAAGTTTTTAACCCAAGAGTGATATCTTGTAATAAAGACTCGAGAATATCAATATGGTGGGTGATAACAGGATAAGGTGTGTCATTTCCTAACCATTTTTGGTAATCGGGTTCATAATTATTAAACCAAACAAAACAATATAGGATGATGAAATTATTATTGCTGCTTCAAAACATTTGTTTGGTAGAAAGTTGTGCAATGTGATTCGCATAATGCAACTCGCTAATCTATGACAGTCTTGATTGATTCAAAACAACATCACGACTGTGTTCCCCGAAAGATTTCGGTAGAGGTATGGTTAGCCGCATTTTGCTAATATCATTTGTTTTTGGGGGAGACAATATTGGCATTCATTGGGATTAAAATCAATGAAGCTGTTTTTAATTAGCTATTGGTTATTACTGGTAATATCGTAATGGTAAAACCCAATTTCACTTTTCCCGAACTGAAGATCAAAGCCAGGACTTTACGTATAGCAGTCGCGCTTATTACCATCCATTGAGGCAGTCAAAACATTTTTTTTTGACATTCTAAACACATTTGAACCATACAATGACTAATGCGTGCATCCCGTCTATAATAATATGCTTTTCTCTCCGCCCCAGACCAAGATTCAATACTGAAGCACTGATTGACCGTTTGCATGTATTGAAATACCTATACATAGGGTAGCGAATGCATAATATTAGCGTCTTGTAGTGGTTCATTTAGAGCCATTTGATAATAAAAGGCGAAGAAAGTTGGACCGAGAGCACATCCCTGAGGTAATCCTAAATTGATTGTCAGCCATCCATTTGAGCAATCACTTAGTTTTAACTTACTGCTTACGATTTGACAGTTAGGTTTTAAACCAACAAAACGCGTTTCCTCGTATTCATATTTAATCCAGATTTATCAATATTGTGTCAGTTGCCTAGGCTAGGTCTGTGAAAACTGTAATAGCGTATTCGCGTTTTTTGCCACATGTAATGAGTTAGAAAAAATAATTTAAGACAGGAGAATTTTGTATTTATAGTAACTATAGTAGTTTCCTTGTTCGACAGAGACAGTATTATAACGAATAATTTTGTGTAAAAATTAAGGTAGTACATAATAATGCTTGGATTGATCAAAAATATCGGTAATACCTATTATATAAATACACAAAATATCACTCAATATAACATTACAAACCACAAAATTCAGTAAAATTATTTTTGTTTATTGCGTGCACACTGTAGTTATTTTCAAAAACCTGAAATTTTAGGAAAATTATATTATTCTAAGTATAAAGGTTTTGAAGAAATAAACGTTTTTTAATACTTATTAGTAAACATTGGAAATATTTATTTCTTACTTCATAATTTAAAAAAAAATAACTTAGCAATAACAAATATTAGTCTAAAATAAGTTATTAATAACTAAAAATGACACTGAGTGCTTGTTATAAAAGAAATCCCGCGGACGGAGTGATGTATTCGTCCTACTCCTTCTCACAAAAAGGAGTACACAATTCGCAATGTTCCCACGGCTGGATCTCAGGCTCCGCCTCTCCAACATTGTCATATCAGTGTATCTTTCTAAGTGTCTATATCTCTTTCTCTTTTCTAGTAACTCTACATATTGCCGTGAGACTTCTTTTATGAGAACAACTATGGAAAGTGTCACAAAGCACACAATGAATTACGATTATTAGGTACGACTATTCGAACTAACATAAATGATGTCATTCACACGTCATTTATCTAAATAATCAGTTCGTGTGTTCATAACTCATCTTAGTCCAAATAAGGACGGCATGGGAAACAAGTTTTTGTATTTCTTTGGTGCTGTTTTATATACAAACTGCACAAATTAAAAATGATCCATTTGGTTTTGGACTTAACTTGCACCTCTAGGTAACCTACCTACAGTCGCGCAAAATTGTTTTCATCTGTGCATTATTAAAATGTAATAACACTTTGTATCAAAAATATTTCAAATTTATCTCAAATAATTCTCAATGAAAGGGACGCACGCATTTGAACTCACTCATTTATCTCGTGTAAACAACATTTAAGTTGGATTCGATATCCGTGGTTCGATTAGATCTATGAGGTTTAAAAACGAAAAAAAGAATACAGTTTAGGACTAAAATAGGTATTTAAGATATGATACCGAGGGCGTCTGGAGTCTTCGTCGGAATTATAGCTCAAAACAATATATATAAACTATTCATAAATCCATTGCTACTATAATTTTGTATGCAGGATATAAAAGCATGTGCACAAAAAAGAGCCTCCATCCCATCGAATAATATGAGTGATCAGATTGAAACATCGAGGTTGCAAAGAGTAAGGAGCAAGCACGAAATAAATATAAAAAATTGGCCCTATGTCTTCAATATTTGCGAATAGGGCAAGCTAGGAACACATTAGTGAGAACCGAGAAATGACATGCCAATGTACAATGAAGAGTTTATATGTATTATCTGTAGACTGTGTCTATAGACCATCAAAACTTCTTCATAGTTACTATTAAACTAAAAAGAAAATTTAGTACCGACTTCGAGTCAAAATGAGACATTATCATAATAATTTGACTATGTTGTTATGATGACTTATTTTGCTAGATTGTATGCACATGTCTATACTCCAAATTTCCGTTTTATCGTTTGCCAACGTGATTGAGATTCTATTTAAAAGTTAAAAACAAATAGAAATAATCGAAATTTTACAGCAAACCCAAGTGGCAAGTGAAGTATACAGACGAATAACAAATATTTACACGGTGAAATTTTAATGGTTGTTTTCCCGCAGCGTAACGGTTTTGTCTTGATACGAGTAATACAATCGTTTTATAAACAAATAAAATATTTCAAACAAAAACTGGTAGATGCACAATTTTAAAAGACCACAATGTGCGAGATTTTATTTTGCTTTGAAGACTTATGGATCGCTGTTTCCTTTATCGGCGGCGCGTGCGATTCGAGTAGTACCTACAAGTAACCTTTAGTGTTACTATTGATTCTCACGTTTTCGATTTTATGAATATTTTTTTAATAAAAAAAAATCATCTTAATTTTTTTACTCTATGCTTCGAAAGTATTCCTTATGGCAAGTTGTTCTGCCGCGGGAAAACAACCATTTAAATTTCACGGTGTATAAATATTTATGGTTTGTTTGTATACAACTTAGCTTACGTATCTCTAAAGAATTATTCGATACTAATTTTCTAAATTACTGGGAGATTTATAACATTCATAATGTCAAGTTAATAAATAAATTCACAATTATGTGTACAAATAAGCTTCGTGATGTACATGACGTCGAAGCCGCACCGGCGCCGGACAGCATGATTGTGTCATTGTGTGTACGAATGAATATCGCACAAGCGCCGCAATGGTGCTGCGCCGGAGCCGCGTGTACTCGTACACCGCTTTTATGCCGATTTTTTTAATAGTAAAGCAACAATCAGAGTCCAGTAAAGGATTACCAACGAAACTGTAAAGACATTAGAAAAGTTACACTCCTGAGATATTCTAAAAATGTTGCTTGATAATTTATTATTTTCTAAAAACAAGTGAATATGCCTTGTCACCAAAATTGTCTCTTTCATCTATGAATTAGTTTCTGTCTGCGTTTATGTATTTTAACGTCTTTCAATATTGAAATGAAAAGCAAACGTCTTGGATAGCTTCGTTGGCAATGCTTTACTCAACTGTGATTGTTGCTTTACTATTTAGCTCGGCATCAATGCAGTTTACACGCTGTTCCAGAGCGACGCGGTGCGGTGTCAGTGCGGAGGCGGTGCGGCGTATGCGCGAAACTGCGGTATAGCACCGGTGTGGCTCCGGCGACACGTACAGGAAACCTTATGGGCTCCGGACATGAGTCCAGTCAGAGAGGTCCTCCAGAGAACGTAGAACATCCAGATAAAAATATGACCGTGAAAACTTTGGAAAAATGAGCTTGAAGTGAGCTGTCAACCTGATACTAGGCACAGCTTACTTTAAGTTTACTCAATGTACATCTTCACATTGATATTTTACAGAGTAGACCGCCTGTCTAATATATAGATGTCGATGTGCGAATCTATGACTATATATACCTTACTTTGTGGAACTTATAAATATAGTAAGTTAATAGGAACTTATGAGTTTTTTTTGTTTTTTCTTCAGTGTCGAGCCTTGTTCGCATTATATGCCTTACTTGTCGTCTTGATTGTCCCGTAACTGATTATACCTGAAAGTGAAGGTAAAATATGTGTGTGGAATAACTGGCATATTGAATAGGACAATTGGATAGATTATATATATTAGACAATAGGATATTGCCAATCTAGGGACACTGTGTATACCTAGGTGCTTAAGAGTCACGCTACACTAATCCGGTTTAAATAAAAACATTGCGGCAGCTTGCAGTAAAAAAAAAACAGAGTTATTAAACATATTGCATGTTAAAATTTAAACCAAACTGACCTGTAGATCGTTTTCCAATTGAGACAAGAATCTCTAAAAGAGCTTTTAACACTAACACATTACCATACGGACTCAAATGCAATTTTATTGATCAATTCATTCAATCAATAAACAAATGATCAGAATGAAACGTTTATGAATTGAATAATTTAAAACTATTGGCAAAATGTAATAAACAAACTTACTTTTTCAACGCGACACATTGATTTGCAATCCACCCCATTCCTCTGGAACATCCATAGCCAGATATCGCATCTCGGATCCTTCGTGAGCTTTTGATACCGGCAGTAAAAAAAAACACTATTTCAGGATCATGGTCTAAACTTCGCACAAGTTTATTTTCAACAACAGGAATCAAATCTGTTTCAGCAACAAGCTTAACAGTTCTTTTAATTACTTCATTATTTGTGTGCAGAGACTGTAGTGAATTTGAATCATGGTTAACTGGCACCGAAAGCCCAGCATATAGAACCAGGTTGAAGAAAAAAATATGCAGAACGGTAGTTGCCATTTTCAGGAGGTCCTCCCACCTTGACTGCTGATATAATAATGTAACTGTCTGGATTATGCCGGTTTATATAATGCTGGAATTTCACACAAATCTGCTTATTGAGATTATGTCATTAATGCTAAATTGCGTCACTATGAATACCATATAGATGAAAGTAACATTCTTTTTTTTTACCACAATTACCTTCATAAAAACAATGGAAGTTTTCCCCCATCATTTTTAGATTCGTACTTCCTACCTAAATTGGCTAAACTTGTACGAACAATTCGGCTGAACTACATTCGATTATGATGTCACATTTTTCACTAAATTGCGACAATGTTGCGCAGTAATTTTTTACTAAATTGCGACAATGTTGCGCAGTAATTTTTTACTAAATTGCGACAATGTTGCGCAGTAATTTTTTACTAAATTGCGACAATGTTGCGCAGTAATTTTTTACTAAATTGCGACAATGTTGCGCAGTAATTTTTTACTAAATTGCGACAATGTTGCGCAGTAATTTTTTACTAAATTGCGACAATGTTGCGCAGTAATTTCATGTAAACAAAGCTTCAAATTATATAGTTTTGGGCTACCTGTCATTTCAAAAAAATGCCGTCTCTATTTTTTGTCAATTAGTATTCAAAATCAATCAATTAAAAAGAAATTAATACAGTTAAAAGTTGCTTATTCTATACACTATGTTGATAACTCTGGTTCTCTGTCATGTTCAGGAGATAAATACCTAAATAGGTTCCTATGTTAGGCATAGCAAAAGGGCTATCTAAAACTATATCAATGGGAAGGTTAGTGAAATTCCCATTTCATTATTATGAGTCAGTCATATAATGAATATAGTAAAAAAAAAATACCTCAATTACTTACCGCAAGTTAAACTGTGATAAAAACATTTTGGCATTTTTTTAAAACGTGTGACACATAAAGCGACTAACCTCATACCAAAATCCACTAGTAGTGGATTTGTTGGACCCGTCTGCGGTGGACAAAAGACTTTAAAGGGGTCACCTTATTTGACTGGTAGGGGCAGCGCTGGCCGCTCACCAGAATTTGCTTATGGCCTAACGACCGAATGCAATAATAAAGAAAAAAACAATGTTTTTAAACATTGGAAATTTTCCCAATCTTTTTAGACAATCTATTCTGGCTAAATTAGCTATAAAGATGTAAACTACTGAACTAAAATGCGAGAAATTGTCCTGTGAATAGTAGTGTAGTGGTGTGAGTTTGGTGTGTGTGATCGTGTGGTATGTATGTAGGTATTTTGTGAAAAAGTTGTGCAGTTATTTCAACTTAACAAAGGTTAAAATTATGCTAGTTAAGGCTATTTGCCATTACTACTTGTCATTAGCTTTTTTAACATTATTGATAAGTAAAAAAACTTTTATAAAAAAAAACAACCGACTTCCGGAAAAACACTACAAAGTGAAAAATAACTTTAATTTCGGAATTCAGTGCCTTTGGATATTAATTTTTCTGAAATTAAAGTTATTTGTCACTTTTTAGTGTTTTTCCGGAACTCGGTTGTTTTTTTTTAAGTACCTATTTTATTTTTCACTTTTTAGTACATCAATTCGAAATTTCATCATCCTTGGGGTCAAAACAATGCATATTTATGCGATAGCAGCAATCGCGGTTGATTTGCTGTGTTTTTTTTAAGAGTTCCATTGTCTGTCTCTGAAACTCATCATCAGATCTATACGAAAATTATAGTCTGGAACCATTTCGGAATAAAACCCTTTCGAACAAAAAAACAATTTTTGCAAATCCGTCTAATATGACGGAGTTATGCCTGATTATACATTAAAAAAATATATGTGTATAAACATGGTGAATTGATAACCTCCTTCTTTTTGAAGCAGGTTAATAAAAACAACCGACTTCCAAAAAAACACTACAAAGTGAAAAATAACTTTAATTTCGGAAGTCGGTGTCTTTGGAGCTGTATTAATTTTTTTTATACCGCCTTCCGAAATTAAAGTTATTTTTCACTTTGTAGTGTTTTTTTGGGAGTAAGTTGTTTTTTTTTTGGAAAAAGTTTTTTTTTTCACTTTTTAGTGGTTCACATGTGCTTACCCCTTCACAGCATACTGGCGTGATGTTATGTTATGAACTGGTGTAAGCAATAGACAGACATGAGATTTCAGCAATCCCAGTCCATTTGCTATCATTTATTGAGGAGTTCCGTTGTCTATCTCCAAAGTTCTTCACAAAATTGAAATGAGACCACTCCGAGAAGGTACTCTTCCAAAAAATACCTAAATCGCTTCGTGTGCCTATAAAATTTGAAGAGTTCTTTCTATTTCTCCCGGATCCCATCATCAGATCCTGACTTGATGATCGTGGGACCACCTGGGAAGTATACCCTTTCAAACAAAAGAAAAATCCAAATCGGTCCAGCCATCTTCGAGTAATCGGGAACATACATAAAAAAAAGGTTACGACGAATTGAGAACCTCCTCTTTTTTGAAGTCGGTTAAAAATAGAAACCAGTAAATGAGTCGATTATTTAACCAATCATCAGATGATATTAAGTATTTGGAACATAGACTAACGTACTGCCGCATGCCGCTGCAATTGCCTTCCATTTAAGTCCGGTCTTCGGCTGCTACCACTACCAGCAACCCTGTGAAGATCATCACTGCGCTTACGTTTGCGGATTGACGGTCATCGCAACTATGCACAGACGGAGGACAGGGAGAGGGACAGGACATTCTTGTCCGGTCTCATAGGAACCTACTCGGCTTTGGAATGGGCAACAGCGTAATATTTTAGACTGACCGAACCCTTTTTTTTTTTTTTTTTTGGGTGGGAAATCATCAAATAACTTCTCCCGCTCTGGGTGGAGCGGGAGGGCGTGTCAGACTTTTACTGACTAAAACCCACCCGTGTTCCCTCAGTTGCCTGTGTGCCAGGGGCCGCGGTATCTCTTTCGAACAACCCGCACCCATGGCAGGCATCGGTCCTTGCGGACCCCACCTACCGCAAGCCCGCGCCTACGGTGGCCGGGAATCACCCTGGGATTCCCGACGCCCTAGGGCTTCTCCCGCGGCGACTACGAGCATTACTGCTTCGCAGAAGGAGGTGACGGCTAACCATTCACTCTCGCTCCGTACCATGGCCTGCACCAGGGCCGGACGCGAGAGATCGCCGCCGCCGATCGCCTCCACGAGGACACGGCGGTGCTCCGCCCAAGCCGGGCAGACCGCCACCGTATGCTCCACTGTGTCCTCAGGGCGATCTTCGCAATGGAAGCACCCGGGCGTTTCCTCCCGCCTTATACGAAACAGGAACCTACCGAAACAACCGTGTCCGGTGAGGACCTGCGTCAGGCGGAAGGTGAGGACGCCATGCCGCCTCTCAAGCCACTCCTCAAAGAGGGGACTTACCGCCGCTATCGTGGCGTGCCCAGCACTGAGTTGCGACAATCGCGCTCTCCATGTCGCCATGAGATCCCGCCGGAGCTCTGTCCGCTGCACCTCGATTTCTCGCGGCAGCGGAGTAACGCCCCGGCGTTTGGCCTCCTCGCGCCACTCCCAGATATGCGCGAGGACCTTTGCCTCCAGATCCCATGGCGGTATTCCGGCAAGGAGGCCCGCCGCCTCACCTGAGATCGTGTCAGCGTAGCAGACTACGCTGACGCCGCTAGGGAGGTCGGCGCGCAGCACCCAGTCGTATCCGATGTCCCACAGATGCGGCCCCTGAACCGATCCCTGTGGGACACCGCACGACATCTCTCGCCGGTTCCGCTCTCCTTGGTGACCGGGGTAGATGACGGCCCTGTCCGTCAAATAGGCCTCGACCACACGACAGAGGTAGGTCGGCATCCGGTGATACCGGAGTGCCTCCCTTATGCAACTCCAGGGCAGGGTGTTGAAGGCATTGGCGATGTCTAGAGACACCGCCAAGACGACCCCACCCCGGGCCACAGCATACCCCGTCGTGAGGGCTCACACGCGCATGATGGCGTCCACCGTGGAGCGCCCCCTGCGGAAACCGAACTGGCTCTCCGCCAAATCAGGCCCCACCCGCACCAGCCGCCCGACGAGGCGGTCTGCATTTACTCTTTCAAAGAGCTTGCCCACCTCGTCGAGCAGCACGATGGGCCGGTAAGCGGACGGAGAGTCCGCGGGGCGCCCCGGCTTCTTAACGAGGACCAGTTTCCCCGTCTTCCAACGAAGTGGGAACCGGCCCTCCTCCAAGCATGCGCTTAGGAGCCCTCTTAGTCGAGGCCCGAGAGCCTCCAAGGCCAGGACCCAGGCTTTTCCAGGCAAGCCGTCGGGTCCTGGGGCGGTACTCTTGGCATTCAGCCTACGTACCGCCACTCTCAACTCTACCTCGGTCACCTCTGGAGCATCGTCGTCGTCGTCGGTGTGGTCCGCATCGGGCACCGCAGCAGGCGGAGCCATGGGCGGGGGAGCGTGCTCCCCTCGCGAAGGGAACAGAGCGCTCACCACGTCCTGCACGAGCTGAGGCCGGAGACTCTGCGTCAGCGGGGGAGCCCACGGGCGGATTTTATTCCGCACCGTTTTGTAGGGGCGTCCCCACGGGTCTCTGTTCAGAGTCTCCAGCGACTTTGGAATGGGAAGCTAGCTTCAACCTTCCAACTGACCGAACCCTTGACAGTTCAAAAGTGCCTGTAATTGGTTTATTCGCAATAAATGCTTTGAGGTTGGATTTTATTTACAGTTATTAATACACGACTTGTAGCAACATGAAAGGGCCTAGACCAGTGAGAATTGCTTTTCAAAGTATTTCGTTATTCTACAACGATTTCCAACGGGATTGACATAAGTTTTTCGGCAGTTTATTTAAATCTCATACATTTTTGTCTTTTCCGTCATCGTTTGTGATCATAGCATGTCACTTTGAGTAGGTTTTTAGGTTGCTTAAACTGAAGACTATGTTGACAAGTGTTAATTGCTTCTGACCGTGTAAGGTGGATCCGTGAAATTAAAATTTTCTTCTGATTTTTGGTATTTGCTGGTCAGTGTCAGGTTGTATGTTGATTGAGAAATGAGTCGCGACCGTATCAAATATGACTTTACAAAATTATAATCATTAAAGTTGTCAATACAACCCTTTAACATCATCTATTTATTTGCTTACATGTTAAACACATTCAAGGTCATTAATGACTATTTCGTTTAATAGATTTAATTGCAATTTTTTTTTACAAAATTTGAATTTCAGGGGCTACCCTGGCGATTCCACCTTAATCTCTTCAAGCTGAGACTCGATTATTTTTCATCTTCTAAATACGAAGTAGTGTTTGTCTCATAACAATAAAAGCAGGCAAAAGGCTCTACAGTACTTCAGGCCTAGCAATAGGAATGTTTGTGAATTCCCATTTCACTGACCTGCGTCACTACTATACGTATAACTCCTAATATATGAAAGTAACCAAAAAGTATTTAACCACAATTTACCTTATTTATAACAACAGTGAAAATTTCCGCACTTTTTTATAGATTCCACTTTTTACCTAATCAGCTGTTGATCATTTTGCATGCTCCTTATTCGAACTTGCGCACCAAGGTTGGAACAACACATTAGTAGAAATACTCATCATATTCGAAGTCTAATTTTCGGGTTCGGATAAAAAAAAAAAATATACATAGATATCGTTTTATTCGTTGTTTTTGTTTTTCGTTTTGTCGTTGTATTTTGTGTTTTACGGACTGTGACCAAATAAACGATATTCTTTCTTTCTTTTATTTTTTGCTGTAATGATTGTTATTGATTTCAGATTTTTCGAATAATACTTTTACGGACGTTTTTCATCATAAGTCAAAAACTCCGACATTTATGTATGTAAAGGAAAAAAAATTATGACAATGAAAATGAAAATGAAATGAATATTGATGTAAGTACATTCTACAAGTCAATATTTTAAAACTAGATTGCGCCGGTATTTCTTAGGTGAGTGATTGAGAACAAATGCCAAAACGAACTAGAGGTCCCTTTTAAAGTCCAAACATGTACTTTTGTGAACATAACAATAGTATTAATATTTCTTGAAATAAACAGCTGTGACCATGCAGGGCTTCAAACACCGGTATTTTCGGGAACCGGTACCATTGGCCATGGTGTGATACCGATACCAGTATGTAGTAGTAACTGTAGGTACCCGAAAATACATCCAGAAACTTGCTTTTGACTACATCCCTGATCATGGTCGTGAGGATTGGGTCATTGGTAGGTCTTTTCAAAAAAAGATACGATTTCCATCATCTAAATACACGTAGTAAAAATGAAATTGTGATTCCAACATTTAGATTAACTAAAACTAGCAAGTCATTTCTAATAAACAGTATCCGCTTTTATAACAAGTTGTCAAAGTCGGAAGTCGGTATAGAACTTAGCGATGGAAAGTTTAAAACTCACATAAAACGTGTCCTTATCAAAAAAGCATATTATAAGATAAAAGACTACGTTGAAGACAGGGAAGTTTGGCATTAATTCCTTCCTCACATGTGTCTTCCCTGGTACCTCATTGACAGCAAAACTATTTGAAGGTCTATTAACTGCTCCCAGATGACAATGTTAATTTATATTCTTTTTATTTTTTACAATGTCTTGACATATTCTCGTCATTATTTGATACATCAATTTTAATTTCGACTATTTATTATTAGTGATTGTCATGGAAATCATGTCACTTGGTTCAAATAGGTTCATTTTGGTAGATTCTTTTACATATTGTGAATGAGAGAACGTTGTAGGCCTTACAGACTAGATTTGTAGACGATTTTATATTCTGTATTTTCATTCCTCTAAGTACTTGGTACTTATTGACAGGCCTGCACTGTCCTCCCATACCTATTATCACTGTAATTTGAAAACATTGTAAAAGCCAATTATTTTTAAAAGAATAACCGTGGAGTTTCTTGCCGGCTCTTCTATAGGAAGCGACAAATTGGAACCGTGCACCTAGCTTCTGACGTTTCATAAGTGCCCATGCAGGTGTATGTGAAATAAAATATTTTGATTTTGATTTTTGTTTTTTTTTGCAATTCTCAGTTCGAGTAAAGTCTTAATTAAAGAGTTTTACCGTAGCAGCCTAAAGTCTGGATTAGTGCCTATTTGATGGCAATACGTTCCCCTCTATTACGTGGGACATAAACATACATAACTGTGCAAATGTGGGCGTGCATGTAATAGTTTATACCTCTGCTACCCGTCGGGGAAGTCAATGCGGTTGTGATGTTATGTTTTTTAACACACTTGATCAAAACAATATGGATTAAATGAGTAATTTCCATTGCACAACTTATTATTAAAGAAATGTTTCGAGGTAACAATATTTCATCATCTTTGTTTATTTTCTAGGGTTTAGTACAGTAAATCCGATTACTGAGACAGAAATTATGAAGACAAGTAACACACCTTATAAGTTTGTTTTACGCCATTTTGGTATTCCGTTCGGTGACGTATCAAGCTATTCATTTCCAATATAAGCTGACTATTGTACGAAGAGCCTATTCGTACAATGAGAGGTCAGCTAAAACTGGAAATGTTTTTTTTTTTGGGTGGGAAAACATCAAAAAACTTCTCCCGCTCTGGGTGGAGCAGGAGGGCGTGTCAGACTTTTACTGACTAAAACCCACCCGTGTTTCCTCAGTTGCCTGTGTGCCAGGGGCCGCGGTATCTTTTTCGAACAACCCGCACCCCTGGCAGGCATCGGCTCTTGCAGACCCCACCAGTTGGTGCTGACATCGCTTTGAGGCGCGCGTGGAACACAACGCGCCGGCGACCTGCACCCTAATTGCGTAACTCACGATTCATCATAATTTGTTTCGTTTTGAAACAAAAGGCTAAACCATTGCGTCCTAACACTCAATGTTGAGAAAACTAATTACATGACCTTCTCCCTTAGAGCAAATGGTAACGTCCCAAACTCCTCAGTGCCCTACACAATTATAACACACAATTGTCCGGAACCACACGATAACATTATGTGTACTTGCACTCACCTTCGCGACACTGGACACGTCAAGTATCTGGGAGTTACAATAGATGGTAACCTTAGATTCCAGGAACATATTGATATACTCAGAACCAGGTTACGCAAGCTCATTTATATTTTTAAAACCCTGAGACAAGTAGCGGATGACAAGTTAAAGAAATCAGTATACTTTGCCCTTGCTCAGTCACTGTTAACCTACTGTATCACTGTCTGGGGAGGTGCTCCGAAAACTACAATTATTGAATTGGAGAGAGCTCAGAGAGCTATCTTAAAGGTGTCCTCATTCCTGCCCTATCGTTACCCCACTGAGCTCCTATACAAGGAGGCTAAAGTTTTGACAGTGCGTCAACTCTTTATCTTAAATACCGTATTAAAACAGCACTCACTAACTACCTATCATCCCACGACCTCACACCGCAAAAGACGTTTCGACCCCGTAGACCGCCGTCAATTACACCAATCTACTACGAAATTTTCAAAGCGGTTTTTTTGCCATCTAGGTGGTTTTCTATATAACAAAATCAACAGGATGTCATCTATAGTCAACCTCACTAAAACTACGTGCAAAAAGCAAGTTACTGCCTTACTACAACAACTAAATTATGATGATACTGAGAACCTACTTACCTCTATGGTGTAGTATCACCTATTTATCACTAATCAGTCACACAAGCCCAAAAGTGTCTAACACACACATGCACCCATACGTCGCTCGTTCTCAGGGATCCACACCACTTCACACACACACACACACACACACACCCCCACACACATACACACACACACATCCACCCTTCCACATACCTACGTATAACATAACCTTATTAACAAAAGTTTAGTTTAATCATAGTTTATATTAAAGTCTAAAACTTGCACTCGAGCCACTCTTTTTATAATGTTGTTTTTATATCCTTTGGTTGTCAGTGTACAAGTACATAACAACATAAAATGAATATTATTGTAAAAGGGCGGAGACCTGGCGTCCTGAAATACAGGCTTAGAGCCTAGTTTAGGCACCAGTCTCCCACAATATTAAAATGCTGTCTGACTCTGATACCATCTAATATGTATTTTGTAATATTGTGGTGAGAAAATAAATATATTATTATTATTATTATTATATGTTCGAAAAATGTGTCTGCTCAGCAACGTAAATAACGCAATGAATATTGTTGAACTGACAAAATGAAACCGATTATGATTAATCGCGTGTTACGCAATTAGGGTGCTGGGCTTGGTCCTTACCGGACAGCGAGCTACCCATTACTCGCCGTCCGCAAGCCCGCGCCTACGGTGGCCGGGAATCAGCCTGGGATTCCCGACGCCCGGCCGTGAGGGCGCATATACTGCCTCTCCTTCACGTGCGCCGCCTCCGTCTTCGCGAGCATTACTGCTTCGCAGAAGGAGGTGACGGCTAACCATGCACTCTTGCTCCGTACCATGGCCTGGACCAGGGTCGGACGCGAGAGATCGCCGCCGTCGATCGCCGATCGCCTCCACGAGAACACGGCAGTGCTCCGCCCAAGCCGGGCAGACCTCCACCGTATGCTCCACCGTGTCCTCAGGGCGATGTTGGCAATGGAAACACCCGGGCGTTTCCTCCCGCTTTATGCAAAACAGGAACCTCCCGAAACAACCGTGTCCGGTGAGGACCTACGTCAGGCGGAAGGTAAGGATGCTATGCCGCCTCTCAAGCCACTCCTCAAAGAGGGGACTTACCGCCACTATCGTGGCGTGCCCAAAACTGGAAATGTTTAGCTTGATATGTCGTCGTGTGTACCACCGCTATATATAAGGTCTTATTCATGAAAAAAGCTTATCGAAGGTTTAAGACATTCATGAGTTAAACTGCTCGATAAGCCTATAAATATAAAAATGAAGTCATCAAATAAAATAACCAACACATCGAATCTTCTAACGAGAAGGTCAGCCTTCACTCCGATTAATGGTGACCATAGATATTATAACGTACTGGGAACCAGGGGCGTTCCTTTCACAAAAGCCGAAAAGCCTGGCTTTCAATTTAAACGTGAGACAATAGAAAAAAATACACAATGTAAATTTATCATATTATTAGGAAACACCAACAATGTGAAGCTAGCCGAACAGTCAAAATCAACTGACATATCCGACATGACACCGTTTGACACTCACTTTTGCTCGAGACAGCTCCGCGGACTGGCGCATCACTTACGTATCGTATTACATGAATATTACTTTGTTTGTTAAGTGTGAAAGAAGACCGAATCAATCATAGTTGTTATAAAGTTTTAGTTTCATCATTACATTTATTATTTTTGTAAAGAACATTGTTTTATTTGCTTTTATCAGAAGTGGGATAACTACCCACATTTGGTTTAAGTTACACATGATTGATTTCTGGTTACTTTGATGAATATTTGGTTGTTTGTTGTGCATTATCGTGTTGAGTGTCGCAATAATGGGAAAACTAAATCGTTTGCGTAGTGGTTCGCGCAGTCGGTCGCGTTTTAGGAAGCGCAAAGTTTCGAAACGTCGGAATCAAAACCGCTCGACGTGCAGCCCGCGACCTAGGTGTAATTTAGGATTACGTAAGTCCTTACAATCGTGTTCCAGTTAAACGCGTTAGAAGATGCGTCTAATGTTGAAGTACCGTCAGCAAATAACGATTTTACGGAAAAAATAGTGACGGCATATCATTCTTTAAAATATGGTGGTACACGTGATTTTTACGTATAAAATTTTGACCCTTTATGTACACGAGGTGGATGCCTGATTTGAGAAAGTAGATCGAGCCCGAATTCTAAATAAGTGGAATGATGCTGAATGTTTGTTGCATATCAGTCATTGTCTTAAGGGCGGTATGATGTCTTGGTTGGATAATGGCCCCTAAGACGATCCACTGACCGATTGTGTTACGACAAACCGCGGCCTTAGAGTAATTTTAAACGAGATTTTAAATCCTTGTGTGTGAATAAGATTGATGTGGCAAACATCCTTTGTGAGGTAATGAGTACCAATTCTGATAGTTTTGTAACGTATGCAGAGTATGAACGTCGTTCTTTATTCATAAATCATCATCTGCATATCCTTTTCCTAACTATTTTGGGGTCAGCTTCCAGTCTAACCGTATGCAGCTTAATGCCAGTATTTTGCATGAAGCGACTGCCTGTCTGACCTCCACAACCCAGTGACTGGGTAATTCGATGCCCTCGGTAAGACTGGTTTATCAGATCTTTATTACGGTTACAAATAGCTAAAGGTTTGGGTGTCGAACTTGATTGTGCTGGTGTTATCGATGAACCCAATATTAATCTGTCAATCCCGGCTAATGAGACCCAATTCATTTTCTTTTATATTGGAACCGATAGGTTCCGCGCCGGACATAGAACCTTAAGCCGTGCGAGTTAGTTAATTATTTTTCTAGTTTTGTGAAACCGATTGAGGGCTAGGGTTAAGTGTAAACGTTTAAATCGTGACTTAAATTTGACCTATTGATTGTGCCCAGTGATAGTATGAATGCACCTATGTTATTGGTACAAACGTCTTTAATCGCGAGGGAGGTATGTGTGTATACACAAAAGATTTCCAACGATTAAGTTTTAGTGCTGTCCCTGCAAAAGTCTAGGCTATCGAACCGAATGAGCATTCTATCCAAACGTCGCTTGTTGCCCGCGAAAAGTAAAACCGAATCAAAATACTAAATGATTTTTCTAAATTCATGATTATTGGAACTGCTACTACAACCGTGACCACCGGTAGCATGCACATTCGCTTGAATAGTGATGCGCCCACGTATTGACCGTACAAGTTATCTTTTTATGGGAAGTTGAAAGCTACGCAAAATAAAACAAACCTACTACCTCGTGTAGCGTAGTAGTGGGTGTACAAACAAGTTTTTACGTTTACATTTGTCTTTAAAAAAAAAAGGTGTTCTACTGTCCCGTGGCGGAGTATCTTAGTATGTACTACATCTTCATTTTAAATAGCCATACACTTTAGATAGGCCACGAAATTGGGCTCAAGTTGCACAATCAGGCGATGAAAAACGTAAGAATTAATTAGACAGAAGAGGGACAGTTAGATACCAGTCGTCACCTTAAAAACATTGAGATTCTTTACTATCGATATTCGCCAGTAGGTGAGCATTCACGGTTACTTTGCTTTGTACCGAAAGCCCACAGATTAAGTTTACTTAGAATCTTTCATGATGAGAATTGTCATATTGGCTTTGACAAGGCTATTGGATTGATTTTAAATCACTTTTGGTTTACCGGTACAGAAGTACATTGAACACTGTTTAACTTGCATAGACAATAAGCATCTTCTTCGAGCACCGTTATAGCCCATGTCGTCATTGACCAAGCCAGAAGTTGCTTTTCCTTCCCTTTATGCCGATGTCCTGAGAACTTTATCGGAGTCGAATGGATGTAAACACATTTTAGTATTGGTTGATGCTTTTTCTTAGTATCTACTGTCTAACTTATCCCCTTTAGAGACAGTACCATGAAGAATTTAAGAAAGGCGTTTAATAACGCTGTTACCTTATTTAGGTGTCACCTGCCACCTTATAGTTACTGATCGAGGGCGCATGTTTGAATTCACAAACGTTTAGTAGATTCATGATTTAGGATGCACCATACATTACATAAATCCTGAGATGCACCATGCGAATGACCAGATATATGTGCGTAGGTACTCTTATTAAAAAGTTACGTGTTGAGACTACCTAATAATAAGAAAAGTAACTTGTCCGAAGTGTTATGGTTAAATTTGCTGATCGGTATTGAAGGTTCTGTAATACAAACCTTGGTCTGTGATGCCGATAAAGAACTATCCTTGTGAGAACTCGACCGGCAGAGAGCAGCTGTACGTCTTAAGATATTCAGAGTCGCCATGACAAGTATGTCAACCAAATATTGTTTGTAGTCAAGTACGTACAATCTAAAGGGAAATTAGGGGTTGCCGAATCCACAGTCCTTATAAGGTGATAAGAGTATTGAAGGATGGCCGATACGATTTGAAGCAAGCGAGCCTACGGCAAGGTGATTTATGCCACGACGCAGTTCATGGTATCTTGGAAGCGTGAAGGGACTCCAGATGAGTGCGCTGCTTTCTTTGTATGTACAGCATAACAGCAAAATCAGCCTATAACGTTCCTACTGGTGGAACACAAGTGTTCTCTACGTGAGAGGGAGTGGGCCGTAATCCACCAACGGAGCCCAGTGCGGTTTGGTAGATGTCACATGTCTTCGAATCTCATGTTCTTTGCGTGCCATTGAATGTCTGTTAGGTATTGTTGCCTTCAACCTTCAAATACTAGACCTTGTTTGTTATGTCTAGTCTTGTGTGGATACTAGACCTTGTTTGTTATGTCTAGTCTTGTGTGGATACTAGACCTTGTTTTTTATGTCTAGTCTTGTGTGGATACTAGACCTTGTTTGTTATGTCTAGTCTTGTGTGGATACTAGACCTTGTTTGTTATGTCTAGTCTTGTGTGGATACTAGACCTTGTTTTTTATGTCTAGTCTTGTGTGGATACTAGACCTTGTTTGTTATGTCTAGTCTTGTGTGGATACTAGACCTTGTTTGTTATGTCTAGTCTTGTGTGGATACTAGACCTTGTTTGTTATGTCTAGTCTTGTGTGGATACTAGACCTTGTTTGTTATGTCTAGTCTTGTGTGGATACTAGACCTTGTTTTTTATGTCTAGTCTTGTGTGGATACTAGACCTTGTTTTTTATGTCTAGTCTTGTGTGGATACTAGACCTTGTTTGTTATGTCTAGTCTTGTGTGGATACTAGACCTTGTTTGTTATGTCTAGTCTTGTGTGGATACTAGACCTTGTTTGTTATGTCTAGTCTTGTGTGGATACTAGACCTTGTTTGTTATGTCTAGTCTTGTGTGGATACTAGACCTTGTTTTTTATGTCTAGTCTTGTGTGGATACTAGACCTTGTTTGTTATGTCTAGTCTTGTGTGGATACTAGACCTTATTTTTTATGTCTAGTCTTGTGTGGATACTAGACCTTGTTTGTTATGTCTAGTCTTGTGTGGATACTAGACCTTGTTTATGTCTAGTCTTATGTGGAGACTAGACCTTGTTTGTTATGTCTAGTCTTGTGTGGAGACTAGAACTTGTTAGTTATGTCTAGTCTTATGTGGAGACTAGACCTTGTGTGTTATGTCTAGTCTTGTGTGGAGACTAGACCTTGTTTGTTATGTCTAGCCTTGTGTGGATACTAGACCTTGTTTGTTATGTCTAGTCTTGTGTGGAGACTAGACCTTGTTTGTTATGTCTAGTCTTGTGTGGAGACTAGACCTTGTTTGTTATGTCTAGTCTTGTGTGGAGACTAGACCTTGTTTGTTATGTCTAGTCTTGTGTGGAGACTAGACCTTGTTAGTTATGTCTAGTCTTGTGTGGAGACTAGACCTTGTTAGATAGGTTTAGTCTTGTGTGAATACTAGACCTTGTTTATTATGTCTAGTCTTGTGTGAATACTATACCTACCTTGTCTATTATGTCTAGTCTCGTACAAACACTGGACCTTGTGATTGGAATGACTAGTCTCGTACAAACACTGGACCTTGTGATTGATATGACTAGTCTTTTACAAACACTAGACCTTGTGATTGTTATGACTAGTCTTGTACAGACACTGGACCTTGTGATTGATATGACTAGTCTTATGTGAGCCTAAAAGTGACTGATTGTTTGTAATCTCACAGGGATTACAAATAATCTTTCACCCTTGGGGATTTTCTTTTGCCATTCCTTACCTTTTTCCATTCTCCTGGCTGTGTAGATGTACATTTCAGGTGCAGAGCAATCACATGAGACTATGCCTTTAATAGATGGTGAAACTACGCCCGAGTAATAAAGCAGTTTAGCCTACGATGATGAAGAACCTGGACCATCTTAACCTGCCGAGGACGCCAGGGTGTCAGGAGAGGCCGTATTAGGAAACACCAACAATGTGAAGCTAGCCGAACAGTCAAAATCAACTGACATATCCGACATGACACCGTTTGACACTCACTTTTGCTCGAGACAGCTCCGCGGACTGGCGCATCACTTACGTATCGTATTACATGAATATTACTTTGTTTGTTAAGTGTGAAAGAAGACCGAAATCAATCATAGTTGTTATAAAGTTTTAGTTTCATCATTACATTTATTATTTTTGTAAAGAACATTGTTTTATTTGCTTTTAATATTTTAACCATCATGTCGCAAGAATTGATAAGAATAATAACATTCAAACTCCGCGCGTCGCGCCGCGTATAGCCGGCCGCGCGCTAAATAGTCCGATGCGACGCCGACGTTGCGAGATTCACCTTTACGCGAGAAACTCATAGAATAATTTATTTTAATATTGCGCGGTTTTCATCATTCTCATTCATCATTCTAATGCTGTAGCGTAAAGCAGGATGCGAGATCGTATCGGTATGAAAACAAGGTGACAAATTTATATAGGTCTCGCTCGCACCTTAGGGCTTGCAATTCGGCTTCTGGATTTCTTAAATTGAAATAAGATGACAAACATGAAATCACTCTGAAGGCTTTACTAGATAGATCTACAGATACATACATCTAGGCAGTAAAGCAAAAGTAATTTGTGGAAATTTTAGCAGCCTACAATCCAATGAGTCATTTATGCTGGTCAACTAAAATGCCTATTGCTATTTATATTTGTAAGAAATACTCAAATCCCTCTGATTTAGGTTTGGAAGAAGTAACGAGATCATATTTGTCTGTAAAACACACACTAATACGCACACACTTTAAGCCTTCACAATAACAATTGCATGCATTCCGGATTAATTTTAATGATAATAAAACTATAGTCACTTCAACAGAAAGGTAATCACAGAAAAAACTAATCACAACACTTAACTCCACAGAAAATAAATAAATAAAAACGGAAAAAAAGGCGCGTAAACTCTCAAAACAAAATCGTACAGCTAACTAATTTGAAATTGCATCATTCGTTCTGTCGAAGACCACGCGTTGCGGAGAGTCCTATTATTACTCACGCGCGTCATCCATTCATAAAGATTCAAAAGCCAAGCTTAAAAATCAGAACAATTTGCAATATGAGTACATACTAATGTTATGAAAAACGTTAGCAATTTCTTGGCAAATTTAAGAAATCCAGAAGCCGAATTGCAAGCCCTAAGGTGCGAGCGAGACCTATATAAATTTGTCACTTGTTTTCATACCGATACGATCTCGCATCCTGCTTTACGCTACAGCATTAGAATGATGAAAATGATGAATGAGAATGATGAAAACCGCGCAATATTAAAATAAATTATTCTATGAGTATCTCGCGTAAAGGTGAATCTCGCAACGTCGCATCGGACTAAGTTTAGCACGCGGCCGGCTATACGCGGTGCGACGCGCGGAGTTTGAATGTTATTATTCTTATCAATTCTTGCGACATGATGGTTAAAATATGATAAATTTACATTGTGTATTTTTTTCTATTGTCTCACGTTTGAATTGAAAGCCAGCCTTCTCGGCTTTTGTGGAAGGAATGCCCCTGATCACTCACTACAGTTAAATAGATAAATTTATTCTTAATGCAACAGGTTTTCAAAGGGTAATAATTTAGGACGTAAACTTTGTGAATTCCATCATAAACGTTCCTACCGGCATGGAAACTATTTTTTACCAACTAAAGTAAAATTACTCATCTTTTGAAATCAAATAAGTCCACAAAACATGTCACTATAAGCGATACGAAGCATTGGGTATAAACATTTTTAAGCTTAGCTTTTTTGATTTTAACCTTCCATTTATTTTTACTAGTAGGTAATCATAACACGACTCAACTTAGTAACCAGTAGCTTAAACGCAGTATTGTTGGTATTTAACCTAAGTAATATGAGTTGTTCTTTACGATTGAAAGTTATCACGGTGATTATTTGCACCTGCAACTGTGCCCCCAACACAGTCGCTAATGTACAACATTCAAAACATGCGGCTTTCCCGTTGTCGCACCTAATAGTTTAAACTACTAGGCGTATCAATAGTGGCGTTAGTACCACTACTAACAGTAATCTATGGTACACTACAGGTATCAGTGTCACGGTGTAAACTGTGGGCACGCCACGATTGCGGCGGTAAGTCCCCTCTTTGAGGAGTGGCTAGAGATTCGGCATGGTGTCCTCACCTCCGCCTGACGCAGGTCCTCACCGGACACGGTTGTTTCGGGAAGTTCCTGTTTCGGAAACGGCGTGAGGAAACGTCCGGGTGTTTCAACTGCCTAGATCACCCTGAGGACACGGTGGAGCATACGGGGGAGATCTGCCCGGCTTGGGCGGAGCACCGCCGTGTCTTTGTGGAGGCGATCGGCGGCGGCGATCTCTCGCGTCCGGCCCTGGTCCAGGCCATGGTATGGAGCGAGAGTGCATGGGTAGCCGTTACTTCCTTCTGCGGAGCAGTAATGCTCGCAAATAGGGAGGCGGTGCACGTGAGGGAGAGGCAGTATATGCGCCCTCACGGCCGTAGCCTCCACAGGATACGCCCCGGGCGTCGGGAAACCCAAGCTGACTACCGGCCACCGTAGGCACGGGCTTGCGGACGGCGAGTAATGGGTAGGTCGCTGTCCGGTAAGGAACAAGTCCGGGTCGACGGCGCGTTGTGTTCCACGCGCGCCTCAAAGAGATGTCAGCACCAACTGGTGGGGTCCACAAGGGCCGATGCCTGCCATGGGTGCAGGTTGTTCGAAAGAGATACCGCGGCCCCTGGCACACAGGCAACTGAGGGAACACGGGTGGGTTTTAGTCAGTAAAAGTCTGACACGCCCTCCTGCTCCACCCAGAGCGGGAGAAGTTATTTGACAAAGTTCCACCCAAAAAAAACAAACGGTGTAAACTGTATGCTAAGAGATTAACTAAAATACAAGTATTTGTCACCTAGTTTTAGGAGACAAATTGTAAATCTTTTGGTCTTTTGATTTTAATCAATTGATTAAAATCAAATTATAGAATAGCGTCACTATGACGACTAGTCCTATTATAAGTTAACATATTCATATTATAAATGTGCCTATTTTGCTCATCAGACAAGTATTGTGAATAAGGCAAGGCAGAGAAAATAAATCTACAATTCTTGGTCTCATTGAGATGTAACTGTAGTATCCTGTTGATTCCACAATTCAGTAGATTCTCTCACTTCTCTGGCTCATCACCACATCAAGCGCTACCGTGCAGACCTGCTTCACCTATGTCCGTTTCCCGCCATTTGTCCTGACTGACAGATGCCATTAGTGACAGCACTTGTGTGCATGAGACAGTGTTACCATATCTATTATATAGATAGTAGATACACTACATCCCTTTCTTATTATATTTTTATTTGTTCAACTCAAACAGGTTATCAAATAGTCATGTAAAATCAAAATCATAAACATGTTTATTTTAATATTCATTTATGCAATCAAATACCAATTAAATTATACGTTTCTAGCCAGGCAATCGCCTGGTCATCCACAGTCTCATTGACATGTTGGACACGGATCTTTTATTTGATCTCATCCTTTGTCCAGTGTCCTTGCTCCTAACAATGACATCCCTCTCATTAGCCTGGTCTACGTCGAGTGGAATGGGATTCAATCCTTTTCTCTATCTAAACTATATCGCCTGCGTGACTCCCAACTCTGTAGCTATTCTCTTCCTATTTCCGATTCCCTTTTATTTAAAACAAAAATGTTTTTTATTTTATTTTATTTAAAACTGTCGCCATTAATCAAAATCTTATGCAACTCAAACGATTACCAAATGTTTCTACGATTTGGTCTTCTATAGGTAATGATCGCTTGGAAATCATTTATTTTTATTTTATTTTAGCATTTTCGTTAATTTTTCCGAAGGTTTCTTTTTTGTTTTTTTATTTTTTTATGCTGTTGCTTGCCTCATTAAATAAAGTGTTTTAAAAGTGTTTTGTTTAAGTGTTCCTCCTTCAATATTATATAATAATACATTCTAGCAGGTGACAAAGCTATATTAGTAATTAAAACAGTCACGTAACTATACAAAAAACACATAGAAAATATTATCAGTTTATAAGTCCCCCCCTTGAGGTAAGTACTGGCATACAAACCTACTATCCGTGAGGAACGTGAAATCATGGTTAAGTGAAATAACTTGATGTGTTGCAAGCCACCACATGGGAACACTGCAGTTCGGTGGATGCCGATGTTTCCAAAGTATTCGCTGCGCGACACGTCGAACCCCATGGTACTTTCCTTCACCGCTTTGATACATTCAACTAAATGGAGTGTTACCTTTGGTTTCTTCACGATGTTTTCCTTCACTGTTTTTGATACATCTGGTTTAATGGAGGGTTATCGTTGGTTTCCTCACGATGTTTTCCTTCACCTTTTTGATACATCCAGTTTAATGGAGTGTTACATCTGGTTTCCTCACGATGTTTTCCTTCACCGTTTTGATACATCCAGTTTAATGGAGTGTTACATCTGGTTTCCTCACGATGTTTTCCTTCACCTTTTTGATACTTCCAGTTTAATGGAGTGTTACATCTGGTTTCCTCACGATGTTTTCCTTCACCTTTTTGATACTTCCAGTTTAATGGAGTGTTACATCTGGTTTCTTCACGATGTTTTCCTTCACCTTTTTGATACATCCAGTTTAATGGAGTGTTACATCTGGTTTCCTCACGGTGTTTTCCTTCACCTTTTTGATGAACAGTGGTAATGAGTGAAAATACACAAAATGCCTGCCTGGTTTCGAACCCACGACCGTAGTCGGACTAGACCACCACCACTGTTGTGCTTGAACGTCATAATGTCTAAGTTAACTTTTGATTGACCGCTTGTATCTAATTTATACTTATGGTCCTCTTCACCGTATCCGACGATAGCAACACAGACTACCCATCTTACCGAAATTTAACCAGTCTCTCCATTACAATAAACATTTTCTAATGTATACGTTGCCATTGTAGCGGCACTACAGAAAATACTTCGCAACAATATCTAAAATTACAAAAAGAGAATAATAATAATAATAATAATTTAATATTTCGTTAGGCGGTTGGATCAAGGGCCTGATTCAGAAGGCAGTACTCCTCGATACGGCTCGCATCGTGAGGAGGTTCCTGTCTCTGGAGCCCTAACCACCGGTAGCTTGGACCCTGCTCCCGATACCGGCGGACCACTATTTTTTATATTTTTAAATGTTTTTTATAAGGTTATTTTATAAAAATATTTAAAAATGTATTGAAATATGTAGTTAGATTGAATAAACGAAATAATAATTTCTTTATTTGTATAGAATGCAGGTGTTACAATAATGATGTTAGTTTCAGATATATTCCCGGTACATTCTGCCTGTTGGCATACAAAAATATTGTGGTTAACTTACAGATAATTTAAAAACTAGGTACTTATATTCAAAATGAGATCATGAATCAGCTAAGTCTAAAATTATTTACATAATAAATGAGATAAAGTGAACCAAATATTACAGTTCATCATTTATAAAATCGGTAACAGAGTAATAACATTTCTCTGTCAGCAACGACGACAGGAGTTTCTTGAATTTTAATAAGGGCTGATCTTTAATACAATTTGGCAATTTGTTAAATATAATAGGTGCCATACCAATAATGTTTTTTTTAAGCAAAGCAGTATTATATCTACCAGTACACAATAGGTTCTGATATTTTGATCTCATGGCTGTAGTTCGCATCCTCGTATCATTCAATGCAGGAAATTGATGCTTGTTAGTTTTAACGAATATAGCTACTTCGAGAATGTATATACTGGGAAAAGTTAGTATTTTATGTTTCTTGAAAAAAGGAATGCAACTATCTGTAACCTTGAGATTAAAAATTGATCTTATGCACCGTTTTTGGGCTTTAAATATAGACTCCCTTTCGGTACAATTACCCCAGAATACTACACCAAACCTTAAAACAGAGACCACCAAACCGTGATATGCAACCATTAGTGTATCAATGTTAACTTTCTTGGACAGATTGTACAGAGCATACGCAGACGTGCTTAATCTTTTGCAAACTTCTTCAGCCTGCGGTTTCCAAGTTAATTGACTGTCAATCAATATACCCAAGAATTTAGCCACGTTAACGCTATCGATAGTTTGTCCTTTATAATTAATTTTTAGGTTTAAAGGAAGAATTTTTTGATAGTAATGCATTATATTTGTTTTATTGAGGTTTATGAGAAGATTATTATCGTTGAGCCAGTTTATTATTAATTTTAGAGAATTATTTATTTCATCTTCATAAAGCTCTTTGTTGAGGCAGTCTATTAGGATCGTACTGTCATCGGCAAATAGCACACAAGGGTATAGGACGTGTCGGGGTAGATCATTTATATACAGCAAGAATAATAATGGCCCTAGAACGCTGCCCTGCGGAACGCCATATTTAATTTCCCTAGGACCAGATAAATATTTAACCTCACGTTTTGATTTGACGCATATTTTAGAGATTTCTGTAAATTGAAGACGTTCACTTAAATACGATTTTATTAGATGCAGAGCATTCCCTCGTATACCGTAAGCATCAAGTTTGACCAAAAGCGTTTCATGGTTCACATAGTCAAAAGCTTTGGTCATATCGGTAAAAATGGCACAAATTGGTATTTTTTTATCCACATTAACCATTATTTTATTTATTAGATCGTATATGGCCATGTTGATATTTTTATTCTTACGAAAACCTTTTTGTTCTTCACATAATATATTATATTTTGACAGAAATGAATAAAATGACTCATAAATTACTTTTTCAATGATTTTGGAGAATACGGGGATTAAAGCTATTGGTCTATAGTTAGCCATGTCTTGTTTATTGTTCTTCTTATGGAGTGGTTTAACTATTGTGGTTTTAAGACTATCGGGAAATGTTCCAGCGGATATGCTTGCGTTAATAATGTGGCTTACAGGGTTAGCTATAGTAGAACTGACAAATTTTATAACGTTTGTTGAAATACCGTCATATCCATAACTTTTCTTGTTCTTTAAAGATTTGATTACCTTTGTAATGTCTTCAGGCACAACAGGGGCCATAAAAATAGAATGAGGGTTATACGTTATTCTTAAAGTATTTTTAGTTGTGTTCAGGGGTGGATCTGAGATCTGATCTGAGAAGTGGCGCCATCTACATCGCCACAGGCGAACTACGCAAGACGCACATCATAGAAATCCTAGATCGCGCAGTTAAAGTTTACCGCGCGATTTGGATAGGTACAACATCCCGACATCAACCGTAGGGCAGTTGCCCACCACACAACACCCGTCTAGTCGGAGGATCCTCCCTTTTCAATAGGGTATGAGTGAACTTTACACCCTGTTCCTCATACCTCTTTACCATGTCCACATGTAGGTACCTGATAACAATGAAACACGTTGGATACTAATTATTCGCAATTTAATGCTTTTTTTTTTAATAATCGCAATTTAATGCTTTTTTAAATTAATCGCAATTTAATGCTTTACTAAATAATCGCAATTTAATGCTTTTACCAAAGTTATCGCAATTTAATGCTTTACTAAATCGTCTCAAATTAATGCTTTACTAAATTATCGCCATCGAATGCTTTACTAAATAATCGCAATTTAATGCTTTTACCAAAGTTATCGCAATTTAATGCTTTACTAAATCGTCTCAAATTAATGCTTTACTAAATTATCGCAATCGAATGCTTTACTAAATAATCGCAATTTAATGCTTTTACCAAAGTTATCGCAATTTAATGCTTTACTAAATCGTCTCAAATTAATGCTTTACTAAATTATCGCAATCGAATGCTTTACTAAATAATCGCAATTTAATGCTTTTACCAAAGTTATCGCAATTTAATGCTTTACTAAATCGTCTCAAATTAATGCTTTACTAAATTATCGCAATCGAATGCTTTACTAAATAATCGCAATTTAATGCTTTTACCAAAGTTATCGCAATTTAATGCTTTACTAAATCGTCTCAAATTAATGCTTTACTAAATTATCGCAATCGAATGCTTTACTAAATAATCGCAATTTAATGCTTTTACCAAAGTTATCGCAATTTAATGCTTTACTAAATCGTCTCAAATTAATGCTTTACTAAATTATCGCAATCAAATGCTTTACTAAATAATCGCAATTTAATGCTTTTACCAAAGTTATCGCAATTTAATGCTTTACTAAATCGTCTCAAATTAATGCTTTACTAAATTATCGCAATCGAATGCTTTACTAAATTATCGCAATTTAAATCCTTTACTAAACTATCGCAATTGAATGCTTTACCAAAACATCGCAATTGAATGCTTTACCAAAAGTATCGCAATTGAATGCTGTATCGTTATTTTGTACTTGTTAATGGCAATGCTGAAATCAAAATACCCATACTTTACGAAACTAGGGTTTAAGTTTTGATTTTTGATCTCTGTTTTATTTTTCTTCATTACTTCCCAAGTTTTGTCTTTTATCAGGTTATGGTCGCAACCGGAATCTATTAACATTTCTACCTTTGTTTCCCCTTTGTCACAAGTGACCATCGCGTCACATTCAACATTAAAAATATAGTCAAGTTGTTTACTACATGATTGTGTAATATTGTAATATTTGTTACTATTAAGTTAGAGCAAATCTTAGCAGGTAGACCCTCACAGCAACATCTATGTAATTATGTATTGATAACTATGTTTGAATAGGGAAGCAATCTTTAATGCTATATAAGTATATGCCTTGGTTTCGCATTATGTTACATAGTACCTGTAACTTATTTACCTTTGTAGGTACCACCACATTAAGGAGCTATACTCGGGTCCAACAGAAGAATGGAATTTCTTCCTTGGTCTTGTTAAGTGAGATTCCAGCTCGAACATAATCGATTTACCCATTAACTTACCTATTCATCATAATATATCTTATGAAGGTATAACGTTATTCAAATTAATTATTGCAATAAAATCAAACAGCAATTTGCTGTCATTGTGACTTTTATTTTCACTTTGCGCACTTTTTATTTCATAATATGAACTAATTATATTAACTGGTTGGTACTAGTATTTAATTATTGTAAAAAAATACAAAGCTTTTGTCTTCTCCTTAGTCTTGTCTTTATCTTATTTATGTCACCCTAGAACACGGTTACATGTTAAGCATTATCAATAGTATCCATTAGTACTTGCTATGTCCAGGAAATAATAATTATTAAGTGACATATCCTCTGTACACAGCTCTCCATTATGAGACTTTCTACTACAATGAACGTAGACAGAGAATGCTATGTACCTATTTTAATTCCTCCTCTTTTTTTTATTTTCACTAGGAAAGTTGTTTTTATTTTTGATGCATGTGCAGCATACCTTTAACCAAATCACTGCTTGTATTTCAGCTAACATGTATCCAATTTCATAAATTCATAGAAATCTATTCTGTTTCAGGTAAGTAAATAATTAAGTATTATTATTTGAATGAAGAGGTAGGTTTTCATTACATACCACAGTCAGAGTTAAAGGAGTCATAATTGTTATGCACATTACATTTGACTCCTGAAAATTCAAGGTGGGAACATAGTTTGAATGTCGTTGCCATGTCCCAGCCCGCTGATAACAGCACAATAAAACAATAATGAAAGAGTGAATTAAAACATTATAGGCATTTCTATTAATGGGACACCAAGTCCATCATCATCCTCTTACCTTTGTCCAGTGATAAGGTAGATAGAACTTAGTTCCTATTACACGAGGATATTAATACTAATAAATAATTACTCTGTTTTCATATATGCAAGTAGACACTTAGCACTCCTACCTATTAACTTTTGAGTAATAGTCATATTGTGAATTTGTGATAACTAAACATGATCAACATAGAATAGAAGATTTCTGATTCTCCTTCAATCACGATTTTACTAGTGATCGGCCAGTAGTCGATACCTACTCAACTATAAATTATTTACTAGAAATACAATAATACACAAAAATAATAGCTTTCTGCACTCCTGCTTCATATAAACCTTACTTGCGCCAAACTTAATTCCCTCAGTCCGCGTACTTATCGTAAAAAGGGGTAGGTACAACGTTTTTTTTTTCCATGTATATTAATAATACTATAAATGAACACCGACAGAATCCTCAATTCTGCTGGAAATACTTTATCACTAGGTGCGAAATTTAACAACTTACCTACATTACTTTAGGTAGGTATCGTATGCAACCTAGTGAGTGTTTTATAAATTGAGTTGGTCAGCCACAAACGTACCTGCGTTATGATGTTTACTTATACCTATTGTTTATTTTTTCCGACTTTTATCCTCGTCGCCATTTGTAGTATCCTGTTGATTCCACAATTCAGTAGATTCTCTCACTTCTCTGGCTCATCACCACATCAAGCGCTACCGTGCAGACCTGCTTCACCTATGTCCGTTTCCCGCCATTTGTCCTGACTGACAGATGCCATTAGTGACAGCGCTTGTGTGCATGAGACAGTGTTACCATATCTATTATATAGATAGTAGATACACTACAGTAACATCAAATGGACACATTTAATTATGCCCTTTTTTCTAACAGTTAAACTATCCCCATACAAAAATATAGCAGTTGAACTGGGGTTGATTCACTAGTTGTTAAGCCACTTGATATACTTCATGTTTCGTCAGGTTTTTGCTCTTTTTCTTTTTGCTAGTTTGTTGTTTGTGTAGGGTTGACCTTTGAATTTGTAACTGATGCATTATGATGTAGGCAATATTGGGGAACTTCTACGTAGCGGGAGTTGTTTGCGTTTATGTATAGTGTTCTGTTCATTACGCCTTGCAGAATAAGGCGGAACATAGTGTCGGCACATGTATATAATCGCAATTAAATTGAGACATTTGGTCCCGTATTTTCCTTTCTAGAAATTTTAATAATGTTTACCACATTTAGGGAAAATAACCTTACTTATTAGAAGGATATAATTTTGATCTGTAGATGCCTAATGAGTGGAAACCTACACATACGCTATGTAGGTTTCCACTTTGATACTCATGTTTTGAACACATATTGAGGCACGAAGAATTCCAAAAACTTGCAAATTGCAATTTGAAGTAAGAAGCCTTTGAAGCAAATTCACAATGTCTTACTTTCTTACCAACCAGAAGACTCAATTTTAAGACTCAAAACAGTTTCATCTTTTGACTGAAAGGATTTCGGGTCCATTGCACTAAAAATTCGAATAATTCAGAATCAGACAATTCAATATTTATTCCTTTATTATTCCATAGTATAAATGATGTTATTTCTGCAAGAAGGTTTTCACAAACATTTTTACACGTCAATCATCCTTTAAAAACTAGATAAGGTTGGCGTTTCCTATCTGACTGGCTGCTTTGAGAAGTATAAGGCAACAACAAACTCAGAGGTCACAGTCTCTCTTAAAGTCTTAATCGTGCAGCTCAACTCAGAACTTAAGGAGCTCAACATTAGATGAACAATATCAAAGAAAGGACATTTAGCAGTCCGCATAAAGGATAGTCCTCACATTCACAATAATTAAAATAACGTAATACTTTAAACAGTAAATATTAATGTTATTGTATATCGATGGGTCCTATGTATATGGGCCAAACTAACAATTTGGGCATTTTGACTTTTTTATGGTAAACGCATCTTATAGATGTAATGAATTAAGTGAGCTATTAAAAAAAAAAATCTGCATAGAAACACGATTTTTTATTACAGTATAACGGCATAAGTAACATGAATTTAAACGTACAAGGTCCTAAGAGTAGTTAGAGACTTATACGTGGGGAGTTCCCGCGCGTTTGTTTCGTAGTTTGGACCAATCAGCTGATTTGACACTTATACGTTAAACGAAGCAACGGCCACACTGTACGCACACACAGTAAAAGGTTGAAAGTACATAACTTATCAATTTTTGATATTGGGAAGTTAATTGGTACCTGTTACTTATGGAATGAACAAATTGCAATGAAGGGTTCGAACGAAATAGCGAGCTGTATCTATGATATAATTAAATTAAAAAGTCAAGAAGGTTGTGACGACTTCAGATTTTGGTCAGACAATTGTACTGGCCAAAACCGAAACAGGATTATGTTTTTTATGTATCTGTACGCTGCTAAACAGTTTAATTTGAATATAAAGCATACTTTTCTTGAAGTAGGCCACACTCAAAATGAAGGCGACTCCATACACGCCACTATTGAAAGAGCTTCAAAATATAAGAATATTTACACACCCTCTGAATGGAGCTCATTGATTCGATGGGCAAAATCAAAAGGAAGTCCTTATAACGTCATAGACGTAGCTCAAAATATGATTTATGACTTCAAAAAGATGCAGACAAATACACACTTTAACTGGACTAAAAACTCAGAAGGACAAAAAAAATTTTGGTCTAAAATAAAACAAATTCGTGTAAGCCGAGATGAACCATACGTTTTATACTATAAAAATGATTTAAGTGAAGATGCTATTGAAAATCGTATTAAAATCTTAGATCAGCCAGTACGAACAAGAAGGCAAATTGCCGATAGACCTACAGATATTCCTCTGCAACTATGTTACAATCAGCTGTTACCAATACAACCTTCCAAAAAGAAAGACTTGCTTGATTTATGTCGAAAAAATATTATCCCACCTGCATACCACAGTTATTATGAAAATTTAGTAGCAACGAATGACATTGTGTCAATTAATGAAAGCGATAATGAAGAAAATTAATGAAGACTTATTAACAATTTATAGTAATGTTGATTTTGGTAATTTTATTACTTGATTATACTTCAGAGATTTTTTTTATTTTTTTTACACCAGATACGTTTTTAATTTTGTTATTTTTTTGTAATTTTATTAAGAAAATAATAATGTGAAATACATTATTATATGAAAGCAATAATGAAGAAAATTAATGAAGACTTATTAAGAATTTCTAGTACTGTTGATTTTGGTAATTTTATTACTTACTTGATTATACTACAGAGATTTTTTTAATTTTGTTTTTCACCAGATAGGTTTAAAATTTTGTTATTTTTTTGTAATTTTATTAAGAAAATAATAATGTGAAGTACATTATTTTGTTAATCAAACTAAGATCTCCAGTTACAGTTTCCTTATTACTTTTTTTTTTTTGTTAGTTTTTTTATCATGAAAATACCAAAAAGACTGAATACGTGTCCATGAGTGAAGTTTTAAGGCTAATTCAATTTTTATTTCAATAAATGAATAAAACTACTGCGTGTTTTTTTATTAATCAAATGATCTAAATGAAATCTCAGTTCGTAGGTTAGCAGATTGTAAAACGTATAAGTGTCAATGTGACATAAATAACTAAATATCTAAATAGCTTATATTCTTATTAATTAATTATCAACTACTTCAATTGTTACTTGATTTTATAGGTAAAAAATGTAAAAAATATATACTTTATGCTAATTAGCGTAATACGCGTATAATGGCCAATATGACACATTGGCCCTTTTAGGGTGTTTTTAAAGAAAAATAATTTAAACAAAAACTAACGTAGAAGGGTCAATGTGACGTAAAAAAAAAACCTATTTATGTATATATAAAATACTATAGTTTAAATGAGGAGGATAGTTGTCTTAGCAAACAAGCAAATAAACGTAAAGTTCAGTTTTATCAATCTGAAGTTATAGTAAATTTAAACTTTGGTAGCCTCTCCTGTAAAGTTGTAATTTTGCATTTTGGCCCATATACATAGGACCCATCGATATTGAAAATTCATAAATGTCAATGTGTATAAAATTACTGGACATCATCTTGGAGGACCATGTAGATCGATGTCTGAAATAGTCTTTTGAGGTAAGAGCCACACAGATTGAGTGGAGCTGCCCAGTCAGTGTACCGATGCATTTGTCAGTAGATAAACGTTCAGATCAACTACATTCTAACACAACAAGCTCAGAAAACAGACAATCGGACAAATAGATATATCTTTAACAAGAAAATCTGTATTTCCCACACATTCTACTCGAGATACATTTTCTTCAAAAGTACATTAACAAGGATTGACAACAGATAGCATGCTGAAAACAGTAGAGTTATCGCAGACCACATTTGTAAATCAATACCATAGACCTATAAAGAAGATAATATTGTACAAAAAATTATGTCGAGGCAGTTTATGATGATACGCGATAAGTTTATGATTATTAATTTTATAACAGTTATAGTCTCAGGTTGTATTATTCTGAGTTTTACTTGTACAGTAGATATTGATTATCTTGTTATTACAGTTCCTGAATACACACACGCACAGAATATTCTAAGCATGTGATTCTATGGTGTAAAAACAAGTATTTATTCTGTACTCTAAACATCTACTCAGATATATTCTACCTCTGACTAATGTTACAAACTGTAAAAGTTTGTGAAGATGTTTGGATGTCTGTTACTCAACCACGCAAAAACGGATTTGGATGACATTTGGCACACAGATAGATTATAACCTAAATTAACACATACAATACTTTTTATCCCTGTTCTCGTGGAATAATTTTCAACCTCCACGCGGGCGAAGCCGCGGGCAGAAACTAGTAACATATAAAATAACTATACTGGAATGATCGTGTAAATAGTGTCACATCAATAGGTTTAGTTATTTTCTATAAAAAACGCCATCTATGAATCTACGTCCACAAATTAGTCAGGTTTTATTTGACCGATCTTCCTTAACTTGTTGAAACATGACATCGTTCAAACTGGACTCAACTTTAGTTTCCAGTCTGTTGCATAGATGTCGCTACTAATAGAAAATAAATGTTTAACCGTCTTACTAATAAACACGGAAAAAAAGTTATACCAGGAATAACAAAGGAATACATTTTCAAAGGTTTAAACTTGGAATAAGTTTATTCTGTGTTTATTAGTGAGAGCGTAATTGTTTATTTCATCTTCTATTCGCCTAACAGATTTTCTTCAGAACTACCCCAAAAGTCTGACAACCCCAGTTACTGGGTTGTGGAGATAATACATAATGTGTCATACAGGCTGTCACTCCATACGTAATCAGCTGCATCTGGTTAGACTGGAAGCCGAACCCAACGTGAGAATAGACAGGGCAGATTGATTGATCAATCCTTACTAATCAAATCTCACTTTATACCCGTTTTAATAAAAGTCAAGATAAGCTACACCTTTTCACGTAGATAATGCAACCACTCCCATTTCACAATTCGTTTGTCAGTAAGTAACTTGTAGGCTGCGAAATCTGAATTTTTGTCAAGATGTGTTGTTTTAGTTTTAAAGCATTTTACAATATTAAAAAAAAATGTAGACATACTTCTGTTCCTAGAAACCCATAAAAGTTGCCTAGCATTACGCATCGGCAAATCAGTTCATTCACTTGACCACGCGTCGGTGGCGTGAATACGCAATCGTTGCGTCTGTTTGGTTTTCTACAAAGAAAGGACTCATTGCAAAGTTCAATGTTGCACAATGTTTATTCATACCTTTGTTACCATCAACTGTTAATTTTCACGATAATAAAACATCAATTTTATTAATTATGTGTGATCTTCATTTCAATTACCTGCTATAGTATTTTTAATTAAATTAAAATTCCACGTTTTTATTCATTTCAGTCGAAAGACGTCCATTGCTGACGCCTCTCCCAAGCGCCGCCATGTTGCCTGGTTCTGTGCTTGCCGCATCCAAATGTTCCATGTTTTAGTGATTTTATATACACTTGAGAAGATGAATGAAAGGCGACTCACAAAAAGTCATTTACAAGGCAGATGTCAGTGGAAGTGCCGGTGGCAGTGGAAGGACGTGATTATGTAGTTATGTGACTTTGCTGGTGATATTCTTCAGAAAGGTGAGGTGGTTAATACTCGTAACCGGCGCGCGTGTTTGAGCAGATGTGTGAACGTCATCATTCTCGTGCCCATTCCGGACCCATGGCACCCCTGGAGGACACCCCTGGGGGTGCCACGGGAACTTGAATTCGGACCCGTGGCACCCCCAGGTCAGTTAGTGCAGTGCTTGGTACTTTTTACTTGAAACAAACACTAGTATTTGGGGTACTAAAACTATGTATTCCTACCTACTAATATATGATCTCATTTTTATCTCTAATGTAATATGTAAGCTAATGTGACCTAAATTGTAGTTATGTATTTATCATTTTATAATTTACCTAGTCAATCTCCTTGTTGAAGCTGTAAAATTCTAAACTTTCTAAGGTGACAGTCTACGTATTTCTATTGTTGTGTGTCGAAGCATTCTTTATTATAAGAATAAATCATTTATCGGTATTTTGTGTAGCAATGAATAAAGAAACGGAAACGGAGGATCTTAATTTTATAAAGATACACGGAGGATTAATTCTGCTGCATAATAAACACAGGCCTTTAAAAAGAAAGATTACAAGAATGGTACATCTGTGTGGCGTTGTTCAACATATAAAAAATCAAAATGTCCTGGGTCTTTAACCATAGATAAGGTAAGGTTACACTTGGAAAACGTAGATTCTGCGTGTAAAAAAAAGAATTAATAATAATAATTGACTTAATCATTTGATTTTAGGAAAGAAAAGTTGTATTAAAAACTGTTGATCACGAAGTCACGTTCAAGTCAAGTCATTCTGAAATATTGATGGACATATGCAATTTACGAGAAGACGTTATTACATCCGATGAACCAGTCCAGCGACTATATGAAAAGAAAGTAGTAGAAATACATAGTACATCTGTCAACAAAGCCCAGAAATTTCCAGCATACGCCCTCGTATGCTGGAAATTTTAAGCATTTTCTTTATTCTGCCAGAAACAAGTCTGCAGGAGTGTCAAAGACTGTATTCAATAAGGCAAATGAAGTTGAAGTCCCATTGAAATTTCAGGAATTTGTGCTGGCAGATTGTCAAAATCTGGCTGATAATACACGTATTATAGTTTTTTGTTCAAAAGAATCTCGAAAGATAATTCCGAACATTACAGAATATTTTGCTGATGGTACATTTCACAGTTGTCCAAGTCCATTTGGCCAGATGTATAGTTTTCACGGAGATATGAACAGTACCATTACATATACTAAGGCGAAGCCCTTAATTTTCGCTTTGATGACAGACCGCAAGGAGCACAGTTATTACATCCTGTTAAGCTTAATTAAGTCGCAAATACCACGATGGGAACCCACCAAAGTACATTGTGACTACGAAAAAGGAGCAATTAACGCTTTTTTTAAAGTGTTTCTCAACGTCACCGTAAAAGGATGCTACTATCATTGGACGCGAAATATATGGCGAAAAGCAAAATCTTTGGGGTACACTAAAACAAAGGCTGATAGAAGAATTGTGGGCCTAACAGCAGTTTTACCACTTCTTCCATGTGAAAACATTCGAGAGGCTTTTGAGTATATCAAATCCGAATGTACTGTTGATATGGAAAAATTCATGAATTATATGGAAAGATTTTGGCTCAGTGTACATTCACCTGAGATTTTTAGCGTCTTCGGAGAGCGTCATAGGACGAATAACATTTTAGAAGGTTACCACTCCAAATTAAATAAATTAATCAATAAAAATACGGTTACTGTGATGCGTTTACTAAACGTATTGCAAAATATTCACGATTTGAATACAGTGCCTAAAAAACGGAAACAAGCAGACACCAAGAATGACGATTTTATAGTGCACATTCTATTGCAATTTCTGAACAAAGAAATAACATTAATAATAAATAATAAATTTATTGAAATAAAAACTCAGTTTACAGAAACTTTGTGTTCGATAACAACTGCATTAGTATAATACTGTGTCGCAGTCATTAACGCCCACCTCCACAAAATTGAGACAGAAGCAAAAAAGACTAAAAACTAAATTAAAATATAAAAATGAAACATTAAACATTAGAACTTAAAATTAAGAAAACTAAACAATATTTTCACTGCGTAGTTTTATGTGAGATTGTGTGTCTGTATGGAAGGTTTGTGTGTTCTGTGGGTGGAGTATATGTGTGTGTGTGTGTGTGCGTGTGTGTGTGTGAGGATGTTTGTGGGAGATGTGTCCGATTGCGCATATTATACATATAAAGGGTAATTGGAAAGTGGATTTAAGTTTTTACATATGTTTCTAATTCTTCATAAGTGAGTGTTTGAAGCCATTTATCCGTGATCCTACGACATTCCTGCAAGGTCAGTGGGTATATATTGAGCTGTTTATTGACACGATTATACAAAGTGGAGCTAAGAAAGTGATATTGCCGCCGAACAACTTGAACTCTGGCAGATTCCACCTGGCAGACTCTATCAGCTCTGCGTTTTTGTGTTACGACAACAGGGTCGAATGGGAGGACTGAGTGTTTACGCAATACTGCAGCAAGAAGAAACGTGTGTCTGACTGTTGGTAACTCGCAAAGAGCGTACAGTTCAGTAGTGGGAAATCGAACAGGTTTGTGAGTCATGACTTTTAACACTGCCCTCTGCGCCCTTTCCAGACGGAGCATTAAGCACTTACCAGCCCCACCCCAAGCTGCAATACAATATTTTAGGATGGAATGTGCCAGAGCGAAGTAAACTGTTCGTAGTGTGGCAAAATCAGCAGATGTTCGCAGGTTTTTAAAAACAAATATTAATTTTCTGACCCTGGAAACCAGAGCCTCAATTTGCTCCTTCCATGTCAGCGTACTATCTATTATAACACCCAAGTATTTAATACATTAGGCCACGCATTGGAGAAATTGCGTTAAATAAATGTTAAAATTAGACTATTGAAATTATTTTGTCACTGTTGTCCATCCGTCTGGGGAGTTTGTTCCGCTACTTCTGCTTCCCAGCTAAAGCACTATGAAGTGGTGACGGGTGGGCGTTTTTAGGGGGACTGTCCTATGTATTTTGACGTTAGAAAAGTGCTGATTCTCAGCCTAATTTGAATAAATGACTTTTGATTTTGTCCCCACACTATTCGATTGGTAGATTCATGGGAACTAGGAAATAGGACCCGTGATACCACTGATGCACCGTTGTATGGATTTGAGGGCCTGGGGGTGCCACGGGTCCGAAGTCAAGTTCTCGTGGCACCCCTAGGGGTGTCCTCTAGGGTTGCCATGGGTCCGGAATGCTCGTGCCCTTATCCCAATTTATTTGAGGTCGGCGCATCATGTATTTTTCTTCCACACTTCTCTATTGGGCGTCATCTCACTAGTCACCCCCTTTCTATCCATATCATCATTCACACAGTCCATCGATCGTTTCTTTGGTCTTCTCCTACTCTCACAGCCATCGAAATTCATACTCGTTCTGTAAGATTAGCCTACCAATAAGGAAAGAAGTCGTGAGTTTATGCATATTTACGTATAAATTACTCATTGTACTTGCCAGGTTCGAACTCGCAATCTCATACTCGTTCAAAGTATAGTTTATTTTCCGGGCCATCAGTACCTACCTATCTACTTAGATACATACAACCCAAAACATCTCCCGGATACATTTTGTGGGTATACTTCAAATGGCAAAGCCAGCTCCCCAATTACGTAATATACTTTCCGTCGCAATTCGATGGATTTTGAAGGAGGTTGCTGATCTATTGTAGGTATGCTAAATGGGCTTATTAGTCGATTATACAATAATAAGGCAATTTTGAATTTAATTGAATGACTGTTTTTATTGTGTTTGTGGTCTTCTACCATGGTTTGGAATTTTTTACTTTCTTTCAAAATTAACCTTGTAAGTGGATAGTAAAATAAAGCAAGTAATTTTCCTTAAAACTAATTTATTGACATCATTTTTTTTAAATGTGTTATTACGACTTTGTGAGCAATTTATTCAAATTAGGCTGAGAATCAGTACTTTTCGAACGTCAAAATACATAAGACAGTCCCCCCAAAAACGCTCACCCGTCACCACTTCCTAGTGTTTTAGCTGGGAAGACAAAGTAGCGGAACAAACTCCCCAGCAGCACAGCTGTCTGTTTAGTCGGATAGACTTGATTCTATACATACATAGACAAAGTAATATAAACATTACAAAAAAAAAAATATAAATGAACACATATAACCTGTCACTAGTTATGCTAATTCTGGAGAAAGAACACAAACATTGTCTTGAGTTAATCACAGCGACCAACTATTCTTGTCATTTAAATAGTCGTTGATGGAATAGTAGCCTTTAAACAAAGGATGGATTTTACTTGAGCTTTAAACGCATCAAAAGGCAAATCTAGCAAAAAAGAGGGAAGCTTGTTATAAAAGGTTATACCAAGCCCAACAAATGAGTTATGAACCTTATGAAGCCGGTAAAAGGGAGCACGTAGTTTGTCCTTATTTCTAGTGTTAACAGTGTGAATATCACTGTTTTTAGTGTACAAGTGTATATTTTGCCTCATATAAAAGAATATGAATTATATTGTGATGCCACAAAAAAAGTCGGTCAAGGAAATCCTGGCACCTAGCTGGTAAATTGCACGAACAGCACGTTTTTGAAGGACAAAAATATTTTGAATATCAGCGGCGTTGCCCCGCAGCAGAATACCGTAGGACATAACGCTGCGAAAATAACTAAAGTAGACTAACCGAGCTGTATCGACGTCAGTATATTGTCTTACTTTTCTGACGGCGTAGGCAGCTGAACTGAGGCTTGATATGTGTGATCCCCACTGAAGTTTGGCATCTACTATTATGCCCAGAAAAACTGCAGAGTCTACGGTTTCAAGCACCTCTTTATCTAAGACGATGTTGGGACCTAGATTCTAACATTCAGTAAGGCGAACTTTACACATTTTGTTTTTGTAACCATTGAGAGTGCACTGTTTACGTCATCAAAGTCTTGTCTATTCCTTTCTACTTTAAAAATAAGAGAAGTATCATCAACAGTACAACATCACAAATACCCTTTATACAGAATGGTAAGTCATTTTGTACATTCTTAATAAGTAACCGTTTAGTCCACTCTCGGCCCCTCAACCCCCAATAAATAATGTGTCCACTGGACCCCTGACTATAGTTTACTCTCGACCGTTGGGGGTCGTGAATGGATTTTATTTTCCAGCCAAGTTTTAGTTTTCTCTCGACCCCCGAAGTAGTCTGCACCTTACTATACCAAAGTATTAATTTTAGTTACTTACCGAACTAGGGTTTGAAAGTGGACGAGGTATACTTGTCCTTTGTATGAAAATTCAGTCTCGCCCCCTTTGGGTCAAGTGTGAACTATGTTTAAGGGTTGAGAGGAAACAAATAAACAAATCATTTTTTAGGGGTCGAGGGGCCGAGAGTGGACTAAACATAAGTAATGAAGGTTTATTATACTTTACGTGACCTATGTCTTTTTTTTGGATTTTCCATATAATTTTTATTAAAATAAAATTTAATTAAAATACTTGTATTTAACAATTATAATTAATTATCTACTCACAACAATAATAAATAACTGTGTTCACAAAATGCATACATTATGTTTAAAATAAGTAAATGAGGTTAGATGGTTTTTAATAAAATACACAATATAATTAATTAACACACAGCTACATAAATCCGTTGCATCTAACCAAATGCAATTTGACTAAATCTACTAAAACATTTATGCTTAATGAATAAATAAATAAATAATAGTAACACGGTTCCGTATGGGAGCTTATTGGGCGTGACGCAGCCACGTCATCGCCGTGACGACGATATTTTTAAGTATGAAGAACTGAAGAACCAATTCTTCGATGGCCGCAAAGTATTTACGGTTATCTACAAAACCATGATTTGTGAAAATGTAATAATTAATACAAGAACAAACCTATCTAAATTATTTCTATTCTACAACATTAATAGAGGCATTACCCATACCAAGGTAATGTTTAAGGCCAATTATTACATTATTTGTTTTCCAAAATACTTTAATTATCTTTTCACTACTCATGCTCTAAAAAGACACCAATATAGCCCTACGAAGCGGGACTAAAGTGACCACTTTAGTCCCTAGGGAGTAAAAAGTAATTCGTTTTTTAATTTCCTTCATGGAACATAGACAAACTCTAACAGCCAGTAAATATACTATTATCTGTGGAGTGTGGATCATCTTCATTGCGAAAATGTTGAGAGTTTTAGTTCCATAGTTTTTGCCAACGTGGCGCCATGTGTTTTAAATTGTTAATCTGTGACTGGTTTAGAAGAAAAAACTGACCGCGAAAATTTCAGAATTTTTGTGGAGTGTAAATTTGTTCGGCTTTAAATAAATGTATTAAGAAGGTCCAGTGACAGTTGTGGTATATTATGTTCCTTGGTGAAGAGTTTGACGTCGAGCAAAGAGCAAAAGACGTACTTAATAAATATTGTGATTTTTATTTTATTAACCGACTTCAAAAAGGAGGAGGTTCTCAATTCGTCGGAACCTTTTTTTTATTTTTTTTTATGTATGTTCCCCAATTACTCAAAGACGGCAGGACCGATTTGGATTTTTTTTTTGTTTGAAAGTGTATACTTCCCAGGTGGTCCCATTAATCATCAAGTCAGGATCTGATGATGGGATCCTGGAAAAATAAAGAGAACTCTTCAAATTTTATAGGCACGCGAAGCGATTTAGGTATTTTTTGGAAGAGTATGGTGGTGGTATGGTGTTGTGTGGTATTTTTTTTTGTTTTTTCGGAGTGGTCTCATTTCAATTTGGTGAAGATCTGATGAAGAACTTTGGAGATAGGCAACGGAACTCCTCAATAAATGATAGCAAATGGACTGGGTTTGCTGAAATCTCATGTCTGTCTATTGCTTACACCAGTTCATAATATAACATCAAGCCAATACGCTGTAAAGGGGTAAGCACATGTGAACCACTAAAATGTGAAAAAAAAACTTTTTCCAAAAAAATAAAACAACTGACTTCAAAAACAACACTACAAAGTGAAAAATTACTTTAAGTTCGGAAGGCGGTGACAAAAAATTCAAGTACAGCTCCAAAGACACCGACTTCCGAAATTAAAGTTATTTTTCACTTTGTAGTGTTTTTTTGTTAAGTAATATTTATTGGGTAAGTACATGTTTTTGTACTTAATTGACTATTTTTCTCGCACTCAAAGTGAAAAGTACAGTTTGCACCTCGAGACTAAAGGCCAACTTAATATACCCTCGGTTTCATTGACTCCCTCGCACGCTCGGGAGTCAAACCACCTCTGGTATATTATGGCTTCGTTTAGTCCCTCGTTATAAAATATACTATTATCTACTCCGTATAAAAAGGTAACTAAATGAGTCAACAGACGAGAATGCGGATCCGCTTCTTCGCGGGACTTTCTAGTTGCTTATGCTATTTAATTTCATATATATTCTTTCATAGGTATAGTATCTATCTACTAGCAGACCTGACAGGTGTCCTACCCCAACGCAACACCCCCTACCGGCTCCAATTGCGAATCTAAACGTGGATCGTCAATCGCGACCCGCTCAAACACATCACACAAAAAAAAAAACATCAAAATCGGTCCAGCCGTTTAAGAGTTCAGTGACATACATACATAGGTACAGAAGAATTAAATAATGAAGATAGTTATTTTATTTTACAGTATTGAATGCTACAATCATTAAAGGAACATATCTAATAATTTTCCTTATTTAACTATTATTTGTATTGCCGACGACACTTATTATTGTTGTTGCATTAAAATAACGCAAGTTTCAGCCGACATTACAACGGCTATTTGACTATCTTTGTTTACAACAGCAGGCTTAGCATGAGCACCGATTTGTCGACGGAAGAATAGACATGACTATTAACTAAATGATGTACAATAGGAGAAGAAGGTTTTTCTATGAATTTTCACACTTATGCGTTCTAAACGAATCATGATTTTGTAGATAATCGTATAATTATACTTTGTGGCCGTCGAGTAGAAAGTTTGTTGTCAGTGTGATTTTGATAGTTTGGGAAGAAATATTCTTCTGAAATAGTCTAACTTGTTATGGACCTAGGACAAAGATCGTTAGAAACGAAAAACCAAATGACAGATTGTAGAAGGATATCTACGGTGCGATGTCAAAAATGGAGAAACGAAATCTAACTTTGTATTGAAAAAGCACCGTCTATTCTTCGTAGAAATAGAAAACGTCATGCTAAGCCTGCAGGTTACTTTGTTAAGAATACATTTTATTTATTTTAAATCAATATTATATATTTTACCAATATTAAATCTTTAGATTTAATATTGGTAAAAATTGAGAATTAAAATTTGAAAATTCCTTTGATAAAATAAAGATTTCTGAGTCGAAATATGTAAAATGTGTTGTTGAATCTTTGTACGTTGCTGCCGTCGACTTTATTCTTCTTCCAACAGCTGTCGATGTCTGCAAAGAGAAACAAAAACAATTACTTACTTAATTGAGAGGCTTTATAGCTGGTAGATAACTTTATAGCTGGTAGATAACTTTATAGCTGGTAGATAACTACCAGCTTGTACCCGCGGCTTCGCCCGCGTGGAGGTCGGGAACTATCCCGCGAACTTACTACCGGGATAAAAACTGTGTTAATTATCCCGCGAACTTACTACCGGGATAAAAAGCTATGTGTTAATCCAGTCTATAATCTATCTGGTTGCCACATCCAAATCCGTTCAGCTGTTTCTGCGTTATTGAGTAACAAACATACAAACTTTCACAATTATAATATTGTTAGGAATCAGAAGTGAAACACGTTAAAAAAATAAGCAATCTTTAATTACACTAATTATAATAGTAAAATTATTAAAAGAAAACACTGTAAATATAAATTTAATAGTAATTATGCAAGCTAAAAGAAATAATCAGTACAAGAACAAAAACTAAATAATAACTAAAACTGATTAACCCAAGAATAACCAAGCAAACGATAATGGTCAGGTAGGTCCGTTCCGATTGCCGTCCAAGTAAAAAAGGGCCATTGCCATTTTTTTTTTGTTGGGCATCTCACAGTTGACCTTGAGAGGTCGTGACTGCTCAACCGGGCTTTCCTGGGGCTGCCATTAATTAAGAAGTTACTCTTAACGCCTCCAGCCAGGGCGGCCGTTGCCACACCGTGCGCCTCCAGTCAGGGCGGCCGTTGCCACACCGTGCGCCTCCAGTCAGGGCGGCCGTTGCCACACCGTGCGCCTCCAGTCAGGGCGGCCGTTGCCACACCGTGCGCCTCCTATTATAGCCTTCCATCCATTGACAGCTGACCGCGTGATTAGTTTAAGGTGAATGCGCAGTGGTAGCGGTCTACCACTGCGCATTCACCTTAAAGTGTCAGCACGCCTCCCGTTACCAACAATATTATAATAGGAAGAAAAAATTTAACTATGAAAAACAGATAATAGAATTACTCGAAATAAGTACCTAACAGTCTTCTTAAAAAAAGATTGGTTAATAACATTGCAAAATTACTGCACATAAAACAGTACTTTTTATTGCATTACTTCGAAATGTCCTGAAAATAGAAATGTACCTGCAGTGGACAAAAAGCATGTGATAACTCATAATCATATCAAAAATGTGATGAAGTTCTGCCTACCTCTTCGGAAAATAAGGACGTGATGAGCTTTGTAAACCACGAGTGATGAGTTTGAAAGAAAAAAAAAATTAAGAATGAAGAATCAGGGAATTATATCGTTAACGCTGACAATATTTCTTATGACTATAGCCAAAATCTGTGAAAATACAATGGAATAGGTGCCACACACTTTTACTGGGCTTTCATCACGATATGGATGATTTGATGACACGATTTGATACGTTATTTGATGACATTTGTAACCTGTGACTAATCTGCAAAGAGAACGTACCCAATGCACTGACTCATCAGCCGCGAGAAAGAAGATATAACCATTATTTGCCTTGCTCAAGAAGCGGCACATTCCGGAACTGTGATTCTAGAGCTTATCAAAGTCTTGGTGAACAAGATAAAACTGTCAACAGTCGATAGCTCAAGAATTTGAGTTTAAGAATAATGGCTTGACTGTGCAGCTTCTGTTCCATTCTCTGGCGTTGTTGCCATGGCCAATGAATTCAAGCATTTTCGTTTTAACATTTAATACCGAGCGCATTTCTTTTTAACATTTAATACCGAGCGCATTTCTTTTTAACATTTAATAAGGTTTTTAAAGCGTGTTTTTTAGTTTTTTAAACTATTATTTATTTTCTATTTTTTAGTTCTGCTAACTACAAAAACGTGTTTTTTTATCTATTTTTTTTTAAATTATTGAATTGTCATCGGTCCTCGACAAGTTTACAAAGTTTCAATGAAATCTGACCGTTTAAAGTGGGTCAAAATCGCGCTCAAAGGAGTCGGTTACATACAAACAAACAAACCAACAAACATACAAGTGAAGCTAATATAAAGCGTGTAAAATAAACCAATACGTACATCATTACAAATAATTCTGGTCTCATATGCCCAGTATCTACGGGTCCGTTTAAACCTAAACATTAACCCTCTTGTTTATAATTGTAAAGAGATGTTTAAACTTCAATAATGTATGGTTAATCAGTCGCTAATCATTACTTAACTTAAAGCAAAATTTATAAAAAACGGCTACCAGAACCAAGGAAGGCCGCAGGCGCGCAAATTACCCACGGAGAGTTACATACTGACATACTGACATACAAGTGAAGCTAATATAAAGCGTGTAAAAAATATAGAGTAATGAGAGAAATGAAAACTTATAATAATAATAATTTTAACTGTCACGACTAAAAAATCAGGTAAATCAGCGAAATCGGAAAAAATCGTATACGGCATCTTAATACTTTGCACATTATCCCTACTACCTACTAATATTATAAACGCGAAAGAAAATAACTGTCTGTCTGTTACGCTTTCACGCCTAAACTGCTACACCGATCGTCATGAAATTTGGCGGAGAATAGCCTGGAATATGGAAAAGGACATAGGCTCCTTTTTTACGCGATAACCGATATCCACGCGCACGGAGCCGCGGGTAAAAGCTAGTGTAGCTGCACCTACGTCATGTTATATGCATCCATTCATCATGCGCGCGCGCCGGTGGCTGGTGTAATACTGTCGACCCATTTTTTTTTTTTTTTTTTTTTTTTTTTTTTTTTTTTTTTTGTTGGGCATCTCGCAGTTGGCCTTGAGAGGCCGTGACTGCTTAACCGGTCATTCCTGGGGCTGCCATTAAGAAACTAATCTTAACGCCTCCAGCCAGGGCTTACAAACTAATTTTATATACTAAGCGACTGCACGCTGAGGGCACCCCCTGTGGGGTACGGACCTCGGCTCAGGGCGTCACTGATAGGGGGACAGCTATCACTATTGGGGACAGGCTGGATCGAAATTGGCATATTATTATTATAGGGGGAATTTAAAGCTACTGGCTCAGCTGCGGCGCGGGCTGGCGCTTCAACGAGCAAGGGTCGGTCGGGGACTGTCGACCCAGGCCCGGCGCAAGCTTTTATATGTGAGCCATAATGCGAACATTTTCGTCTTACCGACATATGATTTGTTTATTTTATTATAATATGCATGTAGGTAGCCTTAAATAATATTGTAAATATTTTTGTATATAATAGGTGTAGTTTGGCAATATATTCATTCTAATCTCAACCGTCTTTCACTTCACACACTACCAGGGACTCCTACCTCAACAGTGGTGACCCCGACGTGATTACAAAGCTACAATGACATCCAACGTAGATTTGAAGAAAGACGAGCAAGAAGTGTCCGGTGTGTCAGCTACTCTTCGCATTCCACCGATCTGGCGCGACAGACTGCGGTTATGGTTCGCGCAGTTCGAAGCCATCGTTTCTCCACACAAGAAGGGAGACAAGGCAATGTACGAGCTCGTCATTGGCCAGCTGGAACGCCAGGATATCGACGAAATAGTAATAATCCTCCGACCACCAGAAACCGACAAATACGAAACGTTGAAGAAACGATTACTGCAGGTTTACGAAGAATCCGAACAAAGACAAGTCCGGCGATTGTTGTCTGAAATGGAACTAGGTGATATGAAGCCGTCACAATTATTGCGGTGCATGAAAAACCTCGCTGGTGACAACATATCTGACTCGGCGCTACGTATCATGTGGACGAACCACCTACCACAGCCAGTCCGCGCTGTCCTCGCAGTCAGCGACAACATCGCGAAGAAGTCAGACATCGACGATCTCGCGCAAATGGCTGATAAGATCCTGGAACATTCACATCCACAAACTATCGCTGCTGTCTCCACCTGTACAAGCCAAGCGACAACTCACGAGATGACCATTACAGAGAAACTTACTGAGAAGATTGACTTACTAACTCGTGAGATCGCCGAACTGAAAACGAATCAATCATCGTATCGGCACAGACGACCATTTCGAAGATATCGTTCCAGGTCACGAACACCATCTAGACCCCGCTCCAACCGCAGTGATTCATCGTTTCGAAATGATAGGACCTGTTACTATCATCGAAAGTTCGGAAAACAAGCTCAACGGTGCACACGTCCTTGCAATTTTGAAGACCCAAAGACGACCTCGGAAAACTAAAACCTGCGTTGGCTGAGGCGGCAACCGGCGCGAGAACACTTTCACACCGCCTATTTATCACCGACAGGAACTCACGCCTGTCGTTCCTGATTGACACCGGCGCCAACATCTCTGTCATTCCGAAGAAAGCCGGTATGAAGGCTACACCTACAAGTTTTTGCCTATATGCGGCCAACAATACTTCTATTTCCACATACGGTGAGAAGACACTCGAATTGGACCTCAAACTACGAAGACCATATCGCTTGAAGTTTGTTATCGCAGCAGTCAGCAAACCAATCATCGGCGCTGATTTTCTGAGGCACCATCGCTTATTAGTCGACATCGCTGGCAAACGACTCATCGATAAAGTCACGAACTTATTCGTAAGGGCACCAATGTCATACTCCAACGAGCCAACGGTACGAAGCATAGACATGGAACATCCGTACCACCAGCTTTTAGCAGAATTCCCCAACATCGCTCGACCATCATCAATGAAAGAAACACCAAAGCATCGGGTCGAACATCACATCGAAACCACCGGTCCGCCATTGTATTGCAAGACTCGACCATTAGCACCGCACCTCTATCCGGCTGTGAAGAAAGAATTCGAAACCATGATGCAACAGGGTCTGTGCCGACCAAGCAAGAGCCCGTGGTCAAGCCCACTACATGTAGTTCCCAAGAAAAATGGTGACATACGTGTATGTGGAGACTATAGAAGATTGAACGCGGTTACGAAACCCGACCGCTACCCAGTTCCACGTCTTAAAGATTTTACATATCTTCTCCACGGCAAAAAGATCTTCACCACATTAGACCTCTGCCGTGCATATCAACAACTGCCCGTGTATGGACCCGATATTGAGAAGACAGCAATAACAACACCGTTCGGGTTATATGAATTTCCTCGCATGTGTCCCGGACTTATGAACGCTGGACAAACATTTCAGCGGTTCATCCATCAAGTGCTCAGCGGATGCGACAACACTTTCCAATTTATCGATGACGTCATCGTTGCTTCTGAAAACAAGGACAAACATTATGATGATCTACGTGCTGTCCTACAAAGATTAGACGATTACGGGATTACCATAAACCCGTCGAAGTGCGTCTTTGGCAAGCAAACTGTCAAGTTCCTCGGCTATGATGTATCAGAAGAAGGAATCAAACCACCACTAGAAAAAGTCGAAGCTATTACCGACTACCCCAAGCCTGAAAACATTCAAGAACTACGACGTTTCCTTGGGATATTGAACTTTTATCGTGACAGTTTACCCAACGCTGCAGGTATTCAAGCACCACTGAATGCATTCCTGCACAACTCGAAAAAACGAGACAAAACCAAGATCAACTGGACAAAACAAGCTGAAGAAGCCTTTGAAGCGTGCAAAGTGGGCATACAGAACGCCACTATGCTTGCTCATCCATCACCGTCTACGAAAAACGCATTATCTCTAATGTGCGACGCATCGAACACCTGCGCTGGCGCTGTTATACAACAACGGATCAACAACAATTGGATTCCTCTCGGCTACTTCTCAAAGAAGTTTTCTGATACGCAGCAGCGATACAGCACATTCGATAGAGAGTTGTCGGCAATCTATATGGCTGTGAAATATTTCCGCAACATATTCGAAGGACGTGAACTCATAATCTACACCGATCACAAACCGCTCACATACGCCATTCACAAACCACCGTCAGCTAGCGACACGCAGCGGCGAACACGGCAACTACTGTTTATCAGCGAGTTCACAACAGATATTCGGCATATTAGCGGAACAGATAACGTAGTGGCGGATGCCCTTTCGCGAGTTGAGACAATCGACGTACCAACTCCAATCGACTACGTACAGCTAGCTACAGCGCAAGAGCGAGACGACACGATACCAACACTTATCAAACAAACCAACATTCAACTAAAGAAAATCACGGTTCCCGGAACAATCAAGCCAATATACTGCGAAACATCGACAGGAAGCTTACGACCGTATTTGCCAAATGACTATCGTTGCATCGCTTTCAAGGCCGTGCACAACTCTAGTCATCCCGGCATAAGAACGACGCGGAAAATGATTCAAGATCGGTATTTCTGGCCATCAATGAACGTCGACATTGGCAACTGGGCAAGACAATGTACAGCGTGTCAACAATCAAAAGTACAACGTCACACGCGCAGCGACATCGAAACGTTCCCGATCTGCGAAAGATTCCAACATATACATATAGACATCGTTGGTCCGCTACCTACGTCAGCACACGGACACCGGTACCTGCTAACAATCATCGACCGCGCCACACGCTGGCCCGAAGCTATCCCAATGCAAGACATGACGTCAGAAACTATAGCAAATAACGTCTATGAAACATGGATATGCCGTTTCGGTTGTCCAACCACAATCACGACAGATCAAGGACGACAGTTTGAGAGTCAGCTGTTTCACGAACTCGCAAAACTATTGGGCGCTGAGAAAACCCGTACTACTGCCTACCACCCGCAGAGTAATGGAATCGTCGAACGTTGGCATCGATCACTAAAAGCGGCACTCATGGCAAGACTCGCGGACAACAACAAGTGGCTGAATGAACTACCTACAGTGCTCATGGGACTTCGTGCTGTAGCCCGGACCGATACCCATACAAGCCCGGCTCAACTAACATACGGACAAGCACTACGTCTACCCGGCGACTTCATATCACCATCTACGAGCAACACAAGAATGAGTCACGACTGTGCGGAACAATTACATCGAATTATCACTCAACTTACGCCATCGTATGTGCCGCATAGCAACAAGCGCAGTATGTTCGTGCATAAAGATCTGCAAACATGCAACTCAGTGTTTCTACGAATAGACACCATCCGCAAGTCACTGCAACGACCGTACGAAGGGCCTTACCTTGTCTTGGAAAGAAACGACAAGTACTTCAAGATACAGATGCCCGGCAGAACTGCAAACGTCTCCATTGACCGCCTTAAACCTGCGTACACAATCAACACAGACAGCGAACATCGCACCGCGAACATAACTTCAAGCTCAACATCATCTTCGACTACAGACCCTAAGACATCAGTGAATGATGAGCGGAGAACCAGATCCGGAAGGCTCGTGAAGATGCCCGTACGCTTCGCTTGAGGGGGAGTCCTGTAGCTGCACCTACGTCATGTTATATGCATCCATTCATCATGCGCGCGCGCCGGTGGCTGGTGTAATACTGTCGACCCAGGCCCGGCGCAAGCTTTTATATGTGAGCCATAATGCGAACATTTTCGTCTTACCGACATATGATTTGTTTATTTTATTATAATATGCATGTAGGTAGCCTTAAATAATATTGTAAATATTTTTGTATATAATAGGTGTAGTTTGGCAATATATTCATTCTAATCTCAACCGTCTTTCACTTCACACACTACCAGGGACTCCTACCTCAACAGCTAGTATAATTATAAATTCTAAAGTAACTCTGCCAGTCTGTATGATACATTTTGACGCCTGAACCACGGATTTTGATAAAATTTGACAAAGTGAGCATACTGTGGAAGGACATGGTTACTTTTTGCCTTAAAAATATTCTTATAGGGGTAAAATATAGGACAATTTAAAAATTCACAATGTACCTACTTAATGTTGAACTTTTTGTGAATCTTTTTAGGTGGTATAAGGGATTGGAAATATAGTTTATCTGTTACCTTTTTTTTTTTTTTGTGTGGGAAATCATCAAATAACTTCTCCCGCTCTGGGTGGAGCGGGAGGGCGTGTCAGACTTTTACTAACTAAAACCCACCCGTGTTCCCTCAGTTGCCTGTGTGCCAGGGGCCGCGGTATCTCTTTCGAACAACCCGCACCCCTGGCAGGCATCGGCCCTTGCGGACCCCAACAGTTGGTGCTGACATCTCTTTGAGGCGCGCGTGGAACACAACGCGCCGTCGCGTCGACCCGGGCTTGGTCCTTACCGGACAGCGAGCTATTGTCTGTTACCTTTCAGTCCTTAACGGCTGAACGGAATTGAATGAAAATCATACGGATAGGCCATGGCCTGGGTTAGGACATTTTTTTTAACCCGGTAGTACGTTCCCATAAGATACTTTCCGACACTAACTAGTAAACAACATTACTATGTGTTTAACGATTCACCTGGCTAGCAAAAAAATATCCACATTGTACAAACTCTATAATTCCACAGTTCTAAACAAATGTTATTTTTTTTATATTTATTTAATCCTTTCTCTAGTGAAATGTTATATGTAATTATAATTATTACTGATAGGTACTAAAATTGAACATCGTACAAAAGTTATTGAACAATATATTTCTCCAACCGCGCCTGAACCCATTGGCTTGCCATGGCGATGGCGTGGCAGACTGGCAGTTTATATTGTGCAATGCTTAGTCATCATAATCAGCATATAATGTTCTCACTGCTGGGACATAGGCCTCCTCTCGGTGGGAAGGAATGGGGTTTTAGGACATGCCGGTTTCCTGACGATGTTTTGCGATGCAATGCTTAGTAGTTTCTTTGAAATATTGCTACATGGTGTAAGAATTGCGCAATTCCACTGCAATTTCGATTCAGTCTTGGTATTTCCGTAAATAGTGATTACCCAGACATCCTTCGTATTGCGTAATTTATTCAATTATTGGCATATGTAAGTAGTTGGTTATTTGAGTGATTTTAAAAACTAGAAAAAGCCTCCGGTGTAGTAATTTAAATCCCAAATTGCAATTTTTTATTTTTTTATTATTGAATTGTCATCGGTCCTCGACAAGTTTACAAAGCTTCAATGAAATCTGACCGTTTAAAGTGGGTCAAAATCGCGCTCAAAGGAGTCGGTTACATAAAAACATACAAACAAACATACAAGTGAAGCTAATATAAAGCGTTTAAAAACGAAGAATTTACCTTTTCAAAGTAAACTCTGAACACCATACTGCTTCATGTCCGATGGACATTTTACCTTAGGCTTGATAAAATCTCTTTTTACCCTTCGGATAGGATTTCTGACGCCGAAATGCTTTCTTTTCCTAGTGTTGGAATTTGTAAATTCATCACGTAATGTTACGTGGCTTGAAGTTTCAGCTTGTTTAGTATTTTCACTGAAACTGTGAAATGTTTCAAGATTGAACACGATTTTCCTTTCAGTTGGTTCATTATTTTCGACACTGCCTGGAAACTGCACAGTATTCTGTAACACCGGTAAAGACAATGATTCAAGAATAAGTAAAGTCCCGAGTAACGCGGTGACAATTTTGGGCTCCATTTTTATTAATAATGTAGTCCGTTCTGAGGCGCGTCCGAATTATAACTGGCTGAAGTAGTAGGGGTGGGTCGGGTTCGATGATTGACGACATACGTAGAGCGGGAGATGTCCGATGGCGTAGAGGGAGTTGGAGCTTGTATTATAGCGCGAACGTTGCATGATGCAACGGGCAGCAGGCGCGCGCCGGCGCCGGCGCGGGGTTCATTCAATGGGATAGTAGTTGAGAAACGATTGCGTAATATGATTAAACAAGGGCGTTGGATTTGCTCTTTTCTATGAAGGGAAATGGAAATGTGTCAGCTGGGTGAAATTGTAAAAACAGATTTATTTTGCATGTTTTTAATCTGTATGTGTATACGTATATTTTTTCAAACAAATTGCAATTATTTACAATTATTTCACTTTATTTACAAAATTGGTAATTAATACTTACTCATCGGTTTATCACAGACGGTATCCTTAAATAAATAATTTAATGATAAGTTAAAAGGCCTGGGTATTATACCCAAGGTACTTTAATATTTAACACTGTGCAAACATAACGCTACGCCTGTATTCCACATTTATGGTACAAGTGACAGCTGCTCATAGTGAGAACATTGCTGTTAACCGGGCACTAATTCAGACTCTTGTGTTCTGTTGAGAAATTCCTACCCCATTAACTGCTTTACCTAGAAATAGAATCAAGGACCACACGCTCAACAGTCACACCACGACCACTGAACCAACGACTCCAACGATTCAGTCACATCACAGTACATTTTATACATAATATTTTAATTACTGTGACTAGATACCTACATACTCTCTAAGAATAGAAATTCTTTAAATACAAATGATACATCTAATTAAAGCTAAAACAATGCGTATTCAGTATTTACATCACCATTTTATTGATAAAATTGCTCTCACACTTTGGCGCACATAGTTAATAGGTTTTTATGCAATTTATTGCAATTATGGAATGTACTTGATATCAAAATAATTATACTTAATAGGGACAGTAATTATAAAATTCAAAGCTGTTTGTCTACATATGTACATTCTGTTAAAGCAAGAGTTTTTTTTTAACAATGCTTATCTACTTATCTAAATGTAGATGCCTTCTTGGTGCCACTTCGAGATACCCATAGTTCATTGAGAATTAAGGGTATTAGGGTAAGAATACTACAAGTGTCACTCTGTTGCTTCTCTATTTGTACTAGGAAAGTCTTGAGAATGTTTTTTACTTGAGAGATATATTACTGATCTCTCTCTCTTCCGCGTCATCGATCTACTATTCTTCTAACATTTTTTCATACCTGAAAAGACGAGAAAAATAAAATAAGTTTCTGCAATCATTACAACACATAACATCACGCCTGTACTCAGCAAAGAGGATAAGCATAAATGTCAATTACATTTGACATCTATGTCAAGTTACTTGACTATATTGCCAGTTTTATATCGTTACATCTATTTTTTTATGATAATTTAACTGTACCTAATCATCAGGATATTTATGGACTTAAATACAATAATATACTATGTTCTTGTCGTAATTGGCTTAAACCGGTTTTCCTGGTTTGGGTTTTCCTTACAATGTGTAATTGCACGCGTTTGAAGTGTTACTGGAATGCCTGAGATAAAATTCTGGTCATTTTTATCAATGAAAAAGAATTTATTTATAGTTATGTTTACAAAATAGTGCTTTCTGAATACCCTGTTACTGAGTCATAAGTTACTATAGTTAGTTCACTAAACATCTGTACTTACAATTCAAACGGCATGCATATTCTCATGTAAAAAATATACTCTGAGGGACACCCACTTCCACGAATCGTTTCTCGTTTGACCTTTCTGCCACGTTTGACGCCGTCAGTCAAATTGGGCGCCACTACAGTATCACTTCGCAATAGTTCACTATCAACTGGAGCACTTAAAACTGTTACAGCATCAACTTTAATTGTTCTTTTAATTACTAAAGTATCATTACTGTCTGTAGATCGCACTGGTTTCGAATCATACGCAACTGGATGTGACAAAACTCCGCACAGCAGTAGGCATAGGGTATATGCGATTAAAACTGAAGTCGCCATTTTATAGAGGTCTGCTCACGTCCACTGCTTGTAAGTAAGAGTGCTCGTCTGACCTCCACAGTCTGCTTATATACAAGCATGTGCGTATACGCACGTGGTGATGTGATGAGACTGTCGTAACATTAACCGTTTAGTAGATCACTATATAAGAGCGTCATATTCGAGCACAACCCGTTTTTTTGATAACCCATGACGCTGGAGTTCCGAAACTAGTACCTATTCTAATATTAGATTTAGTTTGTTTTTTGTAGATTAGTTGGTTTAATTTAAAAATATATAATTTTGAAATTATGAGGTCCGTATTGCACAACTGTTGCATCAATCGTTCATAAAAAGTGATGTAAGTAACTGTGCAATTACCATAAAACTTGTGCAGTTATCAAAGTTTTCAAGATGGAATAACCCACAAACAACATGCATTTAATTTTCCCTTGGGTTTTTTTGAAGATGTCTATTTCATCATTTGCAGTATGGCAACCTAATTTAATCAATATAATTACAACTTAGCTGCATCATTAGGCAGCAGCAACTGTAATGTAGCTCGTTGCAGGTGCGGATCGGCGCCGGCGCGCGGCGAGACCCTGAATTCGATTCCCGCCTGTTGCGATAAGCTAGTGTGTAATTACGTTTTACGTTAAATTTACCTTTACTTACTTACCTTTTAGCTGGAGTGTGCCATCATTGATTTAGCCTGAACTGCCAGACTTAAATAGGACATTTCAGGTCAATTACGCTAAACATCCTAAAATGGCTGCTATCTGCGCACTATCTGCCTCTGTCCTGCATAAGAAAGAGAGTAATCCAGGGTTTGAATCCCAGGTCAGACATATTTTAAATTTAAGAAAATTTTCGTAAAAGCTTATTTATATGTTGTGTGTACCTACTTGCACACGGTAAAAAATAATAATATGTAGAGACTTCGTCACTTTAATAAGCCGCGCCTACAAAAGTTTATACTTTCCATTATTTACATATTTTCCTGTTGCTGAGCAGGGTATTACTTACTTAATCAACTTGTAATCCGTCACACAGTCTCAGAAGCGGTAATCAAAATCTCACTGACGTAGTGACCATCCCACGCTCCAAGCGAATGACCAGTGGAATGCCCCTACCAGGATGGATGAACTGATGTTCCTCAAACTTGAGAGTCAAAGTACCTGAGGTCTGCTACCATCCTACAAATTGTAATAATAACACGCTTGTTAATTCCCCGAAGGGTTGCAGGTTGCGCAGAGTTTTAAGATACACCCACATTTTGGTCGATGCTTTAGTCTCATGTCATAGGGGGCTAGCCTAGCGGCCTGTTGAATAAAGCTGACAGACCACAGGCGCCAGGCGACAACTCAACAATTTGACAAATTCTTTCATATTTACATATATTATACCTGCTTTATGTTATCATTTATCGACAAATATGTCGCAATCTTACTTATATGTATTTAACTAGCGGACCTGACTGACTGAATCGTAAATCTATCCATGAATCCTCTATGTTAAAACAAAAGTTGTCCTCTGTCCAGGTTTTATCCCTTTTCGACAAATATTACGCATTGTTACTTATATTAAATTAGGCCCAGACAGAGTGTGTCGGACATAGGCAAGTCACTTCTAAATCCTACTGTGTGTACATATAAGTAATTAATTAACATAAGTGAATAACACCTAAACTTGTGTAAGCTGTATTAACTATAGGCAGCTAATACTACGTTGCAACTTAGGAACCTTTATCCAGGTATGGGCTTTTTTTTTTTTTGATTACGGGGGGAAATCCTCATGGATGTCCTCCGCCCTGGGGAGGGCGGAGGGGTCTGTCAGACTCTTACTGACTAAAACCACCCCGGTGTTCCGCCTCACACTTGCACCGGAGATCACGGGAACAAAAGTGACTTCCGCGATCCCCGGCTAGTGCCGGCCCGCCTGTTCGGGCCACCTCGCGTTAGGGGGGGAGTGAGGTGTTAAACTCCCCCCTTACATCAAATAGAGGCGCGCGTGGAACACTACGCGCCGCCATCTCGGGTCCTAAGAAGTAGGGGGTGACGCATTTCCCCAGATTCGTCGCCCCTGGACCAATTTAGGGGGGCTGGAAGAGGGCGTTGTCCGCCCTCCGCCAACGCCCGGTGCGTCTGCTGCGGATCGGGTTAGCGGAAGCAATCTCCCGCTCCCTCTCCGCAGCCTCCTTCTGCGAAATGACTGATTCGCAGAAGGATACCACCGCGTCCCAGGACTCCTCGCTGCCGACCATCGAGTCGACAACGGCCGGCAGCGACAGGTCACTGCCGACTCCTGAGATGAGGGCACGGCGCGGCTCCTCCCAAGCAGCACACTCTGCAAGCGTGTGCCACGCCGTATCCTCCCGACAGTCGACGCAGTGGTGACACCGAGCGTCCGGCTCCCTGTTTATGCGACACAGGTACTTCCCGAAGCAACCATGCCCCGAGAGCACCTGTGTCACCCGAAACGACAGGGAGCCGTGCCTCCTCCCGAGCCAGCGCTCGAGTACCGGCCGGACCGCCCCGATGGTGGCAGGTTGGTAGGGCGTGAAAGCCTGTCCCGCCATTCCGCCACCAGGGCTGCGCGAAGCTGTGACCGACGCAACTCCAAATGTCGCGGCGTCAGCCACTCGCCCCGCGCCCTCGAGTCCTCGCGCCACTGATACAATGACGCGAGTACCTTCGCCTCGAGGTCCCACGGCGGGGATCCGGCCAGTACGCAAGCCGCCTCGTAGGAGATCGTGCGATATCCCCTAATGACTCTGACGGCCATCGCTCGCTGTGGCCTTCGCAGGACAGCGATGCTGCCGGCCGTCAGGTCAGCCGCCCAGATCGGGGCCCCATACAGGGCCATCGATCGCACGATCCCCACGTAGAGCCGCCTACAGGCGGCGCTCGGGCCCCCCAGATTTGGAAGCAGCGTTGACAGCGCCCCAATCCAGGTATGGGCTGAGTCAACTTTATACCATCATAGACATACGTAATAATGTCTCCTGGTTAAGTATGCAAGTAAAAGTAATGCCCGACGCCTAAAGTAATAGAACAGAACTAAAGTAGGTTCTTCTTTCCTTGAAATCCGTTATGTGGTTTGCATGATGCGCGTAGAACGTTGCCCTTCAGCAGACCGGCGGATTTCCAAAAGGTGACATATCGGTCCGTCATAGTCGAAGTAAAAGATAATAATTGTACCTCATCAGAGAATAATATTTTGTTTAATCGTTCTTAATTGCGCAATAGTTCCGAGTGTCTAGTGAATAGGTACTGCCCTACGAGAACACATCGAAGCCACGAGAAAAGCATCGGTGTTAAATGACTAATTCGGTGTCAAATGAGGTGGGGTGACCCATTTATTTCATACAATATGGAGTAAACAACACGATAATGAATGAAAACCCCATACATAAGAGTATTTTGGAACTATCACATAAAAAAACAAGGCTTTTTCCAAACAATCGAAATAGTAGGTAGTGTTAGGCCGACTATAGGTTTTGTTAAACTTTGACAAGCTGACTGATTAAACTATTGAATATACAGAACTATAGTCTATAATGTTCCCACTGCTAGGACACAGGCCTCCTCTCCATGAGAGAGTGTGCCGTAAATCAACACGCGGGTCCAGTGCGGGTTAATGGATGTCGAATGTTTTCTAATTTTTGGCCAAAGTAAAAACCAGCCCTTGGGTCACGGGAAGTGTCAACCAGCCGTTTGGAGATTTCCTTGTAGAGAGCATGAGCACTCGGACCCCACGGCCCGAGGGTTTCAACCCCAAACGGCTCGAAAATATAATTACCAATAATATTGTTATACTTTCGCCGCTTGAGGTTTTCCGCAGCCGCAGCGGCAACGCCAGCACAGCACACCGACCCAGGAAGATGGGATGGCGCAAGAGTATCGACACACGTTGCATCCCACACTAAAGGCCTACCCATCTTCCATGGAAATAAAGACATGCCGTCCGGTCTCTTGCCATCGTCGCGTGCCAAGCCAATGGGTTCTAATACAGCTGGAACGCCGACGGTGACAAGAGCTCGTCGGATGATGTCAGAGGCTGAGCATTGCTATACAACGTGGTAATGCCGCCAGTCTCTTGGGTACATTACCAGTCGACAGCGATGCGGATGAGTTTTTTGACGCTTTGTTTTAGTTTATTCGCTGTAGTTAGTTTAATTGAAATGAAAATATTTTTGGCTCTATTGAACATATTTCATAAAGTTTTCGTATGAAGTTAAGGAACGTCAGTAGTTTAATGTATTGTCGTGTTGTTGTCTCTACCTAATATATCAGCGCACTGTCCCACTTTTGGGCAAAGGCCTCTCCATTCTCTCCACTTTTTCTCACTGTTTCTTGAATTTTGAGTGGGTTTTCGTGAGGTTAGCATTCCTTTTGTTAAAAGCACAATACTTATATCATAAATACTCAGACAGTTTTTTTTTAATTTAATTTGTATTTCTAAATGGGCCTGCTCTTGACTTCGATCACGCCTGATGGAAAGCGATTGATGAGGTCTATGATGGATCGAACGTGCCCAAAAAATGCCCGTTCACTCTTGTTTTGAAGGTGGATGGAAATGTGGAAGGGAACACAGACGCAGGCAGAGAGTTCCACACTTTGGCTGTGCGCATAATAAATGTGGAGGAGAAGCGCGGAGTACAACTGGTCGGGATATCAACCAAGTGCGGATGGTACCCTACAGCGCGCCTGGTAGTAAAAGGGCGATGGTGGGATCAGGTCGTGGAGCTCCTGCGCACACTCTCCGAAGTACAGTCTGTAGAAGACCGATAGGCAAGCAACATTACGCTGCTGAGCCAAGCTAGGTATATAATATAAAGCTTAGTCACCAACGTTTCATCGCCTATGAGCCTGTTGACTACCTATACTTCTCTCGTATCAGCCCCAATCTTATCCATACTAATTCACACTAGTATTATAATTATTAAATGCGGATACTAACTCTGTCTGTTTGTTACTTTTCACTTCTCAACGGTTGTGCGGATTTGGATGAAATTTGGCGCACGGTCGGACATGGCGAAAATGTAAGGGTTTCTTGGTGATTACGGAACCTTAAAAGACTAGAGGAACCGTAGGGTTTTTGGCGGTTCATCTTCCCTATATAAAACAATAATATTTATTGGCCTTTTAAGTTGTGGGTAAAATTTTGATCAAGGCATTGTCAAGTCGGGGGACGGCTAAATGCTAGGCCTCCTCTGTTTGGCCATTTCATTACACTCTCGACTAATTCATCTTTCAAACAAAAAAAAAAACAAAATCAAAATCGGTTCATCCGTTCGGGAGCTACGATGCCACACACACACACACACAGACACGTCAAACTTATAACACCCCATCGTTTTTGCGTCAGGGGTTAAAAACGACTATCAGAATGAAATATAAGTAATGTGCACAGTTGTACTATTTCAGGTTCAAATCAGAAAAACAACTCATTCATCAAAAAAAAATATTTATTACAAAATGTACAAAGACAAATATGTATAATATGTTTGTACAAATGTGGTGTGTCTGTTGGTACAAATAAACCTGCTACAAAATTGTTGTAAAAATAATAGTTTAAGAAACTAAAAAACACGCTTTAAAAACCAAACTAAAAAAGGAGAAAATAATTTAATTCAATTAAAAAGCGTGGGGTGCTTTTTGAGGCATTTTTATAATCACTTAATGTCAAGCACCCCACGCTTTTTAATTAAATTAAATTATTTTCTCCTTTTTTAGTTTGGTTTTTAAAGCGTGTTTTTTAGTTTTTTAAACTATTATTTATTTTCTATTTTTTAGTTCTGCTAACTACAAAAACCTGTTTTCTTTTCCTTTGATTTTCATTTTTCTTAAAAAAAAATATATTGAATAGTCATCGGTAAGTTTACAAAGTTTCAATGAAATCTGACCGTTTAAAGTGGGTCGAAATAGCGTCCAAAGGAGTCGGTTATAAACAAACAAACATACAAGTGAAGCTAATATAAAGCGTGTAAAAAGGTACTGTATACTATTTTTATTCTTAAAAAATAATGGAAACATTCATCAAGCGTTTTAACAAAACTGGATCTTTTAAAGCTTTTGAACAGATCAAAATTAATCTTAATTCTGTTCGTTGGTAAGCGCATTACTAGTGAAACGGCTTGACTGATTTGGGTTTTAACCAACTTCAAAAAGAAGGAGGTGATAATTCGACGTGATTATTTTTATTAATTTTTTATTCATGTTCGGGCATAACTCTGTCATTTATAGACGGATTTGCTAAAATTTTTTTTCTAAAGGTTTTTATTCCAAAATGGTCCCATTCCAATTTCATATAGATCTGATGAAGCGTTTCGGAGACAGACAACGAAACTCTTCAAATAGTACAGCAAGTCAACCGCGATTGCTGCTACCGCATAAATGTGCATTGTTTTGACCAAGGGTGATAAAATTTCGAATTGGCGTGGGGTAATTTAACTAAAAAGTGTAAAATAAAAACTTAAAAAAAAAACATCCCGCTTCCGGAAAAACACTACAAAGTGAAAAATAACTTTAATTTCGGAAGGCGGTGGCAAAAAATTTAAACACATATCCAAAGTCACCGACTTCCAAAATTAAAGTAATTGTTCACTTTGTACTGTTTTTCCGGAAGTCGGTTGTTTTTATGTTTGATTACTCCGAATTAGACATCTATAAAACAAAAATCCCGAAAAAAAAAACAATTCGGGAAAACTGAATGTCTTTTTTGTATAAGATTTTGACATTTGGACAGGACAACGTCTGTCGGGTCATCTAGTTGCAAATATAAATATGATCAACTTTTTCTACACAGGTTATGCTAATTCAAACAACACGAATAATATCGGTACAATAAAGCCCATTTAGGAATACCTACAATACATTATTGACCAAGTTAATGCAATGTGTGGGCTAAACATAGGATTTGGAAGTCCAAGTATATCTAAGATACCACTAAATATGTTTGTTATTAACATTTATATTATTTTAATGGTAGATGTCTTGACCACAATAATATATAATTATAGCTATGACTATAAATAACATCACCTACCTTTTACATTTATTTACTTAGTTTTATCACAGAGTCAATATCTTAAATAAATAATTTATGTTTTATTCTTATTAGCTAAATACATAATTCTTAGGTATAAGGCACAACATTAAACTGTAATTATAAATTATTGAAAGACGGAAAACGTGTTATCCAAAGAATGTAACAAACAATCAATAATATATTTCTACTGTACCCAGCACTGTTTTGAAACAAATAAACACAAGGAAAAACATTGCTTCAAATTTAATGGTCAAGGTGGCAATGAATTCTGATTTGGTTTTCAATGCGAGCGTTAATTAATGCACCTCTTCAAATATTTAGAAAAGATACATGCTAAAAAATCCCGCAAAGTTATGTAATAGGTATGTGAATCATAAATTAAGATTATGTTAAGTCCACAGTATCAAAAGATAAGTTTAAATGACTAGAAACATTTAAATAAACACTAGTTTCAATAAATAATACGGCTAAATTTAGTCTACTTATTTGCGTCGGAGGTCACAATATTGTGTTAGGTAAACGAGTTCATGATTTCAGTCTTCGGTCTATCTTTATGATTTAAACAGAAAACAAAAAGAATACGATTATGGATTTAATTCTCCTCAACATAATCATCGCCTTCATTTAATTCTTTATACCTGGAAAGAACAAAATATTAAAATTAATAAAATCACTGAGGTATTTAAAATTTTGGTCAGTTGATTTGTCAAGAAATGGTTCAATTGAATCTGTCAAAAAAAATGTGTTTATCATAACATTACATCATGCGTTATTTCTCCGAAGGGTACTTATGGTACACCCATGTTTCGGAAATGATTAAGCTAAATAATAATTGAGTATGTATAATCTTTGGTATTGTCGAAGGCCTTTGCCCAGCTAGCACAGCAGAGATGGAGAAAAAAAATGGTTAAAATAAATTCTTACTTCTCAAGTGTCACGCACATATTCCAAAACCACCTCATCCCATCAGCACAGCTGTGATATCCATCAATCACCTGCCTCTTGGTTCTTTTTACACTGTTTGCATCGAAGGCACGGCCGAGAGCTACACTGTCTAAACTTTTCACTTGGTCAGTGTCTTCAATACGTCTTAGAATTGCATCAGGATCAGAAACAAAAGTCCTTTTAGTTGGCTCAAAATTTCCCACAATGTCTGATGATTGTACTAATTTTACATGTTGCGAAACAGGAAACGATAATGTTGCACGAAGAACCAGAGTTACGAACAACACGAACAAAATTGAAGTCGCCATTGTGAGAACGTCTGCGCAGGTCTGTTGACTGCTCAGGTATGTGATTGCTCAGGTGCGCTCGCGAGTATATAACGGGAAACTGGCTATAGCCTTACAAAATTAGTGAGTCATAAGCGGACATTATTTTGTTAAATGGCATGTCGTCATGAAAATATGCTACTCTAGGCAACAGTGAAAACTTATATCTATATAAGAACAACTCACAAAGGTTACATTTAAAACTAAGAAATTAATAAGGATTAAAACCACCCACAATCAGGGCTCAAGAGACAGAAACCGAAGAACTGTCTCCTTAAGCAGACCCTGGATCCAACCGCCTGACGACAACCTCATGCGTTTTTGATTGAAACTTGCTAATACATCTATGAACTGACGAGCGGTACGTTGGCTTTTATGGTGGCGTCGGTGTCGGCGTCACTGTTGACGACGGCGCTATTGAATGTCATCAGGGTGCGCTAAGTGACGGTGGCGGCACCATGCATTTTTTCGACGCTGTCCTGGTCGACTGCGACGGCACAGCGGAAATGTCTTTTGATGGCGTGGTGTCGTTAAACGGCGTGGGGTTTTTGTCTTTAATAACTTAGTTATGTTTGTGATATTCCTGTGCGAGTCCAATAAATACTTTTTACTTTTATTTTGTATTTTTACATATGTTACCGGCCAAACCCCATTTCAGGCCAAACTAGTTTATCCTATGCCAAACTGGTTTATTAAGCCGGCGCACCCCGATTAAATGGATTAGGTTAGGTTAGAACTGTGACCAAAAGGGCGCGAGCCGAGCGAGCGCAGCGAGCGGTGCCGCGATAGCGACCGGCGAGCTTTACTTCCAAAGGCTGTTAACGAAACGGCTAACGCGTAGGATTAAGTCTGTTTGGCCTAGGACAAACTAGTTTGGCCTGAAATTGGGTTTGGCCGGTAACACACATACACAAAAAAAAACACAGTGTTAGGAACTGTAAATTAGCCACTTACAGTAGTGCACAAGAACTAGCATAGTAATTAATAGAACACACATACAATATATTTTTAGTTAGATTACATAAAAGCTGTAAAATAAAATAGAGTTAAAAAATGAGCCATGTTTGCAACTACGATCATAAAAATACTTAAAAATTAAAAACAACCGACTTCCCAAAAAGTACTACAAAGTGAAAATAACTTTAATTTCGGAAGTCAGTGTTTTTGGAAAAATATTAATTTCGTTTTGTGTCACCGACTTCCGATATTAAAGTTAATTTTCACTTTGTAGTGCTTTTTCGGAAGTCTGTTTGTTGTTTTTTTTTTGTAAGAGTTTTAATTTTTCAGTTAAGGTACCATACAAAGGTTAACAACAGTGATAGAAGGCAGTAGAATGTCATTATGATACACAAATTTGATCAAAATCGTATTATTGAAGCTAACGCAAGAACCACCCAAGCATAGTTAGTAAAATTTATATGGGATCACCCCTGATACATAAACTATCCATGTTTTTTTTTTGGAGTCTCTCCACAATTGCCGGAGATATTGCGGAACACAAATACAAAAAATATACAAAAAACATACAGACGAATCAGGAAACTCCTACTTTTTGAAGTCGGTTAATGAAACAAAAAATTGGTTGACAAAGGAATGGATCGAAATTATACAATAAAAACAATTATTAATTAATAGAACACGAACCACTCGTGTCGCACAGACTACTGTTTCGATCGGAAAAGTCAGATTTTATTCATTTATTTATTTTTCTCTGGGTAATCATCAATTTGCCCACTCCTTTGTGCCGTTGCATTTTGAGACACGTTGTGTAGATATTTTAAATATTTATTGGTACTATTTTTCAATCATTATAGCTTTGTAAAAATATTTAAATATTTTAAATTATTGTGTAAGTATAATCTGAGGATTACCTGAGGTGTTGCAAACATTGGTATTGTATCTGCCCAGCAGTGGGACGGCAATGTGTAGAGAAAAAACAGGATACTTTAACATAAAACTTATTTCTCAAGCGTCACGCACATATCCAAAATCCACCTCATTCCTTGAGCACAGTTGTCATTTTTCATAATTACTTCTTTTTTGGTTCTTTTGACAACTGCGTCAAAAGTTACACTGACTAAACTTTTCACTTGTTCAATATCTTTGGCCCGAGTTAGAATTGTATCAGGATATCACAATATTTATATATGTCAGATCTACATCAGCCACATTGTCTGGTGATTGCACTGATTTGATGTTTTGCAAAACAGGAAACGATAATACCGCAATAAGAAGCCTTAAGAACGAGATAAACAAAATTGTTCGCGACGATGCATCACTACATAGTTATATAGTTTGTTTTTGTCATTAACTTAAATTCATAGTGATAAGGGTGATAGTTAAACCAATAAACAGTGGTGAATAAGTGCCTAGTATAGAAAACCGTAAGTACCACCCCCTGCAAACCTCATTTAAGTGGGCTATATAGTCGTAATTATAGTATTCTAGTACGTCCAGGTAACCTAATTTTAATAACGTAAATTTAATATAAAGCCCACTTAATTGACTTTGTATGTCGTGTTGCTCTAGTTAAGCAATTTTTAAGATTTGTGTTTTTTGTTAACCCTCTTTCAGGGCGCGTCACGCCCTGAAGCCCATAGCTATACGATTTTAAATATCAGATTGTTGTAGGTCCCTAGACCAGCCTGAGCTATCTATAATTGGATTTCAAATCGTTTCAGTCGTTTTCGAGAAAAACAACTTACAAAATAAAATTTAGTAATATTTTTCAGATTTTTTCGGTTTTCCTCGAAATATTCTTTCAGTATAGAAAGATATAGTTGATATGGATATCTCAGGAGATGGGGAATTTTATGGGAAATTCATGGATATGTAACATGCCATATGTACTTTAATAAATTAACGTGTTATATACTTATTTCCGACATAACTGTAATGAAATATAGAACAAATAAAACTTTAAAACAAGAAGCAATTCGCGGTCCTCGTTACGGTAAAGATTCATAGTAGGATAGTAAACATGTGTTACATCTAGACTGGCCTGCTAAGATGCTGGCAACACTGTCAGCGTGCCCTCACACCACTGTCAAGCCCCTCCACGCACTTCACTACGCCATGACGGGAAATCGTGCATAAATAAGCTTGCACGTCTCATTATCGCTCTCTTTTCACAAGGACAACTGACCAGGTCGAACCTCCGTCAATTAACTATTTGATTATATTTGTACTGATAATTAATCAAACCTTATCCGTTGATTTATATTGTGTCTAATAAAATAGTAGAACTTAAATATTTATGTACCCACCTATAGTTATTATCAAGTTGTTTTTCGTGTGACTAAATTGGATTTTATTTCAAATGTGTTGCTATGATTTCTGTCGATAATAGATTAAAATAATGTAAGTACTAAGATGGTTAGAATTTCATTTATTATAAACCCTGTGTCTTATCAGTTGTAACACATGTAATTTAGAGTAATTTGTAGTCATCGGTAAGATTCTTATTTAAGCTATAATTAACTTAATATAATTTATAGATAAAGTCAAAGTAGTGTTCCGAAATTGCTTCCTTAAGACTTATGAAAACTTGTGTTATTAATCAGGTAAAGTAACCCCCTCAGAAGGTAGTAAAAAAAACCCCTTTCCTAGACGAAAGTCTGGAAACTGTTTCTTGGGGGCAGAATGTTGTAAAACGTTGATATGGTAACATGAAGAACGGAAGAAGGTAACCACCCTGAAGACATCTGGAATCTATAGGTGCAGGACGTCAGCGCCGCGTGGACTGGGAGACCTACACACACACTGGGATAAAACCTGGATAGGTGTATACCATGGATGCGAAGGGTGTGTAGGGAGGGTGTATACCCTCCCTACACACCCTTCGCATCCATGCGATCACGCTTGTCCGGCACAAAAATAGTAGTCGACATTGTATAAGGCGAGAACAGGCCTGCGTGGTCTGTTTACTAGCAACGAATGAGACAGTTCACAGCACGGTACGAAACAGCGATCACTCGCGCGCTGATGAAATTGTTGAGTTTCGTTCGAAACACAACAGTCAAAATAGAAATTCTATTGTTATCTGTACACATGGTGTACACTTGACGTGCGATAGGTTAAATTTGATTTAAGCAACATGGGCGAGTCTTACAATTACCATCTCTCTCTCTCTCTCTCTTCTTCAACCTTTGTCCACCCAATGCTGAGTGTAGGTCTCTTCCAAATCTCTCCACTTTTGGCGGTTTTGTGTCGTGGCTATCCAGTTTCTTCCGGCCACTTTAATGATATCGTCTGTCCACCTAGCCAGGTAAATATTGTTTAGGCAGCCGGATCCGTTCCCCCAGGGATTCTTCGCACCCTCCATCCTGGAGGTTCCCTGACCGCAATTACCATAATATTGTGCAATACATTTATAGTGTCATCATATTGAATCATCCCTTGCCCTCAAATGATCAGCTATATTGAAGTTATAACATTAACGACTTATAAGCCTCAGTATTTTGCCGTGAGCTATACTTGCATAGTATTCTGTGAGCATGTCAGACCCCGATTTCGCTGCGGGCTACAAAAATGATAAGACTTCTATTATTCCTAGGCTGCAGCTATTGTGTTGCTACTCGTGGTTTAATTATAAAAAAAAAGAAAAACGTGGATAGTCGAAAGAGATGATGTATCAGGTGAAATCAACTTACGAACACCTTTTAAAAGATTCGGGGTTAACTGCAAAACATAATGGTATACAACCATATACACCCCAATTAGATTTGACCAAAACTATATTTTTTTAAAGCTGTTTTAGTACCTATGAAAAACGTGTTGACCCAAGCATTACTTTATGCATTTAAAATTAAGTCTTATTGCCTTTTAATAAGATTTAATTTTCTTTGGTTCAATCAGCGGTAGGAATGGCAAAATACAAAATTATTGTAAATTTTTTTTTATTTGATTTTACTGAAATCGATTCCTAATCAATTAAGAATAAACTACTTTCAGGTCTTGCGTCTATTCTGTTACACCTTGTATAGCTACTGGAATTACTCTCGATGCTTAAATATTTCACAGAGCAATTTCCCCATAACGCCTTTCCTTAACAATTTTAGAAACCTACGATGCCCGTGCAGTCTTTGTCAAAACTAAAAATAAACTAAAATAATATTGCGCAATACTGTTCACAGTGCAATGAAAATCTAAAGTGCACAAACGTTTGTTCAATCATTGCGTGAGCTTCAATGTTAGCCTTAAACGTTCAAAAACATTACGCAATTCGGGATATTGTGCAATAGAATGGATCGTTTAGGGCCCGCATTAAAGACCTGATCATTTCTTAGCCATCCAACAGTTGATGCCGAAAAATTGCTTGCTCTCCAATAGAATTAATATTCTCCAACGGTCTCGGCTGACTGAGACGAACTTCCAGATTCTTGTAATTTCTATAGCTTTGTTGGACAACCGACGATTGCAATTGCTCTTATTTTTTAGAAATACGTGTGACATTCAGAAAAATTTGCGAAAAAAAAATCTGTTCTTTAAGTACCTAATATTCTTTTATTAAATCTTGTAAAGTACTCTCCACTAGCCTCTATACAAAGTTCATTCGTATGAACCAGTTTTCGAAACACTTTTTTCAGTCCGCTGCAGACACTGAGCTGATTTTTTATTTTCGGGAATAAAAAGAAGTCACACGGTGCTAGGTCAGGGCCGTATGGAGGGTGACCCAGGAGTTATATCGGCGTGCTGTCCAGGAAGTCCCTCGTTTTGAACGCGTTGTGCGAAAGTGCGTGGTCGTGGTGGAGCAGTAGCCCGCCGAACCCTGTGTTTGGTCGCTTGTTGTTCACAACACAGAAAACTTCTGCCTAGCATTTATGTTCACATAGCTGTAACTAAAAGTAACACATTTTAAACTAGGACCTTCGGGTTAAAATAAACAAACAGTTAATACTAATAACAATAAGGAACCATGGTCAGCAAGACGACCAGTTACCACACGCAGTACACGTTCACGAGCATAACGCAAAAATCAGCCATCGCCTCATGCCATAATTAAGGGAAGGAGGCAATCCGACCATCGCGCCGACACTACCGCAAGCAGTGACATCGAAGGGAGCATGACCAACTTGCTGCCGGTCGCTCAGGCAAGAATAATGTGATTGTCAAGGTCGCTAGCTTACTACATCTTGGAATACCACTCATTATAAAAAGATTGTAATGTGTAGATTATGTCAACAAAAAATTAAAATGAACTGACATAAACAGTCAAATAAAAACAAACAATTATGTTAATATAAATATAACCTGTCAGTAAGCAAGTAAATTCTGGTGAAAGAACATATATATTGTCTTGAGTTAATCACAGCGAGCAGCTATTCGACGTTGATAGAATAGCATGCCTTTGCACAAAGGTTGGACTAACGCATTAACTTTTTTATGATTTTTATGAACTATGTAACCGAAATGGAGATTTCTCTGAAATACATGAATTAAATTGAAATAAAAAAATTCAAACAACACAGATTTAAATTTTGGATCACAGAATATACATAGGTAGGCAGCTGGAAACCGTGACAGTGACAAGAAAACTTCCATTAGCATGATGCTGTGCTATTGGACCTACAGCACAGCGCAGCGCAATTGCTGTCTCTTTCTTTTTTGGGATGGGAAAACATGAAATGACTTCCCCCGCTCTGGGTGGAGCGGGAGGGCGTGTCAGACTTTTACTGACTAAAACCCACCCGTGTTTCTTCAATTGCCTGTGCCAGGGCCACGGTAACTCTTTCGAACCAATCTGCGACCCTAGCATTGCAATTGCTGTTTTTGGCGTGGAGTTTCTGCTTTGTAATCACGACACATATCTTGCCTGTATTATCCGAGGCTAAGCTACATCCACGTAAAATATCGCGGAAGGATTTTTTCGCGCGCTGGATCTTCAACGCACTGGTCGATTGCAGTGAGTTTAAACTCACTGACTGTTGAGAATCGCACAGTGTGTTTTTTCGACGCGCTGAGACGCACTTTGTTCGATTCTCAATGCTCAGTTCAACAACGAGAATTGAAAATTCACTGTGCGATAAAATAGCAACATTACTTATATTTTTTTCTGTTGTGATTTTAAGTCCTTACTATATAGCTAACATTTACAGGGTACGTCTTTCATTGACTTGAATGTGCCCTGGCAGCTGAGAGTATGTCATGCTCACTCAAATGTCTCGCTGGTGGTGGCGTGTGTGTTGGATCATTAAGTTCCCTTCAAAATGGTTGAGCTGAATGGTGCTGATCCATACGTCATGTTCGTGAACGGGCGCCGCCAGTAGGGACTGGTCATCTCTTAGCTCCCACGGCTTATTTTAATTTCTAAATTGTTAATTTATTTTTGTTTTAATTACGGACGCTTTTAATGTGCACGTCTTTTTACATCGTTCTCACATTGACAATTTCAACATAATGATGTAACCAACTGTTTGTAATAATATCATGATTTTAAAAGAGTGTCCATGGAGTTTCTTGCCCGTTCTTCTCCATAGGTACCTACGCTTTGGAATGGGCAACTAGCTTCATCTTTCTACCTCACCGACCTTGACAATTCAAAAGTGCCTTTAATTGGTTTATTTGAAATAAATGCTTTGAGTTTGAGTTTGAGTTTGAATTGTAGTTGTCAAAACTGCGAATTTTCCTTCTAGTTGAACAGTCGAAAATAATTGCATAGCTCTCAAGACATTGAAACACCGAACAAGTACAGATGGCCATTCAATTGTTTCCTAGAATCGTTCGCCTCAAACGCGAGCTATGGTCTGCGCTAATAATATTAATTATTGATTTAAACCAATTTGTCCAATTCGTCCCTTAAGGTGAACCTAGTCCACATTTTTTCCATACAAACTTCGGGAGTGTTTTACTCCACTGTCTGACATGGCACATCTAAAGTAAAATATGGTATTGTTTTGTCTTATTATTAATATTGTCTGTACGGAAACAGAATACTAAAATAAAAATCCATTAAAAAGTTAGGAGCTAACAAAGATTTGTTTTTCTTGCTAATTTTACTTAACTTTGGGCGCGTTTATGTAATAAAAGAAGTGTAACATCTCAGAAACCAAGTCGGTACTAACAAAGTTCAATTATCGAAAAGTTCAATAAATTTTATTGGTCATAAAACCCGATCTTCCAATGAACTTTTCTTAATTTTTTCGTGATTTTTTTACTATAAATGATCCTGCATCTCACTCAATAACGTTGTGCGTGTAGTCTAGTGTCTAACTGCTCATCACTGATACTGTCTCTGTCGGACACGAAGCCTGGTGGACAGCGTGATTTTTAGCCAGGCGCACCAGTGAGTTCGAGCCCGCGGCTAGGTTCCCCTTAAGGTTCAAAAGCGTGAAGTTTTTCTATTTCTTAGAATATGTGATCAGAGGGCAAGCGTTTTGTTATTGTGAATCCCGGTTCCATCTGATCGAGCGTCATTTAACAGTCCAATATTGCACAGTGCTCTAGAGGTTGGAACACCGAACAATTACTCTTGCGTTGAATCAAAGAACAATAAAATTGTAGGTATCATATTCTTTTAGACTGAACTTAAAAAAAGCTGTCGTGGAATTGCGCAATCGTGTTGCACAATTATTGCATTTTTCTGTTTCAATACGGACTAACATGGTTTAAGATATACCTAATTTACTTACAACATTTCATCGAGGCTGTGTTCCCGAAGGGTTAGGCAGAGGTGTACAGGTGTATAGTTACCGGCACGTAAGTTGGCAAAAGATTTTGTAGTGGGGGAAGTTCGCGCAGGCACCATTTCATACATTTTTACATGCGCGAATTTCCCCCACTACAAAATCTTTTGCCAACTTACGTGCCGGTAACTATACCTATAGTACACTGACGTTTCGGGTCCCACTTTGCCACTTCTAGTGCCACTTTTCACTTCAGTATCCATTTTTGGCACTATTTAATTTTTGCCATCTTTGAATGTCATTACTGCTCCAAAAAAAATGTTTTTCTGGAAAAATCCAATGTTGAAACATATACTGAAATTACCTTTTATCTTAATTTTACCGAGATCTATCTTTTGAGAGTATTTGTACGAATGTATGCGAAGTCTAAGTACGACACTCAAATTACTTAGATTCCTGCCAATCTTCTATAAACAGAAATTGTATTTAAAAAAACAAGATGGCAGTTCTGATTTTGACCACGCTCCAAATGATCCTTGTATAGTTGTAATTGTGTGTCACAGATGACAATCCTCTAATGCTAAAATGTATGTAACATTCTATATTAATGATTTGCAACGACGACGCAACATACTTAATTTATTTACATCATATAATAAAGTTTGTATAAAACAGACACTAGAGAAAATATTGTGAAATTGGGCAAATACTGTGTTGCACAATTATTGCATTTTTCTGTTTGATTTTTTTTAAAGGTTTAAAGAAACCTTGAACCCTAAAAATGAAACAATTGTGTAATATTTTGAAAACTGATGTCTTTTTATCATTGTTTGATTGAGTTGAGTTAAGAGACATGCACAGGAGCTTGACGACGTAAATAACGCTATCGTTAAAGTCCATGATTGGTTTACTGTAAATAATTTGGTATACTAAATGCATAAAATTCACGCTACCGAATGTGTGAAGTAGTAAATGTCACGTTGTATTGAATAAGGAGATTCTAGAATTCTTCGTACAGACGGTTTTCCTGGGGATCACGTTTGACTCAAAGCTACAGTGGGGTCTTCACTTAACATCACTTGCAGGGTGGCTAAGTTCTGCTGCTAACGCTGTTTGGAAGATCCACCAGTTAACAGACGTGGATACCGCGAGACTGGTCTAGTTTAGTTACTTTCATAGCATCATGTCTTACGGTCTTATATTGAGTCAATCTTTATTCTGCAAAAGAGGCCCGTTAGAGCCATCTACAACCTCCGTAGACGCGAATCTCTAAGGGAACTGTTCAAAACAATTAACATCATGACGGTACCCTGTCAAAATATCTATGAAAACATTAAGTATGTTCGTAAAAATCTACATCTTTTTAGTAAGATAAGTGACAGGCACAATTTTAACTTTTGTATAATTTAGAAGCATTTTGTTTAAACTTTGTAAATGTGAGTACCATGCATCCGTGTAATAATTATGTTGTTTTGATGTCCGTTGACTTGAAAAAGCGTGGCAGTTGAGAATATGTCATGCTCACTTAAATGTCTCGCTGATGGTGGCGCGTGTGTTGGATCATTCGGTTCCTTACAAAATGGTTGAGCTGGATGGTGCTGATCCACGCGTCAAGTTCGTGAACGGGCGCCGTCGGTTGAACCTGGTTATCTCCTAACTTCCATGGTTTTTCCCAAGATTTTGTAATACCTAACACGATTAAAAAGAATGTCCTTGGAGTTTCTTGCCCGTTCTTCTCCATAGAGATCTACGTTTTGGAATGGGAAACTAGCTTCAACTTTCCAACTGAGCGACTTTTTGACAATTCAAAAGTGCCTGTAAATGGTTTCATTGAAATAAATGCTTTGAGTTTAAGTTTGAGGCACTTAAAACAGAGAAAGTGTTGAGTGAAAACTGACATAGATTAAAATATGGGTAATTCATATCAAAATTCCACGTTTGCCACTGTCTCCACCCAGTTACAATGCTATGGGAGGTTTTGGTACGATTTAATACAATTGGAACAGTCTTCTCGAAGGCTTCATCTGCTCCCGGTGGTCTTACCTCTGGTCGTAATACCATTTTTGTATTCCAGTTCAGAGTTCAATTGCGTCTGGATCTGGATGAACGTTAATATACTTTCTTAGTTACATTGCTTAACCGCGTTGTCCAATTATTGTATTTCAAGTGATGGGAGCGGGCCTTTTTCCAGCAGTTGAGTACAAATCCAAGGAAACTTTTTCAATAGCGTATCGTGACCAAGAAAATATCTTTGAAGTCTTCTGTACTGTTTAGAGATCTCAATAAAATTGGCATTGCCATACTGTCATAAGTAAGTGTAAATAAGTCTAAAACAAGGGAATTCTTCTAGTGCTTAAACATGACATGTCAAATTTTTTGTTCCGTATTTTAAAATTAATTTTAATTAGTAATTAAGTGAAATTAAGGTGTAATTTTATGTGTAAACGTAACGTAATTGCATAAATATTCAGGATTATTGTTTTCCTGTAAATATATAAAGTAAAACACAATATTTGGTTACACACTGGTAACCTAAAACCAACAGCTGACGTTTGTAGTGCGGATTTAAACGGGGAGTATTTGTTTATTTTTAATTTTTATTAGCCCTAAATCGTTTCTATAACTCTGTGACAAATCCTCGTTAAGTATTTGCATAAATGGTTCGTTGATTAGACCCAATGCAGAGTGTTAACTCTGCATTGGGTCTAAATCGCATTGTTTACATCGTAGAAATCGAAACTTAGCGAACATTCTATTATATTATACCCAATCTGATCATTATTATAAAATACAACAATAAAAACGTTCATGATCCCTATTTTTGCATTAGCGTTATACTTTATTAATAAATTAAAACTTTAAAATTTAAGCAACCTACCTACATAAGAAAAAGTAAAATTCTACGACATTAGAGGAATCATTTTACATTCTATTTTCAAGCTAATTTAATAGCCAACCTAATTTCTCCACTGATCTACAATAACTTCTCCCATTTTCCCTTTCATTTCCAACTTTATTTTATTTGTCATACTTGTTCTCACCGTTTCTTTATTCTAATTCCAGTAACAATTCCTGAAACCATGCCTGTGATGACCCGTAAGGCTACTGCTCAGGATATGGAGCTAAAGTTGAGAGCGGCCCTCCAAAAGCTTGAAACATTACAACTTCAATATCAAAAATTATTACAGGAGAATGATGAGAGTGAGGAGGAAGTCAAGAAGATAGTTGACAAAAACTCAAGCCTTAAACGGAAGCTAGTAGACCTACATCAGCAATACTTGAACGTTGTTGATGAACGCGATCAATTGAAGGAAGTCACGGATGGTTTCAACAACTGTAGTAATTTGTACGAGGAGGCTTTAAATAAAGTTAGGGACCTAGAAGATGAATTAATTCATGCTAATAGTCGTATTATCCAATTAGAGAAAGAAAAAGAATGTACACAAGTTAAAGAAACTAACCGCCTATACAATGAATTACTAAATACAAATTGTAACCCTCATTCCATGATAACTATTGACCTTACTGAAGATTCCCTGCTGAAACAGAATTATAGTTATAATAAAGTTAGTCATAAGAAAATTAAAAAATATGCAAAACTTAATCGAATAATTCAAAAATGTTATCAATTTAAGAAACAACACAAACATTTTTCCAAAAATATTCCACTGAGGAAAGAACGTGTTGATCTAGTCAGAAAATTAAACAATTATCAAATCAAATTAGAAGACAGTAAAAAAATCTATGAAATTGATACACAGCGCTTACAGTTTGATATACAGGTACTTGAGGGCAGACTTAGTTCCCTTTACATTAAATATGTGGGTTCTCAGAACCAAATTAAAGAACATATTCTTGCTGCGAATGAGTTGGTATTGTGTCAGTGTACATGTCAAAAGGTTTCAAACTCTGATGCTGTCCAGCCTGAGGTAACGGAGGACCCGTCCCAGACTGAGAGTTTGTCTCAAGACTGTATTCTCAACCAAGATGCATCTGATTTATATTCAATCAACACAACATATGTTTTTTCTGACAAATTTGGTCATGATTTTGGTAGTATATTTAATCAGTGTTCGGAGCAATTAAATATGTTATTAATAATTGTTTACCCGGTGCCAGTATTAGCCAATTATTAAATAGTATTAAATTGTCAAAATTAAACCCCAGTTCTACTGTTATATTATTATATGGGGATAGTTTAGCTGTTACAAAAAAGGATATAATTAAATGTGTCCATAATCATAATCATAATCATTTATTTGCAATAAATATTGGTACAGTGTAGGTCTTAAAGTAGGTAATTGAGTTCCTAATAATAGTCAGACAATTTGACATGCAAAACATTATGTTACATTTATTATATGTATATTACGCTCAATGGCATGCTTTCTATCATTCATTTTTACAATACATTCAATATTAATTATTAATTATCGTCACATTAATTTAAGATTGATTATTTAGCATTAGTCATAGTCCATTTGATGTTAGATCTCAAAGAGACCAATAATTGTAAATTCATTTTCTGTGCCTTGCCTTACTCACAATGCTTGTCTGTTGAGCAAAATAGGCACATTTATAATTTAAATATGTTAATTTATAATAGGACAAGTCGTCACAGTGACGCTATTTTATATTTTGATTATAATCAATTTATTACTGATTACAAGCTGACAAATCATACTATGTATTTGCCACCTAGTTGTAGGAGACAAATTGCTAATCTTTTAGCATACAATTTACACCGTGACACTGGTACCTGTAGTGTACCATCGAATACTATTAGTAGTGGTACTTACACTACTTTTGACACGCCTAGTAGTTTTAACTATTAGGTGCGACAACGGGTACGCTGCATATACTGAATGTTGTACATCAAAATATGCAGGGTCTGTCCGGCAAAGAGCTTGAGTTAAGTTTATTTATCGAGAATCACGATGTTCAGGTGTTATGTTTGACCGAACACTGGTTGAAAGAACATGAAATAGTGTGTTTCAACAATGATTTTTTTACTGTGCAAAGTGCATTTGTTAGGAAAAATGCTATTCGCGGTGGATCCTTAGTTCTTGTTTCCAACAAGTTGAAATGTAAACAACGTTTAGATCTAGTTAATCTTTCCATCGAGCGCACTATTGAGTTGTCTTGTGTTGAACTCGAGCGTTACGTAATAATTTGCGTTTATCGGCCCCCCTCTGGGGATTTTATTTGTTTCGAATCGGTAATGGAGGATTCACTCAATAAATTAAAATCAAGTAATAAATGTATAATTGTATGTGGAGATTTTAATGTTAATATTTTAGATGTTACTCCATTAAGTATTAGACTTCTCAATCTGTTTAGGTCTTTTAATTTAAAAAACTTGTTTTTTCAACCTACTAGGATAACGGCATTTTCGTCGACTTGTCTTGATAATATATTTAGTGACTGTGATGCCAAAAATCAATTAGTGTTAAGTGACTTAACGTCAGACCACTGTGAATTATTAGCTAGCTTCCCTTTGCCCTTACATAAAAAGCCGCATAAAATAGAATGCAGGCCTTATACAGCTAGTCGTTGCAACAAATTTATAAATAATATAGCTCGTAGAATTACCCCATCTTTAATAGAACATGAGAATCCTAATGAAGTCTATGGAGCCCTTTTCGATGTAGTGCATAAAGAATACCAGTCTACTTTCAAGACCAAAGCCATTGACATTAATGGCACCTCCGTTGGCTTCAACCAATGGGCCACTCCAGGTATTTATAAAAGTAGAGCGAGACTATACGAGCTATATGGTTTGAAAAAGTATAGGTTTGATACTCCTTTCCTAAAGTATGTCAGACATTATTCAATATTATTTAAAAAGATCTGTGGTTTTGCTAAATCTAAATTTTTAAGCGATACTATAAAAAATCTAGTAATAAAGTAAAAACCACATGGAAAATTATTAACAATGAAACGGGTAAATCGGTTAAACAGGAAAAAACCTACACTGTACCAATATTTATTGCAAATAAATGATTATGATTATGATTATGAACAATCAGAGATTATGGTCAACAACAAATTAGTTGATAAAGCTGCCGACGTAGCTGAGGCATTTAATGAGTTTTTTGCCAACATACCTATTACTACGACCCGCTCCTTAAATTCGTCCCCGTCTAAAGCTGAAAATCTTTTGCACAGTAGTGTGCCCAAATGTAGTCGCTTATTTAGTTTCGAACATGTAACGCCTCTTGATGTGGTTAACATTTTTAACACACTTAAGTCTAAAACACTGGAGACTATTGGGGCATCTCCATTAAGCTTTTAAGTAATATAATCGACATCGTAGCCCCCTATCTAGCTGTTACTTTTAATAAATGTGTTGATCTAGGGTCTTTTCCTGACCTCATGAAGAGTAGTAAAGTCATACCATTATTTAAATCAGGTAATAAAAATAACGTTGGCAATTTTAGGCCTATTTCTATCTTACCTGCATTTAGTAAAATATTTGAAAAGTTAATACTCAAGCAGTTGCTAAGTCATTTTAATTTACATAGCCTCCTTCACGATGAACAAAATGGCTTTACAAAAGGTCGTTCGACTACAGATGCGGGTGTTGCTCTGCTGAAACACATTTTTAACGCGTGGGAAAACTCGCAAAATGCTATTGGAGTTTTCTGTGATCTCTCCAAAGCCTTTGATTGCGTGCACCATGACACGCTTTTGCGTAAACTACGTCATTACGGTGTTCAAAACGAAGCTCTTAACGTAATAAGCTCTTATTTGCAAAATAGGCACCAATGTGTAGATGTTAATGGTGTGAAATCATCCGGGCGACCAGTTCAGTTAGGTGTACCTCAAGGCTCAATACTAGGTCCATTCTTATTCTTAGTGTATATTAATGACTTACCATTCTATTTAAAGGATATCTGTAACGTTGTACTGTTTGCTGATGATACCTCTCTTATCTTTAAAGTAGACAGGAACAGACAAGATTTTGACGACGTAAACAGTGCACTCTCAATGGTTACGGATTGGTTTACCGTAAATAACCTAGTTCTCAATGCCAAGAAAACGAAATGTATCAAGTTCGCCTTACCGAATGTTAGGAATTTAGGACCCAACATCGTCTTAGATAATGAGGTGCTTGAAACTGTAGACTCGGCAGTTTTTCTAGGCTTAACAGTAGATGCCAAACTTCAGTGGGGATTACATATATCAAGCCTAGCGGGAAGGCTCAGTTCAGCCGCCTACGCCGTCAGGAAAGTAAGACAATACACTAACGTTGATACAGCTCGGTTAGTTTATTTTAGTTATTTTCATAGCGTTATGTCTTACGGCATTCTGCTGTGGGGCAAAGCCGCTGACATTCAAAATATTTTTGTTCTTCAAAAACGAGCTGTTCGAGCAATTTACCAACTAGGTTCTAGAGTTTCTCTGAGAGATTTTTTAAAAGATGTTGGGATTCTCACGGTGGCATCGCAATTAATCTTCGCCAACATCTTATATATTAGGCAAAATATACACTTGTACACTAAAAACAGTGATATTCATAATATTAATACTAGAAATAAGGACAAACTACGTGTTCCCTTTCACCGGCTACATAAGGTTCATAACTCATTTGTAGGTCTGGATATAACCTATAACAAGCTACCCTCTTCCTTGCTAGATTTGCATTTTAGTGCGTTTAAAGCTAAAGTAAAATCCACCCTTTGTTCAAAGGCATACTATTCTATCAACGACTACTTAAATGATAAGAATTGTTGGTCGCTGTGATTAACTCAAGACAATGTTTGTGTTCTTTCACCAGAATTAGCTTACCCACTGACAGGTTATATCATTATGTTATTTCATATAATTGCTTTTTTTTATCTGACTGTATAATTCAGTTTTTCTTTTTTCATTTATTTGTTGACTTAATCTACTCATTACAATGTTTTTTTTTAATGACTACTCATTAAAAAAAAACATTGTAATGAGTCGCTAGCTAACTACATATTGCAATACTACTATTGCAATATGTAGTTAGCTAGCGACCTCGACAATTCATGATTATTCTTGCCAGTGCAACCGGCAGCAAGTTCGTCATGCTCCCTTAGATGTCACTGCTTGCGGTAGCGTCGGAGGTCGGCGAAGGAGGCAACCCGACCCGGGTTGCCTCCTTCCCTCAAATATGGCGAGGGGGGTAATGGCTGACCTTTGCGTTATGCTCGTGAACGGGTGCTGCTCGTGGTGACTGGTCGTCTTGCTGACCATGGTTTTGTTATTGTTAATTGTATTAAGTTTTTATTAATTTTAGTCCAGAGGTCCTAGTTTAACTTTTGTTACTTTAAGTTACTTATAGCTATATTATTTTTAGTTTTCAATTTTTGATGGTATATTGGCGTGTGCTAGCTGACATATGGCAAATTTTATGTTTTTTTTTTTGTTGTGTCTCGTAATTTTTATTACCTCTTATTGTACAGAATCAAGTTCTTCTAACTTATCAGACAGCTGTGCTGCTGGGGAGTTTGTTCCGCTACTTCTTCTTCCCAGCTAAAGTACTAGGAAGTGGTGAAGGGCGGGCGTTTTTGGGGGGAATGTCTTATGTAATTTTATTTTGACGTTCAAAAAGAGCTGACTCTCAGCCTAGTTTGAATAAATGACTTTTGATTTTGATTTTGAACATAATATAGAAAGATAAAGATAAAGATGCATTTATTTGTGTGTTTATTTGTAAAAGAGGAGGTTCTATATTCGACTGTATGTATTTTTTTAAATGTATGTTCACCGATTTCTCCCCCATTTGTGAACCGATTCTCAAAAAAAAAACAACATGAATGAGTATACTCCTGAGGTGGTCTGATTATTGGCACCAAGTCAGGATCTGATGATGGAATCTCAGGGAAATCGAGGGCAACCCTCAAATGTTATATGTAGGTATTAGCAATGTTTTTCATATATTTTCTAAAACTATTGAGACCTTTGCGTAGGTAGGTACTATAACTAAAAAGTGAAAAATAATAACTTATTCCAAAAAAAAAACTACCGGCTTCCGGAAAAACACTACAAAGTGAAAAATAACTTTAATTTCGGAAGGCGGTCACAAAAAATTCAAATACATATCGAAAGTCACCGACTTCGGAAATTAAAGTTATTTTTCACTTTGTAGTGTTTTTCCGGAAGTCGGATGTTTTTTTTTTTTGGAAAACCTTGTCTTACGATAAAATTTCTAAGAATCAATTTCTGTGGAACAGAAATAAAAATATTGCGAAATTGCGCTACCGTGTTGCACCATTACTTAGCGTATTTTTCAGTTCAAATTCGAATGCCAACTGACATGGTGAAAAGAAGTTGGGGATGGTGGTGGTAGTGGTGGTGGTGGTGCTGAAATGTGAGTGTTCTAGGTACCTACTAGGGGTGTTCAATAAAAAGTGATAATGAGTATGAAGCAGTTATACAGGGTGATTGGAAGATGGGTGCAAAGCTTTAAGGCGAAGATAGTACAGACAATTTAGAACCATTTAAGCCATGGTTGTCTTAGACGAAGTCTTACCAAATATTTTTAATCAAATTTTTAAGTTTATTTTCGGAAATTCTCAAAATTTAATGTAAACTGCATAATTATGGCCAAATTGAATGATAAATGAATTCATTTTTTATTTATTTAATTAAAGTAATGTGTAAGCAATCAAGCAAAATATGTTTTAGGCTTCTGTGTCATTAGACATTTTTTTTACAGACATTTAAAGCTCAGAAAAAATAAAAAAATTGTACAATACGTCTTTTAAACCTTATTTAAAAAAAAAAAATTGGTAAGACTTCGTCTAAGACAACCATGGCTTAAATGGTTCTAAATTGTCTATACTATCTTCACCTTAAAGCTTTGCACCCATCTTCCAATCACCCTGTATAATATTTATTGTTATTTTATTTTTCGACATAATCACCTTTGAGGTTTATACACTTGGTATATCGTTTTTCTAATCCTCAGATTCCCTTCTTGGAAAAGTCTTCATCTTGATCGCTTAAAAAATCATGTCCGGCGGCAATCACTTCCTCATCATTGCCATATTTGTGACCTCTTAGTTGTTCTTTTAACCGCGGGAACAGGTACAAATCACTAGGCGCAAAGTTAGGTTAGTATGGAGGATGTTCCATCAATTCAAATCCAGCATCTTGGATAGCAGTCATCGCAACTCGGGACTTGTGTGCGACGGCGTTATCTTGGTGTAACAACACAAATTTAGCAAGTTTGCCGCGGTAATTTTCGCGTATTTCCTGACGCAGTTTTTTAATTTGTTCTGTGTATAAGGGCCCCGTAATAGTTTTTTTTTTTTTGAGGATGGGAAATCATCAAATAACTTCTCCCGCTCTGGGTGGAGCAGGAGGGCGTGTCAGACTTTTACTGACTAAAACCCACCCGTGTTCCCTCAGTTGCCTGTGTGCCAGGGGCGACGGTATCTCTTTCGAACAACCCGCACCCCTAGGAGGCATCGGCCCTTGCGGACCCCACCAGTTCGCCGCACCAGGACACATGGCACGCCGTGACCACCCCAGGAACCGTAATAGTTGAGGTATTCAATCATTATCACCACCTGGCTGTCCCAGAAAAGAGAGCCCATAATCTTACCGACGGATGGAACTGCCTTAAACTTCTTAGGCGTTGGAGATGACGGCCTCTTCCAAGTCATGGACTGTTGTTTCGTTTCAGGATCATAATGGTGGAGCCTTGTTTCATCCATAGTTACGAAGCGAGCCAAAAATCGGTCAGGATCTTGTTGTTACAATTCCTAATAGATTTGAGAAATCCGCAGTCTTGTTTGTTTATGTTCGTCTGTTAGCATTCTAGGTACCCAGCGCGCTGATACTTTTTTCATGCCCATGCATGTGCTTTTTGGGGTATTTTTATAATCACTTAATGTCAGGCACCCCACGCTTTTTAATTGAATTAAATTATTTTCTCCTTTTTTAGTTTGGTTTTTAAAGCGTGTTTTTTGGTTTTTGAAACTATTTTTTTTTTTAAATAGAAGTCATTTTGTTTTCGTCGTGTCGGAGCGTGGTACGCAAAATGGATAAAATTATAATTCGCACCGTAATAAAATATCTCTGCCTGAACAAAAATATTACTAGCTGTGCCCCGCGGTTTCACCCGCGTAGGTTTCGATTCCGTGGGAACATCGGGATAAAAAGTAACTGTTATAGGTGATAGCAGGTGTACCTTTCAAGTTTCATCGTTATCGGTTAATTAATTTTTGCGTGAAGAAGTAACAAACATATTATGTACATACTGACTAACACAAACTTTAGCACTAAGAGTAGGATTTGATTAATGGAGACAGTAATTAAAATCTATCACAGCGAATATTTCATTTAGGTCGGATGCGAGAGATCGCCGCCGCCGCCGCCGCGCGCGCCGATCGCCTCCACAAGGACACGGCGGTGCTCCGCCTAAGCCGGGCAGACCTACACCGTATGCTCCACGGTATCCTCAGGGCGATTTTCGAAGTGGAAACACCCAGACGTTTCCTCCCACCTTATCCGAAACAGGAACCTCCCGAAACAACCGTGTCCGGTGAGGACCTGCGTCAGGCGGAAGGTGAGGACGCCGTGGCGCCTCTCAAGCCACTCCTCAAAGAGGGAACTTACTGCCGCAATCCTGGCGTGCTCAATCATTGCAAGGGTTCGCTTTAAACAATATTTGATGTGCTATTCGTTTGAAGTAACGTTAGTTATAACAGCCGCACGGGCCGATCGATCAGATCAAGCTACGCTTGCTGCGCTTGGTCCGTAGATGGGTGACCATCTTAACATACCAAGACCCCTGCGTGTCTCGGAAAGCAGGTTAAGCCGGTGGTCTCGGATGTGGATCTTTGACAGTCGTTACGGGTCGTCAGAAGCCCGAAAGTCTGACAACCAGTTTTACCAAGGGGTATCGTATTACCCAGTAACTGAGTTGTGGAGGTTAGATAGGCAGTCGCTCCATGTAAAGTGCTGATATTCAGCTGCATCCGGTTAGACTGGAAGCTGACCCCAACATAGTTGGGAATAGGCTAGGCAGGTGATGATGAAGCAATTGTTTGGTCAGCTACCAATTTTGATATTTTTGAATTGACAAATTCAGACAACTCGTTAACATACATATATGATTGTAATTGTATAGTATCTACAGCATTTTGTGATTGATTGGAGTCTTTTAGTTATTTGTAGTTCAGTTCTAAAAGTTTTCGCATATTGCATTGCTATACTCGCCGCAATAACATCGAAATCAAATGTCCGATTCGAATAAATTAAAAAGTATTTCACTGGTACATAAATACCATTGATGATTAAAAATAATCTATTTGAATAAAAATTAATACTACGGTATGAATGTAACCAACTTTTGTTTCTACCGGCGATCTAATTAAATTTTAGAACACAAAAGCTGCCATTGTGACTTAACTATGATAGATAAATGTAGGTCCACGCGGACTTAACTATGATAGATAAATGTAGGTCCACGCGGACTTAACTATGATAGATAAACGTAGGTCCACGCGGACTTTTTTGTAGGTAATAACGAGTACATAAATCATGTAGTAGAAATTGTTTATGTATCATCAATACTTTTGTCAGCGCACGCCAAATAATGAATTTTAAAGGACATTTTTTGCTACTTTAGGTTACATTATTGCAATTTTCTTCAGGATTTCTATTTATTTTATAAATAAATTATAGCCTATGTTACATCCTGATAGTTTAGCTTTCTATTGGTGTAGAAATCGTTAAAATCGGTCCAGTAGTTTCGGAGCCTATTCGGCGCAAACAAACAAAGATATAAACAAAAAAATCTATCCTCTTTATATTATTAGTATAGATATATGGATATAAAACATTTACATGACTAGGAAAAAAAATACAACGTAGCAGTGTTTTAGTTTATTTTTTATTCGTTTAATAACTGTATTGTGTTGTAGTTAAGTTTGTGATATTCCTGTACGAGTCCAATAAATACTTTTTCTTTCTTTCTTTCTTTAACGAATTGAAAATAATTTTTCATAACAAATGAACTAATAAATAATTATTCTCAACTGCTCAAGTAAAAGGATGTTGGTCGTTTAACTTCCTGCCCATGTCATGCCCAGTCAACTTCAGAGAAAATTAGAAATTATTGATCTTTCATTACTCGATCGTACCTGGAAATAATAAAAAAGTCACATTAGTAAAATTGTTGCTATGCTAGCCGCAGAGTCGTTCAAAATATGATTTGTAATCGAAACAAATATCTATTTACAGTATTATAAACATTACAATCGTCAAACAACACCTGCCAAGTTTTGTAATCGAAACAAATATCTATTTACAGTATTATAAACATTACAATCGTCAAACAACACCTGCCAAGTTTTGTAATCGAAACAAATATCTATTTACAGTATTATAAACATTACAATCGTCAAACAACACCTGCCAAGTTTTGTAATCGAAACAAATATCTATTTACAGTATTATAAACATTACAATCGTCAAACAACACCTGCCAAGTTTTGTAATCGAAACAAATATCTATTTACAGTATTATAAACATTACAATCGTCAAACAACACCTGCCAAGTTTTCCATCTAATTTTGGGGTCAAATTCTAGTCAAACCGCATGCAGCTAGATGCCAGTATTTTACATAAAGCGACTGCCTATCTGACCTGTACAACCCAGTACCAGTAACACAATCCCCCTCGGCAAGACTGGTCGTCAGACTTGTACGCTTCTGATACCAGTAGCGGCTGTCAAAGATCAACGAATTACGATGATTTTAACATGGTCACCTACCCACGTACCTCGCACCCGTTGATCTAGTTGATCGACCGATTAGAATCATCATACCCTAAGTTAGAATGGTCTGAAATGTCATAATTTCATGAAATTCCAATCAATAGCAATGGCAATTTGAATTCAGGGAGTTGCCATTAAGACCCCAAAGTTGCCATAAAGAACCCAAAAAAGCCAAAATAATAACTTTTTCCGAAGACTCCTTAGGGTTTACATAAAAGTACCTGGATGACCGAGATTTCCTCTGTTTTTTTTTCGTTTTCTAAAAATAAAACCTAGCTAGACCGATGTATCGCCCGCAAAAGCCCTTGCATACTAAATTTCATGAAAATCGTTGGAGCGGTTTCCGTTTAAAGGTGTTAGATAAAAAGGGGCTTTTATTCAATTATGTATAAAACTCTTTTATTCGCTCAAACTAACTTGTATAGGAATCTAGTATATCCTTGTATATAACTAGAATCCGAGTTAATATACAATGTGTGAAAGAACCCGACCAATCCCAAAGGTACCAACTGCAGGATTTTAACCTAAAAGTAATAAAAAATCCTATAGTTATTGTTATTTAAAATGCAAGTTTTTAGTCCAAAATTACCCCAAAAAATTTGCAAATTTAGAAGAAAAGTGATGACTTGAAGTTATGACGACTTTAAGTTTGATGACTTAGCCATCTACCCAACGCGCCATAGGAATTTAATCTGGATAAACACGTACCTATAAACTAACCGTGTTATGAATGTAGTGTTTTCTTATGTCCACGTAGGTAAGTACGCTCTAGCACGAGTCCTAACAATAACTTCACTGATCGGACGGGTTTAAATGCACAAATTGTGTTATGTAAATTAAAGCAATAAAAAAAAAGAAACTTACTCTTCTTTTGTCCAACATCTATTAGCAAATTCAGTCATATCTCTTGCACACTTCTTCTGAGTCCCGAATATTGATCTCTTATTTATTCTGTCATGTTTCCCTTCCCCTGAATTTATACTTGGTACAGCATCAACTAAAGTTAGACTTTGTACAGCCTCTTCACCGGGACGTAGGCGAGGATCAAGCGCAACAGGATTCTTTTCATCCAACTCAGATTCACGCACACTGTCTGATAATTTCACTGCTATCACATCCAGCGGGATGGTCAAAGAGAAAGACGCGTGAATAACTAGAGACAGGAAAAACAAGCAAAAAACCGGAGTCGCCATTTTGAACGTCTGTTGGGGACAGCGGATCAACTTCGAATGTGACTTATTCTTGCGCTTGCGATTATAAGCTGGAACATTTCGTTACCTGCTGAAATGCCGTCATAATTGTGGGGGGGACGGAATTATGAAGAATTAAATCGGAATTAGTCAGATTTTTGGCTCTTACGGAACGGCTGATTTTTATTAATCAGTCTAGCTATGGAACGAGCTATGTCAGTCGTCTCTTAGAGGAAAAGTATTTGTGCCTATGTACGTACGATTATCGAAGATCTTGGATTACCTCAATAAGGAATAGATTGGGTTAACTTACAGGTATATAAAGACTAGAGGTAGATTATCTTGACCAATATTATTAATAATTGTAATATTCACTATTCACTATTTGTATATAATTATAGATTAATAAATGAGTATATTAACCAAATCGTCTAAAAAGGCACTACGTACTATACTTACTTATAGAAACATCATCTAAAGTCCTTATGACAAGAAACACCCTTTTATTAATACTAACAACACCCATTTATGTCACGAGACAGCAATAAACTATTTTAATTAAAATATACTTCTGCATGGGAGAGTTAGGGCTATTTCCAAAAGGAGACAGTAAGGTACAATCCTAGTGGGTAGGTTGCTGTTCAGGTAACAAGTCCTTGGAGTGCTCATTTAGCAGCTAGCTCCTTCAGTTTAAGACTTACGTCACAGATCCCAGGCAAAACTCCCTCCGCGGGAACTAAATATTCTTTATTTTGTTTAAATGATATACTCTTTTACTTTCAATTAAGTGTGTAAAACAAATCAGATAGGTGAGCATAAATGTGAGGTTTTCTTATATCGGATTGCTTTTCATGATGGAATATTTTTTTTTTTTTAAACGTTGCCCCACACTAGGAATTTCTCCTGTATCGTGGGTGCGTTTACAAACATTTAAATTCACATACACAAACAGCCAGACCCAGAACAAATACTTGCAGATCATACAAATATTTGTTCCGTGCGGGAATCGAACCCGCGACACGCAGCGCAGCAGTCCATCGCTGAACCACTACGCCAACCGTGCCGTCTGAATTACTTAATCATCATATTTTACACTGAAATCCATCAGTTGTAATACTTCTTTCTCTTTAGACACAACCAGGTTTTTTATTAAACAAAAATGCACTTCTGAAATAGATACCAGCTGGAACCAGGTTAGAAGTTTGTTATTAGTGTTTTTGAGTAAGATTAGTGATACAATGTGGGAATTATGTCATGATAACAGATATGTAATACTTGACTACTCATTCAATTGTAAATGCGTAGGTCCGTCTTACAGTAAAATATTTAGATCTTTTTTCTCTTTGGTTCGGCAGAGGGAAAAGGGTGCCTTCTGCCTCCAAGGATGAAAAGCGTTCTTCTCCACTATCAGGCTAAATAATCAAGCACGATAATAGGTAAGCTTTCGATCTCCGATTTTGGCATTTTTTTATTTTTTTTTGTGTGGGAAATCATCAAATAACTTCTCCCGCTCTGGGCGGAGCGGGAGGGCGTGTCAGACTTTTACTGACTAAAACCCACCCGTGTTCCGTCAGTTGCCTGTGTGACAGGGGCCGCGGTATCTCTTTCGAACAACCCGCACCCCTGGCAGGCATTGGCCCTTGCGGACCCCCCCATTTGGTGCTGACATCTCTTTGAGGCGCACGTGGAACACAACGTGCCGTCGACCCGGGCTTGGTCCTTACCGGACAGCGAGCTACCCATTACTCGCCGTCCGCAAGCCCGCGCCTACGGTGGCCGGGAATCAGCCTGGGATTCCCGACGCCCAGGGCGTCTCCCGCGGCGACTACGGCCGTGAGGGCGCATATACTGCCTCTCCCTCACGTGCGCCGCCTCCCTCTTTGCGAGCGTTACTGCTTCGCAGAAGGAGGTGACGGCTAACCATTCACTCTCGCTCCGTACCATGGCCTGCACCAGGGCCGGACGCGAGAGATCGCCGCCGCCGATCGCCTCCACGAGGACATGGCGGTGCTCCGCCCAAGCCGGGCAGACCGCCACCGTATGCTCCACCGTGTCCTCAGGGCGATCTTCGCAATGAAAACACCAGGGCATTTCCTCCCTTATGCAAAACAGGAACCTCCCGAAACAACCATGTCCGGTGAGGACCTGCGTCAGGCGGAAGGTGAGGACGCCATGCCGCCTCTCAAGCCACTCCTCAAAGAGGGGACTTACCGCCACTATCGTGGCGTGCCCAATCTCCGATTTTGGAATTGCACTGACTAACGATCAGCGTAACACTAAATATCATTTACCATAAAAACTTTTTCCAAAAAAAAAACAACCGACTTCCAAAAAAACACTACAAAGTGAAAAATAACTTTAATTTCGGAAGTCGGTGTCTTTGGAGTTATATTTGAATTTTTTGTCACCGCCTTCCGAAATTAAAGTTATTTTTCACTTTGTAGTGTTTTTTTGGAAGTCGGTTGTTTTTTTTTGGAAAAAGTTTTTATTTTTCACTTTTTAGTGGTGCACATGTGCTTACCCCTTCACAGCATACCGGCGTGATGTTATGTTATGACCTGGTGTAAGCAATAGACAGATGAGATTTCAGCAATCCCAGTCCATTTGCTATCATTTATTGAGGAGTTCCGTTGCCTATCTCCAAAGTTCTTCATCAAATCTTCAACAAATTGAAATGAGACCACTACGAGAAAGTATTCTTCCAAAAAATACCTAAATCGCTTTGTTTGCCTATAAAATTTGAAGAGTTCTCTCTATTTCTCCAGGATCCCATCATCAGATCCTGACTTGATGATCATGGGACCACCTGGGAAGTAAACCCTTTCAAACAAAAAAAACAAAATTCAAATCGGTCCAGCCATCTTCGAGTAATCGGGGAACATACATAAAAAAAATAAAAAAAAAAAAACAAAAAAAAAAGGTTCCGACGAATTGATAACCTCCTCCTTTTTGAAGTCGGTTAAAAAGCGCTGTTATTTACCTTCTATAAAGTTTTACCTGAAACTTTACAAATTTTCTAAGAAAATCAACAGTAGAAAAAAATCGCCAGCCAGGGTTATACCAGGGTGGCAGAGACTTTGACGCGCAAACTGCAATGAAGAATTCAGCCCATGATTCTAGCCGCCCCAGCGTAGACGGCTTTCGCCTGTTATGCAAACTAGCCTGTTAAAATGCAGCTATTTTATGAAATAGCTGCTACTATGAAATCCAGAATTGGACCTACAAAATGAGCTAACTTACTACTAAATATTGGTATAAATCCTCAATCCAAACGGACATGAAAAGTGCAAAACCTACAAAATGTATGGAAGGGCTAATAAAAAAAAACCGATGAAGTGTAATCATGTCTGAATCCATGGTAACAGGTTGCGCGTCAATGTCCCTACCTAGCTCCTGTATAGCTGAAAGTTGCTGAGACTCTTGAAAATGTCTTTACCAACATCCCAATAGAGGTTACTAAATCTCTCCTCTCATCATCTGTATTAGCTGAATGTCATCTTAAAGAAAACTTCAGTAAGTACATTCCAAGTTTTGAATTCAATCCCAATTCTATTGCCACAATTAAAACAGCATTTAAAAGACTTAACATAAAAAACACTGAAGACTTATGGGGGATTCCCGTTAAGGTTCTTGAAAATATCATTGACACAATTACCCCTGTCCTAACAGGCATATTTAATCAATGTTTGGACAGCGGTACGTTTCCTGACTTAATGAAACATAGTAAAGTAGTACCAATTTTCAAATCGGTTCGTAAGAGTGATCCCTCTAATTATAGACCTATATCTGTGCTTCCAGCATTGAGCAAAATTTATGAAAAAATTATGCTAGCCCAGATGTTGTCACATTTTAACTCAAATGGGATTTTATATAGTCGACACTTTGGTTTCACGAAAGGTAGGTCGATGATTGACGCGGGAGTAGAACTCATCAGTCACATTTTGGAATCCTGGGAGAGGCATTTTCTGTGACCTATCAAAAGCGTTTGACTGCGTTGACCATAATACACTGATCTGTCAATAACACCACTACGGAATTCGTGGATAAGCTGCTGATCTTGTACTTTCGTATTTATCAAACAGGCAGCAAAAAGTAAACGTTAACGGGGCGACATCCTCGGGGTCTCTAGTGGGCGTGCCTCAAGGTTCAATTCTTGGCCCTTTTTTATTTGTAGTTAATATTAATGACCTTTCCTATCTGATGGCTAACTTCTCGGATATAATTTTATTCGCTGATGACACTTCTCTTATTTTTAGAATACATAGAAAAGATACGGATGTCTTACATGTCAACGAAAGTCTAGCTATTCTTTCGAAATGGTTTGCTGCTAATAATCATTTACTCAATGCGAACAAAACTAAATGTCTTAAGTTCTCGTAACCAAATGTACCCCATCATTTCAGCCGAAAGACGTCCACTGCTGGACATAGGCCTCCCCCAAGCTCCGCCACTTTGACCGGTTCTGTGCTTCCCGCATCCAGCGGACTCCCGCGGCCCTCACAAGGTCATCGGTCCACCTTGTGGGAGGCCTTCCAACTTTATGTCTTCCGGTGCGCGGTCGCCACTCCAGAACTTTCGACCATAATATAATTTTTTGGTTGGGAAGCCATCAAATAACTTCTCCCGCTCGGGGTGGAGCGGGAGGGCGTGTCAGATTTTTACTGACTAAAACTTTCCCATGTTTCCTCAGTTGCCTGTGTGCCAGGGGCTGCGGCATCTCTTTCGAACAACCCGCACCCCTGGCAGGCCGATGCCTGCCAGGGGTGCGGGTCGATGGCCGATGGCCGTCGAAGGGCCGATGCCCTTGCGGACCCCACCAGTTGGTGCTGACGTCTCTTTGAGGAACGCGTGGAACACAACGCACCGGCGACCCGGGTTTGGTCCTTACTGGACAGCGAGCTACCCGGGGCGGTTGGCCGGGAATCAAAGGCCGGATAGTTGCCACACTTTTTGAAATCTCTCAGTACAAAAAGCAAAATATTTGTAAAACTAGCTACCTAGGTACTTGATCCCTACTTTTATTTTTATCTACAAAATGAAAAGTAAAAACGTTATCTTTAATAATTCCAGGGTATTCAAGATTTTTGCGGCCCTCTATATTTTGGGACATCTATCCCACATACGGAATACTTGCCTAATCCATATAAATAACGAATAGAATAGATGCCCGCAGGCGGCGCCGAGAAACAACACATCAATTATCCATAATCGTACAAACTTTGATCGCATTTTGCCTTCCCATGCAATCGTACAGAGACATGCAACACGGTCAACTTAGTGATAATTAGAGAGTCTTTCGATAGATTATTATAATAGCATGCGATTCATCCGCAAAATTAAAGTTATTACAATCGGCGCAATTATACTCCTATCCTGGTTTTACCCTACTTTTTAAGTTCGATAGGCCCTCGGGATAGAAACTCGCATGAAACCGAGTTACTGATAGAATGTCTCCTCGTGTAGGCACTTTCGATACCTTTGTGATTAAATTGAAGAAGAACGGGGCGGTGTCACTGCTATGATTGTCAAGAGCAGAATTAAAAAAGCTATGATCATTGTATTTGTAGCATTGTTAGATTTAGTTAAGGCAATGATATTTAGAGCAGAGCATACGTAGTCAGCCCTTATGGTACTCGTTTAGTTTTTATTCGAGTATTTTTTCTTCAAATCCTCAATGCTTTCAGCCATCTTTAATTATTTAGCACCAGAAGAAGAAGCATATTTTTTAATGACCAATGAGCTTTTCCCTTTTTGCCTTTACCATATATACTTGTGTGTTGAGGTATTTAAAAATAATAGCCGATCGTTAGCACAGCAAGAGATTTATTCTGAACAGGAAACTTAGCCAGACTGGTGGACGTTAATGTGAACCGGAAACAGAGGCAGTAACATAGTTCGATTTTAGTATCACCGCTAACATTCTAGATAGGTTTGGCTTTATAATATTTTACAACATGGTATTTTAAACAAAGTACATAAATATATATCTCGTATGTATATACGAGATATATTTATGAATGTATATTCTAGTGTTAGATGGTATATTTTTTTAATATTCCATAATAAATATGATGTACAGATGTCTTTAAAAAAAGATTAATAATAAATAAGTAGGTTTCTTGAGACAAGGCACAATATTGGTTGTGCCACTCTCGTGGTAATTTTGTTGTGTATTTTTATCAGTCTCTTCGAGAGCAATAAGGCAAAAAAAAACATTAAGTTTTCTAGAGTTTATTTAAATATTTACAAACAAGTTTATAAATTATGTGGAATGAATGCAAGTTTCTTATATTTTAAATCTTAAATTTAAGAGGCATTATTTTTGTTTAACTTTTATACATGAAATTAAAAAGAAATAACTTTCAGCAAATATCGTTAATAATTGGAGCTTACACAATATAATGACAAAAATTACAAATTTGAATAATTATAATTACCAACTATTTAATTGAGTTTAATTCTGTATCAAAATAATGTTAATATGTAGATAGGAGTTTGGTTTTAAAGAAAATGCAATAATGTTTCAATTGATTCAAGTAAATGTATTACAATACAGTACCTAAGAAGGAAATTATTAATTTGAAAATGATTATCTGTTACATATATTTCACAAAAACATACAGGCATTATAATATATATAAGATACAAAAATAAATATAAGATATTAGTTATGAAAATAAGTTTCTATAATATAACTTATGATACTGACATAATTAGAGCTGTTTTAATATACACATTTAAAAATGATGATAAATATTAATTAAAATTAAATATATATACATTGTATCACAGAAGACATAACTTAAAAAGATTCAATGATAAGACGATTGGTAGGTGGGTACCTACTTACGAATAGTCTTTATCATTGCATTTATTTACCTAGGTATTTGTTAATCATTATAAAAAAAGTAACATGATACATAATATAATAATAATGATGACTAGAAATACATTTAAATAAATGCTTGTTCAAATAAATACTATACTACAATAAATACTACTAGCTACAAATAAAACTTCATCATAATTATATATTTACTAAAAATAAATTAAAAAATAATTTTAAATGCTTATTTTTTTCTGATTAAAAATGACTAGAAACTTTTAATTGGTCAGACCATAACGTCAGAGGTCCAATTTGTATAGTAAAAAAAAATACATAATTTATTCATTTTTCCGCCGTGTAATCATCTGAACCGTCGTCACAGGCCTTATACCTGGAAATAACAAAAAGTTACATTAATAAAAATACTCAAATAAAATATTTTAGACGGCACGGTTGGCGCATGTTGCGCTGAGTGTCGCAGGTTCGATTCCCGTACGGAACAAATATTTGTATGACCTACAAGTTGAGTTGCTGTTCCGGGTCTGGTTTTTTGTGTACGTGATTTTAAATATTTGTAAACGCACCCACAATACAGGAGAAATTCCTAGTATGCAAAGTTTTTTTTTTTAAGAAAAGAAAAATCAGAAAAATTAATTCTGGGATAAAAATACTATGTCTTTGGGACTACAATTAAAAACAAAGTTCTTGGGTGTATTAAGGATTGAAAATATGTATACCTACTTGAGGTGTAGGTTATTTAAACCATATTCTTACTTATTATTTTAACATAAAATATGAAAACAAAATCCTTTTTTCAATTACCTAAAATAGTAATAAATGTAATGATATTTATAAACAATGAGTAGAACACAGTTTAAAACATACGTAGGTACCTACGTTTAAACGTGTTTTTTTGACGTTTTTATTAACGGTTTTGTTTATTTACCTATTAAGCTTTTTGATTTTCTTTTAAAAAGTTAAAAAGATGGATTAAATGCCTTGGAAATTCAAGAATAGTCAATCATGTTTAGTGTGTAGAGGTGTGTCACAATTAGGTGAATAAAAAAAATAAGGAACTTACTGTTCTTTCGTTAAGCAGTGACCCATACATTCATATCTGTCTATGGGACATAACGCCGGCGGTTTTATAACATCTCTCTTATTCCTGCCATGATCTGCTTCGAACTTTTCATAAGCTTTCAGTAAAGTTTCCGTACTTAAGCTTTGTACATGTTTGTTGTCGTCTTGAAGTCTGAGAATTGTTTCCGAACCAAGTACTGTAGTTCTTCCAGGCACACTGTCTGTTGATTGCACTGTTTTCACGTCTAGTGAAACTGGCAACGAAAGTGACGCTCGAAGAAGCACAATTAGGGTGAGCACGAAAACAATTTTGGCCGCCATTTTGAGGGGACGAGTGGTTCAGACTGTTGTCTAGCGTTGAATGCTAATAACATGCGCTTGCGTTTGTTTTATAGGTGGATTTTTGTAGGTATCGCGCGCTCCTATGCGTCAGGGGAACACAATGTTTGGCGTCACGGAATGCTTTTGACTAGACTCCAATTCGTTCAACGTAGCCCTCAGTTTTTCTTCCAAGGATGCAGCTCTACGGGTCAACATATTGACAGATTAACCCTAGAGGCACCCTGGAATAAGAGAAGAGAAAGCTAAGTGTGTGAAAGGAATAAGAGAGAAGGATGAGATGTGGATAGCATGTACTAGGATGAAATATGGAAGTTCAATATACTAATGAACAAAACAAAAGAATTAAACTTTCCAAAAGAGTAATCTCAAATTATGAGACGTAAATTGAATTATTCATAGGGAGATAGATATTATTATAAATATGTATATAGGACTATCTAAATCGAGATACTTAGTAATTTTCAACGATAAAAAGGGGAAAAAACAACAACAAAATGAAGTTTGCTTAAATGGTTGGGCGTAGGTTGTTAAGTTATTGCAAATCCAGTTTCTAACATTAATTAATTTCTAGTGGTTCTAATTCAGTACTTATATGTATACTCGTATAACAGAAGTATGTAACGTAATAACGTACAGTGATTTCTAAGGGGTCTCTAACGTAATTTGAGTGATTTTATCCTATTATTGCATGAAGATAATGTCCAGCACAATACGATCGTTTACAACGTAGCTCACTGGGACGAGCAGTACAAACGTTAAAGGGGAAAAGGTGCAACGAGAACTAATTTAATTATGGATAAATAGGCTTAAATTAAAAGAAATACTCCCCGGGTTAAGTGGTGATTTCAAATCCGTCCGTTGGATGACAGCTGGTACTAGTTTGTTGATTTTTCTTTGATTTTGCAGCGAAATAACTTACAAACACATATCCTTTATAGTTAATTAAATGCGAAATATTTAATTTTACAATTTAATTCTAACACCAAAGTTATTGACGGCTGGCTGCCAGTATTGACGTTTGTGTCCATATTGGTATGAGTAAGTAAGTTGATTCTAGTCAAATTATATTGTAATATTGACGTTTGTGTCCGTATTGGTATGAGTAAGTAAGTTGATTCTAGTCAAATTATATTGTAATATTCATCCAAAGCAGCAACATATATGTTTTCTTTATTTGCATCATACTTTATATCAGGAATCAATCGCATAGAACTGGAAAAGTATTATGAAATTGCGCAATCGTGTTTCTCAACTATTACGTTTCTCTGTTTCAAGTACATTGTTATACTAGTATGATTAATATTGAAAATTCAATTCCGTTAGACAGCATATAGATATAAAATATCAAGGAGTGGTTATATTTAAGGTTGTGGTATAGACCATCAAACTGAACAAATTTCTCCATGGTATTGGTGTTTTTTTTTTTTTTTGGGTGGGAAATCATCGAATAACTTCTCCCGCTCTGGGTGGATCGGGAGGGCATGTCAGACTTTTACTGACTAAAACCCACCCGTGTTCCCTCAGTTGCCTGTGTGCCAGGGGCCGCGGTATCTCTTTCGAACAACCCGCACCCCTGGCAGGCATCGGCCCTTGCGGACCCCACCATTTGGTGGTCTGCAAAAGGCGACCTTAAGTTGTACAGGCTGGCTATAAATTTACTTAAATCACATTCGAACTATCAAGCTGATATATAATATTTTAGCATTGGTTTTTTGTTTCGAAAAGAAAGACTTGCATAGCTAGGCGCAGCGGCGCTGGAAACACGAAAGCGTGGAATAAACGAAGTATAAAAATGACATTCTAACTATAGTTAAAGATTATTTAAACATACTGATAAACGAATTTTATTTTTAACTACACCTCCCTGCCCAATCAATCAATCTACGCAGCCTATCGCAGTCCACTGCTGGACATAGGCCTCTCCCATGTTGCGCCACAACACCCTACCCTCCGCGTTCCGCACCCAGTCTGACCCAGCCACTTTCTTTAGGTCCTCGATCCATCTAGTCGGGAGGCCCACGCAACGCTTGCTAATACGCGGTCTCTACTCCAGCACTCATCTGCTCCACCGGCCATCGGTCTGTGTCGGCAGACATAGCCAGCCCACTGTCACTTCAGTTTGCTCACTCTGCACGCTAAGGAGAACCTCAGGTTCTCACAGTAACTACATCGTAATCCTGATAAAATGATGAACTACCCTATACAAACCTTCAGTCCCCACTCGTCTCAAATATGTATGTAGGACGGCCATGTTGTAAGTTGTTCAATTTGATGGTCTTACTACAACCTTAAATATATGTATGTAGGACGGCCATGTTGTAAGTTGTTCAATTTGATGGTCTTACTACAACCTTAAATATATGACCACACCTTTCTGAAACGTGGTCGCTCACAATGGGCCTTATCGGAAGGATAAAAGTCACCCAAAGGGCAATCTAGAGGGCTATGTTCGAAGTTTACCTACGAGATCGAATCAGGAATGAACAGATCCGCAGGAGAACCAAGACAACCGACATAGCCCGAAGAATTGCCAAACTTAAGTGGCACTGGGTAGGGCACATTGGCATTGGGCAACAGATGTCCAATGGGCCGAAAGGTTCTGGAGTGGAGAGTACCGGCAGACGTAGAGTTGGAAGGCTCCAGGAATTCCCTGGGTGCGGGAAGCACAGAACCGGTCGAAGTGGAGGAGCTTGGGTAGGCCTATGTCCAGCAGTGGACTTCTTTCGGCTGAAATGATGATGATGATGATGACCTTTCTGAAATACGCTGTATTGTTTATTTTGTGAATGACATAAATACACTCACGCCTTTTTCTTATGGGGCTAAGTAGAAACTAAAGAATGCCACTTTTTAAGACGCTTGGCCACATGTAATATTTTTTCATGATAATATACAGGGTGATTGGAAGATGGGTGCAAAGCTTTAAGGCGAAGATAGTACAGACAATTTAGAACCATTTAAACCATGGTTGTCTTAGACGAAGTCTTACCAAATATTTTTAACCAAATTTTTAAGTTTTTTTTCGGAAATTCTCAAAATTTAATGTAAACTGCATAATTATGGCCAAATTGAATGATAAATGAATTCATTTTTTATTTATTTAATTAAAGTAATGTGTAAGCAATCAAGCAAAACATGTTTTAGGCTTCTGTGTCATTAGACATTTTTTTTACAGACATTTAAAGCTCAGAAAAAATAAAAAATTTGTACAATACGTCTTTTAAACCTTATTAAAAAAAAAAAATTGGTAAGACTTCGTCTAAGACAACCATGGCTTAAATGGTTCTAAATTGTCTATACTATCTTCACCTTAAAGCTTTGCACCCATCTTCCAATCACCCTGTATATCTTGGCTAGTCAGCAATTAGGTACCTACCTAGTATCCCAGTTGGCAAACCCCAGGGCGAAAGGAGCCAGGTTGAAAAAAAGAACACATTTTTGATCTAATGACTGCCAAAAACTCATAATGACGCAAGCGTGACTGCTGACTCTACTGATAAGATACAAATCACAAACTTAATTACTAACGCATTAGGAGGCCGCGTCGTAGACAAACCACCACCATTGGAATACTGCTGTGACATTCCAGCTACTCTTTGGTTACTCCCTCCTTATCACATGGCCTTGGTATGGGCTCTAACGATTTCCTTTCATCCTAAAATTGCATCACAGAGTTTTAAGTTTCACATCTGCCTAACACGCAGAAGGTTCCCGGTTCGATCCCGGGCGGAAACATAGCTTTTTGAGATTCGGCATTTTTTTTATTAAATTTAAGTCATAGGCTAGCCCGCAGAATTTCAAACTTTTCTTGTTTTAGTTGTAGTTAGCAATTTGCAGGCCAGTAGCTGTCAAGTTAAATGTTTATTAAAATATGTTCCGCCACAGATACAAGTATGTACCTATTAACAGAATAATAATCATAAAAATTATAAAAATAACTCTTCGTTAAATTTTGTAAATATTGAAACACTACATAATTATTTCATGAAATCATGAGATAATAATTATGACGCTTATTCTGGCTTAGAAAGTTTTATTAATGATTCGAATGATTAATTATAATTCTCAGTTCAGGTTATTAGTCTAAAATATTAAGTACTTATTGGGATTTTAATCAAGACATTTTCTGAAGTCTGTGCTGAACAAATGTATTTTCTTTCCGGAGTCTGGTTGGGCAAAATCAACTCATTATTACATACATAATAAACTTAATTTGTAACATCTAATTTCCCTTTCGGGAAAATCAGGTAATGGTATGTTACCTACTTTTGGTAAAATAAAGAAAAAGGTTTTAAATCATATAAACATTCTTATTTTATTCTTCAAATTAAAATTTCTTTAAAATGGGTATCTATATAAACAAAACTTTTATTTATAACTTTTCGAAAAATAAATTATTTTGCTCAGACAAACTAAAGCAATGGAAAAGGAAAATGATTAATTCCGATCAAAAAATTAATTGACTTTACAATCACCTTTTAAAATGTACGACATATTAAATTATTATTTATACAAAAAGGTTAGAATTTCAGATACATATTTGTATGATGAAAATGATGTGATGATTAAAGCTGCTTTATTAACATTAACACATCAATGTGTTAAAATATTTTATCACAGAAAACATCCTTAAAAATACGAATTAAATAATAGTGCAATCACGGTGACTATAAAAATGAGCGAAAATTAGTTTTTCTATAACAAACTTATGTATTACCTTCTTAGTAACTAAAGTATTTACTTAATCCAAATGACTAGATACAATTCGATAGACAATAGTTTCAATAAATACAGAACTAAGTTAGTTAAAACAAATAACTATTAGAGCTTAACAGAAAATGTTTAATATATTAACATTCATGGAAACTAATAACAGATTTAGTTTCTCATAAATAAGATATTATTATTCTTTAAATAACAGTTCCGACAGAAAACAATTAATTTCGTTTTATGAACTTTAAATCATCTTCAGGAAATTAAAAGAGCAAACGATGTTTTTTTTTTTGTCACAACACTACTTCACTTTATGTATACAGGTTTATAACGACTAGAGTTGGGCTGTAATGGAACTTACGAACACTGTTAAACTAGAAATTATTTTGTAAGAAAATTTGCTGTAAGCTATACATTCTTGACTAAATACTGTCGGTTCAGAAGCCCTAACGTCTAACCACCAGTTTTAGCAAGAGTTATTGTGTTACCCAGTAAGTGGGCTATGGAGGTCAGATAGGTAGTCGCTTTTTGTCACTCCATGTAAAATTTAGCTGCATTCGGCTTGACTGGACGCTGACCCCAATATAGTTGAGAAATGACCTAGGCTGGTAATGCAGATTTACGATTTCTTCTCGAGGTGAAGTATGGTTTACAGTTTCTTCCTCAACTACTTCTATTCTTCTTCCAATTTTACTAATCGCTCATACCTGAGAAACAAAAAAAAGAAGTTAATTAAGGTTTATTATTACACAGTTTTACTATCGATCAAACTTGGTTTTTTTTCTGTGTTGGAGTATGTTCTTGTGGCACGTAGGTTAGGTGTTACAGGTTAATACGATTTTCCTTATTAGGCAGACTTCATTAAATTGTTATGCTCAAGTGCAGAGCAGTGGTGCCCCCGTGGTGTTCCGGTGGTGGCCCAGTGGTGGCCCCGTGGTGGCCCCGTGGTGGCCCCGTGGTGGCCCCGTGGTGGCCCCGTGGTGGCCCCGTGGTGGCCCCGTGGTGGCCCCGTGGTGGCCCCGTGGTGGCCCCGTGGTGGCCCCGTGGTGGCCCCGTGGCGACGGCCGCGACTTACGACGTGTAGGACGTTGGTTTGAACCTAGACGGTGCTTTACTTTGTGTCAATTATTTTATCACCACTGCTCCCAAAACGGTAAAAGAAAACATCGTGATTAAACTGGCCTGTCCTAGAACGAAAATTCGAAGACATGTGACATCTACCAACCCGCACTGGGCCCGCGTGGTGGATCACGGCCCACTCCCTCTCACAAAAGGAGGCCTATGTTCCAACAGAGCAGCATAAGTGGAATTTAAAAATGTTGAAATAACTTTTATATTATTATAAATAAAAAATCGTTATTTTAATAGGTGTAGAAAAAACAAAGAAGTACTTACGCTTCAAATGTCCTGCATTTATTCATAAACCAAATCATTCCACTAGCACACCCATTCCCGTTAACTACTGCTCTTCTCGCCCTTCTCAAGCCTTCGATAGACTTTGTCAAACTGCTCACCGGTACACTGTCGAGGCTTTGCACTTGGTCCAAATCACTACTACTTTCAACTTTAGGGTTTAAAACTGTTTCAAGTTTGAGGGTCCTTTTTAATACACTATCAGCACTTTGTAAAGTTAGCATTGATCCCGAATCATGTGCAAAGGGCTTTGAAGAAACTGCGAGTGCGCATAGAAGGAGGCACAGGGAAAACGCGACTGAAACTGGAGTAGCCATCTTTTAGAGTACTACTCGCGTTCACTGCTCGTGAATAAGTGTATGTTTACAGTTCATGTTGGGTTTTTATACTCTAGCGGCGTGCGCGCGCGCACTTGTCTTATACGTACGTGATACTGTCGTAACCAGATCATTATTGACGAAAGCTTGTGTCATACAAGAAAAGTAGTTAGTTTATGGGGAAAATATTTTTATTAAACGATCATACCTATTATCCTGTTTCACACCTTTCTTACTAGGTAGGTAATTGAAAGTTGAAATCAATTTTCACAAACTTTCCAATTTTCTTTTTCTTCACAAATTAGTATCATTCATAATAATGTGAACCTAGAAAAAATAATAAGACATTCAAGAACGAATTTTTTCATCATCATCTCAGTCGGAAGACGTCCACTGCTGGACACAGGCCTCCCTTAAGCATCTTCACAACGAGTGGTTCTACATTATTAATATCCAATGGATTCCCGGTCTAAAAAATGTAAATGGACCGCTATACTCAGCAGCGAGCGAGCGATTAGGGAGAAGAAGGCGTACCTACTCGCCACACACCAAATAGAACATTTTGGTATAAATATCATTTAATTTTATGTGATCGTGTCAGCCGAGTCTTGGGTAAAACCCCGCTAAAAATATTACGATAACTCACCGCAAATAAAAAATGTATATGTTATGAAATTGTGATTAACATATAACGCAAAAAGTAGTATGTAATACAATAGTAACAGAAATGTAATTAATCATGAGGAATAAATAAAAAAATTAACAATACAAGCGGATTATCGCCCCACTGCACGGCAAAGGCTTCTTCCCATTCAGAGGAGGCACGAGCATTGATCACCACGCTTACTGATCACCACGCTTACTCAAGACGGGTTAGCGGTGTCAGACTTACATTGATTATAATGTACATGATGTAACAATGTTATATTGACAGTTCTATAGGATCACCTTATTCCTAATATGACATTTTAACCGAGGCAGCTTCATTTTATCAGCCATGTGGTTGCTTTCTGGAAATACCCAAAATCTAGTTTATATAAAGTGTGTTCAAATAATGGCTATTAACTTATCCTTTGAAAATGTTAAAGTTATCTTTAGCATATGTTTTTGCTACTAATATTGCTGTTAATTCTGCTATTCGTTGCTCCATGATCAGTACAAAATCTCTTCCATTCATTCAATGATATAATTATATGATTATCATCCCTCGTGGTACAATCCTTTTTTTATGCCTCACGTTTCGTTAAGGCTGGGCCTCCTTATATGTGATCCTGATAAGCCCTCAATGTACGAGCGATTTTTAACGCGACGATTTATTATCGCGCAATGCTTAGCGCACCCACTCACAGAGAGGAGGCCTTAGTCCCAGCAGTGGGAACGACAGGCTAATTATTAGTAAGCGTGTGTGTTCAGCGCCGACACTTGAAAGTAACAGTGCGCTTACTGGATTTCCAACGTACTGCTTGGCGCCAAAAGTGGAAATTTCAACAGAGTTGAAAATTTTAATTAAAAATCCTTCGCCATCAACAACCGTGCTTTTGGCGACTAACTGTAGTCTGAAAGTCGCAAGCAAATTTGTAATTAGTTCGTTCGTTCGTTCCATATTTGTTCTACGATTGCGATTGGTTGCAATTCATCGTGACCACAACCGTTTTATAAAGAGCAAAATAATTTCAAATTTTAACCATTGTTTACCGCATCATAGCTTAATGTCTCTTCTGGACTCATCAGATTGTGAACCTATATATACAGGGTGTGGCTTAAATAGTGGTCCACCGTTAAGGATTTGATATACCAGATAATTTACTATAACATGTTACAATTTTAACCATTTTTAGCCAAGGATTCCGAAAATATTTATTTTAAGTATGTTTTTTATTTACGAAATTTCTACCTTTTGTAATCAATAAAAAATGAAAAAAAAATGGTTTTTGTTGAAACTACAACAAAGTAATTTCAAAACCATATTTTTTAAATGCTTACCGAAATTTCTATTCGATATTTAAAAAAAAAAAACAAAAAAATATAGTATCGGAATCCTTGGGTAAAAATGGTTAAAATTGTAATATGTAATAGTAAATTATCGGGTATATAGAATCCTTAACGGTGGACCACTATTTACGCCACATCCTGTATATTACCTTATATTTTTAATGTATAAGTCGTTATTTAAAATAAAAATCTTTAGGGGTGGGGTTGGACGGATGGATATACAGAAAGACGGTATCGCCGAGGCCGGCCCAGAAAGAGGTAGCGAGATGACCTGGACGGGAGGGTTGGTTCAAGATGGTGCAGGAAAGAGTTCCTGGAAGAGGAGGAGACTTGGGGAAGGCCTTTGCAGCAGTGGGACAGTATAGGTGAACATCAAAATAAAAACATTAGTCTCTAAAGGTTAAGGCTGTCAGAGCCATTTATAATCTACGTCGCCGCGAATCCCTCAGGGAACTGTTTAAAAGGATTAATATTAGGTCTTTACCTATGAAATTGCCGTTTTGCAGTACTGGCCATTTCAAATCAAAATAATTTTTGTTTGGGTAAGAATTCTAATTTCAAATTAGTTTTATTTTAAAAACATGGATTTTTTTTTCCAAAAGTAGTCATTTGTTTATTGATTAGTGTTACATTTTCATCGCATTTCAATCTTTTTCGTCATCATGGATACGTTAAAAATTCGAGTAATTATGGAATATGAGTACCGTCGTGGCAGCAACGCGGCACAAGCGGCACGCAACATCAACGACGTTTACGGAGCTAACACTACAAACCAACGCACCACCTGTTATTGGTTTGCTCGCTTCCGTTCTGGAAATTTCGACCTGAAAAATGAACCTCGCGGTCGTCCGAAGACTTTGGTCGACAATGACGAATTAAAGGCGATTGTGGAAGCTGATGATACACAATCTACGGCTGAATTAGCAGCAGCTTTCGACGTTAGCGTCAAAACAATATTGGTCCATTTGCGTCAAATTGGCAAGGTAAAAAAGCTTGACAAATGGGTGCCCCACGAACTCAATGATCGTCAGCGCGAAGTACGCGTCGAGACGTGCCTTGCACTGCTCAACAGACACACAAATGAAGGAATTTTGAACCGCATTGTTACCTGCGATGAAAAATGGATTCTGTTTGATAACCGCAAGCGCTCAGCAAGTTGGTTGGATCCTGGTTCAGCACCTAAACAATGCCCTAAACGAAAACTTACCCCTAGAAAAGTGATGGTCACTGTTTGGTGGTCTAGCGCCGGTGTGATTCATCACAGCTTCTTACCAAACGGGGTGAGCATTACTGCAGATGTGTACTGTGAAGAACTGAACACAATGATGGAGAAGCTGGCACATCTCCAACCAGCATTGGTCAATCGCTCGTCTCCGCTGCTCCTGCACGACAACGCGCGACCTCATACTGCACAGCAGACGGTCTCCAAGTTGCAAGAACTGGGGTTGGAAGCTCTCCGTCATCCGCCCTACTCACCAGACCTTGCGCCTACAGACTACTACTTTTTCCAGAATTTGGATAACTTCTTGGCGGGAAAAAAATTCAATACCCGAGAGGCAGTACAAAATGCCTTTGAAGAATTTGTTGCCTCCCGTCCAGCTGATTTCTTTAAGAAGGGCATCAATAAACTGCCACTGCGATGGCAAAGATGCATTGATTGCATGGGTGATTACTTCGATTAATACAAATAAAAAATACATGAAAAAAATTCGTTTAAATTTTTTCATACAAAACGGCAATTTCATAGGTAAAGACCTATTATTATGACGGTACCTTGCCAATTCATTTATGAAAATATTATGTATGTAAGAAAAAATCTACATCTTTTTAGTAAAATAAGTGATAGACATAATTTTAATACTAGAAACAAAGTGTTTGCATTGTGACGTTTTCATTCATTCTAGCACTTCCCTCGCGACTTTTTTCTAGCGAATTTCGAAATCCGCTCGAGCAAAGTTTTTATTAATTTACAAATTAACTTAATCTTATATTTCGACGCATCCCCCTCCTGCGCTGTTACTTCGTTTTCACTTAGCATTTTTTCTGACATTTCTTATTTTTGCTCGGTTCCTAAGGGTCAAAGAGCGTGATGTTAAATAGTGAAAGTAATTTCTCAAATCCGAATGGTAACTAGTTAGTAGATCGGCACGTTCAAACAAAAATAACTATTTAGCCTTATTTTATTAGGATCAATTAGCACATTAGTCCGAAACCGGTCAAAGTGGCGGAGCTTGTTCCAGCAGTGGGCGTCTTTCGGCTGAAATGATGATGATGATGATGAGCATATTAGTACTGATTAGATTTATTCCCATTTTCTATGTAAAGTCACTTTTTCTATTGAGTCAACAGTTTTCTAAGATGGAGAAGGATAGTTTGAATCACTCTTAAAACAGAACAATGCTAACCCTAACCAACTTAAGTCAGTTAATAAGCAACAAGCGATCTGCTCATGCGTCGCGCTTTGTTTTGCTACTGATGAGGCGACAAGTAGGTAAAAAGCCACGAGTTTTATCTGTTAAATATTAATACATTATATTACACACATTTTTCTTCTTGGCGTGTCGATAGCAATCTAAATACAGTCAGCCTAGAGTTTGGCTATGAGGTTGGCACTTTCAGCAGCGTCCATCAGCTTCAGTAGGTCCAGTAGCGTACAAACAACAGGATACGCTGGACATGATAAATTAAGGCCCCATTAATCACATTAAACTTCCGGAATTCTCTTAATGAGTGTCAAGTTTTAATTGTGATTTATTATTTTAATATAATATTAGAAAAGGTGAAGCAGTTGATTGCCTCGGACACCATGGCCTTGCTTGCAGCAAGAGCGCTGGTCAGCTGGCACGGCACGCCAGCATTAATGACATCATCCCTCGGGCTCTTGTCACCGCCGTAAGTCTATATCATCAATTTCAAACATATTAACGGTGGCAAAAAAATTACTTACCTTGTGTAACTGCAACTACCACTTTTTGGTAAAGTTTTTGTAACGGTTTTTTCCCGCGAAATTCAGTACCAACTTCTACAATTTCTGACAGGCATCTGGAGTGCCGGGGTGCCAGCTGTCTTAGAACCCAACGGCTTGGCATGCGACGATGGGAAGAGGCCAGACGGAATGACCATAATGCCTTGGAAGTTGGGTAGATCATTGGTGTGGGATGCTACCTGTGTCGACACCCTCGCGCCATCCCATCTTCTGAGCACGGCGGGCTGTGCTGGTGCAGCTGCTGCAGGTGCAGAAAGCCTCAAACGGCGCAAATATAACAACATTATTCGGAGCTATATGTTTGAGCCGTTTGGGGTTGAAACACTAGGGCCGTGGGGTCCGAGTGCTCATCGAGTATTTCGAGACATCGCCAAGCAGTTGATCGAATCTTCACGTGACCAAAGGGCTGGCCAATTCTTCGCTCAAAGAATCAGCATTGCCATCCAACGTGGCAACGCTGCCAGCCTTTTGGGCACTTTTCCCACTGACAGCGATGCGGACGAATTCTTTGATGCCCAGTGAGCTTTTCCCTTTTTACTTTATATACCTACTTGTTCTTAATGATGGTGATAACCGCATCAAAATCCACTGTGTAAATAGTATAAAAGACCTAATCGGTGACACAAACAAGAGAAAACAGTCACTTTATTTTATACGAGTACATAGGTTAAATTATGGATTATTCGACCATTTTCCGCAGAAAAACAATTACCAAAATCTAGGTAGAAATGATGTTGAGTTCAGAACAGAATCTGTAAAATAAACGAAAGGTCAAGTTCAATGAATTAATGTTTGGCGGCAGTGTATCAGTCACAATATTTTACATCATCCTGCTCATTATTGAATTATTTAAATCCTTTACAATTGAATTGAAACTGTTTTTTATTCATTTTACAAATAAATTTAACGGCTTTTCATTCATTTTACAAATGAATTTATCGGTTTTTCATTCATTTTACAAATGAATTCAATCAATGAATTCATTGGCACCTCTTTACTTTAGCACTTTCATAACGATTTAACATAAAGTTCATGTAGGTACCCGATGTGTCATAATTCTACTCATGATTAAACGATTAGTGATTGTGATGCAAAATAATTAGCAGCTGTTGGTCGTCCAGTTGCGGGTGTGACAACGTATATGTATATTCCCCTCGGTACATTCCTCACGGGACGCCCCTGAGTTCGGAGCTATTTATAACTTGTGTATAAGAGGCTATGTTGTTCCCTTAATGATAGCGTGGTGGTCGGTCACGGCTCACATGGGAATAAGCCAATTGATGCATTATGCGAGGACCAGCCCCTCTATTTAGGACTTCTCCTTATCTCATACTACGCTCAATTCTATCATATACGACGTGTTTTCTGTTACGTATCGTTGATTTATTATATATACATACAAATAATTATGTGATCATCACTTTGTGTAACACGATGATGTTCTAATACTTCCTGTCACTGTTGTTTACGTTGCTCATAGTGGTATATACGAGTTGGTACCATAGCTAAAACATAAAAATAAAAACTTTAAACAAAAATAGAACGGGGAATTATAAAACCGATTGAATAAAAAAATACTTAGCGACTGATGATGAGATACTGTTTTATTAACTTGACCGGTATGAATTTGAGTAAGCGAAAATTAACTGAACTAACGACGAATATTGATTAATAATAAAATCCAGAATGAGCTTACAAAAAGTGGGTTGTGATTAATCCATTTCAGATATTAAAATTCTAGCCGTGCGACTAAATTACTAAGTGAGCGACTAGAAATACAGAGAGAGGGTAACTTCAATATTAACATAGAGACGATTATTGCAATTAAGGTTTTACATAACGAACTACTAAAAAGTTCACTTTTAGCAACGTTTTGGAAGCTACTTTATTAATGATTATTGCTACTGATATTCTATTTGAGGTCTTATGTTTTATTTTTATTTTGATACGATTTTTTAATGAAAACTACAGATTGTTTGATGAGCGCGAATTCGAATGGGGGCGGGGCGACGTATCGATGCAGTCAGGTGAGTTGGGCTGCGAACCAATAGCGTTGCACCATGCGCTCGCACCACTGGCTCGCACACAGCATTGTGCGTTTGTTTATGGATGTCGGTTGTTTGTCTTTTTGTAAAGCAGGTTTTTTAGAGGTATGAATGTAAAAAAGGCGTGAATTACATTAAATAATTGGCGATGACACGCTCACAATAGGAATGGTTTTAATTTTGACAGTCCGACCACATTCATTGCGTTACGTTATTGAGCAGGCAAATTTTTCGAACTTATATGTAACAATGGATTAGCAATACCATCAAAATGATTCAGATTGATTGTGAAAACTTTTATTTATCAAATGTACTTAAAAATTAAAACTACGATATACAAAATAAATACAAAAAACAAAAGGACACTTAGGCGTCGAAGTATTCCTCCGCATCGCTGTCATCAGGAAACGTGCCCAGAAGACTGGCAGCATTGCCACGTTGAATGGCAATGCTAATTCTTTGGCCAAAGAACGACCCAGCCCTCTGGTCACGTTAAGTGTCGACCAGCCGGCGAGAAATTTCCTTAAAGAGGAGACGTGCACTCGGGCCCCATGACCCGAGCGTTTCGACCCCAAACGGCTCAAAACTGTAGTTACCCATAAGGTTACAGTATTTACGCCGCTTGAGGGTCTCAGCAACAGCAGCAGCGGCGCCAGCACAGCCCGCCGTGCTAGGAACATGGGATGGCGCAAGGGTGTCGACACATGTTGCGTCCCACACCAGAGGTCTTCCCACCTTCCAAGGCAATAACGTCATGCCATCGTGTCGATTGATTGTGTGTTACGCAATCAGGTGTACTTTTCATAATCTGTATGCACTGAGTTTTGATGCAATTATTTCATTACTTCATTGTTACACCACTCTATCTTATCCTTAAATAACATACAATTATTATTGTGCAATCGCAGATACAAAGTCAACTAACATATTTATGGGCCTTTGAAATAACGAATTATTTTGAAAATGGCGCAACATTTGTTTTAGAAATAATGTGTTTTCGTGTTGCGGGAAACATGTTGCTAGCAACATGAAAAGTTGCAATGTTATTGACAACATGTTACGTATTCAGGGTAAAGAAACGTTGCATGATAATGTTGCCAGCAACATTTCGATGTTGTGAAGAAATGTTGCGCAACTGTCTGTCAGGTTTGTTTCCAATGAGGCAATACATTACACAAACATATTGCAGTAAAAATATTGTGCAAGTTTTTTTGCCATGCAATACAGGCCGTTATATACATCACAAACACTTTGTACCTGGCAGGAAATCGGAATACACTTTTCAAAAGTTTATAATTCATTCCATTTTTGATTTTGTTAATCTCAGTATTCGCCTGGAGTCCGGAAAAGAGGGTGCCATGGGTTTTCTCAATTCGGTATGAAAACGTATTGAATGGTTGTGAATAGCAATGCTGATGCTGAGCAGTGAGTCGCTTTACTAAGGAAGGGGACAAAAGACGTCACTAGCAGGGACAGCGTAGTAGTCATCAACTCATCATTCTGATAGGGTCATAGTCTGAGATATCATGGCGTTGTTCAATGAAACTTCCTGCCGTAGTATGAGTCGATTCGGTTACTATTTCGTTGAATGTAATTGATGCTTTATACGGTGACTCATACGCATAGATCGCTTACGGGATGCGCGAAACTGGGCTATCAAAGTGTCATGTCTGGTTCAATGATTGTTAGCTACCCAAAGATTGAATGCCTCGTTGGTCTAGTGGTCACAAGCGCTACTGCTAAACATGAGATCCTGGGTTCGATGCCCAGCAGGCCGGGCAAATTATTATTGGGTTTTCTATCTTGAATTTTGAGACTCCAGACTGCTGCTGAGGTCTGAGAGGAGTCTGGATTTATGCCCGAATGATGGCCATAGGCTTGCCCCCACCACGTGGGACTATTTACTACAAGTACACCTCTGATGGCCATAGGCTTGCCCCCACCACGTGGGACTATTTACTACAAGTACACCTCTGATGGCCATAGGCTTGCCCCCACCACGTGGGACTATTTACTACAGGTACACCTCTGATGGCCATAGGCTTGCCCCCACCACGTGGGACTATTTACTACAGGTACACCTCTGATGGCCATAGGCTTGCCCCCACCACGTGGGACTATTTACTACAAGTACACCTCTGCCCAACTCTTCGGGGAAACAAGGCATGATGTTATGTTATATGTGCTTTTGTTTGTCGAATTTGATAGTAAACTATCCAAATCAGATGATGATTAGACAAAATATGATAGAAGAGTTAAACAATATACCTAATTAAAGGACCACAATGATAAATAGATGTATACAGATAATAAAATTACTTGTGTATTACATAGGTCGGCAGGACGCGTCACTTGTAAGCATGAATTCAGTCCATATTTCTGAACCTTGTGTTGAAATCTCTCGTGAGTACTTGAAAAAATATTTGCTGCTCCATACATTTTGACCGCGTAGGTATTGCATTATTCTATGAAACAGCAGTTTTTGATACCCGAAGAAATAAATCTAATTTCATGGGGTCTAGAATCATGTGTTTGTAACAGGACTTATCTATGTGAGGGTAGATTTATGTTAGTAATCTTTTAGTGAACTGTTCATGGATGGATCTTGTTATAGTCGAGTTACGTTTGTGTAATTTTGTCAAAAGTCACTGTCAGTTATTAAATCATTTTTACATTGAAGTTAATTGTCATTTTAACAAGTTGACTATAACGACTGACATGAGGCAGTCTTGAACGAGGCACCGGAGTGACAAGTTTTAAGGTTAGTGAAATAATGTAAAATGTACTGAACTATGTTGAATAATTTATAATAAATATTGTTACTTCGTTGATTTATTTGTTGTTTAAATTCTGTGATTCCCTTCTGAGATAAGTCTTACATCTCAGAAGTGGGATTCGCGAGACATTTTGTTTTGTGATGAACCACCCCACGAGCTCGACCGCCAAACTATATTTATTTTAAAACGGAAAATCAATGCAATAACAAGAAGAAAAATAAGAATATGTGCGGTTTAACATTACATGATAACAATATACACCCTGATTTGGCCGATTGAACCGGATTCAGTTTATTTTTGATAAATGTTTGTTTTTGATGGTTAAATATATTAGATATATCGCAATGATAATATAGATAGTTATGTGGAAATATTAGTCTAAAATGGCAATCGAGTATGATTAACGCCAAGGAATGATAAAAGCCTTCTAAAATAATTATCAGTTTTTGTGATGAATACAAAAATAAATAAAAAAACGTGGCTACCTATTTTCTTTCAATTTTGTGTTTCCTCGTTAGAGGTAGTTTATAGATATAAAAGTTTAGAAGAGAAATATGGTGAACATATATTATTAACTAGAAATCATTAAAGAACCCTAAAACCACCATTTTTGTAATGCATACAGATTAAAAACACAAATACCATAAAGAGAAATAAATAAAAATGCAATCATGTTATGATAGACTGAGACTAGTAAATAGTTTCAAAATGATGTTGAAATACCTACGTTAAAATTTAAATTTGGTGAGTTTGTTTTGCAAGATTAATTAGTACACAATACATTAACAAAATGTTCTGAGTTCCAGGAAAATGAGCGACAAAGAACCCAATCCGGATTATCGCCGCACCAGCAACTTTTCTGGCAACTACGAAAGACAGAGCAAACATAGTAATGAAAAATCCCGAAGTCGAAAGCGAAACCTATGGGAAATCGAGAGGCACAGTCGTAGCCACAGTCACAGTAGCCGTAGTGATGACCAACAACAAACGCAAGGATCTCGGGGGCGCAGTCCAGTTCGTGATCATCGGCACAGCAGCGCAACGCGTCATCAGCTAAGAAGCCGAAGCATAAGCAGCACGCGAACGCTACTCGAGCAGGAACGCGAGTTATCTAGGGAGAGGGAAAAATTAAGAACGCTTGAAAACCAGGTACGCAAAGAACGAGAGAGATTAACGGAACGGAACAGATCAAGTAGGCGTTTCGAGACGCCTGAGCCTGGCCCGAGTAATCGTGGGCAGACAAACGCTAGCAATATAAGCTCAACTCGGTACCGATCCTTAATCACTCCCGTGAAACGACACACACCCAGTGATGGAACATATGAAGCACATGACAGCAAGAAAACAAAATATATGACTACGGGCCTGTTTGAGGTTTTTTTTAAAACTTCTTAAGTCTAAAGCAGGGTATCATGAATCGTTTTCGACTGCAACTTTGAATAACGTCATTCCAGACTTCGACCCCATGTCAAAAGAACAGACTATTAATATTTGGCTCGATAAAGTCGATGAATGTTCCGATATTTATAATTGGAACGATAAGCAAACGATTCACTATGCCCTACCTAAACTCACCGGACTGGCTAAGACATGGTTCCAGGGTCTGCCCTCTATTAAGCATACTTGGCTTGAATGGAAGTCGATGCTACAGGAATCATTTCCTGCAACCGAAAACTATGCGGCACTCTTAACAGATATGCTTAATAGACGGGTACGCTGTGGAAAATCTTATGAACTTTATTATTCGAAATCTTATTTATTTTGCGAAAATTAATTTACTAAACAGATGTAAGATCTATGGAAAGCAAGCAGTGGATTGTTTACTTTATGGGTTGAAGACAGGGGATTTCGTGTAGGTGCTCAGGCAGCTAAATTTGATAAACCAGAAGATTTACTTGAATTCTTTAAAACGATTAAGTAACAATATAGAAGTCGGTCGGATTTTAACAAAGATTTGAAACAGGAGCGTCCTAGCAGTGCATCAATAAGTAATAACTCGACCAAGAATACAGATAATATAGCGTCAAATAAGAATAGTGGCGAGAGTGGGTCAATTAAGTGCTTTAACTGTCAGGGTGTCGGTCTCCCCAGCTTTAAGTGTCCTAAATCGATCGTCAAGTTGACTAACTGTAATTTTATGGGACATGACAGTTTCCACTGTAATCCAGGAGGATTAAAGGATCTATTTCTATAGATTCTTTAATCTAGGACCTCTAAAGAGGTCCTTGAGGTTTTCTTCAGTGAAAATAGTAACGACAAGTAGGTACAAACTAAACGACATCGCTATAGTGTGCCAACTTGGTTCAGGTAGTCAGGCAACATTCATTCTTAAAAATAATGCTTTAAGGTGAATCTACTCGACATTTTTCCATGGAAGCTTCGGGAGTGAATTATTCCACTATTAGACTAAGTAAGAAAAGTTAGTGAGAAGAGTTTAGATTAAGAATGGTATGGTCTTGTCTCATTATTAATTATGTTTGTATGGAAACAGAATACTAAAATAAAAAGCCATTATAAAGTTAAGAGCCCACAAAGATTAATTTATTTGCTAATTTAACCTTAATTTGGGCGTGTTTGAGTAATAAAGAAGTGTAGTCTCCAAAACCAGGTCGGTACCGACAGAGCACAAATATCTAGAAATTCAATGGGCTTTGTTGGTCATTGATTTATGCAGTGGTTTTTTTCATAAAACCCGATTTTCCGAAAGACGTTTCTCCCGCCTCCATGACTTGACGTGGCCCGATTTCTTTTTACGCGCCTGTTTTATTGTGAATGATCCTGCATCTCACTGAATAACGATCCCCGACCGACTCTTGCTCGTTGAAGCGCCAGCCCGCGCCGCAGCTGAGCCAGTAGCTTTAAATTCCCCGATCAATAATAATAATGCCAATATTTTGATCCAGCCTGTCCCCAATGGCTGTCCCCCTATCAGTGACGCCCTGAGCCGAGGCCCGTACCCCAAAAGGGGTGCCCTCAGCGTGCAGTCGCTTAGTTTGTAAGCCCTGGCTGGAGGCGTTAAGTTAACTCTTAACAGCAGCCCCAAGATAGCCCGGTTAAGCAGTCACGGCCTCTCAAGGTCAACTGCGAGATGAACTGAATAACGTTGTGCGTGTAGACTAGCGTCTCACTGCTCATCACTAATACTACCTCTGTCGGACACGATGTCTGGTGAGACAGCGTGCTTTTTGGCCAGGCCCACCAATGAGTTCCGGCCCGCGACTAGATTCCCCTTAAGATTAGTATTGAAGTGGGGAAGCGTTAATGGCCCATATTTAATAGGATTAGGAACGTTCCATACTTACTGCTAGGGCGTACTTTAGTAAATGTAGATGTGCGAGGTATTTCGGAAAGGGATATCGAGGTGTTTATTGTAGATGATCACTTAATTAATTGTCACGTTGCTTGGGCATAGCGTTACTGAAAGATCTACACTTAAGATTATTAAATCTCCAACCGATCTAATAGTTGAACGGGTACGACAAGATGACTATTCTAAATTACATCTATAAACAACTTGTGATGTTGCAGTGGACGTCGGTGTGATGGTATCAGTCCCTGTAAGTTCAAACGTTGCTTGTACCGGAAATATCTATGTAGGCGGATCGGTAAGGGGCTGCGCTGGTCATGAGCACTATCTATTACCGGCAGAATATTAAATTCATAATTCTAAATGTCATTTATTAGTTCAAAATGTCGATCTAAGAAGTTAGAAGCAAATTGTCTGGGACCATACAGGATTAAAAAAAAAAAAAAAAGTAAGTACATATTACCAAACGATCGATCCCTTGTTATAGACCCCTTTGATATGAAAATGGCAAGTACGAACAATTGTTGCTATTGGAAAATATCCATGGTTGCGTTTTAATGCCCCCCTGCTTGCTGGTCCAGCGATGACAGTGACGATGAGAGTGATAGCAATTAAAACGAATGATTTTGTTTTTATTTTAAATCATGTTGGTATTTTTAAGAATTGGTTGATATGTTTGCGACTTATTTTTATACATGATCTTTAGTTGATAATTTGGGATGATTGTGATGTACTAGCTCAATAGTGTCTGGCATATGAACTTGCCAGCCCCTAAGAGATAAGTGAGGGTGCTTTGAGTCGGGCAGGATTGGCGTTGGGATTCGCCGCCCAGGATTGGCTCAAAGTACCGCTGCCGATGACGGAGTGACGGTGAAGGAAGTAGCCTCACTTCGCTCGGCAATAGATATGACAATAGATTGAGTGACAATGTTTGAACTGGGCAGGATTGGCGTATGAACTCGCCGCCCATGAATAGTTCACAACGTTGCGGCTGGAGCGGTGTTAGAGTGAAGGAAGTAGCTCTCACATCGCTCGGCAGTAGAAATAAGAATAAATTGAACGAGAATGTTTGAACTGGACAGGATTGGCATATGAACTTGCCGCCCATGAGTAGCTCAGAACATTGCGGCTCGAGCGGTGTTAGGGTGAAGGAAGTAGCCTTCACATCGCTCAAGCTATAGAATAAACGACAATAATCATCTAGTATTAATTGTTTGCAAGAATTGAGACTAAACTGAAGCATTATGTTATTATTATGAAATATTACCTAACCTAATTATGTACAGGTTATTTTAATAAGTGTGAATGAAAGATAATTGTTGGATTGATAGAAAATACTCCTCAAAACGATCACACACCTCGTATACAATAATAAGGAACGAAGGGACTCGTTCTTGAAGGATGGCCGACTGTAACAGGACTTATCTATGTGAGGGTAGATTTATGTTAGTAATCTTTTAGTGAACTGTTCATGGATGGATCTTGTTATAGTCGAGTTACGTTTGTGTAATTTTGTCAAAAGTCACTGTCAGTTATTAAATCATTTTTACATTGAAGTTAATTGTCATTTTAACAAGTTGACTATAACGACTGACATGAGGCAGTCTTGAACGAGGCACCGGAGTGACAAGTTTTAAGGTTAGTGAAATAATGTAAAATGTACTGAACTATGTTGAATAATTTATAATTAATATTGTTACTTCGTTGATTTATTTGTTGTTTAAATTCTGTGATTCCCTTCTGAGATAAGTCTTACATGTTATGGAGTACTGTGTTAAATGTTACAACAAAATCAAAGTCAAAGTCAAAGTTTATTGCGAACTAAGTGTACAGTGTTGGTGTTATCTGGTGTTAGTGCTTATGACTTAGCAGCCTTTTACAAGCATTGCAATTCATCCTAAATTAGCATGCATTAAAGATTATTATTATATTATTATTTTCTTACAAATTATAGATTATAGCTAAGACCAGATTAATGTCAATAATAATGAATTTAATACAATTATTCAGCAATATTCAAGTCATTCTTTTCAGGTAGTATAAATTATAATTAAAGTATCATAGTTATGAAGTTAAATAGGATAGGATAGACTAAATCTTATGGTTTGTATAGGACAGATCGCCACTTTTGTATATTAGAGAAAAACGTTATTTTAAGCTAAATTCTAGAAATTCTTTCACTGAGTAGAAACATTTTTGAATTAGGTATAGTTTTAGCCTTTTTTGGAATATTGTTACTGATTTTTCAGTTTTAAACATGTTTGGCAACTTATTATATATTTTTATTGCCATATAATATGGGCTATCACTTAACATTTTTATTCTTGAGGATGGAGCGCATAACCTCTTTTTATGGCCATTGGCCATGGTATTTTTAAATACCTTGTGATATATTGCAATTAAATGAAAGGAAATTTAAAACTCATATTAAAAGTAAACTTTGTAAACAAGCGTATTACAAATTAGAGGATTATATCCAAGATAAGAATGCTTGGAAACATACTGGTCCTGCTCCATAGGACAATCTAGAGTCTAGACAAAATCAAACTGGTTGCTAATTGAATTGTATAATCAATGTCATATAATTATATAATTATATGACATTGATTTAAACTCTAATTAATATAACTGTATTGCTTCAATTTGATTCTGTTTACTTATTTTGGTATGGTAATTTTATTCTGGGTGCATCGTTTTCACACATAATCATTTAATGAATGTACTATGTTAAATATTGTACTTGAAACATTTTAAAAGAGTAACTAACGGTGGAGTTTCTTGCCCATTCTTCTCCACACGAAACTACATTTTGGAAGGGGCGACTAGAATCAATTCTATTTTAATGTAAATGTTGACGTTCAAAAGTGCCTTTTAAGTGCCTATTTGAAATAAATGCTTTGACTTTGACCTTGACTTTGTGTTGAATTTGTGATTTCAGTTTGTATGTCGATGTCTCTGACACCCGGTCGGCTACGGTACTGACTCATTATTTCAGTTTGTATGTCGATGTCTCTGACACCCGGTCGGCTACGGTACTGAATCATAATTTCAGTTTGTATGTCGATGTCTCTGACACCCGGTCGGCTACGGTACTGAATCATTATTTCAGTTTGTATGTCGATGTCTCTGACACCCGGTCGGCTACGGTACTGACTCATTATTTCAGTTTGTATGTCGATGTCTCTGACACCCGGTCGGCTACGGTACTGAATCATTATTTCAGTTTGTATGTCGATGTCTCTGACACCCGGTCGGCTACGGTACTGAATCATTATTTCAGTTTGTATGTCGATGTCTCTGACACCCGGTCGGCTACGGTACTGACTCATTATTTCCCAGGCCGCAGTCGATAGATGTTATAAACGGTATTTCATAAATTATGATGAAACTTTAATAATATGCCGTTTATAACATACGGTAACATAGGGTTTATATTATTAACATAGGTAGGTAATCTTTGTTATGTGATCGTAATTTCATCATACAATGTATCACAACCATATCATTGGAATGATCGCATTCGCTGGCAGTGCAAAAATAACGGTATTTCCCTGTAGGCAAGCCAGTCAAGCTACACAGCTCCAGTATAAGGTGACTTCTCATTGTACGAAAAGCCTATTCAATGCGAGATCAGCCAAAACTGGAAACGTATAGCGTATACGTATATGTATCTGTGTGTACTACTCGGTTGTTGTACCCCAGTATCATTTATAGAATCTTCAATTTTAGAATTTAGGACAATAAAGTCATGAGAAAAGGTCACTGCAAGTACATGCAATAAAGTGCATAAAATTCACACGTTGCCTATGGAAAATAATATATTATTTAAAAGTGTCGTTTCGCCCAATTTGGACGAGTAATTTCGTGCCATAGACTATGAAGCCAAATTAAAGTGATAACTTGATAAACCGGTTAACGAATTCTGTAAATACAATATATTTTTTTGACGAACGGTACCTTTTTTGCCAAAAATGTAGTATAGGTTAGGGTCAGCTTAGATAACTCAATCTTTGCACGTCTACTGGAAGTGTCTAAATAAGTAAAAAATAGATCAATCAGTCTTCCTTACTGCAATAAACATCTGTATAAATCTGTTTTGTTTTCATGTTTTTTTTTTGAGTCTTTTTATTTTTTTGTATGCACGTCTTTCTGTGACAAATAAATCTAATTATATTTCTTTCAATCAGCCTGACAAAACACAGAGTAGTTATAAATAGTAAACATAATAGTTACGTACTATTTAAAAAAAAACATATAGATATGAATTAAACCGTGGCTCGAAGTTCATAGCAAATTAATGGCTAAGTATAGATAAGTAACCTTAGCGCAAAGTACGAAACTAACCCAAAAAACTCACACCCAAGCAGCACGCACCGGCCGCGGCGGCGCCGGCGCACGCGCATAAGACTTGTTACCGACAACTTAATCACACAGCTGCAACGTCAAAGAAGTATTTAATTTGTCTTAGATAAAACGGTAGCTGTTGATTAATAATTTGTACCAGATTAGATACTATAGAATACTTTATATTGTACACCATAGAAAAGATATTTCAAGACCTTGACATTTCGGGAATTCCTTATGTGTAGTTCCAAAGTCGGAAATCGAAGATCGGAAATATTCTACATAATAAAATGACAATATGTTAATTTTATTCACCAGCGCAACTCAAAAAGCCCTTTTAGCCGTTAGTCCCGGCTTTCTTTAACAGTTGTTGCGGGTAATCAGAAGCCCGAAAGTCTGACAACCAGCCTTGCTAAGGAGTATCGTATTACCCAGGCATAGCCTTAGTTAGTATAGTAGCCATATAATGATCGGAAAGTCGGATTAGGAAAGACCACATAAAATATATCTCACGCATATTCCTTTTAAGTTTTGGTATACTCCACACCACCACATTGATGTAGGTAATTATTACTATGACTCAAGATGTCGTGTCATTCACGGCACATAATATCACAATTACAAATCTAATCATCGCGTTGGGGAAAATGATCGTAGTCTATAAATAAATGACCATGTATAGCACAACAATTTTTCCCGGACGTATGTAGGTAAATCATACTACTACTATCATAAAACATATGATGTTAATAAAACAAAGTAGCAGAAATGCTCAAATCATTTATCATTAAGCGGTGCGGTCATAATATATACGAAATATGACCGCACCGCTTAATGATAAATGATAAGTGATAAATGATTTTATTTCTCTAAGTAGGTTTGTACAAACACTTTTACACGTCAATCATATTTTTTTAAACTAGATGAGGTCGGCGTTTCCTATCTGACTTCTCTGAGAAGAAACGCCGAAACAAACTCAGAGGTCACTTAGAGATCTTCGTAACTCAACAAAGGATTTAAAGCGGGTTTCACCACCCCCCCAGTGGGTTCCCGCATTGTTGTTGCGGGGCGGGAGGGGGGGGGGGGTCAGTAGCCGTGGTCAACCTCCCACAGTGAAGCGAAGAGGAACCCCAAGGGGGGGCCGCTCGTCAGGGCTTTTGCCTCCAAGCCGACGACGTAGTGGCCAAAAAGTAGGTTGCGATGAGATGCATCGCAACTGAGGCGGGCTGCTATGTCGAATGGGAGGCATCGCAGCTGAGAGTTACAGGCTGCGGCGGAGGAATGCCGCTACTTCTGAGTAGCGCTCTTCCCTTCCGTGGCCTGGACGGGGCCGCCACCGTTTGATGGCGGACGCGCTGGGGCCGCAGGGGAGGAGGAGTGTCGGTATAGCGATGGCCGCCCTATGGCCCTATGGCCAAGGGAACTCTTTAAGGGGGCTCTTTTAGGGGGCTCTTTAAGTGAACTGTAATTTGTTCTTTGAGAAATAAATGTCTTTAAACCGAAGGGTGCCAGACACGGGGTCGTCTAGAGCCTTTATGCTATTTGGTTCCTGGGGTGGTCACGGCGTGCCATGTGTCCTGGTGCGCTGGTGATAGGGGTTATTCCCATAAGAGGAGGGTCTGGTGACGGACAGCTGGGGCGGGTTCGTGGATGGCTTGCGCGTTTCCGTGTTCCCGCCTCAAGCGGCACTGGAGGACACCGGGGAGTTGTAGTGGAGTCTTAAAGGTTTAATTATTTATACTTAAAACAACAATAGAATTGAATGTTATCCTAGGAGCTCTTATATATCATTTATATAGTATGAGAGCTAAAAAAAGGTTGTCCTTAGCGCCAAAATGTTTGTTGGGCGATCGCTTCCACAAGGACACGGCGGTGCTTCGCCCAAGCCGGCAGCCCTCCACCGAATGCTCCACCGTGTCCTCAGGGCGATCTTTGTAGTGGAAACACCCAGGCGTTTCCTCCCGCCTTATCCGAAACAGGAACCTCCCGAAACAACCGTGTCCGGTGAGGACCTGCGTCAGGTGGAAGGTGAGGACGCCGTGCCGCGTCTCAAACCACTCCTCAAAGAGGGGATTTACCGCCGCTATCGTGGTGTGCCTACCATCACTGCTGCTTAGGTACATAATGGAAAAGTGTGATGATAATCATTTAAAAGGTTAAATCTGTAACTTTCCGCAATTTTCTAACCTTTTGGTCCGTCTTTTTACAATTTGCGGTAAACTATAGAAGAGTATGAATAAATTACAATACTGCTCATCCCTCATGACAAAAAGCGAGATAATAAATACCCTACGGTCTGCGCAGATATAATAAAGGGAATATGTGTGCAAAATTTGAACCAAATGTATTCGGTAGTTTTGGCGTGATGCATGAAAAATTCAGACAAACAGACAAAAATAAAAAAAATAAAAAATCGGTATTAGAATCGTTCCCAGACCTCGTAAAAATTACTAAAAAAAAATTGACAGTGTACAGTTTTAACTTCGCTACGATTTTATTATATGTAATAGAAGTGACAATTCTCCCGATTCGGGGGAGTTAATTCATGCGAGTTGACTAAATTGGCCATAATGACTGCTTAATATAAGGAAAAAATTGGGTTACTCTCCATTGCAGAGCATGTAGTAATGACGCACCGATAAGCTATGTTCTTCTTATTTTTCCAAGCTGTTCCAGATGCCTTCATAGTTATTTATAGACCCGTCGATTAATAAATCACAATTGATCGAGTCGTCGATTAATAAATCACAATTGATCGAGTCGCCGAATCTTCAATTGAATCGAGGTTGTGGTGAGATTTTGCCGAGTAGGTACTTCTCAGGACTATTTAGAAGATACTGAAATTATTTCATATCAATTAAAATTGCCATAAAAAATCTATTATAACGTGAAAGTTTGTTTGTTTAGATGTTTTACTCAATTACAGATAGTTTATAATCTGGATTAACGCATAGGATACTTTTCATCCCGGTAGTACCTACGTTCCCGTGTGATAATTTTCGACCTCCACGTGGTCGAAGCCGCTGGCAAGAACTAGTTATATTACAGTTTATAAGCTCTTAAAGAACTAGTTATATTACAGTTTATAAGCTCTTAAAGACTGTTGTATGTACAGCATTGGTTAGGATCTCTGTACAGTGCGAGATCACCGTAAACTTGAAATGTACAGCTTGATGTGTAGCCGCATGTTCTTTTACTTAAAAGTAAAAAAACATGCGGCTACACATCAAGCTACTAGCTACTACCAACTATAATTAGTTGTAGATATTAAAAATGAAAGCTAATGTGACTTCAACAAAGTAATCTGTGTCAAAATAATCAGGAAAATGCAACGCAATGTGAAGTTTGGGCGTCAATGACGACGATTTTGCACAGCGGAAGGACAAAGATTGGAAAATTTTAATACAGGTACATACCAACACCAAACTCGTTATATTAACCGTTATTTTATTCAGGATCTACATAATATTATATTCAAGTACATTTTTTTAAACAACTACTCATTTTATCGTCGCTCAAGGTTGATGGCAAGTTAATGGCTAAGTATAGGTGAGAAACCTTAACTTAGCCATACTTAGCCTTTAGGTTAGCGAAGCAGCAAAATACCAGTACGCAAACCAGACAAGTGCGGATCATTAACTGTCAATTTAAAAACTAAAAAACACGCTTTAAAAACCAAACTACAAAAGTAGAAAATAATTTAATTGAATTTAAAAGCGTGGGGTGTTTTTTTAATCAATTAATGTCAAGCACCCCACGCTTTTTAATTGAATTAAATTATTTTCTACTTTTTTAGTTTGGTTTTTAAAGCGTGTTTTTTAGTATTTTTAAAAATTATTTATTTTCTATTTTTTAAGTTCTGCTAACTACAAAACTTTTTCTAAAAAAAAACAACCGACTTCCAAAAAAACACTACAAAGTGAAAAATAACTTTAATTTCGGAAGTCGATGTCTTTGGAGCTGTATTTTAATTTTTTGTCACTGCCTTCCGAAATTAAAGTTATTTTTCACTTTGTAGTGTTTTTTTGGAAGTCGGTTGTTTTTTTTTTTGGAAAATGTTTTTTTTTTCACTTTATAGTGGTTCACATGTGCTTACCCCTTCACAGCATACCGGCGTGATGTTATGTCATGAACTGGTGTAAGCAATAGACAGACATGAGATTTCAGCAATCCCAGTCCATTTGCTATCATTTATTGAGGAGTTCCGTAGCCTATCACCCTTTGGTGATAACTTTGAAGAACTTGATCTTCTTTTTTTTAAGAACTTGATGAAGAACTTTTTCTTCATCAGATCTTCACCAAATTGAAATGAGACCACTCCGAGAAAGCATTCTTCCAAAAAATACCTAAATCGCTTCGTGTGCCTATAAAATTTAAAGAGTTCTCTCTATTTCTCCAGGATTCCATCATCAGATCCTGACTTGATGATCATGAGATCACCTGGGAAGTATACCCTTTTAAACCAAAAAAAAATCCAAATCGGTCTAGCCATCTTCGAGTAATCGGGGAAAATACATAAAAAAAAGCTTTCGACGAATTGAGAACCTCCTCCTTTTTGAAGTCGGTTATAAAGCGTGATTTTCTCAGTTTTTTTTCCTTTTTTTTCTATTTTTCTCTATTTTTTTTTAAATTATTGAGTTGTCATAGGTCTTCGATAAGTTTACAAAGTTTAAATGAAATCTGACCGTTTAAAATGGGTCAAAATCGCGCCCTAAGGAGTCGGTTACAAACATACAAACATACAAGTGAAGCTAATATAAAGCGTGTAAAAAAAAACATTGTAATGAGTAGATTAAGTCAATAATAAATGAAAATAAATTACTGAATTATACAGTCAAATAAAATAAGCAATTATATGAACTAACATAATTATATAACCTCTCAGTAGGTAAGCTAATTCTGGTGAAAGAACACAAACATTGTCTTGAATTAATCACAGCGACCAACAATTCTTATCGTTTAAGTAGTTGTTGATAGAATAGTATGCCTTTGAGCAAAGGGTGGATTTTACTTTAGCTTTTTATAGAAAGTTATACCCAGACCAACAAATGAGTTATGAACATTATGAAGCCCGTGAAAGGGGACACGTAGCTTGTCCTTATTTCTAGCATTAATATTATGAATATCACTGTTTTTAGTGTACAAGTGTATATTTTGCCTAATATATAAGATGTTGGCGAAGATTTATTGCGATGCCACCGTGAGAATCCCAAAAAATCTTTCAGAGAAACTCTAGAACCTAGTTGGTAAATTGCTCGAACAGCTCGTTTTTGAAGAACAAAAATATTTTGAATGTCAGCGGCTTTGCCTCACCTCAGAATGCTGTAGGACATAACGCTCTAACAATAACTAAAATAAACTAACCGAGCTGTATCAACGTCAGTGTATTGTCTTACTTTTCTGACGGCGTAGACGGCCGAACTGAGCCTTACCGCTAGGCTTGATATAAGTAATCCCCACTGAAGTTTAGCAGCTACTGTTAAGCCTAGAATAACTGCCAAGTCTACAGTTTCAAGCATCTCATTATCTAAGACGATGTTGGTTCCTAGATTACTAACATTCGGTAAGGCCAACTTGATTCATTTAGTTTTCTTGGCATTGAGAACTAGGTTATTTGCGGTAAACCAATCCGATACCCTTGAGAGTGTACTGTTTACGTCGTCAAAATCTTGTCTGTTCTTGTGTGCTTTAAAGATAAGAGAGGCATCATCAGCAAACAGTACAACGTCACAGATATCTTTTAAATAGAATGGTAAGTCATTAATATACACCAAGAATAAGAATGGACCAAGTATTGAGCCTTGAGGTACACCTAACTGAACTGGTTGCCGGGATGATTTCACACCAAACATCTACACATTGGTGCCTTTTTTTGCAAATAAGAGCTTATTACGCTAAGAGCTTCGTTTTGAACACCGTAATGACGTAGTTTACGCAAAAGCGTGTCATGGTGCACGCAATCAAAGGCTTTGGAGATATCACATAAAACTCAATTTTGCGACATTTTGTGAAGCCATATTGTTCATCATGAAGGAGGCTATTAATTTAACTATTAAATTAGAATGTCTCAGCAACTGCTTGAGTATTAACTTTTCAAATATTTGACTAAATGCAAGTAAGATAAAAATAGGCCTAAAATTGCCAACGTTATTTTTATTACCTGATTTAAATAATGGTATGACTTTACTACTCTTCATGAGGTCAGGAAAAGACCGTAAATCAACACATTCATTAAAAGTAACAGCTAGATAGGGGGCTACGATGTCGATTATATTACTTAAAAGTTTAATGGAGATGCTCCAGTAATCTTCAGTGTTTTTTTAGACTTAAGTGTGTTAATAATGTTAACCATATCAAGAGGCGTTACATGTTCGGAACTAAATAAGTGACTACATTTGGGCACACTACTGTGCAAAAGATTTTCAGCATTAGACGGGGACGAATTTAAGGAGCGAGTCGTAGTAATAGGTATGTTGGCAAAAAACTCATTAAATTCCTCACCTACGTCGGCAGCTTTATCAACTAATTTGTTGTTGACCATAATCTCTAATTGTTTTTCCTGTTTAACCGATTTACCCGTTTCATTGTTAATAATTTTCCATGTGGTTTTTACTTTACTAGATTTTTTTTATAGTATCTCATAACTACTCATTTTACCATGACTCGAGGTTCATGGCAAGATAACGGTTAAGTATAGGTAAGTAAGCTTAGCGAACCAACAAATTGCGGAACCAACACCAAAACCCACACCCAAGCAGCACGCGCCGGCGCACGCGCATCAGACATGTGTTACCAACAACTTAATCACAGGCGCCATGAGTCGGGGGCCGAAGCAATATAAAATATTAGAGAATGCTGAACAACTGCATGGTGCTTCTGCAATTATTTACCTACACATTCAGGTGCGTTATTGTAATGTATGATTCATTTCAAGATCTTCAGTTAGGAAATTGGAATTCCACGCGACCTCATCGGCACGAGTCAGCGAAGTTTGCATTTTCCTTCTAAACCAGCCATTCAACTAAAACCCGCCATAATTCAGATGAGTCAGTCTATGTTTCAATTACAACTAATAAAATGTAAGGTGCTATAAATAGCACCATGAATTAATTGTAAATTAAATTTATTTACCCTACGACTTTACAGCGTTTAATTGTCAGCTGATAGCAGAAGAAGTTAAACTAAAAGTTTCAATTAATAAACAATTAGGTATATAACCTACCTATATATTTTGTAAACAATTAACATGAATTGTTGTTTATTTACAATTATTCAATGGGTTTTAGCTTACGTAAAATAAATCATAATGACGTCTAAATACAACACAAGTTCTTATTAATGTTTTCAAAATCAAAATATTTTATTTCTCATAAACCTGCATGGGCACTTATGAAACGTCAGAAGCCAGGTGTACGGTTCCAATTTGTCGCTTCCTATGGAGAAGAGCCGGCAAGAAACTCCACGGTTACAATTTTAAAAATAATTGGCTGATAAATTACAGTGATAATAGGTATGGGAGGACAGTGCAGGCCTGTCAATAAGTACCAGGTACTTAGAGGAATGAAAATACAGAATAGAAAGAAAATCGTCTACAAATCTAGTCTGTAAGGCCTACAACGTTCTCTCATTCACAATATGTAAAAGAATCTACCTAAATAAAATGAAACTTATTTGAACTAAGTGACATGATTTCCATGACAATCACTAATAATAAATATTCGAAATTAAAATTGATGTATAATGTCAAATAATGACGAGAATATGTCAGACATTGTGAAAAATAAAAAGAATAAAAATTACTACAGAGAATGCTATAGACAAATTGTTGTCTTTTGTCGCATTCACACAAGAGAAAGAGCAACTTACGCCGATGTCGTGCAAAGAAATGAGACAGAACAATGAGATTTTGTGTTTCACTTCAAATTTTATAGTTAACGTGGAGATAGCTAGCTTCTTCTTGTAAAATTCAGTTTTCATGTGCTTTATGTTTAGTAACTGATGCTATGTTATTTTGTGATCATATTAGACTTAATATTTAAAAACAAAACATGGTGTGGTGTAGCGTTTTAAGGTGTAAAAATGATAGTGGAACGAAATTTATCGACAAAAAGCACAAAATTAACAATTATTAAATTCTAACCTAAGAATATTGGTGTTGCCAACTTTTCCATAAATTATTACCCACTATTACGGGAAACATGTATTCTACAGTGTATTTCCTAATCCAAATTCCATGTTTCCAGATCAATCCTACTGTTGCCCTACTGCCGTCGACTAGTGGTCAAAAACCAGTTGAAGAAGTCTACCCTACAGATTCGCAACAACCTTCAATAGTAAGTATCACAACCAATAAAAATTGTGTATGTAACAAAGTTATGATTATTAAGCAACATTTTCTTATATTTTAGGACAGGACTCCAGAGTACACTCCTCGTATGTTGCGAAAGAAATGGAAAAACTCGGAAAAATTATCATCCAAGCGACTGAAAAAATTAAAGGCTCTTTGAGAAAAAGTAGGCTTAACGAAAAATGTCGCTAAACTAGAAAATGTGAATACGGAACTAAAAACAAAGTATGTTATAAGTGAAGAAGATGGGGATTTATTGGAATCTATTAACCCTGCCATTAGAGGCTTCTTGAAAAAAATGTTGAACCCCGCTTCCAGGGGTAGAAAATATTCACGGGCTTTATGCAAATTCGCTATTTGCTTGCAGTTTAAGGTTTGGAAAAAAAGGTTTGGTACCCAAGCAAAAAATTAAAAATATTCATACAAAGCTTGTTTTATCTAAAGGACAATAACGTGTAAAATCAATAAAAGCTAATTAAAAATAAACTTTTTGTATTATTTACTCATAAAGCCAGATACTGGGCACACCACGATAGTGGCGGTAAGTCCCCTCGTTGAGGAGTGGCTTGAGAGGCGGCATGACATCCTGACCTTCCGCGTGACGCAGGTCCTCACCGGACATGGTTGTTTCGGGAGGTTCCTGTTTCGCATAAGGCGGGAGGAAACGCCCGGGTGTTTCCATTGCGGAGATCGCCCTGAGGACACGGTGGAGCATACGGTGGAGGTCTGCCCGGCTTGGGCGGAGTACTGCCGTGTCCTTGTGGAGGCGATCGATGGCGGCGATCTCTCGCGTCCGGCCCTGGTCCAGGCCATGATACGGAGCGAGAGTGCATGGGTAGCCGTCACCTCCTTTTGCGAAGCAGTAATTCTCGCGAAGAGGGAGGCGGCGCACGTGAAGGGGAGGCAATATATGCGCCCTTACGGCCATAGTTGCCGTGGGAGACGACCTGGGCTATCGGGAATCCCAGGCTGATTCCAGGCCACCGTAAGCGCAGGCTTGCGGACGGCGAGTAATGGGTAGCTCGCTGTCCGGTAAGGACTAAGGCCGGGTCGACGGCGCGTTGTGTTCTACGCGCGCCTCAGAGATATGTCAGCACCAACTGGTGTGGTCCGTAAGGGCCGATGCCTGCCAGGGGTGCGGGTTGTTCGAAAGAAATACCGCGGCCCCTGGTAAACAGGCAACTGATGGAACATGGGTGGGTTTTAGTCAGTAAAAGTCTGACACGCCCTCCTGCTCCACCCAGAGCGGGAGAAGTTATTTGATGATTTCCCACCCAAAAAATAAAAAAACCAGATACTACTATCATATAAGAAATGGTACATATTTAAAATCACAATGCAAATAACTTTGGAACTATTATTCGCATTTTTCAGGAAGTTCCAGAGAGTTATCCCCTTCATACAAACCTAAAAGACCTCTTTATAATTTCACGTATAGATATAGATAAGCTTCGATCAGAACTTATAATTTCACGTATAGATATAGATAAGCTTCGATCAGAACTTATAACTTCACGTATAGATATAGATAAGCTTCGATTAGAACTTATAATTTCACGTATAGATATAGATAAGCTTCGATCAGAACTTATAATTTCACGTATAGATATAGATAAGCTTCGATCAGAACTTATAACTTCACGTATAGATATAGATAAGCTTCGATTAGAACTCGGCCACTACGAAAGCGTTAGCTTTGGCCTCGCAAAGGTCTTCAATAGTGCAGGTGTTACTGGACAAAATGCACAATCATTGGTAGGAAGAAGACTTATGGGATGGTACTACAGTCGACCACACATCAGTGTTCAAAAGGCCAGTATAAGCTGGCCTCGTAAGCTATTTAAACTCTAGACCAGATTAAGGTGAACGTGTTTCCACTGCGTGCGGTCGTTGTCGCCGGGCCGTGTGCAGAAATATTTGAAACCACAAGGATTACCATAAATGATTATTCTTAGCACAAGTCCTGGCTGATCTTGCAACTCATTTTTATTCAATGTTGTGCAATATTATAGTCACTTGATCAACTGATAACTTATGGGAATTGCTGTGGCTTTAAATATTGCTGCACTGAACACCTATTCATTATGATGACTTCTACGCACAGTCCCGGCTGATTTTACACCTCATTTGACCTGATGAAAAAGACCGGTGTTATAAGTTTGTAGTGTATCTGTGTGCCTTTATTTCTGAATTGGCCTGCTCTTGACATCGATTATTACACCTGGTGGAAAGCGATTGATGAGGTATATGATGGAACGAGCGTGCCCAGAAGTTGCTTGTTCACTATTGTTTTGAAGGTGAACCGGCAATGAGATGGGTTAAATAATAATAATCTTTGCTTTGCTCAAAAGAATTCTCCAAAATTATTAGATGCTAGTTTACAGTAGTATACTATTATTTAAGTTGATGCAATATATCAAATTGGCAATGATTGTAACAGCTATATTTAGTCAATAAAAATATTTAAATTTACAGCTTAATAATAAATAGATAAGTAACTACTATATTCTATCTACGATTATTTTATAAAATACCTAAATGCGCCACCAGAATAGCTGTTCTTATACAAGGTGTAATTTAAATAATTGTAAACCTGAAAAATAAATGTATTGGTAGGTTCCACCATTCCTGTGTCAGCCGCATCTACGTTCTCCGCGATCGCAACCATGCTGTCCGCCGTTCTCGTCACCTACTCACCATTCATCATCATCATCAGCCTACAACAGTCCACTGCTGGACAAAGGCCTCTCCTATTTTACGCCATTCACCTCGATCCTCAGCAACTCTCATCCAGCTGCTACCAGATTCTCTACGAAGACCGTCGCGCCATCTAGCCTTAGGACGAGGACGTCCTAAGGCTAGATGGCGCGACGGTCTTCGTAGAGTAGGAACAAACACGTATATCCCAACGAGCAGTGGTCCTATGGCTACTATGGCCGACCAGTTGCCACTTCAGCTTGCTAATTCCGTGAGCTATGTCGACGATTTTGAATTCTATCCTATCCCTCAGAGAGACTCCAAGCATAGCTCATTCCGTATTTCGTTGCGACCTTGAATTTATGGACCAGCCGTACCGCGAATGTTCATGCTTCAACTCGGTAAGTCATAACAGGCAGGACTACTCATCATTATAATAAGAAAAATGTTTACAGGCCAAATCAATTTAATAACCTTGCACAATTCCTGTACATACATACTAGGGGTGTACAATAAAAAGTAATAATGAGTATGAAGCAGATAAATATTATTTATTGTTATTTTATTTTTCGACATAATCACCTTTGAGGTTTACCTATACGCTTGATATATCGTTTTTCTAATCCTAAGATTCCCTTCTTGAAAAAATCTTCATCTTGATCGCTTAAAAAATCATGTCCGCGGCAATCACTTCCTTATAATTGCCATAATTGTGACCTCTTAGTTGTTCTTTTAACCGCGGGAACAGGTAGAAAATCACTAGGCGCAAGGTCAGGTGAGTATGGAGGATGTTCCATCAATTCAAATCCAGCATCTTGGATAGCAGTCATCGCAACTCGGGACTTGTGTGCGGGGGCGTTATCTTGGTGAAACAACACAACTTTAGCAAGTTTGCCGCGGCGATTTTCGCGTATTTCCTGACGCTTTTTTATTTGTTCTGCGTATAAGGGCCCCGTAATAGTTAAGGTATTCAATCATTATCACTCCCTGGCTGTCCCAGAAAAGAGAGCCCATAATCTTACCGACGGATGGAATTGCCTTAAACTTTTTAGGCGTTGGAGATGACGGCCTCTTCCAAGTCATGGACTGATGTTTCGTTTCAGGATCATAATGGTGGAGCCTTGTTTCATCCATAGTTACAAAGCGAGCCAAAAATCGGTCAGGATCTTGTGGTTACAATCCCAAATTGATTTGGGAAATCCGCAGTCTTGTTTGTTTATGCTTGTCTGTAAGCATTCTAGGCACCCAGCGCGCTGATACTTTTTTCATGCCCAAATGTTCATGTATAATACTATGGATACTTCCTTACGAAATCTTTATTTCTTCAGGTACAAAACGAACAGTAACACGACGATCTGCCAAAACAATTTTTTCAACTTTTTTTCATCATTTAACTTTTTTTACTGCCATCGTAGGGCGTCCCGACCGCGGGTCGTCTTTAGTTGAAGTTCTTCCTCTCTTAAACTCGGCACACCACCGCGCAACCGTAGAATACGGAAAGGCATTAACTCCTAATGTTCTTTTCAAGTCTAGATTTACTTGCTCAGTAATAATTTTTTTCTGGCAGAGATATTTTGTTACGGCGCGAGGTTCAATTTTATCCATTTCGCGTACCATGCTCCGACACCACGAAAACAAATGACTTCTATTTTTAAAATAATAAAGGAAAATCAATAAAAAAATAAATTAAATGTCTGGGCTTTACCTGCCAGTATTTACTTTCTGTTGTTCAAGGAGTTTATATGCCATTATTAATTTTTATTGAACACCCCTCGTAAGTAACAAATAAGTAGTAAACGTAGGTCAAATTACACGCTTTATATTAGCTTCACTTGTATGTCAGTATGTCAGTATGTAACTCTCCGTGGGTAATTTGCGCGCCTGCGGCCTTCCTTGGTTCTGGTAGCCGTTTTTTATAAACTTTGCTTTAAGTTACGCTTTATATTAGCTTCACTTGTATGTTTGTTGGTTTGTTTGCTTGTATGTTTGTATGTAACCGACTCCTTTGAGCGCGATTTTGACCCACTTTAAACGGTCAGATTTCATTGAAACTTTGTAAACTTGTCGAGGACCGATGACAATTCAATAATTTAAAAAAAAATTGAGAAAAAAAAACGTTTTTGTAGTTAGCCGAACTAAAAAATAGAAAATAAATAATAGTTTTAAAAACTAAAAAACACGCTTTAAAAACCAAACTAAAAAAGCAGAAAATAATTTAATTCAATTAAAAAGCGTGGGGTGCTTGACATTAATTGATTATAAAAATACCTCAAAAAGCACCCCACGCTTTTTAATTGAATTAAATTATTTTCTGCTTTTTTAGTTTGGTTTTTAAAGCGTGTTTTTTAGTTTTTTAAACTATTTTATTTTTATTTTATGGTGTGTAAGGGTACTTATTATGGTTGTAAACACGGAACTGATTCAATTTGTTCCACGTAAATACGTGTATATATACTGTATTACGGAGGAACAGTTTTCCTCGTTCTCTATGAATGTACCTACGTAGCAGACTTGTGACGGAATACTTATTTTAATTGCGAAAAATTAATTTAGTTACCTGATAATTGCAAGTTTAACAATAAGTGGGGTACATAAATATCCTATAACTAACAACACGCTGTTCTCGCTAAACTAATAAGAACGGTCTTGGAAACGCCCCCTCATACAGTAATATAGTAAATGGTGATGGAATGGCACAACGAAACATTATCTACACTACCTATTATGAATAGTTTTAGCGGACAATTATAACGTATATTTTTAAATGAATATATAAGTTTCTGACTCGAGCGATGTAAGGGTTGAGATTGTTCTTGCCAGTTTAAATGTTAGTCAATAATCAATCCAAGGTATATTTTAATGAGGAGATAGGCAAAAAGTGGACTGTTTTTAATAGTTCAATAAAATTACGAATCGCTGACACAATAGACTTTAATTTTAAAAACATGTAACAGTAACAGAGGAAGTTTTAGAAAGTTCATAGCAAGAACATTTTCCGAGCATAATGCATGCGTGAGCATTTATGTGGATAATGCCTAGAGGTGGTTCCTTAAGCTTAAAGGTATGTATTTCGTTTAAAGTGTAAGTAAGAAGATTTGACCGTGGCCACTCCAAAAACAATCTAGGTAGGTAATACGGGCTGTTATCCGCAACTCCACGTCAAAGCGCGTATTTTGCGTGGAAACAATCTAAGCCCTGTATTAGCCATTTCGTTAGGATTTTTCCATGTGTTCCCACTAAATCATCTTCATATGCACAGCCCTGGCACAGTTGTGGATCACACAGTTCATTCACGCCTCAAGCCGTACATTCTGACACATTACATTATATTAGACTTAGTCAGTCTGCGAGTAGTTTAAGAGCTATTTTACGAACTCCCAAATGTTCAAGTTTTGCAAGAAACAGGGAAACAGACACCGTGTCAAATGCCTTTGCTAGTTCCAGTAACAATCCTATGGTTTTCCTTCCTTTATCCAGGTTATTAACACTAGTAGAAGTAAGACTTTATGTAGCGTCGTCAATTGCTTTATTTGTCTTAAAACCGAATTGATTCCATGGAGAGTAGATTCTGTGATTCAAGTAACAAGTTAGGTATTTCCTCAAGTATCTTAGATAAGGAAGGCAGTAACGATATTGGCCTATAGTTAGATACACAGTCTTTCAGTCTTTCCCCTGCTTGGTGCCTATGAACTATAAAAGCTTTCTTGAGGGCCAGAAAAAATAGCCGTTGCCATGCACTGCATTATCAACCACTTTTACAGCTGTTCCCTGCAATTTACCGAGTGATGTGAGATATGTGAACTAACTGTAAGATATAAAGTGTTTGCCCAATAAAAAAGTCATTCATAATGCAGTGTGTAACGACCCCTTGTTTGGGTTTTCAGTTTTTTTATTACGTCTTGTATGTAAAATTGCGAGTTAACTGTTGGCAGCTGTCACTACAGTTTCAGGGTTTACTAAAATCATTTTATTTTTCTCTGAAAGCAAGACCGTGGTCGTGAATCTCGTCACTAGTCGCATCTAATATTGATCAGAGGTCAGCTTTTCTTTTGAGAATAGTTTAGCGATACAATCACATCAATAAATATCATAATGAGTCACCTCGGTCGACTCAAGGTGTGAACCTTGTGTGAGGGTGACCTCAAAAATATATATGTATAATAAATTAATAATATATATAAATCGACGACAATTATGCAATTTTACTGTCTACAATTTATGATCCAGAAATACTGTATCAATATGTACCTAGCTACAATTAAGTACCCAATGTGTAATAGGTAGTACCCAATGTGTAATAGGTATTGTGGCTACAGCTTGATACAAGATTATGAAACAAAGATTGTTGACAATTAAAATAATTATTTTCGATGTATACGTCTTATTGAGGCTGACACTACCTACTGGTGGTTTAATAGATCATTGACATTTTACATTGACATGACCGATACATTAGCAGGTAAAAGCCCGTTGCATCATCATACAAAAATATCAGATCCTAGTATGATTTGGGTAGGTATGCTAAAACATGGAAACCGCTGATTTAAAACACCCACACCGATCTGTTATTGTTCTGAATCTAACTATCTTATAATCTAAATACAAAAAGCACATTTGACAATTTCAAAATAATTTAGTTTTCTAGTTACAAAACGGACAGTTGAAAAGTTTCAAGTTCAGTGTTTCCGTTGCTTATCCGTATGGTATCTCGGTGATCTCTGGGAATGGATCCTGGCTAAGAAACTTGGAGTGCAGTCCAGGGATGAAGTTGGAGGTCGTTCCGGCGAAGGTCCAATTCTTCCTTCCAGCCAATGGGTCGACATTTCACCTTTGCCCTGAAAAACAAGATGTTCCGTTCATATGAGCTATGACAAATGCTTGGGTTTTCTAGAGGAGTGGTTCCTTCATGGGAAACATATTTCTCCGCAAAGCACAGGGTGAGAAACAGATCCTTATCTCTTCCGAACAATCCCTCGTCGACCTTAAGACAAATATGTGACTCTCATTGTGTCCGTTCTTTTCTTATAGTTTAGACCTGTTCTTATTCAACCCTATTTTCATGAATTCTTACTTGTTTACTGTAAACTTAACAAAAATATTTATGTATAGATTTAAGCATAATATCCATTTGCACATACAACTCAGCCTCACAATTCCATCACATTCACACACACTCAATTTTACCATACCTCTCTCACGCACTCAATCACACATCCACACAAAAAAAAAACCCCTGTTTGCACGTTATGTTAAATATTATTACTACCAATGGCTAACTTAAATAAAATTAACACCGACTTAGACTCAATGGAAGTTCAAAACTCTTATATCTGCCGCCCAGAGGACTGTCACAACTACATTAGGCCTGCTAAGTCAGCTATCAAGATTCTCCACATAAATATTCGTAGCGTAAACAAGAACTTTGATCAACTACGAATACTTCTAACACAGACTAACATTAAATTCGATATCATTGTACTGACCGAGTGCTGGCTCCGAAAGGTAAACAACCTACCCATCTTGGAAGGATATATTGCTCACTCCACAAAGCATACCCATAACCAAAATGATGGCATAATTATTTTTACTAATATAAGTCTGACCTGTAAAATCCGTGAACCGATTTTCGGAGAGGCAAGCTGTCTGGTTTGCCTAGTAGAAAAAAGCACGGGAATTGTGGCTGTATACCGTTCCCCTTCATCAAAAACAAAAGATAAATTTAACAAATTCATAAACAGCTTAAATGACGTATACAATGACATGACATCTAGTAATATAGTTCTTGTAGGTGATACAAACATTGACATAAGCCCAAATAGCTCTGACCCGTTTCGAGAGGAATATTTGACATTTAACGCAACTCATGGCCTATTCCCAACACATACCCATCCTACAAGGATCAACACCTGTCTAGACCACTATCTGACTAAAACAAGTCTTTCTTCCACGACACTGGTTCTGGAATCTTGCATAACAGATCACATGCCAATCATTTTAGCAATCGATCAATCTAACCCTATAACACAATTCTCCACCAGCTCTTCATATACGGATTACTCACTAGTAAAAAAAGATTTAGAATGTGCAAACTTTGCGCATATATTAGCAACTAGTGACGCCAACCTAGCAGCAAATGATCTTATTTCCATGATAGCGGGCGTTATAGCCAATCACACCCGTACGACCATTGTAACTAAGAGAAATAGAATTCTCAAACCGTGGATGTCACCTGGCCTACTCCGCTGTATTAAAAATCGCGACAGGCTACACACCAAATCCAAAAAAGCTCCAGATAATACGATCCTCAAGGTAACTTACACTCGTTACCGTAACTTCTGTAATCGTCTTCTCCGAAAATTGAGAATACTGTACGAAAAATCTCAAATAGACGAAGCAGGCACTGACCCCAGGGCTCTTTGAAAAGCCATTAAAAACATTACTCACACTCAAAAAGTGAAGGTCAGTTCTTCTGAGTTATTAAGAACATCAGATGACCTCATTACAGCTGCTAACCATGTTTGCAGCTTTTTCTCTGAAATTGGAAAAAACTTGGCGGAAAAAGTTGTTTCTTCAACCCCTTCCACTAGTAACTGTTCCTCTCACACTGATACTGATAACTCCTCAACCCCGCTTCTAATCAGTCCGCCCAACTCTTTGGTTATTGAGGAGATGAGTGATACCGATATTGAGACCATCATAATGCAGCTCCGTCCCGACTGCGCAACAGGATGGGACGGTATCTCGTCCAGGTTAATCCAACAATGTCGACAGGTACTGATCCCTCCTATCACGCATATCTGCAATCGCGCCATAGCCACTGGTGTATTTCCCGATCCCTTTAAAAAAGCAATAATACATCCCATTCACAAGAATGGGGACAGAAGCTATGTTAATAATTATCGTCCCATAGCCATACTTCCATCTTTGTCAAAAGTCCTGGAAAAAATACTGAACCGAGCGCTTAAATCATTCTTGGACAAGTTTAACATTTTGGCCAAAAATCAATATGGCTTTCGCTCTGGTGTTTCAACCGAAGACGCAGTGATGGACCTAACAAACGCAGTCGTCAAGGAGCTAGATGCTAAAAATAGCTGTCTATGTATATTTTTGGACCTATCCAAGGCCTTTGACACGGTCTCTGTCCCCATTCTCTTAGCTAAATTAGAAAAGCTCGGAATAAGAGGTATCGCTCATAATATCTTTAGTGATTACCTCAATAACAGAAAGCAAAGAGTTAGAATAGATGAACACATCAGTGACGAAAACACAATTTCTTATGGCGTTCCGCAAGGGAGATTTTGGGCCCCACTCTCTTTCTGCTGTATATAAATGATCTCTGCTCAATGTCTCTGCCATACACCAAAATATTCACCTATGCAGATGACACTGCTCTATTCATCTGGGGTCCGAGTTGGCAGACTGTAAAGGAAAGAGCAGAATACTCCTTATCACAGGTCATGAGCTGGCTAAAAGCAAATTTGTTAACGCTTAACCTATCTAAAACCAACTATGTGCCCTTTTCAATCACCCAAAATAAAAAACCATCACATGATTTCCCTATTCGAGCTCATATCTGTAGTTCGCAAGGTAATTGCACATGCCAAGTACTCAACCATGCGGAATTTGTTAAATATCTTGGTGTATATATTGATAGTGGACTGAGGTGGAACAAGCACATAGATGTTGTAACCTCGAGAACGAGGCGTTTGATCCACATATTTAAAGCCCTGAGGGAGTCTGCAACCCCCGACAAGCTTAAACTGGTCTACTTAGCCCTATGTCAATCGGTTATTCAATATTGCGCCACCGTGTGGGGAGGAGCTGCCAAAACGCATCTTCTTGGTCTGGAGAGAGCACAGAGAGCGGTCCTGAAAGTGATCACAAAGAAACCATACACCTGTATGGTTTCTTTGTACTGAGTACAGAGAGGAGTGAGTACAGTTGTGCTGTAGAGTACCTACTCTACAGCACAACTGTACTCTGACTATAAAGTACTAACAGTTCGTCAGCTCTTCGTGCTGAAATCCATACTGAGGAAACACCCATCTGTGCCCCTTCCCGACCCAAACAGACGTAGCAAAATGCCTGTCTGTCCTCGTATCCCTTGTAAAACAGCTTTTGCGAGTAGGCAGTTTAGCAGCCTGAGTAGTAGACTGTACGACACCATCAACCAAAAGCTGAGCATTGTAGGACTTTCTAGGCATAGCGTTAAAAACATTGTTACTGGCTGGCTCCAGCAATTAGACTACCAAATTACAGAAGACTTACTTGCTCGCAATGAATAATATCATTTAACACACAATTCCACATTTATTCTGACCCCCACGCTTCACCTAACCACACCACACACGCACACACACACACACCCACACACCCATATACAAACACACCCATACACAAACATACCCATACTCACAAGTGCTTATTATGCTAACTTAATAATCAACGTTATGCCATTCACATTCACGCTGATTCAATCTCAATAAAATGCTCCACGTTTGAGGACTGACTCCCAAAATACAAGCCCTGGCTTAGTTTGGGTATCAGTTTTAGTACCGAATGTAATCATTAAAATTGACCTTTGTGCTATGTACCAAATTCTTGTGAATGCTTCTTGTGAAATAAACTTTTTTTTTTTTTTATTGTGTAACGGCCGTCATGGAAATCTATAATTTTTACCAGTACCAATACCTTTCGCACGTCAAGTGCACACCAAGTGTTCCGATAACAATATAATTTCTATTGTGTCTGCTAATAAGACACGCGACGGGTTAATTGAATTTAAAATGGCAAAAAGTTCAGTTTTTGGAAAACGGTTTGGTGATCATCCATTGCTTTCTTTGGAAATATAAGTTACGTGTTACAAACTCTGATCTTTAATATTGAGTATATGCGTAGGATTGGATGATAATTGATAAGCCATGACATTATACACATGTTTTGCTACTAATTTAGCCAGTGCCAACCCGAAGTCCAGGGTTCGGTCTCGGTAGAGATTGAGCTAGCTCTTGACTAATTATATTATTATTGATTGAAGAGAAACTCAAACGAAGAAGCCAATGTTTTGGAAGACGATGATGATTGATTAAATAAAACACCCAGCATTTGTATGGTCAAAGGGAAGATGAAGTGACAATCGTAACAGGTTGCTCTTAAATGGCGTTTTAATAGGGCAATGTCCAGTAATGGACATTATAGATACATTATTTTATTTAGACATTGTGCATTTGACGCGTTGCTATCTCAACAAAATACTAAAATTGTTTACCTTGACATCAACGACACCGCGAGGAGCCGTCAGAAAAAGGCCAGTCTTGTCGAGAGCTCTCTTTACGTCATCCGAAATTTGGATCTTCATTGCTGTAATAAAAAATAAAAAAAGTGTACATTATAGTAACTTTCTGCATAATGGTCCATCATTTCGGCCTAATTTTGTTGACATTGTTTGATTTGACATCTAGAGAGACAACGTTGAATTGTCTGATTCAGTCCCATTTCATAGATACGGGGAACAACGTTAAAGTCCCAACGGTTTTAAGAGGTCCATAATCAAACTCACTACGCATGCGTCATCGAAGAAAACTACTATGCAATAAAGTTATAAGAGGCTCTAGAGGAGTTTATCGATATGAACAATTTCGTGTCGATATGAACAATTTCGCGTTCTAAGTTAATTTATTGGTTTCTCTTTTTCAGCGCATCAGGCGCAGTCATGCGAGATGGCATTCATCATGAGGCATGGTAGGCTAGATGGAATATTGGAAGCAATATTCTATAATGGATGGTGGGGACATCGGCGCGCAAACTGTAACCATGAATTCAGCACATGATTCTAGACCACCAGCGCAGAAATTTTCGGATATAAAAAAAAATCATAGAAAAGTGCAATACCGTGCGAAATGTACTGAACAGCTACGAGTATTTTTTTTTAATTAACCCAACTACAATTTCAACTCAGTGGCTTTAGAGTCATGTACTGAATCCATGGTTGTGCGTCGATGTCCACGCCCCTTAGTCAGCATATTATAACCACGGAGCGCTAATCTAATCCCGTGTACCACACATTTGTACTGGACATAATGTTATTTGGAAACTTACGCTCTCCAGTGCTTTCCATTCTGCTAGCTGTGTTGATCGTATCACCAAATAAACAGTATCTTGGCATTTTGCTCCCCACGATGCCAGCGACACATGGCCCCATGTGGATACCGCTTCTCATACAAAGTGTCTGGAAAAAAACATAGATATAGATGGGAATTATTTATCTCTGGAGCATTTATGTAGGAAAAAGGGTATTACTAAACAAAGGGTTAATTGAGCCAGGTGTAATTGCGCATTTTCTATCGAATAGACATGACATGCTAAAGTCTCTAGTTCATACCCAAAAGTCTTTCATATAATCCTCTTCCTACTAGATATTAAGTATAATGTTATAAATGTGGAAGTTTGGATGTTTGTTACTCAATCACGCAACAACGGCAGAATGGATTTGGATGAAATTTGGCACACAGATAGATTATAACTTGGATTAACATATATACTTTTATCCCAGTAGTACGTTCCCGTGGGATAATTGTCGACCTCCACGAGGGCGAAGCCGATGGCAAAACCTACTTCAGAAGAAAAAAGAAAAAAAAATGTCGATACCAGTCAATTAAAAGGTTTACTATCCCAGCAGATCGGTGATATGGCGACACATGACGTTCGTTTACTGTCCCAGCAGATCGGTGATATGGCGACACATGACGTTCGTTTACTGTCCCAGCAGATCGGTGATATGGCGACACATGACGTTCGTTTACTGTGCCAGCAGATCGGTGATATGGCGACACCATGACGTTCGTTTTGGAATCCCCACAAAATTATTTGGGGGAATTCCAAAATAACCGTCTTACTAATGTACTGCCTGTTTAACGGCATTTTATCGCATATACAAGATGTAACTTAAATAGCGCACAACCTGTTAAGGGGTTATTGTGCTCATCATTATCAACAACTTTTACTATGGGACCAAATCTGAAATCGCGAAACAAAATCAGCTGTTCCATAACCTTGTATTCGCAAAAATCGACAAAATGTAGGGAACAGCTGATTTTTTTTTTACCATTTCAGGTTTGGTCCCATAGTAAAAGTTGTTGATAATGATGAGTACAATGACCCCTTAAGAGGTTGTGCGTTATTTAAGTTACACCTTGTATATCTTATTTGTAAGTAGGTAGGTACTCGATGATCTGTCGTCGTACGATAGGTACTCTTAATTTAGAAGCTGATTCAGAGCGTTGACCACTTTCATGAAATGGAAATGTGGATGAAAAATGATTTGGTACCATAATAATGCCCAACTATCTAATTTCACGGTGAATAAAACATCAAAAAACATGGCGGAGGATTAGATCCCAGCTAAATGGGCCGTCGAGATTGAAAGGCGGCTGGGACCGACTGGGCTCGGAACGTGAGGAACGGGTGTTTGGGCGCAACTTGGGAGAGGCATATGTCGAGCAAGGCTGCCAGTAGAGTCAACTCATATTACACCACTGCGTCCAAGAAACCATACAATTTTTTTTTTAATTAGCTGAACCAGATTTTTGGAACGAAGTTTCTTAACGCGGTTTGCGAAAAGAATTTACTGGTAGAAATCGTCACAAGGGAAAAGCGTTATGTCCCCCATGCGACTGTCTCTCTGTCTCTTTCTAATGTTTTTTTATTGTTCGATCTTCAATTCTCGGCGCTAAGCAGTGCTTTGAAGATCCAGTAAGCGGTAAAATCCCGCCGCGATTTTATTACGTCCGCTGGAACGTGGGATAACATACTCTTTTTGGCTCTTTTACGTCCATAGATCTATTCATACAAGCACCCCGGCTGCGAGTACCGACTGCGCATCTGTCTTTCTGAAGAACATCACCAATAAGGTCACTGTATATCCTCCTAGGTCATCCCCTCCCGGGTGGTTACACTCACATCTGCCTTACAAAATGGTTAAGGCAAAGGTGTTGTTTAACCTTTGCCTTAACCATTTTGTAAATGCCTTTTACTTTTTTTGTTTCCTGTTGATGATATAATTGACGTAGTATCGTCTTCGGCCTAATAGCTGACGCATTGATCCTGATGAGTTTGTTATAAAAATGATTCAGAATGATATTATTTGACGTATATGACTACTACTATTCCTGGATTCAATTTAATACTTTTTTATTGGATGTAATCGCTCGCACAACTCATTTAGGTGCACTATACACATCTCCACGTAAAAAGTTTTTCAAACTGTTTGGTGTCTATATCAGCAATTTTCATAATCTTATTCAAAGCGCGGTAAGATTTTTTTTTTAGAGTTTGACAATAGCGCATCGCGGCATTAAATAAGATTTAAAAGATGTATAAAAAATTTAGAAAACCCTCGACACAAACAAAAATGTTAAAGTAAAAAAACATAATAATATGTAGGTATTGCCCTCTAAGTTTAATAAGAAGTTGTTGGCAATTTATTGATCAAAGCATCGTCGCGTCTCGGGGGACGGCTAATGTAACTGTCTTCTCTTAAATCTGCGTAACTATACGTATGTTTCCCACAGGGAAGCTAATTACTAATTTATCCTCAGTCCTCTTTGCTACTCCATTTTCAAGCCCTGATCACCATCCTCACCACCATCTATAACCTATTAAGTGAGACCGTTCCAGTGAGCCTAAAAACGGTTACGTATTATAATACCTAATTAATACCTAACAATTTTCAAGAAAACTACGGTTGATTCACAATTATGTTCATAAAGCATAATGATCGACTCAACTACTGTTTAACTTACTTAATGATGATAATACTAAAATAAATCGCACTAACGAACGATTTATCTAATGATTTTTTGAGATATTTCAACTATGTATGAAATACCTAATGGACGACTCGCCTACAATAATTAGACAATGGTGAAAACATTTCTGCGAGCAACTTGGAATTAGCGCTCGCTACGCTCGCTCTGCTCGCGCGCGGTTGTTCACAGTTTTAACCTAGGTAACCTATTTGACCCAGTTCAAAATGACGAATTATACAATCTGCCCCAGAAATGTTTTTACCATTGTCTAATTCGCAGGCAAATGGATGATTCGTCATTTTGAACTGAGTGGAATAGGTTAGGTTAGGTTAAAACTGTGACCGGCCTCGCCACCATCGGGGCGGTCCGGCCGGTACTCAAGCGCTGGCTCGGGAAGAGGCACGGCTCCCTGTTGTTTCGGGTGGTGCTCTCGGGGCATGGTTACTGCGGGAAGTACCTGTGTCGCATAAACAGGGAGCTGGACGCTCGGTGTCACCACTGCGTCGACTGTCGGGAGGACACGGCGTGGCACACGCTGGCAGAGTGTGCTGCTTGGGAGGAGCCGCGCCGTGCCCTCATCTCAGGAGTAGGCAGTGACCTGTCGCTGCCGGCCGTTGTCGACTCGATGGTCGGCAGCGAGGAGTCCTGGGACGCGGTGGTATCCTTCTGCGAAACAGTACTTTCGCAGAAGGAGGCTGCGGAGAGGGAGCGGGAGATTGCATCCGCTAACCCGATTCGCAGCAGACGCAGGCGGATGGTGGATAACGCCCTCTTCCAACCCCCCTAAATGGGTCCAGGGGTGACGGATCTGGGAAAATCCGTCGCCCCCTACTTCTTAGGACCCGAGATGGCTGCGCGTAGTATTCCACGCGTGCCTGTATACGATGTAAGCGGGGAGTTTAACACCTCACTCCCCCACTAACGCGAGATGGCCCGCAGAGGCGGGCCGGCACTAGCCGAAGTCGTTAGCGGAAGCTAGAAGTCGTTCTTGTTCCCGTGATCTCCGGTGCAAGTGCGAGACGGAACACCGGGGTGGTTTTAGTCAGTAATAGTCTGACAGATCCCTCTGCCCTCCCCAGGGCGGAGGACATCCATTTGGATTATCCCCGTTATCAAAAAAAAAAGGTTAAAACTGTGACCAACCGCGGCAGCGGCCGGCGAGCGCTACTTCCAAGTTGCTCGCAGAAATGTTTTTACCATTTTAAACAATCCGTGTTTTCGCAATATCCCTAGAGTTTTCGCGAAAATTCGAATTAGCTAATCATCCAATCGACATACAGAGTGACTTTTTTGTCACCGTTTAATTTTTTTAGGGTGAAATTAAACAACTTTCTCCGAGGAACATGGAACGAAATATGAAAAAAAAATCGGACCTCCCATGCAAAATCAATAGTCAGCTGATCGATTTTGTATGGGAGGTTCGATCACACATCCCTTCATCAACTAGAAAAGAGCTGATAATATAATCTTTAAACGGCTGAACAAATGTTCATAAATCAAGAACACTCAAGAACAATCAAGAACACTCTTCAAAATCAAAATCAAAATATTTTATTTCACATAAGCCTGCATGGGCACTTATGAAACGTCAAAAGCTAGGTACACTGTTCCAATTTGTCGTTTCCTATGGAGAAGAGCCGGCAAGAAACTCCACGGTTACTCTTTTAAAAATAATTGGCTTTTACAATGTTTTCAAATTACAGTGACAATAGGTATGGGAGGACAGTGCAGGCCAGTCAATAAGTACCAAGTACTTAGAGGAATGAAAATACAGAATAGAAAATCGTCTACAAATCTAGTCTGTAAGGCCTACAACGTTCTCGCATTCACAATTTGTAAAAGAATCTACCTTTATAAAATGAATCTATTTGAACCAAATGACATGATTTCGATGACAATCACTATAATAAATAGTCGAAAGTAAAATTTATGTATAATGTCAAATAATGACGAGAATTATGTCAGACATTGTAAAAAATAAAAAGAATAAAAATTAACATTGCAATTTGGGAGCAGTTAATAGACTTTCACACAGTTTTGCTGTTAATGTGGTACCAGGGAAGCCACATGTGCAGAAGGAATTAATGCCAAACTTCCCTGTCTTCAACGTAGTCTTTTATCTTATAATATGCTTCTTTAATAAGGACACGTTTGATGTGAGTTTTAAACTTTCCATCGCTCAGTTCTGTAACCGACTTTGGCAACTTGTTATAGAAGCGGATACTGTTTATTAGAAATGACTTGCTAATTTTAGTTAATCTAAATTTTGGAATCTCTAGTTTAAGTTACCTTTCAGACAAAACAAAAAAAACTAAATCGATTCAACAGTTTGGAAATTACAATGCCACACACAGCACACAGATAAACGGATAAACAGAACATACACGCTTATAACAACCCTGTTTATCCGTCGGGGTTAAAAAATAGTGAAGCGTTTGATGTTGGTTGAATGGAATGACCACCAAAATAAAACATTTTTTTGCAGTTTAATTAAATCTAAAACGCACGGCAGTGAAATATTTTTTTGTATCTATTTATTTTTCCGCATTTTTGAAATTGTGTATTTTATTTTATGAAATATTGTTGAATAAGTCTTTTCTTTATACATTTCACAATACACCCATTTTACTCATGCTCGACACATGTCAACCATCCCGTCCTTCATAATATGTCTCCAGTAGTTATTTGTCAAGATAACTTCATCCATGATTGCACAGACGAGACCTTCAGTTTCCCCGAAAAGGTCACCAAAACGTAGCCAGGATACGGACGCTAAGACATCAACACCGGGCTTATGAAGAGCCCGATAGAAGCGCCCGTGAAGCTCCTTGTTTCGCCATACTTCCTTGCGGTCACCGATAGTTAGTATTACAGGTTTGCGCCAGTTCTCTTTAGCCATCGACAACGGGCCACTTGTCCACTGCGACTACATCACGGTGCATAGGTACCCACTTCGATTAATAAAAAATATTCCCTGAGACTGCACACCTCGCGGTTGTGGAGGGTCTTCGTATTTAATAAACCTCGACCCCCGCACTTTCGCGGGATGTAAAGTCTCATCAGCGATGATCGTGGGTGATGCATCCGGTTTGCAGTCAGCAGTGTACGGACCCGTCGTTCCAAGGCGTTGAGTTCAGTCTGAGTCCATTTGAGTATGCCAAAAGAGTATATCAAAACCGGCATGACCCAACCGTTGAAAGAAAGAAAGAAAAAATATTTATTAGACGTTGAAGGCGCGCACCTTGTTTCCACCTGAAAGAAGACTGATTAATACCTTCTTCAGGCGACCAAAGATTCCCCCTCCCTCCCTCAACGATTGCTTCATGTCCGCAGCGTTGATGCCTAATGCTTCCGACATATCCAAATACTTATAGCTTTCGGATGAAGAGAGGGATCTGAGGTGTATGGTATCCGAGAGTTCAATTCCCTCGGATTTCATAATCTGACCTCGCTTTACATGCATGACTGCACATTTGTCCATACCAAATTCCATCTTGATGGTGCTACTAAAAGTTGCACTTACCTTCAGTAGCTCCATCAGTTGCAATTTGTTGGGGGCAAAGAGTTTATGGTCATCCATGTATAGGATGTGAGATATAACCTCACCAACTCTCCTCAGCCGACAGACTAGATCTGAATCCTCCAGCAGTGTGCTAAGAGGATTCAGGGCTAAGCAAAACCAAAGTGGACTCAAGCTGTCGCCCTGAAATGTACCCCGTTTGATCAAAACAGGCCCATCATTCCCCTAGATCTGTGGACATCCCGAATAGCGAAGGACTGTCCTTCATTGCCTCATGAACGAATCAAGGAAGGTGAGTAGAGTTGCATTAATCTTGTACAACTCCAGCACTTTCATGAGCCATGCATGTGGTACCGAGTCGTAGGCCTTCTTATAAACAATACAGCATGTCGACAGATCCTTGCGGGATCGACGAACCCGTTGGCTTATAGCCATGTCGATTAGGAGTAGCTCCTTAGTACCGCGTGACTCGTTCCTACATGCATTTTGAGAAGAAGACATAATCGAGTTATTCTCAATGTGCGTACTAATTTTTGCTCTCAAAATGGATGTAAGAAGTTTATAAACCGTCGAAAAACCCTGACTTATCGAGCAGGTGTGTTGTTAGAAACTGTGGTAGCGACCCAGACTCTAAGGATGACTGGAATTGAGATGCCAAGCGGCTGTGTGAACTAGTAAGCCATTTTAACCAAAAGTAATGCAGTCCGTCCAGTCCTGGTGATTTCCAATTCGTTATCGGACGGCCTGCTCTGGCCACGTCTATTGGCGTAATTAACACGGGTTCCTTGTCTGGTATTGGTTCACACACTCGCTCGACATCCGGCGGCATCCAGCCTGCATCAACGTGAAAGACGGGCACCGACCAAATGCTCCGCCAAAATGCACTCGTAGCGGCATCATCCGGACGGCACACGTCCGTCACATTTTGTTCGTGTCGATCCCAAGCTTTATATACCCACCTATCATCGCTCTAGAATATGCGATTCTGCGTGTACCGATCAACCCGCCGCTTATACCGCCGAATACGGCTCACCCATGCAAAGACTTTCTGCTTCAGGGAGTCGATGCGCTCTGTGACACGGAACATGTATTCTGGAGGACTGCTTCCAGTCTCCGAGAAAGCCCGCTTCACAAAGCGCATCACTCGTGGTCGTGTATAGCCCTCCCTGAAGCAGTATAGTTTGCCGATGAGTACCCTGGCCCCATCGATACGACGCTCGATTCTGTACTGCCAGGCTGGTGCGGCTGGTTTCGGTCGAGAAGCTCCGTCACAGCTTTGAAACTTGACGTTAGCTAAACGATATGCCGCAACAGCCGCGCAATACAGGATCGAGTGTGTATCAACGAGATCCTTGCTGCTCTCGAAGAAATACTTCAGCTGCTAGTCCAAGGCATACACCAGCGCCCTATTTTTCTTGTGCATAGGTAACCGTGGTAATCGGAGTCTAAGTTTGGTTGGAGTGGACCGATACTCGCGAAACGCATCCTCCAGTGCGCTCCTCAGTCGGGCGTTGCAATTGCTACTTACTGTGGCAACCCTATCATCTTCTCCTTCAACATGATTGGACCGCGGCGAGATTGCATCAATAGTTGACACATGTCCCGCGGTCTGTGTCGGAGTCGAAACGATATGATTGCTCAGTACTTCTGAGCGCAGCCTATCAAGTGCAGTATTGTCCAACCTGTGATTGCGTTGGATGACCTGCACCTGATCCGACAGTCATTGGGTCGAAACGTTGACGGTTGGTTCCAGTACCTGGAACAGAGACAGCATCCTTTTGCAGTAAGCAGTGAGGTTAATTCCCCCCTCTGTAGACCCGTAATATGCGCGCATGACGTTCTCGTTCGTGGACTCAGTCCATCTCATGCGCTGCACACAACTACCGGCAGCGGGAACCCGGCTCGGGGCCGGATGGCTCCTAAGTCCCAAGCTTCTCGGTGGCCGGCCTCTCCCCTGCCGATGTACAGGTGTTGGCGACGTCACGTCGGCGGGGAAAAATATTCGTCGCTCGAGCTCGACGCAACTGCCACGGCCGGTGTCACAGAACTCTCAATGGGGCTGGGTTCCGGTGGCAGCGGGGCGGAGATGAGCGATGAGTCCGGGGATGGTAGGCGTGCATGACTGCAGCTGATATTGTCAACATAGCATGTTTTTCATTTTTCAAAAGTTTTTTATCACAGAAGGCCGAATTTGACAGCCGTCACTCTCGGGAGTTGTGTTGTATTTCCGTTTCGTTTTTTTTTTTTTTTTTTATTGTAGGTTTTATTCACGTTTTATTTATGGATTTATTCTGAAGGTTTTGTTGTGATTTTTGTACTTCGAGTTCAAGGGAATTAATAAAAACAGAAAATAGGAAATATGAAAAAAATTGACACGTGTAACGTATCCGTGTTGCCATTATAATATTAATATCGTGTCAACAAGACGTCTTGTTCTTCTCATTTTTGCTGTAAAATAATTTCGACGCAATATTACAACAATCTTTCAATATACACAAAACCTGAGACCAAAAAACTACTGGAAAATCAAAAAGGAGACGAAATAACACCAAAATGAAATAAAATTTATTCTAAAAGTGCCTAATCGGAGGTGACATGACAGATGTCACCTCCGATAAAACAACAATGAAAAGAGTTAAAACGGAAAACAGGAAAATGATGATATCATAGGACAATAATTATGTTGACAAGACCAGTGGCACGTCGAGCACGCCCACCACCTCCGGACTCGTCGCTCAGCTCCGCCTCGCCGCCGCCGGTACCCAGCCCCACTGTGGGCGCTGTGACGACACCGGCCGCGGTAGTTGCGTCGAGCTCGAGCGACGAGTATTAAAATTTCTCTTCGCCCACGACGCCACCACCGGCTCGCTGACGAGGAGGACGCCGGCTGCCGACCTGCTTAGGACCTCGAGGCCCACCGGCCTCTGACAGGGTCCCAGCTCCCGGCGGAAGTGTGCAGCGCATCAGATGGATACGATCAGATATAAATATATATATTAATATTATTACTATTGATATCGACTTCAGCTATTAAAGGTAAAAGCACAGATTTTTACGATAAAAACACAAAGGGAAAGAACGGGACAAAATAATTAGGATTTCCTAATGTAAGAAAGGGACTTTTGCAAAAGACATCAACGCGCGACTCATCCGTGTGCTCGTTCACCCAACCACCATTGTATATAGACCCTGCGGTGGCTCATAATCTGATTAAATCAAAAACAATTTTCGTATTGATTACTTACCTATGAAAAGTTATGCCATCCTTTTTGTAACTAGTTTGTTTTGGAATATTTCCCACACCACTTCACCGCGCATGAAGGCATTTTTATGCGTTATAAATTACATAAAAAATTGTAGCAATTTGTAATTATTTAGCGTGCACACAGGTCTAACACTTGGTCATAACTAAAATAGTTACTGGTACCGTAGCCTACATAGGCGACAAAATACTAATAGTTTTCGAGCGGTGGGGCTCTGTATGCGCAGTCAAGTGGTCTTCTTCTTAGCGTGTCAATAGCAATCTAAATACAGTCTGCTCAGAATTTGGCTACGATTTTAGCACTTTCAGCACCGTCCATCAGCTCCTGTAGCGGACAGACAGCATGACACGCTGGACAAGATATTAAGTGCCCCATTGCTTGTGGAACAGCACCGCATTTAAACTCCAGGGCGGAGTCATCGGTGAATCTCCACCTGAGTAGGTTTTCTTTACTTCGGCCTACCTGAGTCCGAAGTCTATTTAAAGACTTCCAGGCAAGCCAAGGCAACTCATGTCCAGGTGCGAGATTTTCTGCGGGTGGAACGAATGGGTTTGTCAAGGAAACACCGTGTCGTCACTGGCTTAGCCGTTCCTTAGACAATCAATCCAAAGTAGCAATGACTTTAATTAGACAGTTGAACAACATTCATTGCGTTATTTACAAAGCAATGGATTAGCAAGGAAGTGTGTTACGCAATGAGGAAGCAGGTTCTGGTTCGGAATAAAAATCAATTATGTTTATCGATTTTTAAACTAAGTTAAGGAGTGACTAGTTATAAGGCCTTCAAAAGCAAGAGCAGTAATGAAGAGATAGCAAGTGAAACTATTTATAACATAGGTAAGTATAAGGTGCTTTATAATAAAACAATGAATTATGCAAGACTAATTAGGCTGTTTAAGCTTATGTTAAATAAAAGGTGAAAATGGAAACAATTATTAAAAGCGAAGACACAGATATTACCTAGAATAGTACCTGATCAGGTCGATGAGGCAATCTGCACATGGATGTCGCTTCCAGTAGCTCTAGAGCCATACTTGCTATTTCAGTAGCGTGTTTGTTGCCTTAAAAAATGCAAGAAAACTAGTTATGAGTGTTATGCCTTGGCTGAAAGTTTTAGGCATAACACACGTTAAATGATATTGTAGCGGAATCTACATACGCTACATGCAAACTACGAATCTGACTGTCGTCGTCACGCAAAACCCTGCAAGGCACAAGCAGAGTTAACCGCGCTCGTCGCAACCATATACAACGTCCCGACATACCTTCCTTCCTTCAGGCAGTTGCGCACCAGACATAGCACTCGTCTGGTCGGAGGATCCTCTCTTTTTAATAGAGGTTGATATAACTTTACTCAGTTCCTCATACCTCTATAAATTTATCAAGTAAATTAGCAAAATAATAGTTGTAACTTTACCGTTTCTAACTGGTAATCCTGATGCAACCATGTAAGAATCTCCAATGGTCTCAATTTTGTACACGTCGTAGCATTCAATTTTTTCGTCAAATAACTTATACACTGAGTTTAGAAAACTTATGACCTGAAAAAAAAAATTGGGTGAATTAGTCAGGAGGCTTTGGCTTGCATAGTCAAACCCAAAACTATTAAGAAATTAAATATAACATTGGAAGAGACTGAAAGTAGTCTCGGGGTCAATTTTGAAACTGGGAAAATCCAACACCCTTTGATTTTAATTACAAGCTTGTAAAAAATCCTATAGCTTATTAGAAGCTTTAGCACGATCGCAAAATGTAGGTGAAACTAACGGAAATTTTAAAATTTATTGAATATTAAACACGTATTCCATTCGATATGACTTTAAAATGCAGCACGTACAATTGGTATTACTCTTACACATGAATAAAGTCTTAAAACTAAATAAATATTATAGATGAAACAAGTATGCATTTTCAATAAAAAAATTGCTCGAATTTACGTTTAAATACATCACGCGTTCGTTCTAGGCCAGAGACGACAAAGAATTACGTTTAAATACATCACGCGTTCGTTCTAGGCCAGAGACGACAAAGAATTACGTTTAAATACATCACGCGTTCGTTCTAGGCCAGAGACGACAAAGAATTACGTTTAAATACATCACGCGTTCGTTCTAGGCCAGAGACGACAAAGAATTACGTTTAAATACATCACGCGTTCGTTCTAGGCCAGAGACGACAAAGAATTACGTTTAAATACATCACGCGTTCGTTCTAGGCCAGAGACGACAACGCTCACAGAATAAGCAAGCTGAAGTGGTAATGAGGCGGCCATATTAGCAGTAGAACCGATGCCCGTTAGGGTAGTCGTGTTTTTAGTGGAGACTGCGAATCGGCAAACGTAAGGTAGGATGCCCTCAGGCTAGGTGGAACGACGATCTTCGTAGGGTAGCAGCAGGTAGCAGCTGGATGAGAGTTGCCTAGAATCGAGCTATATGGTGTGCAATCGGAGAGGCCTATATCCAGCAGTGGACTACACTGTAGGCTATAGTATCATAATCATCATCAGATGATGATGAAAGTCAAACAGCAAACTATAGACAAATCCAAGGAAAAGAACAGCCATAAAAGATCTGGGAGTCACATTCGACCGAAAGCTCACCTTCCATGACCACATTGCCACGGTAGCTATCCTATCAAAGATTGGGTTTTGTGCTGCGTAATTGGCGTGATTTTCGCTCCGCACATGCCATCAAAATTTTATACGTAGCAATCTATAATCTAGCTCCTGCGTGTGGAACCCATATAAAAGTACCTACGCCATTTTATTAGAAAAGGTACAGAAAGCGTTCCTTCGACTTCTCTACAAGCGTAAACATGGCTATTATCCTTACCTCTATTCAACGAAATTTCTACATCCCAGCCTCGGATATAACTCGTTAGAGGTAAGACGAGCAAAAGACCAGCTCACCGTAGCTTGTAAAACGCTCCGTGGCACTATTGACGGGCCTGATCTGCATGCTGTGCTGGCTCGTTTTTTTGTCCCAGACAACTACTGCCGCGGCAGAAAACACAAGCTGTTTGCTGTGCCTCCATGTCGCACCGTTGCGCGTACTAAGTCCCCAGTACCACGTATTCTGGCCGCTCTTAATAATCTCTTGAACACTAACCCAACAAACGATCTGTTTGCGGACGAATGGGCGAAGATTTTATCGGCATGTCAGAAGTACTGTGACGGGATTTATAAAAGTGCTGTTAAGTCTTTACTTTGTCTTAATATTTTGTATTATTTTCTCTATTTTGTGGAAATGTCTTTTTATTTTTTTTGTGCAACCTGTGTCTTTAATTTCTATAATTGGTATTAAACCGTTTTAATTCAAGAAAAAAATAAATAAATCATAATATAATTTTTCTATAGACAGTCATATTGTAAGTATGCTAAACCAATACATTAACATTTATATCATTATTATCTAGTCACACTTTCTGCAACTAATCTTAGCGACAGTTGCACAATATTTCCTTTACAATTTCATAATACTTAGTGTCCACGCCATCTATATATCCAGACGCAACCACATACAAACGGACGCCACACACTCGCGATCTATCGTTGAAGGAAAGAAGATCGCCATCGAATTCCAATCCGGTCGTTCCTTTGGTCGCTTACATTCGGTCACTTACATTCGGTCTCATTCACTCGCGCCTCGATCAATTTTGTACTGTATACCTTCTCTTCCGAACCGCCACCCCGCCATGGCAACCCGGTGTTAAACGAATATTATACTTAATTTTACAATATACAACTGTTGAACTACACAAGTCGCTTCATTTTGGATGAAAAAACCTAATCCTGCACACTTAGTAATTTTAAGAACTTACTGCGTTTATGGAAATACAGGAAAATAAATTATCCCGTCTGCAAACTATAACCATGAACTCAAAAATTTATCCAAGAACCCCTAGCAAAGAAAAAACTCAGCTGTTTCACAGAAAAGTGAATTACCTACTCGGTCAAAATGTATTGCCGTGGGTTTGACGGTATTCCCGCTTCTGTTGTGAAAGCAACTAGAAATACTATCATACCGGTACTTGTCCACGTTTTAAATTTGTGCCTTTCCTTAAGCACCTTTCCTGACATCTTCAAAACCGCAATTGTCCACCCAATTTATAAATCAGGTGACAGAGGCAGTGTCACAAATTATACACCCATATCGGTACTTACGACTCTCTCAAATTTCTTAGAAAAAGTTATTAACATTAGACTGACAAAATTTCTTAAAAAAATTGACATTTTAGCTAATAACCAATTTGGCTTCAGAAGTGGTAAAACCACCGATGAAGCTGTTTCGGAACTAACAGATACTATTATTAATATTGATAGCAAAAGAAAAACACTGGCTATCTTTTTAGATCCATCCAAGGCTTTCGACACTGTCTCTGTCCCCATATTACTCTCGAAGCTGGAAAATGTTGGTATCCGCGGCACTGCCGAAGACATCTTTAGAAGTTATCTAACAGGTCGTGAACAGTACGTAAAAATTTGTATGGTTACCTTTCGGGTACCACAGGGCAGCGTGCTTGGGCCGAGCCTCTTCCTATTTTACGTAAATGAGCTGTGTCGCTTGTCTCTCCCTAACTGCAAAATAGTAACTTACGCGGACGATACGGCTCTAATAATTCATGGCCACGGTTGGAGTGAAACTCGTAAAAATGCTGAACTAGCCCTTGGTACTGTGATGAAATGGGTAGCCACAAATTTTCTTACTCTGTATGTGAAAACTTAGTTCTTATCTGTTTTTCCTTGTCAGGTAAACCCCCAACACTTATTGCCCTTCACGCTCACTCTTGTATAAATCCTAGTTCTGCCTCAAACCGTGGCTGTCCTCAACTAGAAGGCTCCCAGACTATTAAATATCTCGGTGTTGTAGATGACTGTTACCTTAAATGGCATCAGCAAATTGGCTCTGTCGTGAGACGCCTGAGAAAGCTTTTGTATATTTTCAAGAAATTTAGAGGCTCAACGGATTTTAAGACCTTAATTGGCATATATTATGCACTTGCTCAGTCAGTGTTGGGTTATTGCCTGACGGTCTGACGTGGTGCGCACAAAACAACAATGTTGCGAATTGAAAGAGCTCAGAGAGCAGTTTTGAAGGTTCTTTCGAGAAAATAAATCCGGTTTCCTACGACATCACTTTACTCTCTTTGCCAGGTACTAACGGTCAGACAGTTGTTCATTTCTCAAGCAGTGCTCCGTAAGCATCTCAAGCTGATTTATGAACCAGGTAGATCTAGCAGTAGACGCCGTTCCGATCGAGTTTGTGAGGTAAAGCCTCGTACAACCATTGCAGCACGTCGCCATATTACCTAAATGAGCTCAAAAATATATAATAGAATCAATAAAAATATCTACTTATTATATTCTGTTACCAGAAATGTATGTAAGAAAAAAACTAGCGAATTACTAAAATCACTAACTTATGATGCCATATAAAGACTTGTGGTTTAACACCTTGGAAAACACACACACACACACAAACACACCCCCACATACACACGTCACACATCACACCATCACCCTCCCTTACTCTACATTGGGTACTCATACACACGGCACTGATCTCAAAATGTTTTTACACGCTTTATATTAGCTTCACTTGTATGTTTGTTTGTATGTAACCGACTCCTTTGAGCGCGATTTTGACCCACTTTAAACGGTCAGATTTCATTGAAACTGTAAACTTGTCGAGGACCGATGACAATTCAATAATTTAAAAAAATATAGAGAAAAATGGAAAAAAAAATCACGCTTTTGTAGTTAGCAGAACTAAAAAATAGAAAATAAATAATAGTTTAAAAAACTAAAAACACGCTTTAAAAACCAAACGAAAAAAGGAGAAAATAATTTAATTCAATTAAAAAGCGTGGGGTGCTTGACATTAATTGATTATAAAAATACCTCAAAAAGCACCCCACGGTTTTTAATTGAATTAAATTATTTTCTCCTTTTTTAGTTTGGTTTTTAAAGCGTGTTTTTTAGTTTTTTAATTTTTTTATAAGATTTCCTTATATTCTTGTTTAAATACCTATGTTATGTATTAGTCTTCGAACAACCTACCCTCTCACTAGGAGTCGGGCGTTGGTAGCTGCGCCTCAGTTTTAACTTTTGCAGCTGTCATCGTTTAATATTGTTGGTCTTTGTATGTTTATGTTTTTTGTTCCCAATAAACGATTATTATAATAATGGAACAACATTTTTTCTACACTAGGGGGACTTGAATAATATGCTGAATTCATGGTTACAGTTTACACACTGGTTAAAATTTTATCCTGTATGTAGCCTATAATAATTATATTTAGGATGTCTGATTACTCAACCACGGCTATCGCAGCCTCAGAGGGGGGCGCGGCACGGGCAGGGTGGACCCGTGCCTGAGGAGGACCGGGTACTTACTCTGATGCGGCAGGAGCTGGCTGCCTTCCAGAGCCAGTTTTCCGCCCTGGAGGCCATAGTCCTGCGCCCCCCGCTAGCGGCGAGTCGGCCGGCCTCGGGCTAGCAGCAGAAGGGGGCTACTTATGCCGTCGCCACGTCAGCCATGGCCAAGTCGGCACCGCAATCGGGACAGACCCCGGCGAAACTGGTGCCGACAAAGCCCAAGAAGGGCGGGGTGGCTGCGCAGGCGGCGACGGCCCCAGCCGTGGTGCCAGGATGGACAGCCACGCCGCCTATCAAATCCCCCCCGGCCGACGCCGAATGGCAGGTGGCTGGGGAGAAGAGGAAGGCGGGTAATGCTGCAAGGGCGACCAAACGGAGGGAGAGGCGGCAGCGGGCCAAGAAGCGGAACGCCGCGGCTAGCCTATGCGCCCCAAAGTCCGCAGCTGTTGTTATTACGCTACAGCCGGAAGCGGAGAAGAAGGGCGTGTCCTGCCGCGACCTGCTCGCCAAGGCAAGGGCTGCGGTAAACCTGGCGAACCTAGGGGTAGACAAAGGTATCCGGATGAAGGTCACTGCGACTGGGGCCCGGATGCTGGAGGTCCCTCGTGTGGCCAGTGGAGCGACTGCTGACACTTTGGCCGAAAGGCTAAGGGCGTCCCTAAGTGCGGACGAGGCCCGAATGTCCAGGCCCACCAGGTGCGCTGAAATGCGCATCTTAGGCCTAGACGACTCGGTGACAGATGGCGAGGTGATGGCCGCCGTCGTCAGGACTGGGGAGTGCTCCACTGAGCAGGTGAGAGCGGGCATCATTCGTCCTGACAACTGACAATTTTTCTGGCCGCCAACACGGGGCAGCTCACCGTGATAGTTCGCATCCCCGTGTTGGCGGCCAGAAAAATCACCGGCGAGGGCCGAAGGCTCCTGGTGGGCTAGGCTTCCGCGCAGGTGAAGCTGCTGGAACCCAAACCTCTGAGGTGCTTCCGCTGCCAGGTGGGGCACCACTTGGGTGTGCAATGCACCTCGGAGGTCGGCCAAGCCGGTCGAACACCGGGCTGGGAGCAAGGCCTGCGCTCCACCCGCCGAAACCAGGAGCCGAGGTAGGGGCAAAAGCCTCCGCCACCACCGTCACCGCCGCCATCACCGCCGCAGCCGCCGCCACCGCCGCCGCCGCTGCCGCCGTTGCCACCGCGGCAGGATCTACACAGGGAGGCCCCGGAGGGGGTTGACATAGACTGCCATTAATGGCCCCATTACGCCTCCTCCAGGCGAACATCAACCACTGCGCCACCGCTCAGGATCTGTTGCTCCAGAGCATGGCGCATTGGTCGATTATCATCGCCGTGGTCGCTGAGCCGTACTTTGTGCCGCCCAGGGATGGGTGGAGGACCTGAGCGGCTCAGTGACCCTCATTTCTTGATGGTGTCATGAGAGGAAGGGGTTGCGTGGCAGCACGGTTCGGGGAGATTGTCGTGGTAAGGGTGTACTTCTTCTCGAGCCGAACTCTCGCCGAGTTCTACAACTCCCTAGCGGAGTTGAGAGACGTCGTCGTCGGGTTCTGTTCCCTTCCCGTGCTCGTCCTCGGGGACTTCAATGCCATAAACTTGGCTTGGGGTTCCCGTTTGACGGACGTGCGGGGCAGGATGGTGGAGGACTGGGCTCTGGAGACAGGCCTGGTCGTCCTAAACCGGGGTTCTGTCGCCACGTGTGTGCAGATGCGGGGTGAGTCAGTAGTGGACATTTCGTTCGCCAACCCCGCTCTGTCGCCGCGTGTCGTCGACTGGCGCGTCATGGAGGGGATGGAGACGTATTCCGACCACCGGTACATCCGGTTTGACGTCTCCGCCCAGACCTCGAGCGCGCCGGTCCAACGGACCCCGTGTGGTCCGCAGTGGGCGCTGAAGCGGCTGGACCTGGAGCTCCTCCTGGAAGCCGCGATCGTGCAGGCCTGGGTGTCACCACCGGGCAGGCCTGCTGACATCAACGACGAGGCGGAGTGGTTCCCTCAACCCTCTAACATAAATTATAGTCTCTTAAGCGTTTGTTTACAATTTACGCTTCTGAGTGTTTTTGATAAGAATGTTGGTTAAAGCAGTCAATGGTGGCCCTAGCTCATTTTGTTTGTTTTGTTTGGAGAGTTAACATTGTATTGCATACAGAATGAGTGATTTGCCAGCAACTGAAGTCGCCAGGGCTGTAACAATGATTGAGGAAGGTCACGGCCACCGTTCAGTCATTCGAACATTGGGTGTATCAGTTTCCGTGATCCACCGTAATGTGCAATGATACAGACAGACAGGATCTTATGTCCGCAGGCGAGGCCAAGGCAGAAACCGTGCAAGCAGTGCCGTAGACGACCGTTTTATAAAGGTGCAAACTTTGAGAAATCGTCGTCAAACGGCTGTTCAGACCCGAAATCTTTTGGAATAAGTGCGTAACGTACGTGTTAGTGAACGAACAGTGAGGAGAAGGTTAAATAAAGTTGGTTTGAAGTCATACGTGCCAGCAAAAGCGCCTAAACTTGAGGTGAGCCATCGAGTAGCAAGATTAGCGTTCGCTCACCAACATCAAAATTGGTCCAATGAGTGGAGTAGAGTTTTATTCTCTGATGAAAGCCGTTTTTGTGTAAATTTAATCGATGGAAGGGAGAAGATGTGGAGGTATCGAAGAGAACGTTACCATCAAGCAAATTCCGAAACAACGTCTTACGGTGGAGGGTCTGTTATGGTGTGGGGTGGTATAATTTTGACAGTACGCACCGCTCTGGTCATCATCGATGGCGGTTATCTGACTGCACACAGGTACATAACTGAGATCCTAGAGCCCCATGTTATCCCTTTTGCCCCATTCATAGGATCAGATTTTGTGTTTATGCACGATAATGCACGGCCCCACACTGCGCACATGGTGTGTGATTACCTTAATGAGATAGGTATAACCCAGATGGACTGGCCAGCACGATCGCCAGACATAAATCCAATAGAACATGTCTGGGACATGATTGGACAAAGGGCCCGCGCAAAAAATCCAAGCCCTAGAAATGTTGAAGAGCTGAAATTGGCGCTGGTTGAAGAATGGGACACTTTGCCTCAGAAAATGATTGAAGGTGTCATAAGGAGCATGGGTAGACGTATTCAAGCCCTTATAAGGGCACGAGGAGGTAACACGCGCTATTAATTCTATTAATTTTACTTTTTTCTTTTAATTTTGCGTCCTTACGCATTAGAAAACATCAAAAAATTCCACATTAACCACTTTTATTGTTTCTTTTTAAAGTAAATCCTAACAAACTCTTAATTTTGTTTTTCTGTTACATATAATAAACAAATGAAGTCAAATGAAGTCAAATGAAGCGAAAACAATAAATAAAAGACATCAAATCTCAAAAACTAATGTATTTTTTTGGTTCCCTATCCATTTGCATAAAATTTTAAGACCTAATATAACTTAGCATAATTTTGTTTGGCATAATTATATCTTCGCATAATATAATTACGCATAACAGCTTACGCATAATTTTTTTAAGCATAATTTCTCTAACCATAATAATGATTAAGCATAATATTCTAAAGCATAAATTTATTAAGCATAAAGTTCTAAAGCATAACTTTTTTAAGCATAATATCCTATGCAGCAGGCAGGGTTTCTGTCACGGCTCCGGCGCTGCGGGCTTCCGGCGGCCCCACGCGCCTACGCGATTTTAAATTACACTCTAGGGGTAGGACAAACAAGACTACGTGGAGTCGGTTTTGCAGCAATTCGGTTCTGTCACTAACTTTTGTTGCACAGCATATTAAATTTTTAACCAACAATTACTAACGTTATGCGAATCAAATTTATGCCAAAACAAATTAGTCTTTAAGATGATTATGCCAACATAAAATGTATGCCTAAAAAAATTATGCCGAAGTATTATTATGCCAAAACAAATTGTGCCAAAATCGTTATGCCGAAGTATATTAGGACAAAGAACATTATGCGAAAAGAAGGGATCCCATTTTTTTGTGTTCCTCTAATTTTACCGGTGTGTGTATTATCAGAACTTCACAAAAAGATTTCAAAAATGGATAAAAACTCAATATAGTAAAATTCTACTAATATTTAGATACATGTAAAATGCAACCAAAGCTGTCAAATTACCTGGTAAGGCGTGGACACGGCGGCAATTGCAGTGAACCCAACAATATCGCTAAAATATACTGTCACCGAAGCGAAGAACTCAGCTGGGACCTGGAAACATCATAAAATTTCGTTCAACACGACCATAAGTTGTACTTATCACAAAAGTCACATGATTTATTTTCCTATTTTCAATGGTACCTAGTATTTACCATAGAAAATCATAATATCTAGCCTTTTCCCAACTATAGTTGGGTTTGTTGCCAGGCTAACCGGATTCAGCTATTAGCAATAAGTTCCAATTTTTTATATGATACTGACCTCCACAACCCGGTTACTGGGTAATTCTTCTACTACCCGACTTGACTACTCGTAACGATTGTCAAAGATACATTTGAAGATACCCCATTACTGACCTGCTTCCCTTCCCTGTCACCCCACATAACTTCTTTCACAGTCCATCCATCTCTTCTTTGATCTTCTAAAACTCTTATAGCCATCGACATTCATACTCAAAATTTCCCTCAGTGATTTATTGATGAATCTCAAATCATATTCAGAAAGAAAGAAAAATTGTTTAATCTGCTAAAACCAGTTTTTGACATAATTATACTATATTATAAGGAACGACATGTTAAAATAGACATTAAAAAGCTATTAGCTTTTTAATGTCTATTTAGATCTAGTCGAAGCAAAAGTTTAATTCTTCCATTTTTAACCGACTTCAAAAAGGAGGAGGTTATCAATTCGTCGGAACCTTTTTTTTTTTTTTATGTATGTTCCCCGATTACTCGAAGATGGCTGGACCGATTTGGATTTTGTTTTTTTTGTTTGAAAGGGTATACTTCCCAGGTGGTCCCATGATCATCAAGTCAGGATCTGATGATGGGATCCTAGAGAAATAGAGAGAACTCTTCAAATTTTATAGGCACACAAAGCGATTTAGGTATTTTTTGGAAGAGTACTTTCTCGTAGTGGTCTCATTTCAATTTGGTGAAGATTTGATGAAGAACTTTGGAGATAGGCAACGGAACTCCTCAATAAATGATAGCAAATGGACTGGGATTGCTGAAATCTCATGTCTGTCTATTGCTTACACCCACCAAAAACCACTAAAAAGTGAAAAATAAAAACTTTTTCCAAAAAAAAAACAACCGACTTCCAAAAAAACACTACAAAGTGAAAAATTACTTTAATTTCGGAAGGCGGTGACAAAAAATTCAAATACAGCTCCAAAGACACCGACTCAATTCAATTCAATTCAATTTATTCATTAACAATCCGAAAACTACCGAAATTAAAGTTATTTTTCACTTTGTAGTGTTTTTTTGGAAGTCGGTTGTTTTTTTTTCCACGATGTGATTTGAATTGAGGAATCGGATGTGAAAACATTTAACGTAGCCTGTACCTTCAGAATCCTAAGTGTTGACATCAGAATTATAATCTTGTGTAACACGCGATGTACAAAATGTATTTGTAGCCCTAGCGATTATTATTTCACTGTTAACTATTCTATGGTTTATCTGTGAGTTTTTTTAAGTTTTGGGGAGTTTGTTGCGCCATATCTTCTTCCCAGCTAAATCACTAGGAAGTGGTGAAGGGTGGGCGTTTTGGGGGACTGTCTTATGTATTTTGACGTTCGAAAAGTGCTGATTCTCAGCCTAATTTGAATGAATGACTTTTGATTTTGATTTTGTGTATTTCCTACCTCTATGTTTTCTATTGTAGATGTTTGTTGTTCCTTTTGAATAAAATAATGCTTTTACTCAGCGTGCATTAAAGGTTACAGTTAAGGAACTGTGACCTTGCATTATACCTACAACCAGTTATCTTCATATGATACGATTTCTTCATACGAAATGCGACAGTATAACAATCACAGAAGTTCAATGCATTGTTCAGCGATAAGACTTATTGAAGTGATATTAATAATTTTAATGAGGACGTTGTTACTCAACAGTCGATTAAATTGTAAATACATATTATGTAAATCAATATTATCACAGTTCCGTGGCTAACTTACTTATTATTTATTTAAGGATTACCAACGAGAGATACATTACAAATCTCTTCTACAATATTTAAACTTGTATAGTAGATAATACATATACATTACCTATCCTTTATGTATCAGATGCCGTGTAGTGGAACCACTGAAGATAGTTTTTGTTTTGCAACATACATAATTATACTAATAATATTATGCGCTAATATATTATGTGCTAATTTATTCTTGTATTCCCGTTTACCGCTCCTACTAAGTTAACGCACATTATTATCACCAGAGGGTCGGCCTATATTTAGGCCAAAGAATAAAAACGAGCAGCTCCTTGGCCAGTGCGGGTTGGCGGACGTCACGTCTTCAAATTGTTGGTTCTTGGACATATCAGTTTTTCACAATTTTTTCTTCCACCGTTTTGGGAGCAGTGGTGATGAAATAATTCAAACAAAATAAACTTCCTGCTTGGGGTTCGAACCTTAAACCTAAAACCCGAAAGTCGCGATCGTTACCAATATGCCACCACTGCTCATATAACGTCACAAATAGACCCTAGCGTAACATCGTGACATGCATAACGATGTTCTCGTTTCTATATCACAGGGCAAAGTTCAACTACATACTAATAAAGAACGCGTCATAATGCTGTCATGTATATGATGGCCTTGTCAACACATTATACGGTCCCGCGATGACCGGACAAGTTCAATGCGATAACGCTTAATGTCATACGATAACGTTACTCATTGTATGTTAATGATTACATACTAGACGGCGAGTAGACTGGGAACTCTTATCTATAAATTAAAATAACGTGGATAGCTATTTGTTGAAGTTAAACACTTCAACAAACAGCTATCCACGTCATTTTAATTCATCAGTGTTTTATCGATATAATTAACATAACACACCCTTTTTTTTGTAGGAGATAAGATTTTTGTTTTAAATTAATGTATGAATGAAAATAAATTACTATTCGTTCATTTGTTTATTGTTGTGTTATGTTTGCGTAGGTGTTTCTTATCAAAGTGAGGTATCTATGCATTCTATAAAATACTGACTTTAAATATCCTTCACCTCCTTCGGCAAAGCAGTAATGCTCGTGAAGAGGGAGGTGGCGCACGTGACGGAGAGGCAGTATATGCGTCCTCACGACCGTAGTCGCCGCGGGAGACGCCCTGGGCGTAGGGAATCCCAGGCTGATTCCCGGCCACTGTAGGCGCGGGTTTACGGACGGCGAGTAATGGGTAGCTCGCTGTCCGGTAAGGACCAAGCCCGGTTCGACTCCGCGTTGTGTCCCACGCGCGCCTCAAAGAGATGTCAGCACCAACTGGGGTCCGCAAGGGCCGATGCCTGCCAGGGGTGCGGGTTGTTCGAAAGAAATACCGCGGCCCCTGGCACACAGGCAACTGAGGGAACACGGGTGGGTTTTAGTCAATAAAAGTCTGACACGCCTTCCTGCTCCACCCAGAGCGGGAGAAGGTATTTGATGATTTCCCACCCAAAAAAAAAACAAAACCCTTTACCCGTGAATTAAAACTTTATGGACAGACGATTGAATATAACACCACATATATTTATTAAAATATCGTTGTGCGGTATCGGAAGCATACCTACTGTCCGGATTTATTATTATATTACGAAATTATGCTGTTGGTTTAAGAGCAATAACATAATTCAAGTCACTTTCAATTAAAACAAGACGGTCGCGTCTGGTACAGTTGAATTCACTCATTGCGGGAGGGTAGATGGTTAGGGACCTATACTTTTAGTAACGACAATGACGAACGAAAAGCCACATGAAATTATTGAATACCAATAAGCAGCTGCCCTATTTTAAATAAAATCATTGATTTGAAACGAGTGTATAATATGGTAGAGAGAACTAATTATCATTATGTGGTTATGCGGTTTCCGATATGTTTTATTAATTATTTATTGTGTGTTTGAACTAAAATATGGTGAGAAATACTCGATACATTATCTAAACATATACTGCAAGTAGTAAAATATCACAATCAAACAGCATCGCCTACGTATTTTAAGAAATTTTTACTATTTCATGTTATAATAGATTAACATATGTTGTGCAATGAAGTTGTAACTTTTTTGTTCTTCCTGTATGTTAAATTTCGAATTAAATAACATCATTTACAGACAAATTCGGCAAATTTCAAAACTTTATTTGAAAGTTTCAGATACCTACGCAAAAATGATATGTCATGAGATAAATATTTCTAGTAAATATATTAACAAAAATATAGCATATTTATGCATACCAGACGAACTATAAGCTTGCTGGAATGGTATAATACTTGTATAGTTTTCATTGCAAACTCACGAGAAAATAATCCTGAAAAAAATACTAATTAAAATGTTTTTGTCATATTTTTTTAATCATCGTATTTAGATGCTGTTTGCTATAAACCAGTGCCGGCCATATGCATTATTTATGTATAATATAGTAGATTAACTTCTTAGCAACAGTTTGAAGCACATTACAAGTACCTGCGCCGATATTTACAAATGTATTTATTGGCAGCTCTCTCAGGCACCTGCACATAGTGCGTCGAGAGAATGCTTTCCTGATACCTGTCAGTGCGACAATTCTAGTAACTAATAAAGACAAAAATAAGCAAAACATGTATTCGTTTGTAAGAAACTGTCAGGTGTCAAGAACGCATTCTCTCGTCGGCCGGCCGGACTGTAGTAGGTAGGTAAGTAGGTAATTAATTTTGATTAACATTCTTTTCTTCTTTCATGTCTTCAAGTAACGAAACCATAGAAAAACAAATTACTTCGCCCAAAGTTTTAGCCAGATTCAGAAACCTCTTAAACTCATTAAAAGTTTGATTGAAGATTGATGAAAAAAAAAAGTATTAAATTACTTTTTATTTTCAATGCAAATTGAAAAACTAACATGATTCGTAAACAAATAAATGTTCCAAAATTTTAATAACACTGTAAAATAAACAATAAATTGTCATATCAAATTGTTAACGTCAAGTTTGCCCAAAGGGAATTGCTCAGTTTCTTAGGGGGATTTGGCTAAGCGTGGACAAGGTCTTTATTATTAAAATACTTGCATTTTAAAAACTACATATCTATAGGAAAGCAAATATTATAGTAAAGTTGTAGCAAGATGCAAGAATATGTTTTAACTGGCATGTGAAAATTGTAAACCTTTCCGGGTAAAATCTTTGTAATTAACGTGTTCTTTTCTATAATCTGATTATTTACACATTGTAGGGTTGTATTAGGATGGTTAAAATAAAACTATTCGTTTTTATTTGTTATTTTCACTTTATTCAGAGTCATAAACTGTTAAAATATTGTCTAAAGACCGGGCAGGCGGTGCAAGATTATTTTCGTGCCTAGCCCAGCTTAAATACCAAATAATAGTCATGACGTGAGCACAGCAACCCACCGCTCTTCGGCCGACAAGGCAATTCAGGAGCAGACCATTTCCGGATTATTGATAATACTTCAATAAGCTGCAACGTGTCTTCTGCGATGGATTACATCAACGCCACAATTAAAACATCGCATTGGTTCCTCATTCTCACTCGAAGTACCTACGCGTAGCAGAGGAGTCCAAGCTTTTGCCGTGGCTTGTCATTAAAACCAGTTCAAGGTGCACAATAGCACCAGGTTCAACGTGAGGTGCAGATTCAGTATCCGGGTAGGGTCGGGTCATCATGAGGAGCGGTATCGGAGTCATGATAAGAAAAACAAACGTTCAAAGAAGCGGGTAAATAAAATATCATCCACCGTGCATGGAAGCAAAGCGTTTAAGATAGTTTTTTCATTGTTGAAAATGACAATGAAATTACATCTGACAACATTGATGTCTTCAATGTTGTCAGATGTCATTTCACTTGACGTTAGAGATGTTCAATATTTATTGTATCGATACTCAAGTGGGTCGGCACAACGGGAGTAGATCGATTTTCACATCGATTCAACAATATACGATCTACCACTGTAAATTGATAAAGGTAGTGAGGATCGGATCAAAAAATCGTATTACTGTACAATCGTACTGTAAAATCGTAGTAGTCAGATATTTGTACACACGGCTACTCATCAAGCTGTACATTTCCAGTTTACGCTGATCTCGCACTGTACGGAAATCCTATACAATGCGAGATCAGCTTAAACTGGAAATGTATAGCTTGATGTGTAGCCGTGCGTACATGTGTTTAGTTAAATGCGAAAAAATTAAAATCTCGAAAAATACTATTAAGGCTGTTATATTCCTTGCACACGCTTCTAAATCGCTACTGACATTAGCAGAATTGTTCGGGAAAAATGGGAACTCTGTTTGTCATAGTAAGAAATTGAATTGAATTAAAGGCAAACATTAAAAAAATTATGCGATTTTATTACGATACTAGGACCGAAACGATTCATTACGAAACAAAAATTCGATACACAACAACCGGATCGAACATCTCTTTAAGCGATACAGAAGGAGTTGCTAGGAAAAAAAAACAATAATCGATTTAAAGAACCATTAATCTAATCTTAAAAAAAACATAATTATGTTCAAATACTTACTAATAAAGTTTTTGATTGTTTTATTTTAAAACAGTATAAATGAGTATAATCTTCTCATACAGTATTGATCGGTACTCGTTTTGCAGACAAACACTGCTTTTACCATAATTTATTATTATCTAATCGATTACAGACTGAAATTGATGTTCTATTTCCGTGCTGGTAACACTGCGTCACACAAAATGGCTATGCTAATGGTGCTAATGGTGGATACAGTTTACATGCTTTTAATTTCGACTTTTTGTAAGTGTGCCTGGCAGCTATGTGATATGCAAAAATATTTCTTTCAGAATTAATAATATTGTTTAGTAAAAATAATCATTACCGGGCATCTTGTACACGCTTAGCCGAATTTGGGGATTTCCTTTTGTGGAAGAATATTGGACATAATTTTGTGCAATATTTCGCTCATATTTATGTGTTGTGGGAAACACTGGCTACTGGCTACATACATATATACTAAAAAAATTGTGCCCTTTGCTTGCAACTTTATCTCATGTCATGGTATTTTATTTTATTTTAAAAAAAACCTATTCCAATTTTAGTGTGAGCAATGTGTCAACAATTGCAAATTACCTATTTTGTTTACCTATTTGGATTGCTGCATTTGTATAAGGTTGGTATAAGAAATAATTGTTTCTCATAACTCAAATAAATTAAATTAATTAATTAACCAGTCAGCCTATCCGTCCAATTGTAAGTAACTGATGTAAGTTTTATGTAAGCCCACTCTGTAGAGTAACTATACCTTTTTGAAAATTATAATCTGTTAATTAATGTTATATTTAGTGCTATAACATTATTCTTAAAATATCTATTATATTCTCGGTCATAATATGGACAATACATTGTCTAAAATAAAGGTTGGTTGGATTTAGCAACATTTCATATAATAATAATAATAATATAGTTTATTGTCTCAAAGAAACATACATTAGTATACATACACTGTTTAACAAGATGCTAACTACGCTGCAGAAGTCTGTATACAGATATTGTGAGCCCTGCCTCTCAAACTAGGATAACCTGTATCTTAAGAGACAGTGTTCAGCTGTGAGGTTACATAAAAATAGGGATTATACAACTGCGAACTGTGCCAACCAATTGTTCGTATTAACAGTATGATTGAGTTTTTAAACATTTTTAATTCTAAGACAAAGGAAAGATAGGGAAAAATAATATAAAATATCAATTAAACTATGTAATGAAAGGGTGAATGGGTGTGGGGATGTGTTTATGATGTATGTGTAGTGAGTTTTTGTATGAGAGTAGTGAGTGTGAGTGTTATGTGTGAAGGAATATAAGTGCAAAAAAGTGCAAAAATTAGGAAATGTATTTGAGTAGTGATTCAGTTTGTGCATAGTCCTGTCCAAGTAGCCATTCCATAACCTTAGCTTTTAGTTTAAATTTATTGCAATCGAGTATATTTAGTTCTTTATGAGTTTTCTTGTAGATTAGTGTACTTAATGTGTAGTACTGGTGTTTGGCAAAAGCTGTTTTGTGTCGTGTACCTGGGGGAACATTTGTTCGTTTATTGGGATCAGACGGAGGGACACTGGAGTGTCTTCTGAGAACAGATTGCAACACGAAGAGCTGACGAACTGTTAGAACCTTACAATCTGAGTAGAGTTGAGTTGTCGGATAGCGATAAGGTTTTCGTAGCATCACTTTCAGTATTGCTCTCTGGGCTCTCTCCACTTTAAGAATGGTAGTTTTAGCTGCACCGCCCCAAACATTGATGCAGTACCCAAGAACGGACTGACAGAGAGCATAGAAAACCATTTTTAGAGTATCAGGGTTAGCAGAAACTCTGAGTGACTTGAAGGTATATATTAGTCTCAGTGTTCTTGAGGTTAGGGCATCAACGTGTTTATTCCAGCGTAACCCGGCATCGATTTGAACACCAAGGTACTTGACGTGATCGGTACGTGTTAGAGTTGGACATTGGCACGACGATGACTCTTGTGAACATGTGTGCGCTATTATCGAAAGGGTGTCGTCTGGTGCGGAACTCTGACGGATGGCGAAAGGAATATATGATGTTTTGTTATAGTTGAGGGTAAGTAGGTTTAAGTTGAGCCATTTTATTATTTCACGTAGTGCTAATTCTGCGCTACTTTTAACGCTATCCCATGTTGACCCGTCAATTATAACTACGGTGTCATCGGCATATACAAAGATCCTCGAGTTGGGAAGGGTCATTCTGCACAGGTCATTAACATATATTTGAAACAAAATAGGACCCAAAATGCTACCCTGAGGCACTCCGTAGGAGACGGTTTCTTCATCACTGAAGTGATTTCCAATTTTGGTTCTTTGGGTACGGTTCTTCAGATAATCTTTGAAGATTTGCAGTGCAATACCTCTAACACCAAGCTGCTGTAATTTGGAAATAAGTATGGGAATAGAAACGGTGTCGAATGCCTTGGAAAGATCCAGAAAGATTCCTAGACATTTGGTTTTTCTATCGAGATTCCCAGCAACCAACTGTGTCAAATCAAGTACAGCATCTTCAGTCGAGACACCGGCACGGAAACCATATTGATTATCTGCTAATATCTTGTATTTATCCAAGAAATTCTTAAGCCGGTTGCTAAGAATCCTTTCCAGAACCTTGGAAAGAGCAGTTAAAACCGAAATTGGTCTATAATTGTTGACACAACTTTTGCTCCCACCCTTGTGGATTGGGTGAACAATTGCTTTTTTAAGTGCGTCCGGAAACACACCTGCCCGGAGACAGCTATTAAAAATGTACGTCAAAGGTTTTATCAGTATCTGCCGGCTCATTTTTAGCACTATAGGCGAGATGCAATCCCAACCTAAAGCACAGTCACTACGTAGCTGCGAAACAAGGGACTCCACTTCAGTTTCGTCTATATCTAGCAGCACGAGGGAGTTAGCGGGAGATAGTGGGGTGTCATTACCAGTGTTCAGAATCTGACTGTTCATATTAGCGGGACACTGACTATGTGATAGAATTTTATCCGCTAAGTTTTTTCCTACATTACTGAAGAATTTACCAACTTCATTTATGGAAGCTTTAGGACTGTCACATATTTTCAGTAGTTCGACAGGGCTGGTTTTTATTTTAGCTGTGTTTGTGACACTTTTAATAGTGTTCCAAAGGGCTTTGGGGTTATTTTTAGCTTTTTCAAATTCATTATTTTCGTAGGTAATTCTTAGTTTTCTGAGCAGGTCATTGCAAAAATTGCGGTAACGTGTATAAGTTTTTTTAAGAATTAAATTAGCTGGTTCTTTATTTGATCGTATATGCATTTGGTCCCTATTTTGGATACACTTCAATAGGCCTGGGGTTATCCAAGGTTTGATAGTTCTTTTTTTACTTGGTATCTTGATATACTTGGTGTGTACTTGATATATTGAGGAAAACAATGATTAGAAACTGTTCCTCGACCTTGGTGCATGAATACGGGGCTTAATTCCATCTACCTATGGCTCACTTTAGTCGCTTTTAACGTGGAATAGTTTTTGTGGTTTTCTGACGGAAAAACCCTTAAGTATGTCAAGTAAGTACTACAGCTTATTCGAATATGTTCGAATACTCGTAATAATTCTTAAATTGAATACTGTGATAATAATAAAACAACTTCAACAACAACTTACTAATAACCTAACTAGTAATATTTATCACATTAAACACGCAGTGTTCTTCCTCCTGTCTCCTACTTGGTCTATGCTGTGCCCGACAGGGTCCATAATTGTGACTAATATTATTTCCCTACCAACTTTATACATTATGGTACGCAATGAAGAATTGAGAATTGACATATGAATTGACAATAGAATAATACATCATCGTTATTTGTTACAGTCAACTTTCATGACGATGAAATGCTAACCTACATTAATGTAATTTATCTATCCCATTCCAACCAATAGCGATTGCTAACTATCGGTCTCTCCCTCATGCACAAGATGTGGAGACGCACTGCGATTTTGAAGTGCGAATCGTAACGGGCCTTGTAACCGCGGTTTCAAACAAACTGGAAATACGTGACGTGATTGAAATAAACGAAGATCTGTCCACCACTAGCTGATGCATGAATGAAAGATTTAATGCAAGACTTATACAATAGAGGCTTGCAGCTAAGTTATTACAGTCGCACGGTTTAAGTGACCAGATTAAGCTACGCTTGCCGCGGTTCATCCGAGGATGGAGGACCATCTTTACATACCACCACCATGCCTCTGAAATCACGTTAAGCCGTTGGTCGCGGCTATTTTTGACAGGCTTTACGGGTCGTTGGAAGCCCGAAAGTCTGACAACCAGTCTACCCATGGTGTATCGTATTACCCAGTAACTGGGTTCTGGAGGTCAGATAGGCAGTCGCTCCATGTAAAATATTAGTATTGAGCTGCATCTGGTTAGACTGGAAGCCGATCCCGTAACTTAGTGCATAAAAACCCAGACTGATGATAACTGATGCATATCATAACATAACATCACGCCTTGCTGAGATAGGGGCCTTTTGGTCTCGTACAGTATTTTGTTTTATATTTTTTTTTAACTTTTTATAATATTTTTTTTTTTTTGTTAAGCATATTGTGTAGTTAAGTTTGTGATATTCCTGTGCAAGTCTAATAAATACTTTTTCTTTCTTTCTATCCTTGTTTCCCGGAGAGTACGCAGAGGCGTACCCGTAGTAAACCCATATTACGCCAATTATGTTATGTTTCTTAAACGTATAAAAACCGAAAGAAAGATGCTTTAATTGGCACCTGTACTAACACCTGTACTGATATAGATTTGCTTTGAGCATTACTTAGAAATAACTATAGAGCTAACACCTGTACCGATATAGATTTGCTTTGAGCATTACTAAGAAATCGTGTAACGTTACCTTTGTCTAAGGTAAGAAAGGACATGTAATGCGGAAGAATGACGAGCATGAAGCAAGAAAATATAACAGAGAAACCCCCAGGAAACGATGGATGAATTGTATGCAAGATGATAAATATGGAGATGCCTTATAGACTCACAACGAAAAAGTGTCGGAAAATTTGGCAGCACTACATTGCACGCATCATGCATAATTAGCTTATAATGTTCCCACTGATGAGACACATGCCTCATGTCTTCGAGAGAGAGTGGGCTTTGATAAACCACGCGAACCCAGTGCTGGTTGGTAGATGTCACATGTCTTCGAATTTTTGGTTCTAGGACATGCGTAAAACTTTTGGTTCTAGGACATGCGTAAAACTTTTGGTTCTAGGACATGCGTAAAACTTTTGGTTCTAGGACATGCGTAAAACTTTTGGTTCTAGGACATGCGTAAAACTTTTGGTTCTAGGACATGCGTAAAACTTTTGGTTCTAGGACATGCGTAAAACTTTTGGTTCTAGGACATGCGTAAAACTTTTGGTTCTAGGACATGCGTACAACTTTTGGTTCTAGGACATGCGTAAAACTTTTGGTTCTAGGACATGCGTAAAACTTTTGTTTCTAGGACATGCGTACAACTTTTGGTTCTAGGACATGCGTAAAACTTTTGGTTCTAGGACATGCGTAAAACTTTTGGTTCTAGGACATGCGTAAAACTTTTGGTTCTAGGACATGCGTAAAACTTTTGGTTCTAGGACATGCGTAAAACGCCTGCCTGGGTTCGAACTTGAACGCACGATCCTCAACTCGTCACCCTCAATTCGGGGCCAATACCACTGGGTACATTACATCGGATTCATTTTAAACTCAGTTTGACCCCTTTAAAAAGGAACACCATGACTCTATGAAATTATTTAAAGTTATTGTAATTATTGGTTGAAATTGAATCGAGGAATTTCAGAAAATTCCACGGGTTTCCCAAGATTGCTCATGAGCGAAGGATTACTAGGCTAACATGAAAAATGCGGTACCCACTCCTCAGGACGGTCATGTCATCACCCCGATGACGAAATAAAATATTCAGAAGTATTTGTAACGACTGATTCACAACCCCACACGGATCATACAGGCGCAGTTCAATACAATAAACATTAGAAAAAATCATTTTATTAAGGTTGAATAATGTAATCTGGTATATGTTTTAACGATTGTTTTACATTTTTTTTATTTTAGATCATTTTATATTTTGTGAATGTGCGAAGGCCTATTTTAATAAGTACCTGGTACTTGTTGAACATTTTATAAGCCCAAATGTTTATGTGAAACAAGGTACTTTGATTTTGAAACCCTTGAATTGTCGTACTCACATGGATGACACGCTTCGCAGGCCATGACCTATGTACTTATGTACTAAGGCAGGTATAAGTCTTAGTTTGTGGCCAGTGGGTAGGTTACGTGATTCACAAATGCTGCCCAGATGACACACTGTTTAATATTTCTACTGAGATTCATGTTCTTCTAATAATAGTACGTAACAATGCATTTCTCAATAAATGTAACAGAACAAGACTAACGTTTTATTATTAGTATAATTCCAATTTGACAAGCAGCATTTACTTAGAAACTGATCCAGAAATAATTATTACAATAATAGAGCACTGAGATTGTTATATTACAATTATGCTATAGGCTTGTGCACTAAAAGAGGTCTAGAAAACAATTATCAATGACCTTCTATGATAAAAGAGTAGAAAAAATGTTTCATAATTACAAACTTAAACAGACATTCAAAATCTGTGACCAACTTCAAAGACTTTGAAATTGATACGACTCAGTTGAACCATAGTTGTATTATAAGCAGCAACACCGAATGTTGCTTAAAACAAATGTTTAAATCAACTTTTGTTTTCGGAGACTGATGAGACCGGTGACTGAAAAGTTGAATGGAGACTGGTTGTCATGGTATGGGCATGATGCGGAGGAATGAGGAATATGTCGCGAGGAAAGTTTTGAGTATAAATGTGAATGGCTTTCAGAGTAGGGGAAGACCATAGAAACGATGGATGGACTGTGTCAAAGATGATATGGTTAGAAAAGGGGTGACTAGCGAGAGGAAGATTAGTCGTCGAAAAAAGTATGGAAGATAAAGACATATTGCACCAACCCCTAATAAATACCGCGGCCCCTGGCACACAGGCAACTGAGGGAACACGGGTGGGTTTTAGTCAGTAAAAGTCTGACACGCCCTCCCGCTCCACCCAGAGCGGGAGAAGTTATTTGATGATTTCCCACCCAAAAAAAAAAAAAAAAACCCCTAATAAATTGTTACAAGGGCAGGAGAATCATGATGTTAATGAAAGATCAGCTTCAAACAAGCAAATGTTATTATTAGCACGCTTTCCAAACCCTCATAGGCCTTATGGCTATATATAATGTCGACAAATACTTAGCAACGTGTTTGGGAACAATCCCAACAGAAGAAAAAACAAGGGCTATTTTTCAACACTTAAAATAGGAAAGTCACCTCTCCTTCACTCCCTTTCTACCCCTTCCTTTACCTACGCGACCAGACCTACCAAATACGAATTGAACATATGGAATGATTGTGTTTTTCTGTACCTACGTACTACTAACTCAATGGATGCATAGATAACGTCACGCCTTACGTATTACTCGAAAGATTGGCCTGATATAACCTACATTTCAAATAGCGGAAATATAAAACTTCTCCGCCGAAAATTACATTTTAGCAGCGGGAAGGTATTTCTTTTTGTCTGTCCACGTTAAATCTTGATGTTAATAAATATAGATGTTACTACAAAGTTAGCAATTTCCCCAATGGTTTGAGGACAATGACATTAGGAAAACCCACTGACATAATATAAAAAGATTCGGGATTAAAAACATTCCGCTGCATGTTTTACAAAATTGTTCAAAATTAAAAGGTTATTCAAACTAGGCTTAGTGTCAGCACAATATGAACGTCAAAATGATGTAATGCGGACACCTAAAACGCCCGCAATTCACCAAAGATAGGGAACGTGCACGACGAAGGGTCTGCCATCTGGTGGCGCAAATCCGAAGTTTTCTCGGAATCATTACCTTAAATTGTCACTTCACGTTATAAAATAATCTCAATAAAGAAGTGAAAAAATAAACATAATTACTAAGTGAAAATGTATTGTTGTGTTTTTGGATGCTCGAACACTTCAATGAAAATAATAGTTTAAAAAACTAAAAAACACGCTTTAAAAACCAAACTAAAAAAGGAGAAAATAATTTAATTCAATTAAAAAGCGTGGGGTGCTTTTTGAGGTATTTTTATAATCAATTAATGTCAAGCACCCCACGCTTTTTAATTGAATTAAATTATTTTCTCCTTTTTTAGTTTGGTTTTTAAAGCGTGTTTTTTAGTTTTTTAAACTATTATTTATTTTCTATTTTTTAGTTTTTGTTTTTGTGTTTTTTTTTTTTCATTTTTCTCAATTTTTTTTTTAATTATTGAATTGTCTTCGGTTTTCAATAAGTTTACAAAGTTTCAATGAAATCTGACCGTTTAAAGTGGGTCAAAATCGCGCTCTAAGGAGTCGGTTACATACAAATATACAAACAAACTAACAAACAAACATACAAGTGAAGCTAATATAAAGCGTGTAAAATGTAAGCACATCTGTGCTTTAATTTACTTTAAAAATTCTCCAGATAGTGCTATTTCGAAAACTAACTAAAATTATTTGAGGTTATGTTTACTTACATATTTGTTTGTATCGAATAATTGTACCTACTACATACAAAACTCAGGTCTTTTTAAACGGTTTTATTTAGATTGCCCTGTTTTTACAAATAACATTATTGATTAATTTTTAAATATTTTGAAACTCATACTGATACATACTTTTTACTGCACTTATAGATTTTTGTCGTAACCAAGGAAAGTGAGTAATATGCGTGGGAAAGTAATAGAATTTCACACCATTTGATTTATTTTAATTTTTCTCTGAAGTGTTCGAGCATCCAGAAACAAAGCAATACATTTTAACTTAGTAATTATATTTTTTTCAATTCCTTTTTGATATTATTTTATTACGTGAAGTGTCAATTTCAAGTAGTAGGTATTCTTCGGATTTGCGCCACCAGATGTCAGGACCCTTCGTCATGCACGTTCCCTATAGGATTTTAGCTGGGAAGAAGAAGTGGCGCAACAAACTCCCTAGCAGCACAGCTGTCTATACCTACAGTTAAAGAACTTGATTCTATTCATGCTGCGTTGATAGAAGATGCGCTGCTCAAGTCGAACGTAACCCAATGACTAAAAAAAACAGTACCACCTCCCATTCTAATGAGTTTTACAATAGAGTCATATTGAGGATTCGTCCAACTAAAACTACCAACTCAAAAAAAGTAGCGAAGAAAAATATCAAACTTGAGTAACTTTGTTTTGGCATCATGTTTCTGTGTTGCAGAAAACAAGTTGCAGGCATTATGAAAGGTTCCAGAGTTACTGTAGATGCTAATGTTTCGAATGTATGCTAGGTTAGCAACATGTTGCCAACTGTTCTCAACTTTGGTTTCCAATGAATACACTAAACTAAACAGACATTACCTGTTGGGTTTGTTTCAGTTGCTTGGCAATGCTTGGAGGCAGCATCTGATACAGTAAAGAGTCACTTAGCTCTTTCTCATATTCAAGTTCTCTCGCTTTTTCCGCTAAATTACTGGCGTATACCTGGAAAATATTGTTAAAAGAAAAATGATACCGGGTTAAATTAAATTAGTTAGCGAAACTCCGTAGGATGTTATCGTAATAAAATAACGCAGTCACGTTTAATTGAGAGTTAAATGCTAGACACGAGTATGATGTAATATGCACTCTGGTATGAATGAATGGACATGTAATACTACAGAACATTGTGCTCAATTTAGCCGCCTTTGGCCTTGTAGTGCATTGCCCGCGTGACGTAGCAAAGATGGAGGTGCGGTCTACGGTTGTAATTTTCATTCATAGCACACCTTGTGCACATTTATTTCTGGAATTGTTTATACTTTTGGAAACACCATTCTAAAATACAGATTAGTAAAGTTGCTCAAACATCCGCTATGTTGAAGTGGGACTGGGCTGGCCACGACTGCCGTATCCCCTTTGTACTGTGAGCTAAAATAACCACTACTAGGAGCCCTGACACAGCCAGAACAGCAGACCCCGTAGGAGATGGCAGAACGAGCTGGAGAAATCAAACGATCCTTGATCCACTTTAGCCCTGGATCGAAAGAGCTGGAAGTCATAGGGAGAGGCCTTTGCCCAGCAGTGGGATAATGCAGGGTTACAGTAACAGTATACTATTGTATGGCAAAGCAGAGGCACTTGACATAGTGATGTACTGACGATAACGATGATAGAAAAGTCAAAAATGTATGAGACTGACAAATGCTAAGTACCGAAAAGCTTATGTCAATCCCATTGAAAGTCCTGTAGATATATGATTTTTTTACCTATAATTTTTGTATTTATACCTGTATTGTGTTGACTGCATTCCGGACTAACGCAATGATGATCGGGGATACCACGCAGACGAGTATTAATATCCCCGCACATACAACCTCCGACCTCCTTGCCTCTGTCAGACTTACTGTGACTCCGTCCCTGAAAAAAAGAAGCCATTTTATATGAATTGGACGTAGAATTGGCTTCCTGCTCTGAAAGAAGCCATTTTATATGAATTGGACGTAGAATTGCCTTCCTGCTCTGAAAGAAGCCATTTTATATGAATTGGACGTAGAATTGCCTTCCTGCTCTGAAAGCCTGGAGGTGGTGGCCCAGTGGTGACGACGCCGACTTGCGAGTTGGAGTTTATTGGTTCGAACCCAGGCAGGCGCTTTACTTTGTGTAAATAACTTCATCATCACTGATCTAAAAACGGTGATATCATATCCTAGAACCAAAATTTCGAGCACATAATATATGTGACAACTACCACCCCGAACTGGGCAAGCGTCGTAAATTATAGCTTATAAGTGTGAGTGTGAGTGTGTGAGTGTGTGTGTGTGTAAGTGGCAGTGGGCAGGGCACATTGCACGCAGAACAGATGGCCGATGGGGTCGAAAAGTTCTGGAGTGGCGACCGCGCACCGGAAGACGTAAAGTTGGAAGGCCTCCCACAAGGTGGACCGATGACCTTGTGAGGGCCGCAGGAGTCCGCTGGATCCGGGAAGCACAGAACCGGTCGAAGTGGCGGAGCTTGGGGGAGGCCTATGTCCAGCAGTGGACGTCCTTCGGCTGAAATGATGATGATGATGATGATGAAGTGTCCCAGCAGTGGGTACAGTACAGGCTAATTATGCTAGCGGCCTCCTTTTGCTTTGACATACAAGGTGACAAAAAGGCGATATTAAGGGAAAGTACCTTTAAAGGTTCAATGTCCTCGAAGCGAACGCGTCGACATGAGTCATATTATAATGGGGCAGGCTTATTTATATTGATGATATCAAAGGAAAACATACCTCTAATACAAGCCCTTTAGTTGCTAATTTCGCTCGAATATGTTTAAGAAAAAAAAGTAAAATTATATTAAAATTGAATAAGTGCTTTGAGTGGCGACACTTAAAAACGTACGTCTGGCTACTTAGCATTCAACGGGTTGACAGACGTAGATATTTATATTATAACGTCTAGCTTCTGCCCACGAAAAAATCCAAGATGGCAACTGCGAAAAATTTGAAAAGACCTCTGTAGTACGGTTAGCTGTTATTTACCCGTACTGTTATATTATAAAATAAAATAAAATGTTGTGTGTACGACATGTGCCAGGTAAACATTCTATTTTCTTTCATTCGTTCTTTAGCATTCAGCAGATAATCTTAGCTAGAGAAATTATACCAAAATATCAGAAGCTAACATTTAAAGTTCGTGCCAATGCAAGAGAAGAGGAAAACCGTAAATAAACCACTACTTTGAATCAAATTGCATAACTATTAATTACAATTTACAAAATAATAACTGTAATGAATAATGGCACGGTTACGGCTGTGTTACCTACCAGTGACATCACATTTTTGCTGTTGCAAGTTCATTCAACGAAACAATGAATGTGTCGCGCGTCTGCGGTTTAATTATTTATTTCGTCAGACATTACCTACACCTACAGGACAATGGCTTTACCTCCGGCTTTACCATATTTGGAATAAAACATTTCTTGGAACCTGGTGGATCCAGTAAAAAATTATAAATGATTTTATTTCTGTAAGTACGTGTGTACCTATCTACAAGTTAATCATAATTTTAAAACTAGATGAAGTCGGTGTTTCCTACCTGACTACTTTGAGAAGCAAAGGCCGAAACAAACTCAAAGGTCACAGACTCTTTTAAAGTCCTGAACTAGTTTTGGTCAGAAAAAAAAAAAATCATAAGCCTATAATACAATAAGGAGAGAAAAAGAGGTTTACAAATGCATTTTTAAATAACTATATCCTTATATAAATAGGCTAAGTACATGCACATTATGTGAAACTCCTGACACCCAAACTAGGACATGTCCTGTATCTCAGGTGTCAGCTTTCCTTCCTGGCAGACACATTTGTGAAGCCTAGCTTTCAATTGCATGCTTCAGGTCACAATGATGTTAAAGAGCTGACAAATAGAAAAATTAATAATAATTATAGTAATAATTACAATCTAAGTTTAAGTTAACCAAAACAATACAGAAGTAGCATGTAACCTATTTTATCTCTGCTATAATATATGCGTGTGGAGAAGTGAAAGTGTAAGTTGTGTATGGGTACGTGTAATGTAAAGGTGATTGTAGTGAGAGGGTGAGTGTAAGAGTGTGTATGTGTGAGATGACATGTTGGGGTTGTTTGCTTTAGGTGCATGTTGAGTGAAAGCGATGACTTAGCCAGCGCTAACCAGCCAGCAACTCTTCAGTATCCTGATAGGTTAGAGAAGTAAGCCATTCCCTCACCTTCATTTTACAGTTTATTCGATTTAGATGAAAGACATCTAATAGTTTGTTTGTCTTATTATACAATTTTACGCTGGCGATAAAGTAGTGTTTACCGACAAAAGATGTTCTTGTTCGAACGGGTTTGAAAATTGTGTGTTTGATTCTATTTATTTATGTATTTTCTTCCCCGAGGCTCCAGCAAAGGCCGTGACTTGTGTTTACGGGCTATGACCAGGTGGACATAAAGTTGCCTCACCGTGAGAACCTTACATTCGGAGTAGAGTTTAATCGTAGGGTACCTGTAGGGTTTTTTTGTCATAACCTTTAGTACAGCCCGCTGTGCGACCTCAAGTTGTAGGATTGTGGATTTTGGTGCCCCACCCCAAACCGTCAAGCTGTATGATAATAGGGACTGGCATAAAGCCAGGTACACCATTAGCAAGGTCTTCATGTCCGCTAACTGACGAAGTCTTTTAAATATAAATATGAGTCTTCGTGTTCGAGTAGTGACAGATTCAATTTGTTTATGCCAACGGAAACTCTGGTCTATATACACACCCAAATATTTAACACAGTGCGATCGGGTTATGTACAAGCAACAGCAGTCAGGAAAAGGAACCAGACACGAGTGTGCTTTAATTTTGAAATTCGGAGGGGGCAAATGGTCAGCTCGCATTACAAAGGGGATAAACTGGGTTTTAATAATATTCAGAGTCAGAAGATTATTCGACAGCCATCCCATGATTATTTTAAGAGCATTTTCTGCATTTTGCTTTGTATGGCACCAGTCTACTCCATTCACAATAAGAGCTGTGTCGTCAGCGTAAGTGAAAATTGTACAGTTTAGTAGGGGCATATCGCATAAATCATTTATAAATATAATGAAGAGTGTGGGGCCGAGGATGCTTCCTTGCGGAACGCCACAGTTGATAGCTTCTTCATCACTAACATTTTCCCCCATTTTCACCACTTGTACACGATCTTTAAGATGATCGGAGAAGATTTTTAAAGGGACACCTCTAACTCCAGCGCGTTCCAGATTATTTAATAGGATGGGGACAGAGACAGTGTCAAAACCTTTCGCCAGGTCTAGAAACAATCCCAAGCATTTTTGTTTTTTATCTAGGTTCCGAATTGCATGTTCTGTTAGAGCCAATACAGCATCCTCTGTGGATATACCAGTTCGAAAACCATATTGGTTCCCAGATATTATTTTATTTGATTCAAGGTACCGAGTTAAACGCTTGTTTAGTATACGCTCCAATACCTTGGAAAGAGCTGTAAGGACTGATATTGGTCTATAATTACTGACACTGTCTCTGTCACCCGACTTATGAACTGGATGCACCACTACCCTTTTAAAAACCTTTGGAAAAATACCAGACGTGATAAATAGGTTGCAGACATGGGTAATAAGAGGGACCAGGGTTTGACGACATGATTTTAATATATTCGTTGGGATACCATCCCATCCAACTGCGGAATCTGATTTCAGAAGATCATGAAATATAAAGACCATGTAAATTAGTGTTTGAAATGGTCTTATGAAAAAAGAACCACACAGATTGAGTAATCCTGTCCAATCAGTCTACTCATTTATCAGTAATCATGCAATTCAACTCGGGACTTAAAGGTGGAAAGTGAGTAGTTTAGTATAGTGTCCTCGCCGCATGGTGCCGGTGAGGCAAGTAAGGGATATACAGGGTGATTGGAAGATGGGTGCAAAGCTTTAAGGCGAAGATAGTACAGACAATTTAGAACCATTTAAGCCATGGTTGTCTTAGACGAAGTCTTACCAAATATTTTTAACCAAATTTTTAAGTTTTTTTTCGGAAATTCTCAAAATTTAATGTAAACTGCATATTTATGGCCAAATTGAATGATAAATGAATTCACTTTTTATTTATTTAATTAAAGTAATGTGTAAGCAATCAAGCAAAACATGTTTTAGACTTCTGTGTCATTAGACATTTTTTTTACAGACATTTAAAGCTCAGAAAAAATGAAAAATTTGTACAATACGTCATTTAAACCTTATTAAAAAAAAAAAATTGGTAAGACTTCGTCTAAGACAACCATGGCTTAAACGGTTCTAAATTGTCTATACTATCTTCACCTTAAAGCTTTGCACCCATCTTCCAATCACCCTGTATAACAAAAAGAAAAGTACAAATTTCGTTTATTGGGATTAGAAAAATAACACCTCAAATTGTTAAAACATTGAAATAAGATTCGATGTGTGTGTTTTGATGTCGATTTCGTCGACTCATCCGAGTCGGTAGGACATCATAGAATTACTAAAACTAAACTAACTAAATTTAAACTAATATGTTGTATTGTCATTTATTGTTTATAATACAAATATTTTTTTATTTATTTTTTAATAACAAAACAGGTGTGTCACCGTTCAGTGGTCGAGAGTACCTACCTATGACTAATGGCCGATTCCTATAATTTACGAACCGTTATTGGTTAAAATTAAGACTCCTGTATCTTTACCAATAATGAAGTAAAAACCTCATAGCTTTGTATAGTAGACCCTCCCATGTGGGAGTAGCTATCACAGGTAAAATTATGTTTCTAATCTATTTATATGCTTATCATGCCTGTACGCTGTTTAGGGGGAAGGACATGTGTGAACCACTAAAAAGTGAAGAATAAAAACTTTTTCCGACTTCCAAAAAAACACTACGAAGTGAAAAATAACTTTAATTTCGGAAGGCGATGACAAAAAAAGAAAATACAGCTCCAAAGACACCGATTTCCGAAATTAAAGTAATTTTTCACTTTGTAGTGTTTTTTTGGAAGTCGGTTGTTTTTTTTTTGGAAAAAGTTTTTGTTTATAGAAACCGAGCATAATAAAACATTTCATACTTTGAAACTAAAGTAATAACTAATAATTCCTAAGAACATAATTATATGATTGTGGTTTAAATGTACATCAGTGCCTATACAGGGCAACTTATTATATTACTAGAATTCAGTTCATGATTCTGAACCCCCCCCCCCCGTGTTGAAATTGCTGTTTCTATTTTGACATTCATGATGACAGTTTGTCCGTTGATGTGCCACCCTGTTTCGAGATTTGTCGTCAAGAAAAAAGTTAGTTTCGCAATCACAAGCCAGGCGTTCACTAGACTTGACTTGTCAATAAAACTTGGAGACGTGTTCAAGTGTTCAACCAGTGAAGCCATAGAAGTGTGAAGATAAGGAATAAGGAAGCTAGCCAAGTATTTATAGTTTCCGTTGTATTGTGCACGTAGGTACCGTACGGGTGAATGAACGTGATCTGATGTAAAGGGTGGCGATTTAATCACCAGCACCCTAGTTGCGTAACACAATATCAATCACAACCTGAATCCTTTTTAAGGTTACTGCTAATCCATTGCTACATAATTATATTCAACAAATATGTCTGCTGAACAACGTGAATAATGCAATCATAGTTAGCCTATAACGTTCCCAAAGCTGGGACACGGGCCTCCTCTCGGTGAGGGAGCGGGCCGTCATCCACCACGCGGGCACAGTGCGGGTTGCTAGATCGCATATGCTTTCAAGTTTTTGGTTTTAGGACATGCCGGTGCCTCATGATGTATTCCTTTGCCGTTTTGAGAGCAGTGGTGGTGGTGGTGAAATAATTATTGATTAATAACGCAATGAATGTTGTTCAACTGCCAAACTAAAAGCTTTTGCAACTGTTGTTACCCTGTAACTGGCTTGTGGAGGTCAGATAGCCAGTTGTTCCATGTAAAATACTGGTATTCAACTGCATCCGGTTAGACTGGAAGACGACCCCAACATAGTTGGGAAAAGGCAAATGATGATGATCAAAAAAGTGGATATCAATATGTTGTAAAAAATAAATCATTCTAAATCAGTCAGCTATACTGTGTTGATCATAAGTGCGGGGCCTTCAAACTAATTTATTACAATTAGTTCATTTAAGCACCGGATGCAGAGATTGCACACCGTTTGGGCCGGGCGGCGCGGCGCCGACCCGTCTCTCTACATGCCACGTCACTCATTTTTAAAGTGTTAAAAGATTGCGTTCACACGATTTCACGAATCATTATTTACTTGGACTATATTAATCGCCGTTTTTCTGACGCTATTGAAACACTAGTGCTGGGTCATTCTGGGTACTCAAAAGACTACTGACTACTTAAAAGTTCTGAGTGGTACTCAACTTTTGAGTGGAGTCATGAACGACGGCCCTTAATGGTCACTGGTCCCCGACGAATATGCAAAAGCTAACCTCAGATCTCACAGATTTTGGGTATTTATTTTAATTTTCCATTAATCACAACAAAACACTCACAAATATGTATGCCCAGCTAACAATCAGCGTCAGTTGTTGCATCTTGTGTGGTGCCTATTGACAATATGCTAAGCTGAGGCCCTATTGGCATTATCATCATTGTTTTCTGTTTTTTTTAGATTTCGTCGGAAGTTACCCCACGGGAACGTATCACTGGGCTAAAAAGTACCTATCCTATGGGTTAATCTAGGTTATAAACTATCTGTGTGCCAAATTTCATCCAAATCCGTTCAGCCGTGAAACATACAAACTTTCACATTAATAATATTAGTAGTATAGGATTAACAAACACATTTTTCTTTCATTCGCCGTACAGGAACTTAAAGAAAAGTTCCTGTACGGCACCTTTCTTTAAACCAAAACACGTCAACGCCAGTTCATCATCATCTGCCTAGCCTTTTCCCAGCTGGCTGCCTGTGGAAATAAGATTTATTTTGACAAAATTTTCCGAATAGTCTTGCATCACATTCGGCCAAACTGTTATTGCGTTTATCTATCCGGAATTTCTCAGTAGTAGCCTGGAGTCTGGGTTTGTGTCCAGTTGATGGCAATAGGCTCGCCCTATTACATGGGGTTTAAACATAACTGGCGAAATATGGGTTTACTATAGGTACACCTCTGCCTAACCCTTTGAGATAACAAGGCGTGATGTATGTTCATCATTTATTTATGTAAAGGCCTTAAAACTATCCTTACAGGTACTTAGCCTAATGCGATAGTCAAGTCACACACGCAAAATTAAAATTATAGCACTCATCAAAGATCATTATTTGTAACATAATATAAACAATAGTACTTTTGCGAATTCACTCCAGTAACATGTAAATTTATCCAATTCGACCTGAATGTAATTTATAGTGCGAATTGCTCGAGTCAGAGGGGTTTTAGCCAGCAAGTTGGTCCTGGCTGATGGTACGACCAGCAGGGGCGGGGGCCGTCGCCTCCACACATAACGGTCTGGTACGTACAAGTGCAACCGCTGTAACACTCCCGGGTTGTGCTCTATGCCTCGGAGCAGTTTCACCAAGTACGATACTAGTGTAAATTCGCGTCGCAAATCATCATCATCATTTCAGCCAAAAGACGTTCACTGCTAGACATAGGCGTCCCCCATGAAATTGGGGGGCGTCATAATCGCCACGCTTGGCAATCGCAGTATGGTGGTAAAATGCATAGAGAACGCTGCTGCCCATTCTCTAGCAAGTCCCTTAGTCACTTTTTAAGACACCCACAGGAAGAAATGGGATGGCGCTATTCTTTACGTCCGGCACCACAAGGAAATGCATCACAAGGATGTTATGTTATTCTTGCATCACGATGATGCTACAAAAGAACGAGTTTGCTCGCTCTAAACATTCTCATTTACAATGCGGACGTATGCATTTAACACTATATGTGGCAAATCACCTATATGTGACGTGGCGAATTTAGCTGTATTTTATAGACAGGCAGGGATGGAATAAGACGGCGATTTAGACGTTTTCGATGGAAAAATTCGCAGTTACTTCCCGGAGTCTAAGAGCCTAGTTATATCTGGCCCTTTATAATATGAGACTTATCGCATCTTTAGAATTATAGAGACCTAATGCGAAATTAGCCGCAACCGAAATTGGTCTCTATAATTCTAATAATTCTAAATAATTTTGCTTGCGGCTAATTTCGCATTAGGTCTCTATAATTCTAAAGGTGCGCTATGTAAAAAAAAAACACTAGCAAAATTAAAATCACCAAGAATCAGATTCTTGGTGATTTTAATTTTCCTAGTGTAAACTGGCTTGATGAATCTAATAATCCCTTTCTAGAACTTAGTGCCCCTAAGTGTTTAGCGTTAAGAGACTTCCTAAACTTCACCGGGTTTGTTCAAAGGAATAATATCTGCAATGAAAATAATAATATCTTAAACCTCATCTTAGTGGATGAGAACTCCAGTCTGTCTGTTTCTTGTGCACCCCCCATCAGTAAACCAGATACGCATCATCCGCCGCTAGAATTAGCTCTTACTAAAACTGTAATTTCTAATTTAAATTATAATATTTTACAGTCTAAATATATTTTCATTAAAACAGACTATGAGGAGGATGAAATCATCAAATAACTTCCCTCGCTCTGGGTGGAGCAGGAGGGCGTGTCAGACTAAAACCCACCCGTGTTAACTCAGTTGCCTGTGTGCCAGGGGCCGCGGTATCTCTTTCTAACAACCTGCACCCCTAGCAGGCATCGACCCTTGCGGACCCTACCAGTTGGTGCTGACAACTCTTTGAGGCGCGCGTGGAACACAACGCGCCGTCGACCCGAGCTTGGTCCTTACCGGACAGCGAGCTACCCATTACTCGCTGTCCACAAGCCCGCGCCTACGGTGGCCGGGAATCAGCCTGAGATTCCCGACGCCCAGGGCGTCTCCGGCGGCGACTAATGCCGTGAGGGTGCATATACTGCCTCTTCCTCACGTGCGCCGTCTCCCTCTTCGCGAGTATTACTGCTTTGCAGAAGGAGGTGACGGCTACCCATGCACTCTTGCTCCATACCATGGCCTGGACCAGGGCCGGACGCGAGAGTTTGCCGCCGCCGATCGCCTCCATGAGGACACGTCGGTGCTCCGCCCAAGCCAGGCAGACCTCCACCGTATGCAGTGGAAACACCCAGGCGTTTCCTCCTGCCTTATCCGAAACAGGAACCTCCCGAAATAACCGTGTCCGGTGAGGACCTGCATAAGGCGGACGGTGAGGACGCCGAGCCGCCTCTCAAGCCACTCCTCAAAGAGGGACCTTACCGCCGCTATCGTGGCGTGCCAAACGTAACTGCCCTTTCAGTCATTTTACTGCTGAATTATTTATTTAATTACCTATTATATATTGGTTTTGACGCCTTTTTATCAGTTTTCACTGCAAAACTTGTTAATAAACACGCATTTTGTCATTTTTAATTTTAAATTACTAAAACTAAAATAAGCAACTGCTGCCTTAAACCAATGCCGTGTAATACCAGCCTATTACTGACCCACTGCACACTGCTCACACTGCACACAGAGAATGCGCGTGCACTGATCACCGCGCTTGCTCAAGACGAGTTGGCAATTTCAGAGTTTAAGTTAACCATAAAGTGGGTACAGGTTTTCTCACGAAGTTTTCCTTCACCAATGTTAGTATTGTCCAAGATAGACTCAGAAAGTAATATTTATATATATATCTGCCTCGGTATGTAAAAATTATCCATCCACAGACCAACCGCGGCAAGCATTGCTTTACTTAATCGATCAACCCGTACGGCTGTGTCATTACTTAGCTACGAGCCCAGAAAGTAAAATATATGAATTGAATAAGTCACTCATGTGACTTATTCACATGTTGGATCACACGATTTAAACTCAGTGATTACTTTAACTCACACACTGACTCATTACTTGTTAATATTGTAGGAAAATCGTACCTATACTTACTTTTACAATGTTTGTAAATGTGTGAACACCATGTATCTATCACAGAATTAATTTATCTGTATTGCTTCAATTTGATTCTGTTTACCTATTTTGGTATGGTAATTTTATTCTGGGTGCATCGTTTTCACACATAATCATATAATGAATGTAAATATTGTACTTGAAACATTTTAAAAGAGAAACGGTGGAGTTTCTTGCCCATTCTTCTCCATACGAAACTACATTTTGGAAGGGGCGACTAGAATCAATTCTATTTTAATGTAAATGTTGACATTCAAAAGTGCCTTTTAAGTGCCTATTTGAAATAAATGCTTTGACTTTGACACTATGTTTGATTCATAGTTACAGTTTGCGCATCAATGTTCTTGCCACCCTGTATAATATAAAAATAATGATAGGGTATTTTCCAATTTATTAAAAAACTATTTTAATTTAGTGATTGGGACGAAATATGTAAAAGAAAAATAAAAATAAAATTGATTGACATTCATTTTCTCAATTAAAAACGACTCTAATTTTATCGTGAGGAGCGTTTTGGCGATAAATTCAAAACAACAAAAAAATGGGTACCTATAAATAAATAAATTTTTAATTTTTCTTTTAAACATTTTGTCCCAATATTCAAAATAAAATAATAAAAAAAGGAAAATACCCTATTATTATTTATTTACAAGTTTATTGAGTTGACAAATATAAATATTAAGTTTCTGTCATATTTTACCAGAGATCTGTTGTGATCGTTAATATTAATTGGTCCAGTAATAACTAGATTTTTCAATACCCTGAGCCCGTCGAATGTAGGGGCATTCGACGGGCTTGACGGTTTTCTTTTTAGGTTGGAAAATCATCACATAGGTAACTTCTCCCGCTATTTAGAATGTTAAAAATAGTTTCGGACTGACAGGACTCTGCATCCCCAAGGCACTCTATTGTTGAATCCTGTGATACATCGATTAATTAAAAACCAACTTTAACGCCAAGAAAATAAAACCGAAATTTATTTTACAAATATTATGTGGAGCAGGAAAATGAGCAGTCCTTTAAGAATATATTGAATAAGCCACTACAAATAAAAGTGAACCTTAAGCATTTTGTACCTACTTGAATCTAGAATGGGTTTATTCAAGTCACGTTTCAAATTAAATCAGGCTTGCGGCAGTCAAATGTATTTGCAATAAGGTTGCGAAACTGTGCAATCTCGTGTTCATTATTCAATTGGCGACAATCTCGGGTGACAAAGGAATGCCGTTTTTGCCCAGCATTACCTTTCATATAAAGCTTATTTTCTTGGCAAAATTACGGAATGGAAGAATTTTGTTCACCGTAAGTACGAGTAATATTACTTTGCACGTCTTCATTTCATATTAATGAAGTGAAACTTCGTATGTGACTTTCAACAAGGTTGCGTTAAACGCAACCGACGCAACAGTCGGTTTCACTTCTTCCGCGCGGAGGGACTCCACGCACTTTTTGAAGTGAAACTTCTTATGCGACTTCCAACAAGGTTGCGTTAAACGTTTAACGCGTTAAACATTTAACGCAACTGACGCAACAGAGTGAGTCGGTTTCACGTCTTCCGCGTGGAGGGACTCCACGCACTTTTGAAGTGAAACTTCTTAAGCGACTTCTAACAAGGTTGCGTTAAACGTTTAACGTTAAAAGTTGCGTTAAACGTTTAACGCAACCAACGCAACAGAGTGAGTCGGTTTCACTTCTTCCGCGTGGAGGGACTCCACGCACTTTTTTAAGTTTTTTATAACTAGCTTTTGCCAGCGGCTTCGCTTGCACGGAACTTTCATCCCCTATTTAACTCCCTTAGGGGCTGAATTTCGAAAAATCCTTCCTTATTCCTTGTCTACATTATAAAGGGAACCTCTGTGCAAAATTTCAGCTTTCTAGGTCCAAGGGTTTGGGCTGGGCGTTGATGAGTCAGTCAGTCAGTCAGGACTTTTCTTTTTATTTATATAGATCAACACGAATAATGTTATCCGGATTTTGAAATAACTTAATTAAAAATAAGGTCCTTGAAATTGTCCTTGAACACTGATTTTCTCGGTATTAAATGGTTTAATTTATTTGAAATACCTAAATGCTTTGACTTTGACATGTAGCTACTCACCTGATGTACTCTCGAAGTTGCTTCTGCACCGCTCTTAGTTTATCAAGGAACGTCGCAGTCTGGTCGAAATACTCAATGGCGTCAGTGACGCTACCATCTCGATGCGTATTGTCTACAATCTGCTGGTTCCTGCAAGTCACAAAAAGACACACTTCTTTACCCTGAATGGAAACAAACATCAAAAGAAAGCTCCTTTAGACTAACTGACGTGACCGGTTTTTGTATGACTGCAAGAAATCGAAGCATATATTGTATGGGGTTTGGTATAAATCAGTCGTGCCAAAATCTCCAATATCAAAATTAATAATGACGTAACTTTCGCAGAGCCATTTTCTGACTATTTATAAATCTGACGGCTTCATTGGAAAGGTGGCTGAATCTAGCTTTGAGCGTTTCAGGACGTTTGGCTCCCGCATTAAACAAATAATAGTGATGTAACAACATGGTCTAGGTACTTACTTCTTTTCCAAGTCTCGGTACTCGGAGCTGTCCTCCTTGATATCCTTATGAAGTGGTATAAGAGATGGCACTAGATTCAAAGTATTGTCTAACAGATCCCTACCCAGTATCATATGGGCTATGTATCTGCGAAAAGATTTATTTTAGGTAAAAATGTTAGCATTAAACGCAATTAAAATAATTATTTTGACAATTCAACAACATTAATTGCCTCATTTACAACGTTGAGCAGAGAAATTCAAATATGTATATGAAGCAATGGATTAGAAAAGTCCTTCAAAATGATTCAAATTGTTTTTCATAGTGTTTTACCTAATAAGGGTAGTGAATATCGTAATGTTTCTGTCAATCGTTTTAAGGTGATAAAGTCAGAATGAGACGAGTATTTTAATAGTAGATTAGGCACTAAGGGGATAAAGTAGTGTCTTATGTAGCGGGCGCCGAATTGAATCCCGAGCAAGATGAAGGATTCTAGCGTTAACTCCCGAGTGGAGCGAGGGAGTTTAGAATTCATACAAGAATCCTGAGTGCAGCGTGGGATTCAAGGTCGCCCAAGACGAAGGCACCTTTATCCCCGAGGAGAATACTCTACTTTTCACACCATCTACGAGACAATTAAAAGCAATAGTACTGGAATCAAAGTATTTGTTAAAATTACAATAACAGTTAGTAGACCTATTTAAAACAATTAAATGTTAAAGGTAATGTTTGATACATTAGACCAGTTGTGGAATGACAAAGTCATGTTTTTATTCGGTACATTTATTGAAGTTGAGGTAGAGTTTATTTGAGTATTATAGTCAAGTAAAGTTTCAGAAACTTGGGTCTGCTGAGGACCATTTTGAATCGAGAAAGTTGGTGAAGGTGGTGCTTGAGGCAGCGGGCTAGATGAATAATGTTTTGATGTGGAAGGTTGTGGTGCCAAAGGTGTCCAAGGATTAGTTATCAACGGTGTTTTTAGTTTGATGTTGTCACCAATGCGGTAGCTTCTTTTGTCCTTATTTTTTATAGAATTTTTATTGTAGCCCTCTGCTACTACATCAGATTTCCAGCCACCGTGTCTTTTAATCTGGGGGATGTCTGCTCCTGAATCCGCCAATAGAGAAGCCGATATTCTCCTGAAACAATGGCCCGTGTAGAGTTCGCATTTGTCAATTTCAGGTGTTTCGCAATTTCTTTCGGCATGCTGCTGATCTTATTTTTTCCAATGACTTGCTTGGTGCACTTGCCATTATTATAAGCTACGAATAATCTGTTAATGTTTATAATAGAGGGGCGTAGAGCTTGGTACTTTTTGGTAATTCTTACGTATTCTCCACGGACTACGAATCACCGTTCTATCTTTGATTTTGTATCTGGAAAATTTACCAGCAACAAATCTGACTGTTTTTCAATATGTTCGATTTTTATGTTTACGAGTTCATTTCCACTACAAGCGCCATTCACTCCAAAAATCAATGCCACCTGTAACAAAAATAGGTAGGTAGGTTAGTATTTAAGTAGGAAGGTAACATAAGTAATATATTAATTTATAAGTAATATATACGTGTTATAAACTTTCTTAGATTTGACTGACACACTCATGTGTGTGTCAGTCAAATCTAAGAAAGTTTATTATTTGTAATAATAACACATACACCTTACGAAGGTTTACAATAATAATTATTATATAACTTAGAGTCGAAACCTCACATCAGTAGATCGCACACGAGCGATGGATTCATGAGCGGGGTGCTAGTACTTATAAATACCCTTAAAGTAAGTATGCAGCTATTTTAGTTACTAAAAATTGAATCAATAGGTAGGTACTTACTTTTGTGGCAAGAAAGCTGTGGTCAGGGGCTTCATTTAGACACGTTTCCACATTTTGAGCTGTGAAAACTTTTGATTTCTTAGGACGATGTCCTTCTGATTTCCTTTTTATAAATTCCAGTAATTTGGTGTATGTATTAATTTGTAAATCTATTATTTTTGATGCTTATTGTTGACCTGAGCATCGAATAGATGTACCATAGGCTACTTGGCTTCTTTTTACATGATAAATGCTGAAAGTACACTAAAAGCACTGATTCAAATACAGACTTGACGCCTTTTGTAATTTTCCATTTGCAAAAATCGTCGTAGGCTTTCATGTACGATTTCTTGGACTTTTCTGGGAGTAGATTGTTGGCAATGCCAGTGCCTTCGGATTTAATGTACTCCGGAGTCAAATGACTATCGAATAGTCACTCGACATTTTTGTGAGAATTTGTAGTTAAGTAATTTGTTGTATATCAAAGTAAAGCAATTTTCAGTATCCGCGCTTCTTTTTAATTTTGTGTTCTATTTTTCTTTTATTTATATTCTAGGTACTCGTGGTGCCCAGTTCGATTTTCGAACAATTATTTTTTTAGTGCAGATCTGTGAATGCATGGAATTAGTATGTACACTAGCAGTCATAAGTGGAATAGCAATCTCAAAAAGCAATAGACTGAGACTTCGGTTTAACTTACGACCTTCTTATAATAAGTAATTTCTATACTATAGACACACACACTCTCATACATCTACAAATGATTGTATTTCATAAACTCATTCATTAAAGTAGATGGCATGATAGCTTAGCGGTTACCGTACTTAGGTTAGCGCGTTTATGCGTAGCGAGTCGTGGGTTCAAAATCCACGCGCGCTGATAGTCTTTTTATTGTTTTAAAAATCGCTTTTGACTATAGTTTTTTGTTCTGTTCGTCTTGTTCACTAAACTCGTAAAACTTTATGATTATACCCACGGAAACCTACATAAATTTAAATGATAAGGTGCAGTTAACTTACGACTCATTCACCGCGACTAAATAGAACGGTGTTGGTTGTTATTGTGTGCTAGTGAACGTGTGTTTAATATATCAGCGGTGTTCTAGTTTATTTTAAAATGTAAGCAAATTTAAATAAAGAAATGAAAGCGAATATTATTGCGCTGCATAAAACCGGACTTAATATATCATAATTATCTGATGAAACCGGACTGAGTGTGAGTATTATGATTTCATTATTTTAATAAACATTCTTCTAATTAAAGTATAACTGCTGATCCTTGTAGTTATTTTTTGAAACGTTTTATAAATATCATAAGGTCTAAATAGAAGAAAAATATCAAATTTCAAAGTAAATTTATTTCCTAGATTATTGAACGATGAAAATAAATAAATACAATAATAAATACTTAATTAATATTTATATGAAATTTCTATTTTTAACAATTTTGTTTCTAAATAGTAATACATATTAGTATGCATTTTGCTTAGTAGCCTAACAGTACCCCTTTTTTGTTTTAGTGAAACATTGTGAATCGGTGGGTGAAAAGATATGAGGAAGGGAGTAGCCTTGCCTGTCGAAAGCAAAGTGAATGACACCAGCTCATAAAAGAGACGCAGCAACAGCACATGTTCAGCAAATATGAAACAAGTGGTTTCAAAACGACAAGACATGTACTACGTAATTACGTACTATGTGCGATGGTATGTTTTTTGTTTCATTCGACGCCAGTGTGTGAGTTCTGAGATGTGCATTCTGTGTTGAGACATCTCTTATACACACAGCTGTAGGTAAGGCCTCGACCGCGAGTTTATAGCAATATAACCCTTAGTATGCTATTGGACTTATGACTCCTTACTGTACCTAATACCTATCGTAAATGTTCGTATGCGATTTCTACTTTATGTTCCAAATTCAAATCACATTAATGACCAGCGGGTTTTTTTTGGGTGGGAAATCATCAAATAACTTCTCCCGGTCAGGGTGGAGCAGGAGGGCGTGTCAGACTTTTATTGACTAAAACCCACCCGTGTTCCCTCAGTTGCCTGTGTGCCAGGGGCCGCAATATCTCTTTCGAACAACCCGCACCCCTGGCAGGCATCGGCCCTTGCGGACCCCACCATTTGGTGCTGACATCTCTTTGAGGCGCGCGTGGAATACAACGCGCCATCGACTCGGGCTTGGTCCTTACCGGACAGCGAGCTACTCATTACTCGCCGTCCGCAAGCCCGCACCTACGGTGGCCGGGAATCAGCCTGGGATTCCTGACGCCCAGGGCGTCTCCTGCGGCGACTAAGACTGTGAGGGCGCATATACTGCCTCTCCCTCACGTGCGTCGCCTCCCTCTTCGCGAGCATTACTGCTTCGCAGAAGGATGACCAGCGGGTCATAATGAAATTCAGTACAATATTATTGCCCTGCTAGACCTCAGGTCTTATATGACTTACTTTAGGTTAGGTTTGCATGACATATAATTTGACATTGTCGAGCAGGTGGTGTGAAAAATAAATTCAGCGTTGATTGCATTAAATGCTTTGTGTCTATCATAATTATACCACTCCGAAGCTTTCGTCATGTATTTTAATTACCTTTCATAAGCTCTGGGTTGTAGATACCCTCTGGCGAAGTAGTTGATACCTAGTACGGAGCCGATGCCCTTACACTCGATGCTTCGCAGCAGGTTCTTGAACCCAACCAAGTATCTGTGAACAAAAAATTTGTTGATCACGATGTTTTTTGCAGCAAAGCACTTGATGACTCATACACATTATCTGTGGAAGCCGACCCCAACGTTGTTTGGGAAAGGCCAGCTATTCAAAACTATGTTGGGATCGGTTTCCAATCTAATCGGATGTAAGTGTTACATGGAGTTTACCAGTATTTTACATAGATCGACTACTTATATGACCTCCACAAACCAGTCAGGTATTCACACCCCTTGGTAAGACTGGTTGTGGACATGGAACTAAAAAGTTTTTAATAATACAACTGAACGTTTCTATTTAATTATTGAGTTATGTTTACGTTTTTATTTACATATTTTATGCTTGAGTTTCGGTTTCAATGTTTCTGTTGGTATAATGGTGTGTGCTAGCTGACATGTGGCAAATAATGTAATGTTTTGTTATTTTTTTGTTATGTAATGTTCATAACTTCGCATACTATTGCATAGAATTGACAGACGTGCTGCTGGAGTTTAAGTGAAGTGAAGTGAAGTGGTGAAACGCAGGCGTTTTTGGGGACTGACAACAGTTTCTTTCAAAACCTCGATTTTTCATTATTTTCACTCTTGTTGATGTTGATGTCAAAAATTTTGGTTATTCAGGCAACACACACACCACATTTTTAGAAGTATATACCTTGGATTTACGTCCTTGCTACTTACCATATTAATATTAAATTCAAAAAGAGCGTGCACTTTATTTCACATTTGAAAGAAATTTAGAAAACAAAGATATTTTCAGCAATGTTGCGCTTTGAATAACAAAACGATTAGATTCATAGTAGGTATTATAAATGGCCGTCGCACACCGAAAAAAGTCGTGTATTGGAAATATTGGAATGTGAGCTTTAAGGCTCCGGCAGACATGCGTGACGCAACGGCGACGGTGCGTCGCGATTCTGTTAGAACAATTTCCATGAAGTTTTCATTTAAATTGTTCGACTAGAGTCGCGTCGCGCCTCTCCGTGGAAGCTTTTACAAAGATATAAATGTATGGAGCGTGTTTTTTTTTATATTTGTTAGTCTATCGTTTAAGCACTTCCTCAACTAATGATTGGTACATAAATTTCATTGGTTAGTAAAAATCAATATAATTTTTTAAAGATGACAAGAATACATTCGATTATGTTGTTAGGCATTAAGGTGGACGATAAATTGGCCTTCCTTTGACTTGAAACCTTAGGTCCTTTATATGGCTACCTCAGGTTTCATGATGCAAATGCATGACTTATTATTTTCTGGGAACTAAATGAAACTATTAAGATGATTTAGTCTTGAGAGCTTTCGTCAGGAGTCCCGTGAGTCATAGCCATTATGGTGCGAACGGGCAGGGTGCTGAAACTGAACGTGGAAGTAACGAATGACTTGGTGGCTCTTATCCCGCAGGATAATTGAATTGCGTAGCACACTAACAGCAGGAATGGCTTTCAATCTGTCAGTTCAGACAAAATTTTCTGACATATAAAGCAAAGGATTAGCAATATCCTTCAAAATGATGCAGGTTGTAATCGGTAGTGTATTACGCAATTAGGGCAGCTGAACTGCGGCCTGTGGATTGTGTGAACTGCCTTTTCCTCATAGAGATATTTCTAATAAGTTTAGAAGAAGTATTTTTATTTTATTTATTATGAGACAATAAACAGCTACAATATAATTTTTTTACAAATAACAATAATAAATATAGTTTTAAACTTTTAACAATATTGCAGCCCACTACATTATCTGCATGTTAACAAAATTAAAATTAGGTAAAAAGTGCCACAAGAGTATCATTACTCAGATAATTATTGTATATTGGACTTGTCGTTCCGTTAGTCATACACTTGCTTAATATGTATGATAGTTGTAATCAGCTTTATTTTTAGCTAAAACACATCGTCTCAAACCATTGCACAAACATGATTGTTATATACACAAACTAAATTGTTAGTAGGGAGTGATATGAAGATTCGAATGACTTTATTGTGACGCGCGCTATTTCGAAAATCTTTACGAGGGGTACGCCAGTTTGAAAATACATTGATTCTTAAACCGCTATTTCGAATGACGTTGTCGCGAATACGATGATTCGAAAAACTGATTGAATGGTACGCTAGTACGAAAGTCTTGGTATTGAAATCCACTGTTGCGAATAGCATATTCCAATCTGATTTTATCTGGGGATCGAACTCGCGACCCAATGGTTACCAATGGGCACGCCACGATAGCGGCGGTAAGTCCCCTCTTTGAGCAGTGGCTTGAGAGGCGGCATGGCGTCCTCACCTTCCGCCTGACGCAGGTCCTCACCGGACACGGTTGTTTCGGGAGGTTCCTGTTTCGTATAAGGCGGGAGGAAATGCCCGGGTGTTTCCATTGCGAAGATCGCCCTGAGGACACGGTGGAGCATACGGTGGCGGTCAGCCCAGCTTGGGCGGAGCACCACCGTGTCCTCGTGGAGGCGATCGGCGGCGGCGAGCTTTCGCGTCCGGCCCTGGTGCAGGCCATGGTACGGAGCGAGAGTGAATGGTTAGCCGTCACCTCCTTCTGCGAAGCAGTAATGCTCGCAAAGAGGGAGGCGGCGCACGTGAGGGAGAGGCAGTATATGCGCCCTCACGGCCGTAGTCGCCGCGGGAAAAGCCCTGGGCGTCGGGAATCCCAGGCTGATTCCCGGCCACCGTAGACGCGGGCTTGCGGACGGCGAGTAATGGGTAGCTCGCTGTCCGGTAAGGACCAAGCCCGGGTCGACGGCGCGTTGTGTTCCACGCGCGCCTCAAAGAGATGTCAGCACCAAAGGGTGGGGTCCGCAAGGGCCGATGCCTGCCAGGGGTGCGGGTTGTTCGAAAGAGATACCGTCGCCCCTGGCACACAGGCAACTGAGGGAACACGGGTGGGTTTTAGTCAATAAAAGTCTGACACGCCCTCCTGCTCCACCCAGAGCGGGAGAAGTTATTTGATAATTTCCCATCCTCAAAAAAAAAAAAATGGTTACCAAGAACTACCTACATTACGATGATAAAACTAACACTGAGCTAGTTGTCTATACCACTAAGTATAAATGATTAATATTAGTACTTATTATGAATTAGCTATGTACCTATCCCTAGCATGCTTCCCGTTTTGATAAGCTAGTAATAAAACATATACTACTGTTTCTACACCTAACTATTAAAATGCAATCACAACAATAAATTAATGAAGGCTGAAAACCTTAATTCCCTTAATAACTTTATTCTTAGGTGTAATTTATAAGAGCTGTAATATGAAATACTAGTCTATATTGAGTTGAATCTACTATTCTGTCATCAATATGATAGTCAATCTTTTGTCTACATTTGCTCAAAGATCTAACCTGCTCTCACCTGACTCAGCTCTAACGATTACTGCTCACACCTGTGGCATTGAAAATATCCAATAATCGTGTTCTTCCCTTGAAATGACCGAGAATATCAAATACCTTGGAGTCACTATTGACCAATATCTTTCCTTCAAACCACACCTAGAAATCCTTGTGATCAGGTTACAAAAAGTAATTTACATTTTCGAAACCCTAAGACGCTCGGCTGACCGTAAAACTATTATGATGTTTTACTACGCATTATGCTTATCACTTATTGATTACTGCATCACATCGTGGGAAGGTACCGCAAAAACACACATCATCGAAGTTGACAGGGCACAGCGTGCCATACTCAAGGTTGGAGCTTGTTTTCCCTTTCGTTTTCCGACTACTGACCTATACAAAGAATGGGACACTCTCACTGTCAGACAAACGTTCATACTACGTACTTTACTTAAAAAAACAGTCTCAAATGAAGTTAGACGTTATGCTACTCAAAGACAACCGACGAAAGGGTAGGGTAAGTCACACAGCTCAATTCAAAACCACACTCCCTAAAAGATTATATTGCTTCCTTGGGCATTATCTTTACAACAAATTAAATAAAGTCCTAAAACTCCAGCAAAAATTCAATCTAACTGCACTAAAGAAATAAAAAAATACTTAAAACCCTAGACTATCATAAAACTGAGAATGTTTTGACCGTTCTGAAATAAAACTTATTTTGACCAACACCAAACATATATAGCTGTTCCTCACCTTCTTGAAAAACAACGCTCGCTGCACTAACTTCACAATAAGTCACCTTCACTCTCACACTCTCACGCTGCTCATCTGAATTACTCACCTACATTTCGTATTGGTAACACTTCACACAAGATAAACACTCACTCACACATCGTCTCACAACATGACTCAATAACTTTCTCAGAATTATACATAGTTAGATACTTTTTATTGTTATTTCTTCTTACTTTATTTGTGTTAAGCATATTGTTCAACTCACACTTATTTTTGATTTTCTTTTTATGCATATTGTTTAACTTAAACTCTTGCACGGTATCTCCGTAAAAGATAATGCTAGCCTGGTGACCTTAAACACAGGTTTTTCCAATAACTTATATCAGGCACCAATCTCTCACAAGGAAGGCATACAGCTGGGACATTTTTTGTACACTTTAAAAAGTCAGCTTTGTGAAGAGAGAATAAATGATAAATTATTATTATTATTCTCGTTTATTTATACATTTAAGTATATTTTTACAAAAATCATACAAAAACATTTAAAAATATAAAAAATAGTGGCCCGTCGGCATCAAGAGCAGGGTCTAAGATGTGTTCAGGGCTCTAGAGAAAGGAACCTCCTGACTATGCGTGCCGTGTCTAGGAGTACTGCTTTCTGTATCAAGCCCTTGATCCAGCCGCGCAATGAGAGCCTCTTGAAGTGTTTGTCGAGGCTCTTCGCTATTAGCCCATTTACTATAACGATTATCGGTACAATGATTGCTGAGTCCACGTCCTGTGGGACGTGTGTGTGTCGACAACCTCGTGAGCTAAGTCAAGATACTTGATTTTCTTGTCTTGCTCAACTTTCACGAGATTTTCGTCTATGAGGGACAGTGATATCATTACACAACGCTCTCATCGATCTATCACCACAATATCAGGCTTATTGGCTACAATAGCCCTATCAGTGATGATAGATTGATCCCAGTACAATGTGGCGTGACCATTTCTCGAGAACTGGGTCGGGCACATATCTGTAGTATGGCACTTCAGATTCCACAAGGTTGTATTGCAAAGCAAGTTGCTGGTGGATAATCCTAGCTACTAGATTGTGTCTGTGCAAATACTCGCCGTTAGCAAGACGAGAACAACCGGAAACAATATGTTGGATTGAATCACCGGGGCGGTGGCATGCTCGACAGATGTTAACCATACCATCCTTGACAATGTATTTCCGATAGTTGTTCGTCATGATAACTTCATCCATAATCGCACAGACAAAACCTTTGGTTTCCCCGAAGAGTTCGCTGAAACGCAGCTAGGATACAGACGCCAAAAAGTCTATATCAGGCCCATTAAGAGACCAGAAAAAGCGTCTGTGAAGCTCTTTGCCTTGCCATACTTCCTTACGATTGTTAGCATCCAGTACTGCAGGTTTGCGCCAGTTCTCTTTCGCCAAGGATAGCGGGGTGAGGCCGTTGTCCACTTCGACCACAACTTGATGCATCCCTACGTCAGTGAGAAGGAAATATTCCCTGAGACTGCAAATCTCGCGGTTGTGGAGGGTTTTAACATTTAAAAAGCTTCGACACCCACACTTCTGCGGAATGTAGTCTCATCACTGATGACCGTGGGTTATGCATCCGATATGCCATCAGCAATGTACGGACCTTCCTATCCAAGGCGTCAAGTTCCTTTTGCGTCCATTTGAGTACGCCGAAAGAATACATCAAAACCGACATGACCCAACCATTGAAGGCACGCACCTTGTTTCCGCCTGATAAAAGACTATTTGACACTTTATTCAGGCGGCCAAATAAGCGCTCTTTCAATGATTGTTTCATATCGACAGCATTGATGCCTAATGCTTCCAACATACCCAAATACTTGTAGGTTTTGGTTGCGAAGAGGGATCTAAGGTGTATAGAATCCGTAAATTAGGTTCCCACGGATTCTGTAATCCCTCCTCGCTTTACATGCATGACTGCACATTAATTGTCCACACCAAATTCCATCCTGATAGCGCTACTGAAGGTTATTATTATTAGTCTTGTTACTTTTGGTAATGAGTACCACCTATAATTTCGATTTGTCTATTTCTTTGTTGATAACCTTACTAAAGGAAATTAAAATGTTACAGTTACTTAAAATAACACTTCTCATTGCTCTGGTTTCCCAAAACCAATACAAAGACAAGGCCATATCGGGGTCCCAAGTTCGATCCACAGACAAATTCACATTGGAATATGCTATTCGCAACAGAGGATAACAATACCAAGACTTTCGTACTAGCGTACCGTTCAAACAATATTTCAAAACAGCGTTCGCAACAACGTCATTCGAAATAGCGGTTTTCGACTCAATGTGTTTTCCAACTGGCGTACCACTCGTAAAGTTTTTCGAAATAGTGTGCGTCGCAATAACGTCATTCTAATCTTCATATCACTCTCTTGTTAGTAATACCTTTCTCTTTAGTGTTTATTATTACACAGGTAGGACTGCGTCGTTGGTCTAGCTTCTTTTTTTCTCATTTAGTTTTAATCATGGTCTGGCAGTTTGAGTAATTTATGCGGCCTACCCAAATGTCCTTTCTTTGGTATTGTTCGTCAAATTGTTGAGCTGCTTGAGTTCTGAATTGAGCTGCATGATTACTGATAAATGCGTGCACTGATCGGATGGTCCACTCTATCTGTGTGGTTCTTTCCTCAAAATACCATTTCAAACACTAATCCAAATGGTTTTCACATGACCTGACCATGATTATGTCTGGACTTTAAAAGAGACTGTGACCTCTGAGTTTGTTTTGGCCTTTCTTCTCAGAGTAGTCAGATAGGAAACGCTGACCTCATCTAGTTTTAAAAATATGATTGACGTGTAACTGTGTTTGTACAAACCTACTTACAGGAATAAAATATTTTTTTCTTCTTTCGGGCACAACTTACGTCTAATGAATGATTTAAATTTATTGCGACTTAGATCTTGAACATGGCTTGGAAGTTTGTAATAAAAGCGTGTACACTGACATCTGAATGACCCACCTATTTTCTTGAGCCTTGTTGATGGTACAACAAATTTGTGTTTGTTCCTAGTATTTATACTATGGATATCACTGTATTTTTTAAACAATTTAATATTTTTATGGGCATATAAAAGGTTTTCAAAAATATACTTAAATTTTTCTCAGAGATAGTGTCTCAGACTTAATTTATAAATTGCTCGAACAGCTCTTTTCTGCAAGACAAAGATAGTTTGAATGTCGCGACATTTCCCCACAACGGAATACCATACGACATTACACTATGAAAATAGCTGAAGTACACTAAACGGGCTGTCTCTATATCAGTTAAATTACAAATTTTTCTAACAGCTTAAGCTGCAGAACTTAGGTTTTTCGACAATTTATCTATATGTGGGCCCCACTGAAGCTTGGCATCTAAAGTTAAGCCCAAGAATACAGTGCTATCTTCACGATTCAATTATTCGCCCTTTATCAACACATTAGTTTTCACCTGCCTAACGTGAGGTAGCGTAAACTTAATCCATTTGGTTTTGTTTTCACTAAGAAGTAAATTATTAACAGTGAACTAGGACTTGAGATTGCGTTATTTACATCGTCATTGACCAGCTGCTGACGTTTAAGTTTAAACAAAAATGAAGTGTCATCCGTAAACAACACTATTTCATGATTATCCTTAATGAGGTAAGGTAAGTCATTAATATAAATAAGAAACAAGAAAGGACCAAGAATTGTGCCCTGTGGGACTCCCATTGATACTGTGGATCCGGGATATCTTTTTCCATTTACATCAACACACCGAATCCTATTACACAAGTATGAAATAAGAAGATCCAGAGCGGTGTTCCGGATCCCATAGTGGCGGAGTTTCCTGATTAAAGTTTCATAAAGCACGCAATCGAATGCTTTAGATAAATCACAAAAGATGCCCAAGGCATCGTATTTATTTTCCCATGCATTGTAAATATGCCCTAAGAGTTCAACACCGGCATCGGTAGTTGAACGACCCCTTGTAAAACCGAACTGTTTGCTGTGTAATAAATTATATTAGTAAAGTCGTTGTTTTCGTCTGTTGTAACTGTGGCGTAAAATTTTTTTTTTACCTATATGTTTCTATCGCTAGTTAGCTAGCGATAGAAACATATCGGATTTACATTTACGAAGCTATTTGTTATGAAGTTTTTAATGTAGATCAAAATTGCCCTTATTTATTTATTTGTTTATTTATTTATTTTTAGTTTAAATAGAATGGCCGAAGCCAATTACACTATTTAAACATATCAATGTACACATTACAAGCTAATGCTAAGCTATGTTAATGAATATCTTGGACGATATCACAGATTTAAAATTATTAATCGCTTGCAGAGTGATACGGGCGGTCGGCGAGCACGATCTTCGTTACATACCTACACCGTATGTACACCCGTGCAAAGCCTTGTCGTTAGTTATTTATAGTTTCTGAATTTCAGTAATTCTGTCATCATGAAATCTGTAACAATAATGCATGACTAAGACTGAATCATTGGTAATTGGCACTGAGTCATATGGTGCCTTAGGTGCACATATGGCGAGACCCATGGTGTCATAGGATATGTGACAAAATTTATCACAATCTCGTGCTTACGTGTTAGGATGAGAGAAGACGTAAGTAAGAGTATGACACATTATTACATGGACTCACGTCTTTTTCCCATGAAGTACTCTTGGATCTATAGACTGCAACCTGCCACATTCGTTAGTGATGTTTACTACACAGATGACGAATGGAAGTATGTAGGTAGCTTAGTTACGTAAGTTTTCCAATCACGACCGTCTTTTTGAAAGTACACTTTCATTTGCACCTTCTATTAGATTGCCGTTACTGGCCAGAGGGAAAAATAATGGGCTAGAGATAGAAAGGTGGAGGATAAATTATTGATTGATTGGTATCACTCGGAGTCAAAAATATATTTACCGACAATCTACAAAGTTTAGTATTCAAAACATTTTTTTAATAACACAATGACACAGTGAGAGCTAGAGGTAAACCTTTAGGTGATTCACTAACGTTTAGACACCAGAGTTAATTAAGTGTGTCGCTATAAAGCAATAAACGATTGCGGCCAAAGGGTTAATCTTTGCTTTAGAATGTTTGTCATGGGCAATCATGACGGGTTGGGGTCAATCTATTTTTAGTTTATCTTTGTAGTTAATATCATTGTGGAAAGTTTAGGGATGACGTTAAGTATTTTTAGCTAGAAAAACTATATTGTTTAGACTAGCTTGTGTTTGTTTAGACTAGCTTGTGTTTGTAAAGACTAGCTTTTACCTGCGGCTTCGCCCGCGTGGAGGTCGTAAATTATTCCACGGGAACGTACTACCGGGATGAAAAGTATCCTGTCTTAATCCAGGTTATAAACTATCTGTATTGACTTGGCTCACGAGGTTGTCAGAATGTGGGATGTAGACTCAGCGATCATTGTACCGGTAGTCGTTACAGCCAATGGCTTGATTGCCAAGAGCCTCGACCAACATCTGAGGAGGCTCTCGTTGGGCAGCTGGGTCAAGGGCTTGATCCAGAAAGCGGTACTCCTGGACACGGCTCGCATTGTTAGGAGGTTCCTCTCTCTGGAGCCCTGACCGCCGGTAGCTTGGACCTTATTCCCGATACCGGTGGGCTACTATTTTTTTATATTTTTAAATGTTTTTATATTTGTATACTAATATTTAAAATGTAATTTATATGTTGAAGATACAGGAAACTATAATTATGTGATTATAAAATTATTAACTGGCCCAACTTTTTTTTAGAGCCGGAGCGCGCTGTATGGCTGCCTCGACGTGTTATATATGGAATTTTTCAGTGTTTATATGGAAAACAAAATTATTACCTACATGTTAAGTTTTAGAGGTTTATGGCTGTAATAAAGGGGGTCGAAATTTTCATTATTTTTGCTATAGGACACACCATTTTCGAGATATAAGCAAAAGAAAAGAAAAAAAGATACAGTACTGTTTTTGCACCTGAAGTCGAAGTGTGGTGTGAATTTGAGTGTTTTTGTACCAGCAGGCTTAGCATGACGCTTTTTATTTCTATTCTACTGTAGAATAGAAATCGCTTGTCTACATTTATCAATGAAAAACTTTCAACTGTCTATACGGAAATCGCAGTCTGGGTTGGCCTCCACGAGCTTGTTTAGTGTGGTCAATACGCGTGGTACGGGAGACGATGTTTTCTGCTACAGAGATAATTGTTCGGTGTGTAGGTCGAATCGGCTCATCGTGGATTTCAGGCGCATCCGTCATACCCTTCCATACTTTGAGCATAACGCCTACCTGGCCACATGCCCTTCTGGTCTCCAGCATATGGTATCCCAGACATCCTAAGAGGAACTTGGTAGGATAGAGATAGGGATAGTTGATTTCTTTATTATATTAGGCGCGGTGATGTTAAGAGCTTATTACTTTAAAATATACGTGGAATCACGAATTTAAACTCTCACAAATATTTCATTTATAACTAGATGCCCTTGCTTCTACAAGTGGTGGAGGCGCCGGGTAAACATAAGGTTTTCTTACACAAATAACATAGTTTAACTTAAAAATCTTGAGGTGTTTTAATGTTGTTACCGAAGAGATGACATCAGGGTAAAGATAGTAATTTAATCGGAATGTGACGAATCATTGCTCAATAGTTAGCGGTATCAGAACTCTCAGTGGCAACCTTGAGGACGAATCGCATCAGCCCTGCACTTCGTACGTCATGCGTATTTTCCAAAATGTATCTGAATTTCTCATCACCTTGGAACTTGTACAATTTGTACATCCTTGAGAAAAACAAGGTATTTTATGGCAGATGGAGTAAATTAATCTACGGACACTAATACAGAGCAAAGGTCTTTATTTTTCTTTTTTTTTTTTAAAAAAAACGTTGCCCCACACTAGGAATTTCTCCTGTATCTCCTGTATATGAAAAACATAGTGAAGAAACCGACATGTTCGTGATGTCAAGTAACATCTACCAACCAGCACCAGGCCCGCGTCGGAGATGGCCAACTTCCGAGAGAGATGAGGCTCGTGTCCCAGCTGTGGGAACATTAGGTTATAGCCTGATTATGATAACCAAAACACGTTGCCGTTAAAACATAAAATAATAAGTATTTATTGTGCTGAATAATAAAGTTCACCAAGAAGAAAGAAGAAAGGAGGAAGAAGAAAGTTAAGAACGCAGTTATTCAATCCTTTCTTACTCGCGCTTCGTCGTTAGTCACACGGACAGTGGAGTTTAGTAACAGGGTTCTGTTGGTACCCTGCGACTGCAAAGAGAAATTCCGATGAATTTTGGATAATACGCATAATGACCTCTTTGGGATAACGTCATACCTAAATAACATGCTACTTCACCGTTTGTAGTTCTGACAATTAGCTTATCATTACTTAGTCATCGCGCCCACCATTTTTCCAGAAATATGTGGATGCAAATAAGTGGCACGAGTGATCCGTCCACGTGCCATTAAATTTATTTATTTATTTATGTGGCTTTTTCAAAAGTTTTTCTGTCGCTTTAGCCTTGTCCAAAATCCGTGTGAGTCAGCATTTCTTGGGAAATACCTCTGCATCTGTAGGGTGAACAATTAGTTGATAACATTTTGCTGAACTCCTTTAAGAAGGACTGGTGTTTATCGGCCCTAGATACATTAGTTATGCAAAGTCTGGATAACTATACCAGTAGTTAGGAGGAGATAAGAATGCTTCACCTACTAGGACGAGCACATATTGATTTAGAAAGGTACAGCAAATACTTCTGCTCATCTTCACCTGCCTAGCTTTTTCCCAATTGTCTTGGAGTTTAATTCCGGTCTAACCGGATGCAGCTGAATACTAGTATTTACAAAGCAAATACTTACGCTGTAGTCGGAATAAAACCTGTTATTTTGACATATATAATTTGAGGTGAAATTGAAAGTGTTCTTTTTATTTTTATTAATTCTTTTTTTTTTTATTTTTTTTTTTTATATGATTTTTTTCCCCTCAAACAGTTTTTTTTATTTTTTATTTAGACAGCCTTGTGTGCGGAGATCATGAACTATGAATAACGCACGCGCATAGCGTTTAGCTGTGAGATGTCTGGAATGCGATCTATTTTATTTTTAAAACATTGTACAGCTGTTGTGTAAGCTGACAAATGATTTGCCCATTTTTGCAACATATTTTTCCCAGAAAAGAGTCAATGTCAAAAATGTATTCTATTTTTTACACGAAAAAGCCGTGCAACGGTATTAAATGAACTGAGAAGTTTACATTGATGATTTTAATTCTGTACAGCCATATTTGTTACGGTCGCGAATCATATTTTAATCAACTTGTATGTTGATTAAAATATGATTGACCTGACACTGACATGCAAATTGCTAAACACTGAAGAAAATTTGAATGTCGCGGGCTACCCTGGAGCTACCATGCAGCTACCATGGAGCTACCATGCAGCTACCATGGAGCTACCATGCAGCTACCATGGAGCTACCATGCAGCTACCATGGAGTTACCATGAAGCTACCATGGAGCTACCATGCAGCTACTATGGAACTACCATGCAGCTACCATGGAGCTACCATGCAGCTAGCCTGGAGCTACCATGGAGCTACCCTGGAGCTACCCTAGAGCTCCCAACTACACTGATCATCACTATAGATTTACTCTTGCTATGCTGATCATCACTATAGATTTACTCTTGCTATGCTGATCATCACTATAGATTTACTCTTGATATGCTGATCATCACTATAGATTTACTCTTGATATGCTGATCATCACTATAGATTTACTCTTGCTATGCTGATCATCACTATAGATTTACTCTTGATATGCTGATCATCACTATAGATTTACTCTTGATATGCTGATCATCACTATAGATTTACTCTTGCTATGCTGATCATCACTATAGATTTACTCTTGATATGCTGATCATCACTATAGATTTACTCTTGCCATGCTGATCATCACTATAGATTTACTCTTGCTATGCTGATCATCACTATAGATTTACTCTTGATATGCTGATCATCACTATAGATTTACTCTTGCTATGCTGATCATCACTATAGATTTACTCTTGATATGCTGATCATCACTATAGATGTACTCTTGATATGCTGATCATCACTATAGATTTACTCTCGCTTTGCTGGTCATCACTATAGATTTACTCTTGCTATGCTGATCATCACTATAGATTTACTCTCGCTTTGCTGGTCATCACTTCGCCAGCTTTTTCTCAACTGTGTTGGGGTTGATTTCCGGTCTAACCGTATGCAACTGAATATTAAATAGTATTTGAAAAACAAATGCTTACGCTGGAATCGAATTAAAGCCTGTTATTTTGGACTTATATAATCCATCGTGAAATGGAAAGTGTTGATTTTTCCCCTTAACAGTATTATTAATTTTACATTTCAGACAGCCTTGTGTGAGGAGATGATCATCGATGAATCACACGTCGCGCACGTGCATGCCGTTTACATGTGAGAAGTCTAGAGTGTGAACTTTTTTATTTTCGAAACATAATACAGCTGTTGTGTAAGCTTACAAATCATTGACCTATTTTTTAAGCATATTTTACCCAGAAAAGAAGCTTCTATTTATCTACCTGACCTTTTTGGCGCAGGGCCGCTCTCTCAGTACCCGGGGATACGTCAAGTTGACAGCTATCCAAACCGTTCATATAACAATTCTGTAAGCTAGGCACCATTAAACCTTTAGACGCACCGTCATAATTCAACATCATATTACTGGCACTGGTTTATACAATGCACAACTTTAAACAGAGAAAGGAATGTTGGTAACTATAAAATAAGAATTAGTTTCACTTAATGTCGCGGGACTTAAGTAGTTCGAGGGACGGATTCTAGCATTCTAGTTCTCTATCTCGCCAAGATAATAAATTGAGAGCCATATTTGAGTGTTCTTACCTCCATATAGTGCTGCTATCCGTATCCTTAATTTCCTTCGTCAAGTGGCTCAGTAGAGCAGCATTAGCGTTAGTGTACCACTCCACCGCTTCAGTCATTGATGTACCGGCATTTATACTTGTTCTGTGGACAAATATAAGTTTTTTTAGAACTTAGTAAGCTTTTTAAATTTTGTCTGCCTAATTGGTCTTGGGGTCGAATACAAGGTCAGCTAAAAAGTTATTGACTTTTTCTATTTTGTTTCATTGTGTTGTGACACGTGGCAATGCTCAGTCCATTTTCATGGAATTATTAAAAATATGTTATGTCAGCTAAGAGATGCGCAATACACAAATCTGTTTATTCTACGAGTATTAGGTACTCTCTGATATTCCTTCCGTCAAGCAGCTAGCACGCGCACATACAGGGGAGGTGAGGATTGAGGGACCTGTTTTAATAATCGCTTTCTTCATATTGCGTCGATATTTTTGGTACATTTCTATTGTACAAAACATTTTATTACTTTTAATAAAATTGTATGTATATTACTTTATAACGAACGGTTTTATTTATTTAATTCAGTAATATTCACTAAAATATTTATCTTTGTTGTGTGGACTGTGGGACCACAGTTTAGTCATCATATTTTTTTAAATCTTTAATGCTTTGCTGTCGGTTATTTAGTAAATAACTTTAAAAATTAATAACTTAATGTCTGTAACCTTAAAACTTTCATTTTTAAGATACTTTCCGAGATCTGGCGGATGGTCTATTAGAACTGAGGACCACACTTTAAGGGCTATTACAGTTTATACAATTGTTTACAAATTCCTAGATTCGTTTCACAATTGTTTTACTCTACTACTAATTCCTAGGATTTCTATTTTGCGAATTCCCAATGTGGTCCTAGTTCACAGACACATGATTGTAAGGGGTCTACTTATTATAGGCGTGATGTTATATTATATTACACCTTTGAAGTAACAAATTGGAAAGAGATAAAACAAAACAAAAAAAAATCTGATGAAAAAACGAGTTGTCATCCTTGCTTTTGTCGATCGTGACAAACTTATGTCCGAATTAATGTCTTTTCTAAGAATTACTCTGTTAGTAATACTCTCATCAAGTTAATTTTTTTATCAAACCATGTTTGAGGTAATTTTAATAACTTAGTCTTAAGAACGGGTTAAGTAATGGTAGCTGTCGAATTTGTCAGCGCTTCCAATGTTTATTCTTGCTATGACTGTGTCTCGGTGCCTCGCCCTCCATTATTATGGGAAAGAAAAATATTAATGTAATAACATCAATTTCTAGGAAGTTTAGTGGTGTGTAAATTATCCAATAAATAAAAAGTTCGTATTTCGCATCTTACTCAAGGTACAAGCACTAGAAGAGCCCACGAAATTCAAATTTTCGGATGTGTCAGGTTGTATGTCCATTAAAACATCATTCGCGACCGTAACACGTAAGTATTAACAGAATTACAATAATTACAATCATCAATACAACCCTCTAAGTTCAGTTAATTCCGCTGAATGACCATTTCATGAAGAAGTCCGTCAATGGAATTGGACAAACTTAGGGGATTCCATTGATGATTTTTATGATTATAATTATGTAAAGCCATAAATGTTACGGGCGCCGAATCATTTTTAGTTCAAAAAATAGTTTTACACGGATCTACAAATTGCAGTAAACGTAAGAAAATGTTAATTTTGTGGGCTACCCAGGAGCCCTTTTCTAAGGCCTTGTTAAATAAATTAATGTGAAATTCAAGTGAGATTATTGTTTGCCGAAAACGTCAGAGAAAAATATGTTTTAAGTTTAAAAAATTTGTAGGTATTTATTTATATATGAGTTCATGAATATATTGCCTACTGATAGAGTACTGATTGTTTACTTACTATAACATCGAATAATCTACAATGCAAAATGAGTTATCAGCGGTTCCTCATAACGTCAATTTATTTTGTCATTACTAATACAAATCCGGAGCAGTAGTGGCCTAGTGGGCGCGACTTACGAGTTGTAGGTCGGTCAAGGAAAACATCGTGACAAAACCGGCATGTCCTAGAACCGAAAATTCGAAGACATATGACATCCGGCAACCCACACTGGGCCCGCCTGATGGATTATGGCCCACACCCTCTCATAGAGAGAAGCTCCGTGTCCCAGCAGTGGGAACATTATAGGCTGATTATGCCAACACTTGCACGTTTAGGCGGGTGAAATTAATAAATGTAAAGTTTATAAGCTCGAAGTTAAGTGGCTCGGTGGAGGTTATGAACTTTCTGATTGTGACATTTCATCCCAATCCTTTTAGACTTTTTAATGTGATTGAGTAACAAACATCTAAACATCAAAACATACAATCTTTCATATTTATAATATTAAAGTAGGATTAATTTAGACTAGCGATCAACCCCTGCTTTGTACGGTTACTTTGTCATGACCATACATCGAGATTTCTTTATAAAAATGTTATTATTATGTATAGAGACTAGATTTGTAGACGTTTTTCTATTCTGTATTTTCATTCCTCTAAGTACCTGGTACTTATTGACAGGCCTGCACTGTCCTCCCATACCTATTATCACTGTAATTTGAAAACATTGTAAAAGCCAATTATTTTTAAAACAGTAACCGTGGAGTTTCTTGCCGGCTCTTCTCCATAGGAAACGACAAATTGGAACCGTGCACCTAGCTTCTGACGTTTCATAAGTGCCTATGCAGGCTTATGTGAAATAAAATATTTTAATTTTGATTTTGATATAAAAAAAAATATTAATGTATTATGCACATAAACCTTCCACAATACACCTCTGTCCAACCCTTCATGAACGGGAAAAATCCGTTTCGGAGTTTAGATGAAGAAGGCGTTGTCACAGACAGAAAGGTTACTTTAATTTGTTATATGCATAGATATAGAATACATAATTATGTAAGAAAGATTGTTGCTATTTTGAAAACAACAGTTCTAATTATAGCGTGATTATAGAACAATTATGTTGACATGTTACTCTAGCTGTGTTTATCAGAGCGTTGAACTACTAATCCGTAGACTGAAGCCTGCATCAGTATTCAACGCACGAGAGCGTAGATTACTCTCTAAATTAAGTGACGACAAACGTTTGCTTGACAAACAATTGGGCCAACTTACAACAGCCAACATGGCCAATAAACTGTGTATTGGATTTACTCATTTGATTTTTGTTGAAGTTGTGATTTTGGAGAGTGTGATTATATGTAGTTTCACAGTCGCCATTTCAAAACCTTTCGGCCTTTTTGGCCATTTGTTCTACAAGCAATGTGCCCCACCCACTGCCACTAAGTTTGGAAATTATTAGTGCTATGTGGGTGACCTTTGTTCTCCAGCGAATCTCTTCAATCCTGATTCGATCACGTAGGGAAACTTCAAGCCCCCTCCATTGCCTTTTGTGTGACTTTTACCCTTGTAATGGCCCATTAAGGCCATCAAGTTGTATGTTGATTATAATATGAATCTAGCTTTACAGAATTATTATATTTAAGTTAATTTAATCCCATCGAATTACTATTTCGTGAATAGACATTCGTCGGCTAACTTAGCGCATCAACCTAACAGAATGATTCACAAAATTGAACATCAAAAAACTGCGGTTTGTGACTGATATTTATTAACATAATAAGAACATTTTCTTCTCGAGTCAATAAATTATCCTACAAGAGATTTTAAAGATGATTCAGTATATTTTAAATAAAAACCATTGATTTTACCTCAATAAAGAGATCGCATGCAAGTGCAAGGCAAAACCCACGCGCCTGCAATAGAGAAGGAAAATACATTGATCACATTTTTTGCACTCTGCGGTATGGGGATTACAGTCCATTATGAATTCTAGCTTCGTTGCGACATTATTAATCTTATTTAAATAAAATTTTTAGGAAAAGATTAATCTTTATGAAATCTGTCAGATTATGAATCGAGATCCATCGAGAAACTGCCATAAAATTAACGCAAAAAGTAAAAAAATCAATAAAGAAAATCGTTAGAATGAACCTTTAGACCACGAAGAATGTATTGCCCCATCTGCTTATAAATTTGGATAAAGATGATCATGAAGTATTATCAAATAATACGAAAGCTAGTTATGTTTGCATAGCAAGAACTGAACGCTTTAAAGACCTCACGCTTACTGGCGACAAACAGCTCACAATCCAGACCGATTGAAGAAACAGAAACATTGAAGATACAAGAGTCTTTGGCCTCACATTGGAATGGCCCTTTGGATAGGTACAAAGAAATACACTAGCTATTACCCCACAACTTCTCATAGGTTCCAGTATAGGCTAACCTCGTATTGGATAGGTTTTCCGTGCAATAAGTAGATTAAAATAAGATTTGCTTACCAAAGAAACGATTGATGAACTGTGTGAAAGGTGATACGGCTCAAAAGAATCTGACTACAGAGAAGTCGACTAATAGAGATGTGTAGAAGAAAAAGTCGTGCAGCGCAATCCCTAACTGAAATGGGGTAAGGACTAAGGAGAATGGCACCATTATGTAGAATAACATTGAATTGGATATTTTTACACGCTTTATATTAGCTTCACTTGTATGTTTGTTTGTGTGTTTGTTTGTTTGTTTGTAACCGACTCCTTTGAGCGCGATTTTGACCCACTTTAAATGGTCAGATTTCATTGAAACTTTGTAAACTTGTTGAGGACTGATGACAATTCAATAATAAAAAAAAATAGAGACAAAATAAAAATAGAAAATAAATAATAGTTTAAAAAACACGCTTTAAAAACCAAACTAAAAAAGGAGAAAATAATTTAATTCAATTAAAAAGCGTGGGGTGCTTGACATTAATTGATTATAAAAATACCTCAAAAAGCACCCCACGCTTTTTAATTGAATTCAATTATTTTCTCCTTTTTTAGTTTGGTTTTTAAAGCGTGTTTTTTAGTTTTTTAAACTATTATTTATTTGTCTAAACTATAATATTTATTATAAATAGGTTACAATTGAGATATACATATATATAGGGGGGATCTTCGGAACTAATTATCTGATCAAGAAAATTGTTTCACTTACGCAAAGGAATAGTATTGCCGAGTGTTAAAGGATATTCGTATTTTATGTTATAACAAGAAATGTTACGCGGTGGAAGTGGTGCGCAGAAGCTAGCGATGAAGTTAATCTATTTATTTATAAACTGTTCTAATCATGGGGTGCTTAGACAGGAAACCTCCTCGTGTGCTCGTGGGTTGGAGTTCCCTTGTGGATAAGTCCGGGGGAAGGCCAATCTGCGGGACGGTGCACCCTGGGGTGCGGGCAATTTCGCCCATTAGTTACTATGTGCCTAAGGGGTGTCATTGCCCGTATGCCAATATCCTGTCGGAGAAACGCTCCAACGCGTGTCCCTCTGCGCTTCATGCAGAGACGCACAGTGGCGGAGTTAGAACGGGCTCGGTGTGCACTTACCCTGCCACCGGGCAGGCAAGAAGGAGTCCTCGGCTTCTGCCACCGTTAATCTCGTAGCCCCGAAGATTGTCACGGTCATGTCTCTGACTTTTGACCGGGGTCGAGGGTCTTGGCTTAACCGCCCGGGCCGCGAAGAAGAAATCCTCTATGAAATGATAGCTTGACTAATGGGTAGCAAAATTAGTCTCTAGTGCGGACCACTATTTTTGAGACAGTAAAAAGTTAACACTCGTGGGAACAAATATGGATGAATTTTGGCATAGGTATAATTTAAATAACTTATTCAAAATTGTTTACATACCTTTACCATGACTACCGCAAGTTTTTATGTTATTGCAGTGTTATTTTTCTTAAGGTTAATTAGGTACCTATACTAAAACTTGTGAAGCTTCGACATGAAAATTAAACGTAAATCGTATACAAACACAGTGTGTACGGCCAACACAAAGAGGAGGCCTGTTCCTCTCTGTGAACTACCATCTAGCCCAGTTCGTGTTGGTGGATGTCACATGTCTTTGAATTTCATAAATAATGACAGCAAGGAAAACGATGTAATCAAAATATGTGTGTATTTAATTATGTTGTGGTTCACACGATTTGAGTCACTACGAAATTATAAGTTACTTATTAATTACGTTTATATGATGCAAAAACTGACTTTACCCTTCGAATGCATTATCTAATATTGCTAAGGAAATATCATCAGAAAATTATGACATTATAATTGTTTTAAACGTTTCGTTGAAATCCATTTTCGATAAGAAATTAAGCTTGTTTACACAATAATATATTTTGAAAATTACATTTTGTTCCTCTCAGCTCGGGTTTTCAGTAGACCTGAAATTATTTTAACCTTATTTATGAGACTTGAGTCCGTACATGCACTGATAGAATAGTCACTAGTCTGAGAAGACGTTCTAAAAACAAGAAAAGGGTAAAGTATTAATGATTCATTATAATTACATTCATAATTATTGATAAACCTTAAGTAATTACGGAGAAATTAACAATAAACAAAATAATATGAGTCATAAAATGTATACTACAGAAGATCGACTCCACAAAAGGAGGGAGCAACATAGACATGCATCACGTACGCGAAGGCAGGCGTACTCGCGACTGGGAATCTTTTCAGACAGGGTACGTGTGTACGTCTATATGTGTGCGTGAACCTTTTTCGCTCATTCTATGAAACCGACCTTGCCAATGCGACTGAAAGTCGTACATAAAATATAATTCGATGAAGTCCCGCACTGATATAATTGAATATTGCTTGATTCTTGTCTGCTGCAATTCCAGTCGCATTTCCGCAAGCGCATAGCAAAGCAAGCAAAAGTAATTAAAATTTCGACCTCCTATATGTAACACTTAAACCTCCAAAACTTAACATGTAGGTAATAATTTTTCACATTTTTCATTAAAAAAGTGAAAAATTCCATATAAAATACGTCGAGGCTACCCTACTGCGCGCCTCCAGCTCTAAAAAATATCGCGGGGTAGGGCAAACGAGTACCACGTTGCGAAGCCAAAAAATACCACGAGAAGTCGCAATTGTCATATTCGATTTTAGTTATGTCAAAATTATTTTTAAATTTAGAGATTTTTTTGCAGAATAGCTTTAAAATTCTCATAGCTAAAAGCGAGGAATTTCTCTTGAATCGACAGCGATGACGAAAATTTGGGTTTCTTTTGCAACCGCCATCTTGGTTTTTAATTTTATCCTCATTATTGGCTCAGCATCTTCGAAAACCACGAAAAAAAACAACCATGACGAAAATTTTGATATGTTTTTTGGATTTTCATTTTGACCTCATTATTGGCTTCAGCATCTTCGAAAAATACGAAACGCCCGGGTGTTTTCATTGCGAAGATCGCCCTGAGGACATAGTGGAGCATACGGTGGAGGTCTGCCCGGCTTGGGCGGAGCACCGCCGTGTCTTCGTGGAGGCGCTCGGCGGCGGCGATCTCTCGCGTCCAGCCCTGGTCCAGGCCAAGGTACGGAGTGAGAGTGCATGGTTAGCTGTCACCCCTTTCTGCGAAGCAGTAATGCTCGCGAAGAGGGAGGCGACGCACTTGTGGGAGAGGCAATATATGTGGTGTCCGCAAGGGCCGATGCCTGCCAGACGTGCGGGTTGTTCGAAAGAGATATCGCGGCTTCTGGCACACAGGCAACTGAGGGAGCACGGGTGGGTTTTAGTCAGTAAAAGTCTGATACGCCCTCCTGCTCTACCCAGAGTGGGAAAAGTTATTTGATGATTTCCCACTCAAAAAAAATCACTTAACTGCATTCTTTCGACTACTGTACCAATATCTAAACAGTGATATTATATCAGCCGGGACAGTAGCGTCATGAGTAAGCTTATGCCAGAGCAGGTCATAATTGACCAGGTCGAAAGCGTTTGATAAGTCCAAGAAACATGCTATTACAGGAGTCTTTCTGTCTGTATAACTTTTATTTTGATTTGATTATAATTATTTAACAATAATAAAGGTTCACTGAATTGAAGACCAAAATGATTTTATCCGCATTAACAAAAGTGTCTTTCTTATAAACGTTATTTTATTTCATTTTATTGAATGCCATTTTATTGAATGCCTTGTCTGTGAATTCTAAGATTCTGTGAAGTGTGTGATTTTTACGTGCATTCATAAGTTGTTCGCCAGATGGTACCAGTAATTACGAAGTATTGTAGAGGTGAGGTGCGGCAAAGAGGAAGCGAATGCTCAAGGTTATTTTGCGCGGTGAACCGCCTTAAAGAGGACGCGCTCCCTTAGCACGCGAAATTAAATTTTTCTTACGTTTTTTACAATATGCAGGGCAGTGTCAGGTTGTATGGTGATTAAAAAAAACACTAAAAAGTAAAAAAATACTTTAATTTCGGAAGTCGGTGACATTGGATATGTATTTTAATTTTAATGTCACCAGTCACCGACTTCCGAAATTAAAGTTATTTTTCACTTTGTAGTGTTTTTTGGAAGTCGGTTGTTTTTTTTTTGGAAAAAGCTTTTTTGGATGAAGTTGTTATACTAAAAAGTAATTAAATATTGCTTTAGGGGTAGTGTGTTGCCGCCCGGTCGCCGCGAAATTACAATTTTCTTACGATTTTTGCAATTTGCAGTTCAGTGTCAGGTTGTATGTTGAACAAAATATAATTCACGACCGTAACACGAATGTATTTACAGAGTTAACATAACATAACATCACGCCATGTTCCCCCAAAGGGTTAGGCAGGCGTATACCTATACAGTGTGAGTCTTTATAATGGGCACATATCAAAATGAGGGCATCATACTTAATTTTATCGCCGGAAAAAATATTAACTAAATCTAAATACTTTTTGCGGATTTTTTTGTAAAAATTGTTCGCTACTTTGGACTCCCGTGTAAACAAAACGGTGTAACTTTTAAACTTCATAATCTATCGCAATGAAACAAACTCCACAATGATTGGAAGTAGTTAGGCGTCCTCAAAAAATGAAAATTGTGGAAAAAACTACCCTCAATTAAAAATAAACACTTTTTTTAGCAAAAAATCTGTTTCATTTAAATCAATTTTTACAATAATCGTAAAATTTCTCAATAAGACGTTTTGTTTACACTGAGGTCAAGTAGCAATTTTTTTTTCATTCCATATCTTATTTTTTCCGGAGATAAAATTAAGCATAGGTTCCCTCCCTCATTTTGATAATTATGTGCACATAATAAAGACTCACTGTATAGGTACAAACCACATTTCGCCACAAGACCCAAAGATCTGTACAATTTTTTTGTGAAATTTTATGAATAAATAAAAGGGTGTGTTTTTCAAAGTCGACCGATTTCTATGATTCTTTAAATTATTAAGGGCGAATTTCACCAGTGACACGAACGCGATCAGCACATCTAAGCCACGTTAAAGAGCTGTCCGTGTCAATTTTCTATAGCAATGGTGACATAGACACATCTTGAGGTCGGTTGAGACACAGACTTTGCTGCCAGTAAAGATACCTTAGGGTTACTTTAAAGAACGGAGATAAAGAAGAACCACTCAACACTGTGACAACAAATAGGGAGAATAGTTGCCAAAACAAAATCCGCTCGCAAATATTTATTGGTGTTCATGGACATTTGTGGTGTCGACACAAAATGTTTCTCACCTACTTTTCCTTACAGTTTTTTTTTACGATTTCTTCAATGAATTGCCTATAAAACATTTACGACCATTTTATGGACAGGGCAGGTACATTAATAGGTGAATAAAAATCTAACTATTTTTGTTATTGTTCTTTATGGAGCTAAACGTCTTTTCAATTTCATAGGAGTTATTGTTCTACAATAATGGGCCGCCATATTCCAATTACGGAATGAATAGGTGTCAAAAACACCTGTGATTTATAATTATTACTTGAACATTGTTTTCGCTTTTACTAGTAGTGACGTCATTCATTGTGGTGTTGTTTTTAACTGAATATCTATAATAAAGTTCGAGGCGTCTTTTAATATTTAAAATGTAATTACGCACAAATGAAGAAGTGCGATGTACATTTTTCTCTCTTACGTACATTGCAAATTTTCACCTTTGCCTACCTTTAATGGGATTACAGGTGTCAATAAATCAACTCAGCCTGTCCACTGCTCAACATAGGCCTCTCCTTAGCTACGCCACAATACCCTGACCTACGCGTTTCGCGTCTGTCCCAACCACCAGAAAGTCCTGAATCACTCCCTTACTGACTTATAAAAGCCCATAAATGCCCAGCCTAATTCCTTGGACAGCTATGATAGCTGATTTTTTGCACAGAGCTTCCCTTTATGATGTTGACTAGGAATAAGGTTCATTTTAAATAACCTTGACTGGAACTAACCTGATACTTGTGCAGACTAGGCAAGCATGGCACAAATAGTAGGAGGCCTATGGTCAGCCATGGGTGGAAGAAGCCTATTCCAAATCATCATCACTGTCGGAATGATGATGATTTAGAATTCCCATGGGATAAAGAGACAATATGGGGTGGAAGAAGTCGCTGGAAAAGTTCTATACCTACTATCTTAAAACGATAAACAAACTTACTCTAAATATATATCATGTACGAATGCGTATAAAAACAGAAGAGTTCATTGTTTTTTTTTTGGGTGGATAATCATCAAATAACTTCTCCCGCTCCGAGTCAGAATTTTACTGACTAAACCCCACCCGTGTTCCCTCAGTTGCCTTGGGCATTAAAAAATTCACCCGCGTCGCTATCAATGGGAATAGTGTCTAAAAGGCAGGCAGCATTGACGCGTTGAATGGCAGTGCTGGCTATTTGACCTAAATTAACCAGCCCTTTGGTCACGCGAAGAGTCGAATCGCTTAGCTAAGTCCAAAATACTGTAGTCTCTCGACACTAGTTTTAAATCTGAATATATAAAAATCAATTGCTAATCGTTAACCTCGCTAAAACTCAACAACGGCGATTTTATTTTATTTTTGTCTTGTTTGTTCTGTTACAGGGGTGGTGTAAAAAAAAAGAAAATTAGGAAAACCCCAAAGGAACAGCGAAAAAATATGAAATTGCATTCTCTATGGGAATTTTATATGAATTATAAAATTTGTATAGGACAACTCTGGTCTCTGGCAAGTCCGATAGGAAATAAAAGTATTTTTAAATAGCTACGGGGACTACAAAGTACGCCCATCACAAAGAATCAAACGTTCCCCGCTAACAAGCATAAAATCACCCCTTCTCTATTGCTGTCAAACACAATATTTGCTAACGATTAGCCTATCTAAAAGAGTGGTTGCTCATGGGATTTTAACGAGTGAGCAAACACATTACTATAGGAGTGCCAACGATTATTCTATCCATTATGGGGGTATTAGAAACACCATTAGGACGCCATGGAAAATATTATGGTGCATGTTGCACGCTTTCCGATAAATTAATGCGATTACCTGGTGTTACTGGTACCTACAGGTAATTAATTATAAAAAATGCTGTTGTACTCGTAAACTGTTTTTATTATGAGGTGTTTTGTTCACAGTACTTCTAGGGAACTGTAGGAGTGTAGTGAAGTGCCAACGAGAGTGTTATTACTATGTCGCCATGCTGTCACCCGTATAGCCGTTTCCCAACCATTCCAGTTTAACCTATTGCAGCTGAATACCAGTATTTTACATGGAGCGACTGCCTACCTGCCCTCCACAACCCAGTTTTTGGGTAATACGATACCTTTTGGCAAGGCTGGTTGTCTGACTTTCGGGCTTCTGACGTTCCGAAATGACTGTCCAAGATCTACGAATGACAGCAAAGATGAGCTTACCGAGGCTTGGAAGGTACCTAATCGGTATGAAAAGATGGTTACCCATCCACGGACCGACCGCGGAAAGCATAGTATAACGTGATCAATCGAAACGTACGGCTGTTACGGCTTAACCAAAAGCTCATCCATGCTCTATAAATAAAATAACTGTGTTGCTAAGCGGCCTTCAAGAGTGGCAGCTCCACCATCACCTTGCTATTTGGATGTTTTACATTTTATAGTTAGAGAGGTGCGGGGTGATTGCGTCACACACATGCCTTTATTTTTGATAGTTCAATAATATTCATTGCGCTATTAACGTTCTCGAGATTTTTTTAAACATATGACAAGCAATTGATAAGTATTTTTTCAAGGAGGATAAGAATATGTAGTCTGTCAACCAGTCTTACCAAGAGGTATAGTTTAACCCAGTAACTGGGTTGTGGAGGTCAGATGGGCACTCGCTCAATGTTAAATGCTGGTAGGTAGGTACTCAGCTACATCCAGTTAGACTGGAAGTCGACGCCAACGCAATTGGAAAAAAGCTAGGCAAATATGCATTAGATACATAATCCCCGCAGGGCTAGGAACAGGTACACATACAAATATGCATTAGATACATAATCCCCGCAGGGCTAGGAACAGGTACACATACAAATATGCATTAGATACATAATCCCCGCAGGGCTAGGAACAGGTACACATACAAATATGCATTAGATACATAATCCCCGCAGGGCTAGGAACAGGTACACATACAAATATGCATTAGATACATAATCCCCGCAGGGCTAGGAACAGGTACACATACAAATATGCATTAGATACATAATCCCCGCAGGGCTAGGAACAGGTACACATACAAATATGCATTAGATACATAATCCCCACAGGGCTAGGAACAGGTACACATACAAATATGCATTAGATACATAATCCCCGCAGGGCTAGGAACAGGTACACATACAAATATGCATTAGATACATAATCCCCGCAGGGCTAGGAACAGGTACACATACAAATATGCATTAGATACATAATCCCCGCAGGGCTAGGAACAGGTACACATACAAATATGCATTAGATACATAATCCCCGCAGGGCTAGGAACAGGTACACATACAAATATGCATTAGATACATAATCCCCGCAGGGCTAGGAACAGGTACACATACAAATATGCATTAGATACATAATCCCCGCAGGGCTAGGAACAGGTACACATACATATAGTACACCCAGATTTTACCCGTTATGTTTAAGTCCCAAGTAACAGAGCCTATTGATTGGTCATGTCCTTCAATTTAAGCTTCCACAACTAAGTATCATTTAAAATTATGAACATCGTATCTTGGGTTGTCTCATCCATTACCGACTCATGTAGCTATCTAGCTCGTCTATATTCTCGTAGCTCCTGTCACTAGAATAATAAAGCAATCACTCGTTCAAAGTTCAACTAGACGCCTCGTTACTTTATAGTTTGAGCGATCTACTATCGCGAGATTGAATCAAGCAACCCAGCCAATTACCTAGGTGTCGTAACACGCGCAGGGTTCCATAGATGTGCTCACTCCGCTTAAGTTTTCACGGTGAGATGTTTAAACAATTTAGAAAAGCGGTTTAGATCGTTAGGAAAACGTTACCAAAACCTTTTTATTTTTACTCAAAGCAACCATTTTTGAACTTTGTGGTCATTATAAATGTGATACTTATGCAAAATTGAGTATTATGTAATTATGAATTAACAAACGGGGTTAATAGAGTTGCAGGGGTGAATCGAGATAAAACTTTAAAATGGATTTTGACGATGAACTATTATAGATTTTTGCCAACAATGGCACTTAATCGTTAATTATAATATATCACATTAACGTGCTTTTTGGCAACAAACTGTATTATATCAAGATTATAATCCCTTTTACAGTTTTGTCCCGATTCACCCCTGCATCCCAAATCATGCTGTTTGATGGTTAGAAGACTTTGTTAAATGGCTATGGCACACAGGTAGACAGATGGATGGACAGGACATAGCAAAAGTATAGGGGTTCCATGTTAGACTACGGAACACTAAAAAAGACACAAGGCTAGCAGGGAGATAACGAAGTTACCCCAGGACTAGATAGTGGGTAATAAAAACTTTAAAGCGAGACTATTTGATCGATCGACGGAACTCTGCTCCTGAACATGACTCTGTTCTGGCAGCATAATTAGCTACTTAGATATGATGAGAACTTTTATACCCGAGGTACATACTGCGCCCAGATGGAGATGGCGGGATGAGCTGGACTCCTTCAACAAGAACTGGTCCTGAGCAGCTTCAAACAGAGAGAAGTGGAAGGAGGGTAGAAAGGACTTTGCCCTACAGTGGGACATCACAGGCTTTTAATAATAATAACATACTGTTTTAACTTGTACTTTGATAAATTGATTGATTTAAATTATAGAATAAATTTTGTTATAATCTAACTAGCCTGTAGTGTCCCACTCCAGGACCCCAAGGCCTCCCGCTCCTTTTTCATATAATTCTGTCGTTAGCTAGTGCTGGCCTGTCCTTTCGGTAGGAGTCAAGCTCGTGCCGCCATCTTCGCCTCGGTCTGCCTTGATGGCGTCGTGCATTTTGTGGCACCAAATCAGTAGTTCTGTTAGCCCGTTTGTCTTCTGGGATGCGACAGACATGTCCGGCCCAGTCCCACTTAAGCTGGGTGGCTTTCTGGGTATCCTGCGTGATCTTGGTTTTGGCGCGCAGTATTGTGTTACTTAGATGGTCCGAAATACGAAGCCCTAGGATACTGTGCTCCATGGCATAGCAATTTTGTTAATCCTACTTTATCCTACTAATATTATAGATGTGAAAGTTTGTGAGAATGGATGGATGTTTGTTACTCTTTGACGCAAAAATTACTGAACGGATTTGGATGAAATTCTGCTCACTATTTGTGAGCCAAATTATTTAAAACCTGGATTAACACATAGGATAGTTTTATCCCAGTAGTACGTTCCTGTGGGATAATTACCGACCTCCACGCGGGCGAAGCCGCTGGGAAAAGCTAGTAAAACATAATTATGACTCCAAAGTTTGAATGTAAAAGTTGGTAGGTGCGTATACATTTACGTTTGTATAATAAGTTTGAATGTATAAGTTGGTAGGTGGGTATACATTTACGTTTGTATAATAAGTTTGAATGTATAAGTTGGTAGGTGCGTATACATTTACGTTTGTATAATAAGCTTTACTTAAACACCGATTTAATTACTAAGTTATAAAGAATCATTAGATCATTTATTTTTTGTATCAATTAGAAACTTTGATGACACATTACCATCTAAATAACAAAATATTTTCATTCTGTACTAGTTTTATCAAATTAATTAATAATGCTACCCTGAAGAAAGTACTGTAGAGGTTTTAATCGTAATGGTAGTTTTACTGAACCTCCTTGAATGCTTTTAGATAATGACATAGTTATCATCATCATTCTCTTGCCATTTTATTTTTTTATGTAATATAATAATAATAGGTACTTCTCTATTTAATCTTGTAGTTGTCATTTAGGTAGTCACCCCTTTCTAGCTACATCACCTTTTACACAATCAATCCATCGTTTATTTAGTCTTCGTTATATCTCTGTCCAACTGGTATCTTCTGTAAGAATCTAGTGTGAAGTGAGCTGTTATTCCACCTACGGGGTTATCCACCACACGCGCCCAGTGCGGGTTGGTAGGTGTCACATGACATAGTTTTTTTTTATTCTAGGATATGATCAGTCGCAGTCGTAGTATAGATGTAGTCTCTTCACGATTTTTTCCGTGAACATTTTAAGAGCAGCGGCGATTAAGCAATTTACACAAAGTAAAGCGCCTGTTTGGGTTCAATCCTGCGACCGAAATCTTGTAAGTTGCGGCCGTTACCACTGGGCCACCACTGCTGCAGCAATGCAGTAGCAATATCCTTCAAAATGATTCAGATTCTGATTGATAATGTGTTACACAATTGGAGTGCTAATGCTAGGGAAACTTCCCACGGTGACATTTTTACAAAATACATTTCCGCAACAGTTTTCCGCTCGACATTTTCCTTCACCGTAAGTCAACGGCCATATATTACCTTGAAGCTACCTCCATTACATTACAAAAACATTATTACAACACGAAGAGCCCGTAAGCCTCTTCAAGCAACGTTATTTGTCTGTCGCAAAGACACAAAATTAGATCCAGTATTGACAATAAATCGCCTGCAGGTGAACGAAGCAAGCTCATTGGTTTCTTTATCAAGACTAATCGGGATGAACGGCAGTCGATTCTGTTACTTTGAATTTTATTAGAGTCTTAATGAAAATCTGAACGATATACGACTTCATTTAGATTCTGAAAGTCAATTTAAACATGATTGTCGAGGTGTCTTTGACCTTGAAAGTTTGTTGGCCTTTATATTTAGTAACTTAGTATTCGGCACTCGTTATCTCTTGCAAATGTTTATGTAAAAAGAATATTAAATCCTGTGTTCTAGCGTTGCTTCCTAATTAATAAAATGTCGATTAGTAGAGATTATAGAATTGGTCATGTTTTAGTCGAGGTTCATGATAGCGTCTTTCAAATAATATGGACTTAATGTTTTTCATACGGCGCTGATTAAACATTTTACGATAAGCCCACGCTTGATAGAACGCTTGGTAATAATCAGTTCATTTGACTTATTTGCATAGAACACAATGCCAATATTCATAAGTTTACTTACAAAAATATTACGGGAAACCAATGATAACCAAGGAGGGGGACAACTTCCCCGAGTTCGAAACGAATTTTGTATCATCACCTGCCTCGCCTTTTGTATCATCACCTGCCTCGCCTTTTGTATCATCACCTGCCTCGCCTTTTGTATCATCACCTGCCTCGCCTTTTGTATCATCACCTGCCTCGCCTTTTGTATCATCACCTGCCTCACCTTTTGTATCATCACCTGCCTCGCCTTTTGTATCATCACCTGCCTCGCCTTTTGTATCATCACCTGCCTCGCCTTTTGTATCATCACCTGCCTCGCCTTTTGTATCATCACCTGCCTCACCTTTTGTATCATCACCTGCCTCGCCTTTTGTATCATCACCTGCCTCGCCTTTTGTATCATCACCTGCCTCGCCTTTTGTATCATCACCTGCCTCACCTTTTGTATCATCACCTGCCTCGCCTTTTGTATCATCACCTGCCTCGCCTTTTGTATCATCACCTGCCTCGCCTTTTGTATCATCACCTGCCTCGCCTTTTGTATCATCACCTGCCTCGCCTTTTGTATCATCACCTGCCTCGCCTTTTGTATCATCACCTGCCTCGCCTTTTGTATCATCACCTGCCTCGCCTTTTGTATCATCACCTGCCTCGCCTTTTGTATCATCACCTGCCTCGCCTTTTGTATCATCACCTGCCTCGCCTTTTCCCAACTATGCTGGGGTCGGCTTCCAGTCTAACAACGCAGCTGAATACCAGTATTTTGCATGGAGTGACTGCCTATCTAACCTCAACCACCCAATTATTGGGTAATAAGATACGCCTTGGTAAGACTGGTTGTCAGGCTTTCGGGCTTCTGACGACCCTTAACAACTGTCAAAATTACACGAATGACAACCGGGACCAACGGCTCAACGTGCTTTTCGAGGCACGGAGGGGTCTTAGTATGTGGATGTGGTCACCCGTCCACGGACCAACTGCACCGAGCGTAGCTTAACCTGGTCGATCGACCCGTGCGGTTATTATTAGTTAGCCCCCTTCTATAGAACAGTATAGCTATACTTATTAAATCTATATTTAAAACCAATTGTTACCTACCTCAATTCTTCAAGTTCAGCTCTGAAGGCGTCTCCATCCACAGGCTTGGACCGATTCTTGAAGACCAGCATCGGAAGAGAGCCCATCTGGTGTATAGCTCTGTTGGTGCCGGCGAACCGTTGCGAAAGGTTCGACCTACAAAATATCTAGCATTTAGATCGTTTTATTTATCGTTACGATTAACGAAGCCGACAGTTACTTGTACCTACTCCCCTCATTGTGATCATTTCGTTGTACTGGACCATACTGGGAACCCTCTGGTTACGGAGATATTAATGTTAAACCTACTGAATGTTAGACTTATTTGCTTTCTTTTTAACAAAATCTATGTGAATTCTACCGCATTTCTTTAACATAGTTTATTTTTCGGGTTGTCCATGATAGATTATTATTTTTATTTTCTTATACCTAGTGTGCACCCATAAAGTAAAAAAAAACATATCTGTAACGTACCTCGTCACTGAGGTACTTTCTTAATATGACCAGCTTGAACTGGTGGGTGTAGTGCCTGTATTGGAATGATAATATAAGAATATTTATGAAACGACCTAATAAATACACAACATCGCGAATGTTTGCCAGAGGGGATAGGCTGGCGTACAAAATATGCCTAATTCTTTAAACAAATTAAAAGAGTAGGTACTTAAGTGCAAAAGAATACAGCCAACTTAACAAACGTTAGATGGCCATTTGCGATCGCGAATCAGTTGATAGATGGCACATACACCAGAAACCATGACTTGTGTACCATACAATTACTCTGTGAAAATACATTTGAAAAGACCATCTAGTGTTAGGACTCCAATGGGGCGTCCCATTTAGCAACTAGGAAGAATATTATATAAAGATATAAAACTTTAAGCATTGTGCAATATAAGCGCAACTTCGTGGTTATGATTCAAATATTCAAAACATTAAGCTGAACGAACACCTCGGTTTTTTGCGTCGTTTTGCAAATGATGTAAACCAGTGAAAGGACCCTTTGAGTCTTATGTTATTTATAGATCAGGCAGAAATGTTATATTATAATGTGCGCTGTTAGTTAGTGCCTTTATATTCTGTCTTTTATGAAATCTTCACTATTGCTTTGTTTGAAGGCGTGTCTGATTTTTTGTTATCATGATCCCCCTTGTTTACAGTTAAATAATGATTAACGGCTGTTTAACCATAAGTTTTTGACGTTAAAACATCTCTTAAGTTTAATCAACGTTTATAAATAAACCCTTTAATGTATTGTAATCTTCACGACCAATGTCGGTTAGACCTTGTTCCACCACTGACGTTAAATATCGCTGCGGGATTTTATAGCCCAATGGATTTTGAACCAGTATTTTATATGGAGCGAGTGCCGACCTGACCTCCACAACTACTCACTAGGTAACACGACACCCTGGTAAGGCTGCTTGTCAGACTTTTGGGCTTCTGACGACTCGTGACGACTCAAAGATCTACGAACGCCAGCCGGGACCAACGCTACCTAATTTATTTTGAAATTACGGAAATCAGTTATTGGTACTATTTTTTTTTTAAATTAAATCATTACCTATGACTTTTATATCTACTTGTTATGCGCGATAACTTAACTTAACTTTATTTTTTATTTTTTATTAACTTTAATTTATAATTTTTTACTAACTTTAATTTATTATTTTGTATTAAATTTAATTTATGATTTATTTGTTAATGTGTAATGTAATTTATATGAGAATAATTTCCTGAAATAAATGATAATTTAATTTGGGTATTTGATAACGGTTATCTCATTATGAGTCACCATTGACAAAAAGATACTCAAGTCAAAGTTTGTGAAGTGATTAATTACTTTACTGATATCATGAAAGGGTGATAATGAAGATCCATTACGCTATCAGAATCTTACTAAACTGGAACGATTTTAAACACGAAATATGAAAACAAACCCAGTACCTACTCAGTTAATAATGACATTATTAACAGAGTACAATTAATTTTAAGATAAATAATATGAATAATAACATTGAGGGGCTCGTGCCTAAATAATAACAGCCATACGGATTGATCTTAGAGGTTATGCAACGCTTGCTGAGGTTGGTCCGTGGATGGGTGACCATCCATTACATACGGAGGGGATAGTTTCCGAGGTATGAAGGGTCTCGGCCTCCGTGCCTCGGAAAGCAGCTGGTCCCGGCTCTCATTCGTTGATGTTTGACAGTCGTTACGGGTATTCAGAAGCCCGAAAGTCTGTCAACTAGTCCCACGGGATCTGGTTACCCAGTAACTGGGTGGTGGAGGTGAGATAGACAGTCGCTGTATGTACAATACTGGTATTCAGCATCAGCATCAGCTGCTACCGGTTAGACTAGAAGCCAACCTCAACATAGGTGGCAAAAGGCTAGGTAGAAGAGTTTATAATAACATTGAATATTTCGACACGATCACGTTGTGGTATGTACAGAACGGTTATCATCTTAATACGTAAAACTACATTCTTACAAATGAAAACATTCTGATTCCGATTCAGACATGGACCAAGTAGCTTATGTCTGTCCAAGTAATTTTTGACATTTCCATCATCGTTGCCGCTGATAGAATGTCAGTTTGTTGAAGCCCTTTGGTGCTCTAAATAAATGAGTATAAGCTAAACATTTCGCTTCTCTTTAAAATACGGGTTAGATTACGAATAAATCCAAACGAAAAATTACTCACTTCTCAAAAGATCCTCAGAAAAAAGGCTCTATAACTGTCATTCAAAAGCTGGTTTTTCGATATTTGACAATGACTAGTAGTTTCTGGTAGTTGTAAGTGACCCTTATTTACTTAACCATAAAGACGCTAATACCTTTTTACTGGAAGACATCATTCACTTTTAGCACAACCAAGTGATAGTAGGTACCTTCTTAACAGACTAAAGAGAGAACCGTCATACCGTACCTCAAAGTGCTCCCATTGGTGAAAATGAAGAAGGCTACTTCCGACCTCTCTTGCTGCAACCTTGTCACCAGTTTCCCCAGTTCTGTTGCTCGGCTGACCTGTTCCAACAAAAGAACAAAAATGTAGTGACGTCATTATAAAAACATTCACTATCGATGCTCACTCAAGCACATGATTCGACAACGTTTAGCATTTGTCTTTTAAGTAAATCAACCGTTGATTTACTTTTAAAACTTCGAAATTTGAATGTTAAACGTCTATAAGTATAAATATAAATCTATACCATGTCCACGGGTAGCTTACCTGCGCAATATTTTTAGTTTTTTTTAGGTACCTATCTGATCCACGATAGTTATAGAAATATTCAGTTCATATCGGTTTTTTTTTAAAATTAGGACTGTAAAAAAATAAATCATCATCATCATCATCATCATTTCAGCTGAAAGACGTCCACTGCTGGACATCGACCTCCCCCAAAAGGTGGGTTTTGCCATAATCGCCACGTATTGCAGGCGGGTTGGCGATCGCAGTATGGTTGGGCCCATTCTCTAGTAAGTCCTTTAGTCGCCTTCTACGACACCTACGGGAAGAAATGGGACCATAAGATATATTTCAATTTTATCAGGCCGTTGACTTATCAGCTGATGTAGCGTGCTTCATTTTACTCGTGACACTCACTTTCAAAGACAAAGGTTGTAGTCTATTGTGTAGGTACTGAGAATCGTAAAGAATCTATTAAGTTCTACCGGAGCAGTATCATAATGATACCAACGAACACTTCAGTTAAAATGGTTTTATTACTGTACGTAGATTTGCACGAACAATTTAACACGATAATCATAATTATGTAAGAAATTGGATGAGGTCGGTGTTTCCTATCTGACTACTCTGACAAAAAAAAGACCGAAACAAACTAAGAGGCCTCAGTCCTTTTTAAAGTCCAGATAATCTTGGTCACATCATGTAGATTAATATCTGAAATGGTCTTTTGAGGAAAGAACCACACAGATTGAGTTGCCTGTCCTGTCAGTGCATGCATTAACAACTCAAAATCGATTAATATGACAAAGATAGCGTATTACAATTATTTACAAATGCTTAGCTTTAACAATAAGCTGTTCGGATACGTCCATAAGTTTGAAACTCTAAAGAAGAAAATAGATCGATATTGTTCAAGACTTACTAGAACCACTGTTATTTGCAGTTCGAGAACCCTCTGTGTTATGGAACAGCACGTAACACTACTGTTGTGATAAGGCTCTGCATATACGCGCTGGAAATATCGGTTGTATGAAAATGTCAACTAGTATTTTACAGCTGCAAATTCAAAGCCCTACTAGCTCATACGAAAAGTGAGTGCTATAAACTCGATCAGGTTGTTTTTTAAAAGTTTGTTAAAAAAAAAACACACAACAAAGTTATTTAGCTTTAACTACGGAAGTCATTGATATATGAATTAAGTGGTACAGTGACATACCAGATCCAAAAAATCGCGGTTGATAGGTTGACACCGAGGTGCAACCTCTCATTGATGGAAAATACTAAATTCTGTGTAGTTTTTCTTGTAGTTTTGAGCGATCGGTTTCCAGTCTAACTGGATGCAGCTGTATTTTACATGGACCGTCGGCCTGTCTGACCCCACAACCCAGTTACTGGGACCTGTGGATGTGTGGGTGGGATACTGTGTTCATAAATAGTGGGAAGAAAAGCATCTTTGATTTCGTATAACTCACCAACATTTGCCTACCAGGCGTGATCTGCATTGGCTAATCCGGAAAGCTCTGAATCGATTGTGTACCTAAGTAGGTTGCTGCAGACACAATTTGAAGTAGAGAATTACTGATCCATTCAACACCCAGTGCGAGTGCGGTGCTTCTGATCAGACCATGCCCCAGTTGCTGGAGTATCCTAAGTGCCCGTCTACCTGCACCATGGATGGCCTAAAGAATGCCATTATTGTTACCGCAATTAGCGTGACTACATAATGGGCTCAAACTATTAAAAAAGGTGTACGAGATGTACCATCGACACGAAAAGAAGACTTTACATAGAATTTGTATAAACTGCAAGAAAACATGATGTGAACCCAGCCTTAACGGGACATCCCGTAATACCAATTATATGTTCGAGGAAATTCAGCAAGCAGTACATATCACTGGTAGTATAAATAATTGGCCTTTTTAAATTAACACCAGCTGTTGGTTTGGAACGGTGACTCAGATAATAATTTAACCAAATACAGTCAAGCTGCGGAGTTGGAGAGGCTTATAGCTAAGTTATAACAGCCCTACGGGTCGATCGATCAGGTGAAACTACGTTTGACGCGGTTGATCCGTGGATAGGCCGTCATTTTTACATAGCAAGGCTCCTCTGAGCCTCGGAAAGCACTTTGTGCAATTGGTTCGACTGTCACCAGAAGCCCAAAAGTCTGACAACCAGACATACCAAGTTGTATCCTGTTAACTATTAACTGGGTTGTGGAGGTCAGATACGCAGAAACTCCATGTGGAATACTTGTAGGTATTCAGCTTATTATTACTGAGGCATCTCTATTAAACTTTTAAGTAATATAATCGACATCGTAGCCCCCTATCTAGCTATTACTTTTAATAAATGTGTTGACTTAGGAACTTTTCCTGATCTCATGAAGAGTAGTAAAGTTATACCATTATTTACATCAGGTAATAAAAATAACGTTGGCAATTTTAGGCCTATTTCTATCTTACCTGCATTTAGTAAAATATTTGAAAAGTTAATACTCAAGCAGTTGCTAAGATATTTTAATTTAAATAACCTGACGAACAATATGGCTTTACAAAAGGTCGTTCGACTACAGACGCGGGTGTTGCTCTGCTGAAACACATATTTCACGCATGGGAGAGCTCACAAAATGCTATTGGAGTTTTCTATGATCTTTCCAAAGCATTTGATTGCGTGCACCATCACACGCTTTTACGTAAACTACGTTATTACGATGTTCAAAATGAAGCTCTCAACGTAATAAATTCTGTGTTCACCAATGTGTAGATGTTAATGGTGTGAAATCTTCCGGGCTACCAGTTCAGTTAGGTGTACCTCAAGGCTCAATACTGGGTCCATTCTTATTCTTAGTGTACATTAATGATTTACCATTCTATTTAAAGGGTATCTGTGACGTTGTACTGTTTTCTAATGATACCTCTCTTATCTTTAAAGTAGACAGGAATAAACTCAGTCGCGATGCCTGCCATTCGGCATCGCAGCCCGCCTCAGTTGCACCTCACCGCAACCTACTTTCGTCGGCTTTCGTCGGCTTGTAGGCAAAAGCCCTGACGAGCGGCACCACATCGGGTTTCCTCTTCGCTTCACGGTGGGTGGGCAAGCCTCGGCTACTGAGCCCCCCCACAACAACAATGCGGGAAACCACCGGGGGGGTGCGGGAACCCACCAGGGGGGCGTACCTATACCTTTTTTTTTGATAACGGGGCAAATCCTCAAGGATGTCCTCCACCCTGGGGAGAGTGGAGGGGTCTGTCAGACTCTTACTGACTAAAACCACCCGGGTGTGCCGTTTCACACTTGCACCGGAGATCACGGGAACAAGAAAGACTTCCGCGATCCCCGGCTAGTGCCGGCACGCGTCTGCAGGCCACCTTGCGTTAGGGGGGGAGTGAGGTGTTGAACTCCCCCCTTACATCATATAGAGGCGCGCGTGGAACACTACGCGCCGCCATCTCGGGTCCTAAGAAGTAGGGGGCGACGGATTTGAAGTACCTATGCCTTTTTTTTTATTTTTTTATTACGGGGGAAATCCTCATGGATGTTCTCCGCCCTGGGGAGGGCGGAGGGGTCTGTCAGACTCTTACTGACTAAAACCACCCCGGTGTTCCGCCTCACACTTGCACCGGAGATCACGGGAACAAAAGTGACTTCCGCGATCCCCGGCTAGTGCCGGCCCGCCTGTGCGGGCCTCCTCACGTTAGGGGGGGAGTGAGGTGTTAAACTCCCCCCTTACATCATATAGAGGCGCGCGTGGAACACTACGCGCCGCCATCTCGGGACCTAAGAAGTAGGGGGCGACGGATTTCCCCAGATCCGTCGCCCCTGGACCCATTTAGGGGGGCTGAAAGAGGGCGTTGTCCGCCCTCCGCCGACGCCCGATGCGTCTGCTGCGGATCGGGTTAGCGGAAGCAATCTCCCGCTCCCTCTCCGCAGCCTCCTTCTGCGAAATGACTGATTCGCAGAAGGATACCACCGCGTCCCAGGACTCTTCGCTGCCGACCATCGAGTCGACAACGGCCGGCAGCGACAGGTCACTGCCGACTCCTGAGATGAGGGCACGGCGCGGCTCCTCCCAAGCAGCACACTCTGCAAGCGTGTGCCACGCCGTGTCCTCCCGACAGTCGACGCAGTGGTGACACCGAGCGTCCGGCTCCCTGTTTATGCAACACAGGTACTTCCCGAAGCAACCATACCCCGAGAGCACCTGTGTCACCCGAAACGTCAGGGAGCCGTACCTCCTCCCGAGCCAGCGCTCGAGTACCGGCCGGACCGCCCCGATGGTGGCGGGGCCGGCGGTAGGGCGTGAAAGCCTGTCCCGCCATTCCGCCACCAGGGCTGCGCGAAGCTGTGACCGACGCAACTCCAAATGTCGCGGCGTCAGCCACTCGCCCCGCGCCCTCGAGTCCTCGCGCCACTGATATAATGACGCGAGTACCTTCGCCTCGAGGTTCCACGGCGGGGATCCAGCCAGTACGCAAGCCGCCTCGTAGGATATCGTGCGATATCCCCTAATGACTCTGACGGCCATCGCTCGCTGTGGCCTTCGCAGGACAGCGATGCTGCCGGCCGTCAGGTCAGCCGCCCAGATCGGGGCCCCATACAGGGCCATCGATCGCACGATCCCCACGTAGAGCCGCCTACAGGTGGCGCTCGGGCCCCCCAGATTGGGAAGCAGCGTTGGCGTACCTATACCTAGCCGAACCCAACCTACCTAAAGGTTGGCATGTGCTAGATAATAGGCCTGGCGCTTGTTCACAACTACATAATAGGTCAAGCCCGACCCATATACATTGGCTAGCAACAAGTCTGCAATATTCTTCTCCCAGAGAATTCAAAAAGTAATTTATTTCGCTTCAGAATCGATAAACTAGGTTTGGTCGGTAATTATCTTTTCCAAATTGGCAAAGCTGAATAATGTAATTACTAAAAATGTATGGTAATTTTCTTCTGGAAATTTTCGAGTTTTTTCCCTATATTTGACTCATTTCAATAGAAACAGGGCGTGAAAAAGTTGGCAATAAAAGGAGACATTGGAAGTATAGGAACGTAATAAGATATTTTTTTAAATGTCACAATCATTAGTTTAATTGCGTCGACAGCTGTGTCTCACTGTTGCGTCAATTACGCACCTATACCTAAGTGGGTTGGCATGTGCCAGATACTAACCCGGCGCTTGTTTGCAACTACAAAATGGGCTTTTCCTGAACCACATAAAAAGTCTACAAACCTACAATGACTAACAAGAAGTAAGAATTTTTTTTTTTACCAGAGAATTTAAAAAGTAATCTATTTCGCTTCAGAATTGATAATTAGGTTTTACAAAGACGTTTTCCAAATTATGGATAAGGTCTAGTAATTTTTGCCTGTAATAAAAAACAACTTAATTTGAAGTTGTATACCTCCGAATTTGTCACCCTGTATTTAATTCATTTCAATAGGAACAAATAGGCCGCAGAAATCCGCTGGATGCGAGAAGAACAGAACCAGTCGAAATGGCGGTGCTAGGGGGAGGCCTATGTCCAGCAGTGGACATTTTTCGGCTGAAATGATAATGAATAGGAACCAGACGTGAAAGAGTAAGCAACAGAAGCAGACATTGGAATGTAATTAGGCATTCAAAATTTCACAATGATAAGTGTCAAATTGTGTGAATATGCGTATGCCTCATAGTTGCGGCAATTGTATTTCAACTTGTAATTACGCACCCATACCTAGGTAGGTGGACATGTGTCAGATAGTGGTGCTTGTACAACCACAAAATGGGTATTTTATAAACCACATAGAAAGCTGACAATGGCAATGACTAGCAGAAAGTAAGCAATAATTCCTTTTAGGCGCGTTATGCGCCCGATTTGCATTAATAAAACCATGTTCAGTAGTATAGGAGATGTATATTTCTTTCACCACACAGTGTACATACGACAACGGAGGATATATACAGAATACACGATTGCCCAAATACAGGATATTTAACTGGTAGTAATTACACTGTATATCTTAATTAAGTCACTAAGCTTTACATCCTGATTCAAAATCCTAGTCCCACTAGTTCAATCCTGTGAACCATAGATCTCTCGTCTAGAAACGAAAATAGTGTTGACACCACACTAAGAGTGGGAACCATAAATATTTAGTTTGGTTCGCCACTTCCTCTTCTATTTTACGAAAGACGGATTAAAAAAAAATAGTAGTGTAAGTATAAAAAATGTCGTAATTTTCGCTTGTAATAAAAATAATCCTAATTTACAGTTGTATATCTCCGAGTTGGCCAACCTGTATTTGATTAATTTCAATACGAACAAGACGTAAGAGTAAGCAACAAAAGTAGACATTGGAAGTTAATTAGGCATTTATAAAATGTCACAATGACTAGTAAAATTGCGTGAATATGCGCAAGCCTCACAGTGGCGCCAGTCAGGGACCCATACCTACGTAAGCCTCACAGTGGCGCCAGTCAGGGACCCATACCTACGTAAGCCTCACAGTGGCGCCAGTCAGGGACCCATACCTACGTAAGCCTCACAGTGGCGCCAGTCAGGGACCCATACCTACGTAAGCCTCACAGTGGCGCCAGTCAGGGACCCATACCTACATAAGCCTCACAGTGGCGCCAGTCAGGGACCCATACCTACGTAAGCCTCACAGTGGCGCCAGTCAGGGACCCATACCTACGTAAGCCTCACAGTGGCGCCAGTCAGGGACCCATACCTACGTAAGCCTCACAGTGGCGCCAGTCAGGGACCCATACCTACGTAAGCCTCACAGTAGCGCCAGTCAGGGACCCATACCTACGGAAGTTAGTATTTGCTGGTGTATACCTCCGAGATTTCCCAACTATGTTTGAGGCCGGCTTCCAGTTTAACCAGATACATTTACATGGAGCGACTGCCTGTCTAACCTCCACAATCCAGTTATGAAGTGAAATGTTTATTTTCGTAAGTATATCTTAGAAGACACTTTACACGTCAATATTTTGTTGGTAAATATTTTAAAAACTAGATGGTGTCGGCATTTCCTAGCTGACTGTTCCATGAGAAGAAATGCTGAAAGAAACCCAGAGATCACGCCGTCTTGTAAAGTCCAAACATTACAATATAAAATTTGAATTTTATGTGAGTCTAACAATGCAGGGATAGATGTATTGTCTGGAAGGGCCTCATAAAGAAAGAGCCATTACAGCTTTGAGCTGACCTGTCCCAACCACAGATATCGAGACGGCATGTATGTATCAGTCATCGTGTAGCTCAACCCTATTTTAAGGAGTTCAACGATCCGTCACAAGACGCTACCAGATCTGCAGGACATTGACGTTACTGCGATTATACCTCCTAGTTATCACTCTATAGTTGATTTACTTCAATAAATGAAAGAGTAGAAACAGAATGAGATATTTGAATATAATTATGTGTAAAAAAATGTCACAATGACTTGTTAAATTGGGTGAACACAAGCTTGTGTCACAGTTGACCCAACTAGGGACATAATATACCTGGGTCGATCAACTTTTTCTTGTACCAAACGTCCAAATAGCAAAAATAATATAATTTAAAATATGTAATAGTTTTTAATCGAAAAATAAATGAAAATTTATTAAATATTTCAATGACAATAAGTGGCGTGAAGTAAATCTTAAATATATACCTTTTTCACGTTAAAATCAAAGATGAACCTGGAATTATGTCCATTGGCTAACCAGTTTAAAAACAACAATTTTCTACTGTATTAATAGTATTTTGCAATAACATTTCGCACTTACAGCATTAATAAGACTCTAAAAACTACTAATACAGAAAAAAATATGTCAAAAAGCTGTTGCATTTTTTTTAAACTATTAATTTACTGTCTCTTGGGTAACCAATGATAAAAACAAATGATTTTTTATTAAGTTACCTGCGATTCTGCTATTAAACTCAAAAAAATATATTTGGCTTTTAAATGTCTCAAGTATAAATAACTGCTGCTTACAAAAATAATTAGTTACCTACCTTTTTTTAACAAAGAAATCAAAACATATTTTCTGAAAATAAGGGACACTAGTGACCCAAGAGACAAATTGAGTGACTCAAAAGACAGAATATTAAGGCAACAACTAACGAGAGGTCTCTAGACGTTGTAGTAGGCAACACGCACTAAGAAGTAGCAGACGGATAAATTAAACAAGAAGTCTTAGAAATATTTGCTTTATTCAATTACATAATATATATTATTATATATATTTTTTTATACTTCTCATACTTATCTGGATTCTGTTTAAATTTTTCTTTATAGCGGTTTTGTTTTTCTTGGTTGCTTAACGACATTATACCTAAAACAAAATGAGTTTTAGATTGTCATTTATAAGGAGTATTGTCTGTTAACACAACAAACAAAAATAATCAAGTCTCTTGGGTAACTGAAAAGTCTCTTGGGTAACCGCTATAGTGACCCAAGGGACGGGTTACCCAAGAGATATTTGGCGATAAACTAACCAGAAAAGGAAGAATTTGAGGAAATTAGTAAAAGAATACATCTTGATATATTTTTAGAACAATTACCTTGCATTGAGGTACACATTACTATTATTATGTAAAATACTTACGAGTTTTTGGTGGGTCTCCCAGCAGACACCTAATTAACACACGTTGACTCCAACGCAGTTGCGGACGAAATGGCCGAGCGAAATCAAGAGAACAGCAACCTTGGCCGCGATCGTATGATACCTAGAATCTTTTCTGATTGGTCGAGCCTACTAACATCGCTGTCATGTTAGCATTCATTGCATATTAGGTAGTTTGCCAGGGGACCCCCAATAATTGAAACCACTGAGGACACAGGCGTAAAGATATTTTGCAATTTCAAAAATTCTGAATACAAATAATAATTTAATAACTATGTAGTAGATAGTCAATGATATTGTTATTCTTTATATAATATTAATTTAGAGATTTTCATAGACTTTTTTTAACCGGTAACGTCCTGCTGGTTCCGGCCGGAACCAAAAGTAAAACCACCTTCAAGCCCCGGTGGTTCCTATCGGAACCACCCAGCATGCACCAGCATGCAGGCGGTTTTTATCTTTATTCTTAATATAAATAAGGTTTTATGTCGTCTGCGATAATTTAACAATGTTGTCAGTTAAATATTCTCGTCGACTAAATGATTCAAAGACAAAAAAAATGTCTGTGAACAGAAAAATAAAAAAGTCAAACTTGACGTTTCGAACGCGCTTGGCAACATGGCGTTTCCGTGTTATGCTCTCTAGTTTTATCGTGTTTTTTCTTATTTTTAGTGCGGTTTCGACATTCAAGTGGATTAATATTCATTTAAAGTAGTTATTACATCGTTGAAGGTAGTTATTTGCATAAAATAGCGTCATAAAAACTTTATTTTCGACAAAACGTGGTACGTAAACAAACCGTTCGTGGAAGTGTTCCTTGTGTTGTGAAATGTGATTGTTTTAGTGTTTTACAGTGCAAAAAGTGGTATCCAGATGGAAATAATGGTAAGTTATTAGTTGTAACAACTATATTATTAAAAAAAACTAGCCTTTTTAACCATTTAACCTAAAAATTGTTTTATAAATCCTTTGAATGTTCGAGTGCACAAATGGCCGCTGACCTCCGCGCGACATGAATTTTGAGTTTCAAGATAATGAAAATGTTACGTAGGATTCCCATAAAATAACTGCTGATCGATTCTAAGTCTATTCAATAAGTAAACTCCAAAATTTAGAGAAAATTGAGATGGTACTTTTATGAGTTAGCGACATAATACAGTAACATAAACACTTTCGGCCATTGTTTCTTATCTCCATTGTTTATAATTAAAATTCTACGTAAGACGAGAACTAATTAGCCTTAACACATGGTTTGTTTAGATAAGAAACCATAAAACAAAACTTTAAGTACCAAGAAGCAACAAAAACTCGAGCCGACCTTTTTTTCTGAAGTGCGTCGCAAAAAATTCTTTTGTCTAAACGCCGCGGGCCTAGCCGGACTTTGTTTACATAAATCTTCGTATTTGAAGTAGTTTACCGGTAGTGCGTAAACATTTTAGCTTTGTGAAAGGGACATTTCTGATTTGTATGGGAAGCACAGTGTCATCCCCTGGGTAACCATTATTTAAAAAAAAAAAAATATTTAAATTGGCTTTACTGATACGTAAATGTAATGCCAGTTTATCTTATTAGCAGTTTAAGGATTTAAACTGTAAATATTAGTATTTCTTCTTGAGTCCACACTCGTATACTCATGAGGACAGCCACGGAACAAGAAAAAGTTGATCGACCCACCTACTTAGGTTGGCATGTGCTACTGCTATACATATAGTAGCCAGACACTTGTTAACAACTTCAAAATGGGCCTTTCCTTAACCACATCATAGAAAGCCTACAATTACTAGCCACAATTTGTTTAGCAATATTCTTCTTCCATTAGATAAGCAGAATTTTAAAAGTAATTTGCTTCGCGTCAGAACCGATAACCTAGCTTTTGACGGACGTATCTGTCGCTAGCTCATGAAAATGTATGAGATTAAAGATTCAACAACCCTTTAGTCGATATTCTAGATATTAGGTTTAAACGAAGAGGAAAATATTGGTGATGTAATTTTGTCATCGTTTGACCTTGAAAGCTGTTAATTTTGTTACTGTGGAAAGGATTTTTAGGGGCTAAAAAAATAAATCCAAAATGTATGAATTTAATGTTGAAGGATTTTGACGTTGCACGTTTTACCCGCCTTGTGCACAAGCCTCAGATCCCTAATAAAATGCATGGTGCTGAAAGTGCGCTGAACATAAAACTTCTGTCACGGAGCGGACATTATATAACACGCCTTGTGTCCCCGAACCGGTGGCCAGAGGTATACCTATTATAGTACAGCCACATTTCACCAGTTATGTTTTAGTCCTGTGTAATTGGCAGGCGAGCCTATTGCCATCAGTCGGGCACAAATCAAAACTCCGGGCTGCTACTGAGAAACTTGAAATAGAAAAATCAAATATCACTTTTCCCGTTCTGGGAATCGAACCCAGGATCTCATGCTCAGCAGTAGCGCTTACGACCGTTACACCAACGAGCCAGACACGCGTTGAACATTAACTTATTAAGTATACATAAACCTTCCAAAACAAATTTCCTAAATGATGGTGACCGCTTTTATGAGTATATCCAACGCGTAGTTTAGAAGATAATTTCAATTTCAATTCAGCACAAATTCTGAAAAATATGAACGTTTGTCTAAAATATTTTGACAATTTCTGATAAAGTCTGACGGAATTTGAATTGGTAAGAAAACATGAAGTCGTTTTCATTTTTTTCTCTCATCAGGTTCAGTCGCAGAATGTACCATTAACAAAATGCAACCCATCTGCAAAACGTACCATTCACAAAATGCAACCCATATGCAAAACGTACCATTCACAAAATGCAACCCATATGCAAAACGTACCATTCACAAAATGCAACCCATATGCAAAACGTACCATTCACAAAAAGCAACCCATACGCAAAACGTACCATTCACAAAATGCAACTTTCTCTTATTGCAAGTTTCGCAAAACGTACCTTTTTAACACGCTTTATATTAGCTTCACTTGTATGTTTGTTTGTATGTAACCGACTCCTTAGAGCGCGATTTTGACCCACTTTAAACGGTCAGATTTCATTGAAACTTTGTAAACTTATCGAGGACCGATGACAATTCAATAATAAAAAAAACACGTTTTTGTAGTTAGCAGAACTAAGAAATAGAAAATAAATAACCGTTTAAAAAACACGCTTTAAAAACCAAACTCAAAAACACGCTTTAAAAACCAAACTAAAAAAGGAGAAAATAATTTAATTCAATTAAAAAGCGTGGGGTTCTTTTTGAGGTATTTTTATAATCAATTAATGTCAAGCACCCCACGCTTTTTAATTAAATTAAATTATTTTCTCCTTTTTTAGTTTGGTTTTTAAAGCGTGTTTTTGAGTTTTTTAAACTATTATTTATTTTCTATTTTTTAGTTCTGCTAACTACAAAAACGTGATTTTTTTTTTATTATTATTTTTTTCATTTTTTTTTAATTATTGAATTGTCATCGGTCCTCGACAAATTTACAAAGTTTCAATGAAATCTGACCATTTAAAGTGGGTAAAAATCGCGCTTAAAGGAGCCGGTTACATACAAACAAACAAACAAACGAACAAACAACCAAACAAACATACAAGTGAAGCTAATATAAAGCGTGTAAAAAGGAGAAAATTATTTAATTCAATTAAAAAGCGTGGAGTGCTTGACATTAAGTGATTATAAAAATACCTCAAAAAGCACCCCACGCTTTTTAATTGAACTAACTAACTAATCCACACAAAGGTTTATGAGGATTGTATCCTTCGCATAACTACGTCAAATTAAGGATTAAAAATTGTATTTATAATCAAATCATAAAATATCAGAAAGTCGAACTAAACCATTTCTTTAAAACTCGTACTCATATCATGTTCGACGAATCAATTTAAATGTATTTAAGAAATGCGAAAAAAAAATCACATTATTCAAATAAACCAATTAGCATATACATGTTTAAACACAAACTGAAGAAAAAGAGAATGTAAAACCCAATAGACGACCAAAAGGCATTTACTTTGATAAAAATTATAAGAAACTTTTAGGCAAACTACAATGAAATACGATATCATTCTCAATTTTTTATAAAGAGGTGATTTTTTTCACAATTCGCAAAATAAACATTAGGAGAAATCATTTAAATTTTAAGGAATATTTACTTATATCTAATATTGAAGTTATACGGAGAACAAAAAATAATATTTTATTTCCTTCTTATTAATATTTACGATGATAAAAAAATAAAATTAGAACGAAATACTAGAAATAAGCATTTTTCTGTTTGTTGAATTGGGCTTTAGGTGAATTTCTTTAGCCATTTATAAATTATTCGGTAAACAGATGAGTTCGAGTAAAAATAAATTATTTAGTTCGTCTTTGTGCTATTTTTTATTATGATTTGATTATAGAAACAATCATCAATCCTTAATTTGCCTTTTCATTACATGTAGCACTGTAAAAGAGTTAATTGTAGAAAAAAGGTACGTTTTGAGAAAGGTGCATAATAAGAAAGGTGCATTTTGAAAATGGTATCAGCCAAGTGGCTTTTAGCAACATCAGTAATCTGTTTTGAGTGTGGTGTTCGAATACTTTCAATTTGACGCCGAGAATAATACGCTCCATTGCACGTTCGTAATTATAAATACATAAATAATAATGGTTTAGGTTACCTGTTCTTCAACATCAGCCACATCTCTCCCATTGGTGATGCTACTCTTCAAAGACAGCGTGGTCTGCACGATGAGAGCTAGGATGGGAATGAACGGGAGAAGCAGCAGTCTCCAGAGCTGGCAGCGACGGCTTCTGCACCACCTCTGCAGTTTGGGAGCACAGCTGGGTTTTTCTTCTACCTTGATGTTTGGGGGAACTGGAAAGAAGAGAATAGAATATTGTTTGTTGTTGTTATAATTAGGTATGTGGTCAGCAAACAAGTTAGTCAACATTTAAAGAAAATCTCTACAACATTCCTCTAGGGTGTACAATAATAAAAACAGAACAAAATAAAAAACTGCAAAGCTATAAATAACTGTAATTAATTTCGGGAGTCAGTATCTTACGTTTTTTGCCAAAGAAGTCGTAAAGACTTTTTGGGCAAAAAACGAAGTATAACAATAACTGTCGTATCTGATAATCTACGTTCTGATAAACAGAGTGGCAGGGACATCGCCGTGCATACTGTAATCATGAATTCAGCACATGATTTCTGAATCACCCTGAGTTGAAATTTTTCGTCGGTTATTTAAAACCAGTTTGGTGCTCCATACATTTTGACCGCGTAGGTATTGCACTTTAATATTCATGAAACATCTTTTACTTAACCCTACTAATCCTGCGAATATTACAAACGTGAAAGTTTGTGAGGATGGTTAGATGTTGGTTACTCTTTCACACAAAAACAGCTGAACGGATTTGGATGAAAGGAGATGGACAAGCAGTTAATTTGAATAAAAAAATAAAGAATTTTGAATAACTTTTTATGCTTTTAGTAGAAGTGGAAAAAATATCTTAATTATAAGTTTGATTTTGCACTAAAATACCTTTTAATGATGCCATATAAAATTAACAAAAATCAGAACAGGGAATGACAATAACTTAACGCATAAAAAGAATTAACAATACGCATAACAGGTCTAAAATATACTCGTAAATTATTCTTAACCCAAATATATAAAACATGATTTTTATATGTTTTTTTATAATTATATAAAGTGAACCATCTATGATTTATTTTATCTATGTTAGTGTTGTTACGGATATGATTTTTCCATTTACTTACTAGCAGCACCGCCGACAAATGTCAATTATCACAATAATCGCAATTTGTGTTAATACCCTCTTTAACGTTTGTGCCGGTTTGCTTGCGATCATTCGGTATTCGTTGGAAATGTGTTTTTATTTTTATGGTACATATATACATATATATTTATGTATATTTGGGATTCCCCTCCTGCAAGGTGGATGTTTCGGAAATGCACAGTTTTTGTTAATAATGTTCTTCAATCTAACATTTGGTATTTTTTTTATGATGACTTAATTTATTAGGGGAGAGGGAATGGAGGGAGGGAAGAACCACCCTCAGAGGTGTAGTTGCCAGACTTACTGGTTCCTTATCCATTTGCATACAATTTTAAGACATAATTTACTACGCATACTTTTTTTAACCATACTATGGACACGCATAACATAATATTTTTAATTTTAATTGTACGAATGGAAGATCAGTACTATTAAATGACATAGATTTTATATCTTTACATTCTGTGGTGTTAGCCCATATATTTTTTAGCCACGTCCTTAGGCACACAGATATGTTATAACCTGGAAACACACATATGGTACTTTTGATCCCAATAGCACGTTTCTGCTGGATAATTTCCACGCGGGTGAAGGCGCTGGCAAAAGCAAGTAACCGATCAATTAATAATACTTATTTATTAAATACTAAAATTAATTATAATAATTATTACTAAGTAAATAACTAAACTACTAGTACTTTATTACTACTACACTACTACTCCTCCTCTTCTACTTTATTACTACTTTACTTTGTTATTATTATTATTAATAAAAAAATAATTAATTAAGTATTATTATTTATTATCAAATTATTTTCCAGAATTATTTGAAATTATTTGTGTTTTGAATCTGTCTCCTGTAAACATCGAGCCCGCCCGCTTCCTTCATCAAATCTTAACCACACTCCCGAACAAATATTTACTTAGGTTCTTCCTTTTTCATAAATTGTCCTTTACCAATATTATAAGAGCCTCTTTGAGATTATAATCTCAGGAAGTTGCATTTTATTTGAGAGCAGTGGTGGTGTAGGGTTTATTTATTTATTTATTAGCCTTCTCAACAATGAGTACACTGTGTTACTATATAGTTTAAACATTGCAATCTTAAGTCTAAGCACTTCATTACTAAGAGACAAGCTCCGCATGCACTACATTATGCGCAAATCAGGGTTGATAAAAATCATGATTTAAAAAAAAAAATAGATTTATTTGATTTAAATCGGATTAAATTGATTTAAATCGGATTTTTTTGATTTTTATTTGCATTCTGATCTTTTATAATTTGGAAGTCAGTTATTAATTAGATATTAAATAAAAACGACATATTACAAACAAATATTCCAGTTTTTATTTAAAACTAAAAATTACGAAATAGAAAGTAATAAAAAAAAATCGACTTCAAAAAGAAATTCATTCGAAATGAAGAAAAAACCTTAATTCCGGAAGTCATTGGTAAAAAACTAAAATGCAGATACTAAGACACTAATCAACCACGAATGACCGCACCAAAGACTAAACGGACGGATTCAATCGCCAGTTTAAATTTCGGGGAATCCCCGAACGGTGTAGATAAACACCATTGGACACGTGTGTGCACGCCTTAGTTTATGTCGGGGGAAGTCCTTTGACACATTTTGGCTGATTTGGTCGCAGTAAAAAAGTATTGATTTAAATCATTGATTTTTATTAAAAAATCACTTGATTTTAATCGCGATTTAAATCACTGATTTAAATCAAGTGATTTAAATCATATCAACCCTGGCGCAGATATAATAGCACACAATTAGTTAATTATATACATAGCTTGAAAAAATAAAAAATATACTTTGCTAAATTGATAGCAAGATATTATGATTAAATTCAGTTATAAATAAGTCGTCAAATAACATGCGTTAAATTAAATAAGATTAGATTGGTTTTTATTGGGGTTCGAAGCTAGGCGGGCGGTTTACTTTATGTAAATAATTTCTTCAATGTTTTGGAACCATAAATTCGAAGACATGTGAAATCTGCCAACCCGCACTGTGCTTTGGTTGATTACGGCCCACTCCTTCTCGTAGAGAGCAGTCCTGTATCCCAGCAGTGGGAGCATTATAGGCTGATAGTGCTAAGTTACATTTTACGTATTTACGGAAATACTGTAAACGACTGTTAATTGGGAACAAATTCTGAAAAAACTGAACCCATAATAGCATCACTGCACAGGTGAATCCATATAATTCGATGCATATAAAAACGTAGAAATTCCATCAAAACTCGTACGGTCAACCGTCCAGTCTCTTTTGTTAACTTTTTTTATGACAGTTGGTTCCAGATTCTATTCGGTTTTGAATTTATAGGAATACATTTTAATTAAACGCTGCTGCATTTTGGTACTAAACTTTCACGGTTTAAAACGTAAAAAAATGTTTAGACAAATTTTTAATTAATTAAACGAGGCAAAAGGATTATGTAAGGACCGTAGCAGGTAGCGTTCTATTGTTTCTGCCTACCCCCATGAGAAAAAGCGTGAGTGTATACATACACACACTCACGCATTTTTCTGACAAATTTTCTGTAAAACAAGTTTTATTTTATAAATAATCGCAGGCAAAATGTTCTCTGTTTGTACAACTCTTTAAAATGAACTTGTTCGACTATTCTCATGACCAGAGTTGGTTGGTCTATTTCGGCCAAAGAATCATCACTGCCAGACAACGTGGCAATTTTGCCAAAATTTTAGGCAATTTTCTTGTTGTTGCGGACGAACTTATAACGCCCTATGATTCTTCCCCTCCTTTTTAATAAACAGTACATCTATTATTATTTTAAGACTCTTAGCTTATTATGTAAATATGATTTTGTTTGAAATAAACGTATTCTCACGTCACGTTATTTCATCATCATCATCATTTCAGCCGAAAGACGTCCACTGCTGGACATAGGCCTCCCCAAGCTCCGCCACTTTGACCGGTTCTGTGCTTCTCGCATCCAGCGGACTTCTGATGATTTATATACACTCCTCCGTTACGTTATTTAATCGAAGAAAAGTTTGAGACATTTCAGCAAGCTACCAAAAAACTGTAAATTTTGTTAAGAGGGTCAACAAACCTGTAACAGTGACGGATTGTAGAATGAAAGATATTTGTAAAAGGCCCATGAAATAACCCTTGAGTTTTACGGATTGTGGATTTGTGTCCTAAAATTTTTGCGTTAAGTCAAATGGTTTTGGTTGATGCTAAGTACTTAGTATAAGTACGTATGAGTGGATCAGTTTACAAAATGTAATTTCAAAGTAGGACTAGGTACTCATTTTCAATATCAGTCTATTATGAGTGTAAACTTTTGATAAATAATGTATCCGAACTGCCAATGTAGCCTATGTAGTAACGTAAGATAAGTAGTACTTTTGAGATAGCAAAGATCTGCCCCAATCGATACCCAAGCTATCTACATAATCTATATAATATATATACTTATATCTATGAAAATATAAATTATTTAATAATGAAAACTACGACATACAAAATAAATACAAAAAACAAAAGGACACTTAGGCGTCGAAGTATTCCTCCGCATCGCTGTCATCAGGAAACGTGCCCAGAAGACTGGCAGCATTGCCACGTTGAATGGCAATGCTAATTCTTTGGCCAAAGAACGACCCAGCCCTCTGGTCACGTGAAGTGTCGACCAGCCGGCGAGAAATTTCCTTAAAGAGGAGACGTGCACTCGGGCCCCATGACCCGAGCGTTTCGACCTCAAACGGCTCAAAACTGTAGTTACCCATAAGGTTACAGTATTTACGCCGCTTGAGGGTCTCAGCAACAGCAGCAGCGGCGCCAGCTCAGCCCGCCGTGCTAGGAACATGGGATGGCGCAAGGGTGTCGACACATGTTGCGTCCCACACCAAAGGTCTTCCCACCTTCCAAGGCAATAACGTCATGTAAATATTATTATGTTCGTAAAAATCTACATCTTTTTACACGCTTTAAATTAGCTTCACTTGTATGTTTGTATGTAACCCACTCCATTAAGCGCGATTTTGACCCACTTTAAACGGTCAGATTTCATTGAAACTTTGTAAACTTGTCGAGGACCGATGACAACTCAATAATTTAAAAAAAAAAAAGAAAAAAAAACACGTTTTTGTAGTTAGCAGAACTAAAAAATAGAAAATAAATAATATTTAAAAAAACACGTTTTAAAAACCAAACTAAAAAAGGAGAAAATAATTTAATTCAATTAAAAAGCGTGGGGTGCTTTTTGAGGTATTTTTATAATCAATTAATGTCAAGCACCCCACGCTTTTTTAACCGACTTCAAAAAGGAGGAGGTTATCAATTCGTCGGAACCTTTTTTTTTTTTTTTTTTTTTTATTTTTTTTTATGTATGTTCCCCGATTACTCGAAGATGGCTGGACCGATTTGAATTTTGTTTTTTTTGTTTGAAAGGGTATACTTTCCAGGTGGTCCCATGATCATCAAGTCAGGATCTGATGATGGGATCCTGGAGAAATGGAGAGAACTCTTCAAATTTTATAGGCACACAAAGCGATTTAGGTATTTTTTGGAAGAGTACTTTCTCAGAGTGGTTCCATTTCAATTTGGTGAAGATCTGATGAAGAACTTCGGAGATAGGCAACGGAACTCCTCAATAAATGATAGCAAATGGACTGGGATTGCTGAAATCTCATCTCTGTCTATTGCTTACACCAGTTCATAACATAACATCACGCCAGTATGCTGTGAAGGTGTAAGCACATGTGAACCACTAAAAAGTGAAAAATAAAAACTTTTTCAAAAAAAAAAACAACCGACTTCCAAAAAAACACTACAAAGTGAAAAATAACTTTAATTTCGGAAGGCGGTGACAAAAAATTCAAATACAGCTCCAAAGACACCGACTTCCGAAATTAAAGTTATTTTTCACTTTGTAGTGTTTTTTTGGAAGTCGGTTGTTTTTTTTTTGGAAAAAGTTTTTATAATTGAATTAAATTTTAGTAAGATAAGTAACAGGCACAATTTTAACACTAGAAATAGGAACAAATTAGATCAATCATGTTTCAGATTGTCTAAAGTACACACTTCTTTTATGGGGTACTGTGTAAAATGTAATAATAAAATTCCAGTCGATATTCTTGAACTAAATGAAAATTAATTTAAATTATGCATTAAACGCACACTATGTAGACAAGCATATTATAAGTTAGATGATTATATCGTAAATAAAAATGCTTGGCTTAATGCTGGTCCTGTTCCACAGCCATCTGGGCTTACTAGTTAAAATTTTCATATTTGGAAGAGATGCTTCCCTTTTTTATGTTTTCTGACATTACGAACATTTCTGTTCCTATTATTATTATTTTCTGACGTTACAAATAAGTTTTTATTTTTACTGAACCAAGTATTATTTATTAAAATTTTAATAGTTATTTAAATATTTTTCTTTCTTTTTGGATATCAAATTTTATTAATTTCTCAAATACATTGCAAACTATAGTTTTATACAATTTAGAAGCATATTGTTAAAATTTTGTAAATGTGAGTACCCTGCATCCGTATAATAATTATGTTGTTTTGATGTACGTTGACTTGAAAAAGCGTGGAAGTTGAGAGTATGTCATGCTCACTTAAATCTCTGACTGATGGTGGCGCGTGTGTTGGATCATTCGGTTCCCTACAAAATGGTTAAGCTGGATGGTGCTGAACCACGCGTCAAGTTCGTGAACGGGCGCCGTCGGTTGAGACTGGTCATCTCCTAACTTCCATGGCTTATTTTAAATCTTATATTTAGAGTTGTTTTACAGTTCTCACATAATAGAAGCAACAAGAATAATGTTCCCAAGATTGTGTAATACCAAACATGATTTAAAAGAGTGTCCTTGGAGTTTCTTGCCCGTTCTTCTCCATAGAGATCTACGTTTTGGAATGGGGAACGCAAGCTTCAACTTTCCACTGATCGATTTTTTGACAGTTCAAAAGTTGAATTTAAAGTTGCGTTGAATTTGAGTTTTGAATCTATTTTTAACCGACTTCAAAAAGGAGGAGGTTATCAATTCGTCGGAACTTTTTTTTTTTTATGTATGTTTCCGATTACTCGAAGATGGCTGGACCGATTTGGATTTTGTTTTTTTTTTGTTTGAAAGGGTATACTTCCCAGATGGTCCCATGATCATCAAGTCAGGATCTGATGATGGGATCCTGGAGAAATAGAGAGAAGTCTTCAAATTTTATAGGCACACGAAGCGATTTAGGTATTTTTTGGAAGAGTACTTTCTCGTAGTGGTCTCATTTCAATTTGGTGAAGATCTGATGAAGAACTTTGGAGATAGGCAACGGAACTCCTCAATAAATGATAGCAAATGGACTGGGATTGCTGAAATCTCATGTCTGTCTATTGCTTACACCAGTTCATAACATAACATCACGCCGGTCTGCTGTGAAGGGGTAAGCACATGTGAACCACTAAAAAGTGAAAAATAAAAACTTTTTCCAAAAAAAAAACAACCGACTTCCAAAAAAACACTACAAAGTGAAAAATAACTTTAATTTCGGAAGGCGGTGACAAAAAATTCAAATACAGCTCCAAAGACACCGACTTCCGAAATTAAAGTTATTTTTCACTTTGTAGTGTTTTTTTGGAAGTCGGTTGTTTTTTTTTTGGAAAAAGTTTTTTATTCACTTACCTGAGCCATATTCATGTTTACGCATTCCACAGAATTCTTATTAAGCTAGTCGAAACAAACAAGTGAATAAAACCATAACCAAGGAATTGCCATATTCAAGATTCCAGATGAACAAAGCAGGTCGCAAGATTCGAGTATAGTTCGTTTTTGAGGATACCTTGATAGCTCGGATGTTCCAAGTACTTACCTACCGTATATACTTAACATTATGCTTTTAGTAAAAAGTTGTTATTTTGAAATTACATTTCAATGATATTTATTTGTGTATACATGGTAAATGTTGTGATTCCAACGCGTTACAAAAAGTTAAAATAGGAAGCACGAGTGACTGCTACTCCCAATCTGAATTCTAATGTTGTAACAGTATATACCTACACAAATGAAAAAACAATTACCCTAATGATTTGTCAAGTAGGTATCTACAAATAATTTGAAACTCATCTGAAAGATTAAAGCTTGAGAAAACATTCAATCTTCATAACTGTCGGTAAGTTTATTTGTTTCCGTAGATAAGGCTCTGCTATTACTTTAATTACAGGGAGGGTAGCTGCGACACGCTTCGGATATAAAATAATACGATAGCTTGTTTACTTCTGTGTAGGGTTAGCAAGTAAAGTGGCCAGAGCAAAGAGTGAATTCGCTCTACTGAAGAAGACTCCGATACACAAAATATTGCAGATACTTGGCTTGATTGTCATGGAAACGTCATTATTAAAATAATAATAAATTTAATGGTTAGATTAGATAAGATTTATTTGCTCAAACATGTGTAGGTACACATATAATGTAAAGAAAAAGGAATACTGGTTGAGACTTGTTTCTCACATGCAAATATGAATACTTGTGATTGTTAAAAAAATAATTTCATTCATTTAAAATTAATTCGGCAAACAATAATAAATTTTAAATGCCAACCGTAAATAAAAAAAAATACTTACTCATAAAAATCTATCTCAAAATAAAATATTCAGTCAAAAATTATTAATAATAAGCATAATTATTGTAGAATTATGTTGTGATCATGAACTCAAATTTAAATTATTTATAAAAACATATTTAGGTTATAATATTTAAAGTTATATGTATATGTAAGTCATCAGAATGTTGGGCCATGAAAGGAATGAATGAAAGGCAATTGCATGCAGCTGAGATTAGAATGTTAAGAGGGAAGTGTGATGTGACACGAATGGATAGAATAAGAAATGAGTACTTAAGAGGAAGTCTGAAAGTGGCACCGACAACTGAAAACTTGTGTGGGTATCGGTTGTCATGGTTGGCGCATATGATACGGAGGAATGAGGAAAATGTAGTGAGGAGAGTTTTGTGTATGAATGTCAATGGCCATAAGAGTGAGAGAAGGGGAGACCAAAGAAACGATAGATGGACTGTGTGAACTGTGTGACTACGGAGATGACGACTGATAGAGAGGTGTGGAAGAAAAATACATGATGCACCGACCTCAAATAAATTTTGATAAGGACAGGAGAATGATGAATGATATGATGACCTACATAAAGTAATAAAAACTTTGAAAAAAAAACCGACTCCCGGAAAAACACTACAAAGTGAAAAATAACTTTAATTTCGGAAGGTGGTGACAAAAAATAAAAATTAAATATCAAAAGTCACGGACTTCCGAAATTAAAGTTATTTTTCACTTTGTAGTGTTTTTCCGGAAGTCGGTTTCTTTTTTTGTAAAAAGTTTTTATTTTTCACTTTTTAGCTAAAGTACACACCAATTCAAAATTGGGGTCAAAACAATGCATAATTATGCGATAGCAGCAATCGCGGTTGATTTGCTGTCATTTTTTGAAGAGTTCAGTTGTCTGTCTCTGAAACTCATGATCAGATCTATACGAAATTTAAATGGGACCATTTCGAAAAAAACCCCTTTCGAACAAAAAAAGAATTTTTAAAATTCGTCTATATATGGCGGAGTTATGCCCGAATATACATAAAAAAAATATCCTCCATTTTGAAGTCGTAGTCGGTTAAAAATTGAGCTCACACTTCTTACTATGGGCATTGAACGATTTTTCGTGTGAGTTAGTACCTACGATGAGGGCAAATCTAACGATTAAACCATGTAGGTCTGACTGTCTAAAGGAAAACGACCAAGAATAGTAGATTTCTTATTATATTTAAATCTCGGTATAATCGATGAGTAGCTATCTACTAAAAATGTCAACGTCATCCTCTGGGCGTTACCTCAATGTGTCGATCCATCCTTGTTTTAATTCGTCTACGCCCTTCACATTTCACATTCAAACTTTAATATGTCTTGTCACGCTTCTCATTTTTCCGCATTAGGCACATCTCTACATTAGGTAAAAAAAATATGTTTTTAAATAGTAGGTGAGTTCGGTGCTTCCTATTTAACTAAAGTTTAAAAATATAGATCGAAACAAACGCACAGGTCACAGTCTCTTTGAAATTCCAGACATAATCTTAGTCAGAGCATGGCAGTACCATGAAGATTATTGTTTGATAAATACCATTTCAAACAGTATTTCAGTTATCAGTGCTCTTTCCCTGTTGAAGTCGACACCTGCCAAATAATTTTATTTGACCTCTGTACTCATCTATATACATAAGATTTGATCAAACACTAACAATAAAATAGAAATAAGTAACAAAATGCAGGAGAATGATAGGGGGTAGGTATACCTTATCAGCGTTATGCCCATGCCTCGAAAAGCCTCGAATTGGCTTACTGTATCTGTAGGAATGGGCACCTATAATTTGTAATTAAAACGTATGTCATGATGACTTGACTGTCACTATGCCTTCAAAACATATGTATGTCATAATGACATGACTGGCTAGTCACTGGTTATCACCATGTTATGCCCAGTAACTGGAGACGCCCAGACAAATCTGTGTAGTTCTTTCCTCAAAAGACCATTTCTAATACACATTGTCTTCACATGATCCGACCAAGATTATATCTGGGCTAAAAAGACTCTGGCCTTTAATTTTGTTTGTCATTTCTTCTCAGTAGTCAGACAGGAAATGTCGACACCATCTAACTTTTTATTTGATAACATGATTTGTAAAAGTGATTTTGATAATAATATATATATTATATACACATTAATTTCATAACTTATGTAGAGAGAGAATAAAGTTTTTATATTATTATATATGTCGCCGCGAGCGCGCCCTCTTGTAAAGATTATAATATAATCTTATGCGTAACTATTTATTATAATTGTAATAACACCATTAAGCCCGGTGCTCCTGCCCTTTGGAATATTATTATAACCATTTGCATGCATCAGTCTGTCCATTGGTTTTCTTAAGATCAACGCCATCTATGGCCCCACGCTGTAATATAAAACTCGCAGAGTACTGCTGGTTTGATTATTAGATGAATAACTATAAAACTAATTATGGTGCCTTAGTTAAAACTATAGTCACAATTAAAAAGGAATAATTGTTTTATTGTCTTTGGGCTTTCAGTCATTTGACACAGTACATTTGTTTATGATACATTGCTACCTACTGTGCCGAAAATGGCGCGGATTGCGAGTTTAATGATCAAAAACTGATTGTTATAATTTAATATGAGAACTAAATCAGTTTCAATCAAAATTTACAATTGATAAAGTAACAAGATTATTTTACACACACATTTATTTGTGAATTCCTGTTGTTTGATTAAATTCCTTGAAAAACCGGATATGTTGTAAAGTAGTGATATTTTACGTAATAAAAGTAATGACATTACTAATTAAACTTTCATCTTAAAACGCCATTGCATTTGTGATAACTAGCATTGTTTAATTATTAAAGAATTAACTCATAGCATTTGACTATTGTTAGTAAATTTTATAACACTTACTAAGTAATAAGATTCGGTACTCCTGTCTGTGCGATACGCAGTACTTCCGCCCACTTGGAGAGATGGAAAATAATGGCGGCCGGACGGTAACGCGATGAAAGTGTGTAAAAATGACTAAGATTATAATTGTGCAATATGAAACCTCTGTAACATAATGTTTTGATTTAAAAGAGTGTCCGTGGAGTTTCTTGCCCGTTCTTCTCCATATGAGACCTACTTTAGTTTTGGAATGGGCGCCTAGATTCCCTTCGCAACTCAAACTATCTGATTCACTGATAAATGAAAATCCTAAGTGTCTGTAAAAGATTTAAGTGAAAATAAATGGTTTGAGTTAAGTGTTGTGTGTGATTGAAAACCAACTACCTATATACCAACGAAGAATTACACCAGAGACATCAGAGACGGCGTGCATTGGGTTTCCCGCCGTCTTATATATAATATAATAATATAAAAACTTTATTCTCTCTTTTAACATAGTAGTGCACGAAAAAGGAGCTAACTTTGTGAGAGACTGGTGCCTGAGGTAGGTTTATTTAAAAACCTGTATTACAGGTCACCAGGACCCTCCCGCGGCTAGATGCCTGTTATTGGGTACACGACATAATAACAAAACAGGATATATTAGTAAGTAACAATAAATTAGAGAACCAATATAAAATTTAGTAACATACAAAAAAAAAAATTAAAGATAAATACAATAACATTGTGGAGATACCAGAGGGTGTGTGAGTAACTGATCGATGATAGATATCATCCAGATCATAATTATCAACGTGGAAGAGGCCTATATCTATCTAGCAGTGGATTGCAATAGTCAACGATCTGTCAATTCGTTATAGGAATGCCTTTGCTGGCTGTACATACATGTATATATCAGAGCCACAACAACCTTCTTTCTGGAGTACAAATGTTTATGTGCCATTATTATAATAATGTCTTCCGATAAGTTACTGCCCCACTACAGGACTAAAGCTTCTTCTCATGCAGAGAAAGAACTAGTACTGATGATCGCAATTGAGCGCGGTGTGTCGGAAATTCGAAAAGGTTACCGTAAGTAATAACAATTGGTATGTTTTGATCCATTGTAGATCAGGATGTACCTGAAATATTTAATCACTAAGAAATGTGGCTTACTGGTTGATTTGAACTAATAATCTTGCCCGAATCGAGCAAACAAACAATACAATATGTGCCAATTGCTTCATACGTATTTCTGAAGCTGTAGATTCGCACACTATTAATTTAACTTTATGAGAATTATCTACAGAATAAAAAGGGGCCAATAAGCCCGGTTCGTGCGAGATAATTTGTGCGTGTTACTTATCTAATAAGCCGGGTATGTCACTTATTACCAAACCATGTTTCAAACTTGAATAGGTATTTATTTATTAAACCATTTAATATCTGGATGACCTGACTTTTTTGGTTTGACGTTTTCTAAAAATGAAACCTAGCTAGATTGATTTATCCCCCCGAAACCTCTGCATACTAAATTTCATGAAAATCGATGGAGCCGTTTCTGAGATTCAAATTATATTTACAAGAATTGCTCGTTTAATTAAATGTATTAGATGTATACACATATATAAACAGACAAGAAGAAAAGAACAGAAAATAGGTACAGAGCTGATGGTTATTTCTAAAGGAATCTCTTGCAGCATACCTGCGATAGGAGAGAACATTATGAGATGTAAACAGCGTAAGGGTAAAAGAGAAAATAAAATACATTTATAAAAAAATACAATAAACAACAACAACAATCATTTAAAATATAGGCTTGGCTAAGAATGCAAGCGGAAAGAAGACATTAAGGTTTTGCTGATATATATCAATCAAGATAATTTTTGAGAAACCAGTAAAACCTTTTAACTAAATCCTTTTCGTTTTGGCATTTTCAAACTCGTCTCTTTTAATATGTCTGGTGAGAGTAAACATGTCATGCATCTAATTTAGCGTGCCGTACCTGCGCTGTTATTATAATACGCTTCAGACTAAACGAATAGGTAAACGCTATCTAGTCCCCAACGAATATTGAATAGTAATGAGGTTAGTGTACTCACACAAGCACTAGTCTATCTAAGAACAAAAAAAGTACTTTAATATGGATGCGCGAAATTAAAATGTTTTTCAGTTTTTTGCATTTGCGAGTCAGTATCAAGTTGTATGTTGAACATAATACGATTAGCGAACGTAACAAATATGGTTTTATCGAATTATAATCATTAAATCATATTACAACCTTGATAGTTCATTTAATCCATTGAGTGACTATTTCACGAAAATATATTTCAATGGGAATGAATGAACTTGGAGAGTTGTATTCGTGATGTTAATGCTAATACATAGTTTTGTACACACGGCTACATATCAAGCTATACATTTCCAGTTTACGCTGATCTCGCATTGTACGGAAATCCTATACAATGCGAGATTAGCTTGTACTGGAAATGTATAGCTTGATATGTATCCGTGGGTACGTGTTAAGGTCATAAATCACAATTTGTTCATCGTACAGCCTGACACTGACCTGTCAATTGCAAAAAAACTTTAAAAAAATATATATTGAAAATGAAAATTTCCGCATTTATTGTGTGTCTATTTTATTAATTTGTCTGTAGTGCCCTGGTTGCGCGAGGTTAGGTTTTAAAGCTAGGATTGCAACATAGCTAGTAAGCTAGCAGGCAGACATATCCAAATTTTTAGGCTATTAAGCTTGCGAGACAGATAGTGAGCTAGTGTGATTGTTTAATAGGATTGGGTTCTATTTGTGAGCTTGTAGAGCCCCCCACCTTAAATTTTACTATTCTGACTTGTTTTGAAAAACACAATGGCTCGTGTGGCCTGCGAAGTTAGTACCCAATCGGGTCATTTTACTCTACGGACCAACTCACCGCATTTCTATTGACTCTGACTTAGTACTAGCATCGTGTAACAGCTCTAGCATGTGCCAAGCCATGATAGATATTTAGGGTATAACTTGCATGCTATCCTAGCTCGAAAAACCGGCCAAGTGCGAGATGGTTTCGCACACGAAAGGCTTAGCAGAAGGAGAAAACGCCGAAAATAACACGTTTTTACATGGACCTCTTTTAATTTTATTAGTTTATTTTATTTTTATTATCAGACACACAGAATGTGTGTTTCTATTTCCGCTATAGCAAACTATAGCGGAAATAGAAATACACATTCTGTGAAAATTTCAATTGTTAACCTAATAAGGGACATGAGATACATCCCATTGAGATTGACAGCTATCAGCGGAGGCTTCCAAACATAAAAAACGGCCCAGTGAGTCTCGCACACGTAGTAGGGTTCCGTACCATAAGGCAGAAAACGTTTCTTGTATGAAGACCCCCTTGAATTGAATTTTTTAATATATTTCATTTTTATTTTAGTATTTTACTTGTTTTAGCGGCCATAGAAACACACACTCTGTGAAAATATCAACTGTCAACCTATTACGGTCCATGAGATACAGCCCGTTGCCAGATAGGTGGATGGATGGACAGCGGAGGCTTCTAAAGATATAAAAAAATGGTTACCTACGTTCCAACGCACTTTCCATAGATTAGGTACCCGGCTTATCTTTACATTCACTCCGGGTAATCCGGCGCTGGTTATCCGCTTACCGGAATATGTGAAAAGGCTTACAATGATATTGGCACACAGGGCTTCAAAGGGACGTTGCTGCCTATCTCTTGACGAAATCAACGCTATAGTAACAACCATAAATTTATTGTAGCTCCATTCACGCGAAAGATATTGTTGTCATTAAAAGGTACAATAAAATCCCAGAGAGAATGTGTCGTAGAAAATGCCATTAAAATTTTCGTGGACACGTAAAAGTAGTTACTTTTCGTTGAATATAGACGCGTTCAGGGAAAAAAATTGGATGTTTTCCAGGCTGTTCGTTTAGACCCTTATCATAAAATGATACTCCAATATTCATGCAGATACTTGAAATAGAATACAGAGTACACCCTTAAGTAATTCGTCCATCTATTCATTCAGTTGGAGCGAGTTCTAAGGAATATAAATAAATGTGATATCAACGGAACAAGAAAATAATTTAAAACAACTATTTGGCCTGATTCCAAAGGACAAAAAGTACCCATCTTATTTTGACCTCTAACTCTATCAATTTACGGTGAAGAAGGGTTGAAAGTGTGGGTCATTCAATATTGGTCTTTCGAGTGATAAATATTCTGTCGTTTCGGATTTTCTTCACATTGTTAAGCATGTACCAGTCGTCTATGTATATCTTCATATTTTTATGCCCTTAAGGTTTTTTTTTTTTTGGGTGGGAAATCATCAAATAACTTCTCCCGCTCTTCGTGTCAGACTTTTACTGACTAAAACCCACTCGTGTTCCCTCAGTTGCCTGTATGCTAGGGGCCGCGGTATCTCTTTCGAACAACCCGCACCCCTAGCAGGCATCGGCCCTTGCGGACTCCCCCATTTGGTCACACAACGCGCCGCCGCCGTCGACCCGGGCTTGGTCCTTACCGGACAGCGAGCTACCCATTACTCGCCGTCCGCAAGCCCGCGCCTACGGTGGCCGGGAATCAGCCTGGGATTCCCGACGCCCAGGGCGTCTCCCGCGGCGACTACGGCCGTGAGGGCGCATATACTGCCTCTCCCTCACGTGCGCCGCCTCCCTCTTCGCGAGCATTACTGCTTCGCAAAAGGAGGTGACGGCTAACCATTCACTCTCGCTCCGTACCATGGCCTGAATCAGGGCCGGACGCGAGAGATCGCCGCCGCCGATCGCCTCCACGAGGACACGGCGGTGCTCCGCCCAAGCCGGGCAGACCGCCACCGTATGCTCCACCGTGTTCTCAGGGCGATCTTCGCAATGGAAACACCCGGGCGTTTCCTCCCGCCTTATGCGAAACAGGAACCTCCCGAAACAACCGTGTCCGGTGAGGACCTGCGTCAGGCGGAAGGTGAGGATGCCATGCCGCCTCTCAAGGCGTGAGGAGTGCCTCAAAGAGGGGACTTACCGCCGCTATCGTGGCGTGCCCAATGCCCTTAGGGTTTTTTTTTTTTTTTTCAGGGTGGGAAATCATCCAATGACTTCTCCCGCTCTGGGTGGAGCAGGAGGGCGTGTCAGACTTTTACTGACTAAAACCCACCCGTGATCCCTCAGTTGCCTGTGTGCCAGGGGCGACGGTATCTCTTTCGAACAACCCGCACCCCTGGCAGGCATCGGCCCTTGCGGACCCCACCAGTCCGGCGCACCAGGACACATGGCACGCCGTGACCACCCCAGGAACCAAGTAGCACAAGGGCCCCAGACTACCCTGGCACCCTTGGCTCCCTTGGCCCCCTGCGACGGGTCAGCGCAGTGGCCCCGCCGCCTACCACTTCTCGGCCGCAGGGGATAGGGAGAGCGGCCAACGCTATACCGACACTCCTCTTCCCCTGCGGCCCCACCGCGTCCGCCATCAAACGGTGGCGGCCCCGTCCAGGCCACGGAAGGGAAGAGCGCTATTCAAAAGTACCGGCACTCCTCCTCCGCCGCAGCCTGTAACCCTCAGCCGCGATGCCTCCCATTCGACATCGCGGCCCGCCTCAGTTGCGGTGCACCTCACCGCAACCTACTTTTTGGCCGCTACGTCGTCGGCTTGGAGACCAAAGCCCTGACGAGCGGCCCCACCTTTGGGTTCCTCTTCGCTTCACCGTGGGAGCGGACCACGGCTACTGAGCCCCCCCGCAACGACAATGCGGGAACCCACTGGGGGGGATGCCCTTAGGGTTGGGTATACTCTGAAGTTTATTAAATAATTTTGAAAACTCTATGGAAGTGTAGGGACGTGGTCATACTAAGATTTCATTGGTGTTCGTCTTTTCTCAAAACAAAACAATGTGGCTCGGCTGCGGAAATATGTACGTTGTTTTCCCCGGGAAATAGCTGTTAGCAAGGTGCAAGGTACATTCAAATTTAATTTCAACCGTAACTGCTACAAAACTTGGTATACACCTATCCTGTTTTTCGATTTCCTGAGTCTTCTTTAACGATTACAGGGTATTTCACAAAAGAATTCCCTCTGCCGCAATGTTGGTAGCACGGAAAATCGGTGTGAAAAAAAATACAAAACAATAAATTTCCGTGCTACCAACATTACGGTGAAGGGAATTCTTTCGTGAACGTCACTATATATACAGTCAGGAAAAGTCAATACCATTACATATAACTGTCAAAGAGTGACAGTTGTGATTTCAGTAACCGGACAATTTAAGATGGTAATCAATACCAAAAATAAAACCCGACTAAACAGCAGGAGGTTTCATTTCACTTCCACAAAGAAAAGAAAGGATTCCTGCTTTTCCTCTTTTTAAATGCAAGTTCTAATATATCTAACTTATTTCTTTTTCCGCCATTGTGCTGACCCACAATGGCGGAAACACTTGTTCACAAGGGATATTAGAATAACAAAAGATTTCATTACATTTATTCAGTCTGCCATGTTGACTTCAGGAGACACTTTCTATGTGTTCTTGAGAAGTATAACCTAACATATCACGCACGTATGAAAACGGGGTTGGCAGATGTAAAAAAGGGTAACACATTTTGAGATAACTTAGTGCAGTGTGAGAGAACTTAAACTGCACTGCTTGAAGAGCTGACTATTATCAAGAACACGTAAGTCAATTAGTGTCTTTTCTCTGAACATATAAGAATAGTTATTTGTTATGCAAGGCTGCAAAGTTGTTTTTTGCCGCGAGTACTTGTATTGAAAGCTGAGCAAACGAAGGATTGTAGGATTGGGTTCAAATATAGAATCCTGAGCGTGGCGAGGCTTTCAAAGGTACGAGAGCCTTACCTTTGCTGCCGAGCGAAACACACAATTTTTCACCTCACTTCAGCGAGGAAAATGCTAGGTGCAAGAAAATCTGCTAAAATAATATATTAATTTAGTGTCTATTTATTTTAAAAATTAAAAGTAAAATTACCACAATTGGTAATATTGATAGTCAACTGTTTATTTGGACTGTTAAACTTGTATTTGTCACTTGTGTACTATTACTAGGTAAATTATTTGGCAAATTTGCGGAAAATTGCTCAATTCTATTGGATTCCATTGTGAAGGTTGGGGACACAGACGGATTGGCAGGCAATTCAAAACGATTTTCTATCGTGCTGTCGTTGAAAGTTGAAGGACGAGTCCAAAGATCTGGGCAAGACTGTTTTAAAGTTATACCTCCAACGATGCCCTTGCATATTTTTGACTTGTTTTTTATTTAATCCTCTATGTACCCTTCTGCCACGGTACTGGACTTCCAGCCGCCGTGACGCTTAAGCGTTGTTAGATCAGCACCCGAGTCAGCCAAAAGTGTAGCCGATGTCCTCCTAAAACAATGCCCGGTGTATATTGCTCTGGTTCCTGTAGTCCAAGGGAAGTGCACCTAGCTTCTGACGTTTCATAAGTGCCCATGCAGGCTTATGTGAAATAAAATATTTTGATTTTGATTTTGAGTGGCAATTTCTCGTGGCACACCACCAATTTTAGCACTGCCCATAGGCTGTCGAACACATTTTACTTTGCGATATTGCAAAAAAAATCTATCGATTGGTGAATTTACAGGGCGTAAAGCTCGATAGATTATAATTTTGACACATTCGTCACGAATCATAAAGTTTCTATCAATATTGGTCTTCTTGTTTGTTAAGTTAACCAACAGCAACTTTTCTGAATGCTTCTCAATGTTTTTCGTTGTAAGATACGTAAGTTCACAAGTCCGGCACGCCCCACTAATGCCAATAATGAGGACAACCTGTACCGCAAAGAAAGAAAATTAGTTTTACAGCAGATATTACAAGTACCTACGTACTAATGTAAGTGCATACATTCGGAAAAATAAAAAAAAACACACCCTAATTTATGGTTCACCCGTTTAAGAGCTACGGTGCCATAGACAGACACAGGCAGACAGACACACATAGCGGTCAAACTTATACACCCCTCTTTTTGCTTCGGGGGTTAATAAAAGTACCTACTTAGTTTGAACAAAGATATTAAATTAAAAAAGCTAAACACTTACTTTTGTAGCTAGAAATTCAGAGTCAGGGGCTTCGTTGAGAAACTGCTCAATGTTAATAGTGGTGAAAATCTTAGATTTTTTCGCTTTGTGGCCGCTTGAGTTTTTTTTTAAAAACGCCAATAGTTTGGAATATTTTTCTATGTGTATATCATTTTTCGTTTTTATCGTGGATTTTAGCATCGAGTAAATGCTCCAGTGTGCTTGATTTTCTTGTTTTAGATAGTTCAATGAAGTATGATAACAATATAGTCTCTGAAAACGTTTTCGCGCCTTTAGAATGTCTCCGTTCATTGAAAAAGTTGTACGCTTTTATGTACTTTTTGCGCGATTTTTCCGGAAGAAAACTTAATTCGGCATTATGTACCGCTTGCACTAACTCTATTGGTGTTAAATTTATATCTTCTTCGCTGCTGGACTCACTCATTTTTTATAATTTCTTACGATTTTTATAAAAACAAACCAAAATGATCGAGAGTGAATTGAATAGAGAAGAAAAGAAAATAGTTATTTGTTATAGAAGAGTGCAAAGTTGCTTTTTAACCGCTTGCTCAATTTTGATGACCGAGCAAGCAAAGTATTCTAAAATTAGAATCCTGAGCGTTAGCGAGGAAATCAAAAGAGCACGAGGTGAAAAATCTTTGCAATCGAGTGCAACACGTAACTTTTCATCCCACCTCAGCGAAGAAATGACTAAATGCAAAAATAAATACATTTACAATCACAAGATACTTTTATTTCAGTGTAGGTATTAACTACTACATTATGATAGGTAAGTATTACAGAATAATCTTTAAATTATAACAAATAATACTTAGGTAAAAATTGAAAGTAACGTTGCTACAGTTACTTAAGTTGAGTGTAATATTTTTGTGAGGTACTGTAATGTTGGTATTAGTGACTTGTGTACTGTTTTTCGGTAAACTATCTGGCATACTTAATAGTTGTACCGATTCATCGGATTCCATTGGCGTAAATGATGGCGAGAGACGGCGATGGTTAAGTGTTTCGTAACGGCTCATTTTTGATGTAGACGGGCCAGTCCAAGGATCTGACTGAGGCTCTTTCAGTGATATGGCTTCCAAGATGCCTTTAGATATTTTAGACTTATTTTGGATGGAATCCTCTATGTATCCCTCTACAACCGCATTAGACTTTCAGCCTCCATGGCGCTTAAGGGACAGGAGATCAGCTCCTGAATCGTCCAAAAGTGTGGCTGAAGTTCGTCGGAAACAATGACCCGTGTACAACAGGGGTTCTGGAAGTTCAAGAAATGTTGCTATTTCTCGTGGAATACTGCCAATTTTATTAGCACCTATAAGCTGTCTAACACACTTTCCGTTGCGATATTGTAGAAAAAATCGATTGATTGGAGTGTTAGGCGAGCGTAAGGCTTGATTTTTCTCTACAATAATTGTTACGTATTCCTTGCGAATGACGAAGTTGCGGTCTCTTTTTGTCTTTGTATTAGGTAAAATAATTAATAGTAAGTCATCTGAATGTTTTTGACATTAAGTTGTGTTAGTTCGTTAGTTCGACATGCTCCGTTTATACCAATAATAAGAACAACCTGTAACGTAAAGAGTATTGTAGTAGATAAATTAATTAAATCGATATGCATGCATAATTATGCCTATCAACATCTACTAAATACGTATTAGATTATGTTAAGTAGTTGATTAGTATACTTAAGTAGATACTGAATGTGCAACTGACTTACTTTTGTTGCCAAATATACGGAAACAGGTGCTTCGTTAAGACACTTTTCAATTTCAGATGCTGTGAAAACCTTCGATTTTTTTGGTTGATGACCAGATGAGGCTCTTTTTAAAAATGCCTCTAATTAAGGATAGGTGTCGATATGTATGTCGTTTTTCATCTTTATTGTTGCTTTTAGCATTGAAAAATACGTTATTGTACGATTGCAACTTAGTTACTTAGCAGTGTAAGCTATATTTTAAATTACTTAGTAGCCCATAAGCTCGATTATGATGTGAATAAAGTATCAACTGTGATACAACCCCATTTTTTATGTCAAGGCAAATCACTGCCCATTCCAAGGTTGCCTGGAATAGAAAGCAAAAAACGATATGGCCCATTGTATAGTTCGTAGTGTAAATTTTTTTTTCACCTCACAGGCTCGGAAAGATTCTGTTTTTCATTCGAAATCTGCGTGCAAAACTGCATTTTACCAGCTAACGTGGAAAGAGTTTTTGAAATTCGAATCTTTCTATTCAATAAATTTCCTGTACAGCCAGTCCACTGAAAATGCATTAATACTTATTTCATGTCAGTGCGCCAACCCAATTTTTAGAATAATCGCACTGGCTAGCAGGACGCTCTCATGCAGTATGAAAAAAAACTTCGTCTTTTTTCAATTCACTTTCAATAATTTTAGTTTATTTTTGATAAAATCGTAAGAAATCATAAAATTTGAGCGAGTCCAGCAGCGAAGAAGATATAAATTTAAAATCTGGAAAGTTAGTGCAAGCCGTGCATAATGCCGAAATAAGTTATTTTCGGAAAATTCACGCGAAAAGTACATATATATATAGCATACAATTTATTCAATGAATGGTGATATTCTAAAGGCGTGAAAACGTTTTCGAAGACTTTATGGCAATACTATCATACTTCATGGAACTACACTAATTTAATATACTATACAAGGTGTAACAGAATAGACGCAAGACCTGAAAATAGTTCGTTCCTAATTGACTACTGAGTCGATTTCAGTAACTTTTATTTTAAGTATTTTTTTTTTTAATTTTGTATTTTGCCATACCTACCACTGATTGAGCCAAAGAAAATTCAATCTTACCGCCGAAGAAATAAGCCTTAATTTTAAATGAATAAAGTAATGTTTGGGTCAACACGTTTTTCTTAATAATATCTGTTAGCTTTAAAAAAAAATGTTTTGGTCATCGTATTATGCTTTTAACTCAATACTCTAATAGGGGTGTATGAGGTCTTGCGTTAATTATGTTACTCGTTGTATATAGGCTGTTTTTCTTGCACCTAGAATTTTCCTCGCTGTAGTGAGGTGAAAAATTGTGTTGCGCTCGGCACCAAGGGTATTCTGCGTCTCGTACCTTTGAAAGCCTCGCTACGCTCAGGATTCTATATTTGAACCACTCACTTTGCTCATGGTTCAATCCTAGAATCTTTCGCTTGCTCAGCTTTCAATACAAGTACTCCCGCCAAAAAACAACTTTGCAGCCTTGAACTATTGTTATATCGACGCACAAACTGTTACCATGAATTCAGCACAAGATTCAAGAGCGTGTAATGTAGAAATTTTGCATCAGTTATCAAAAGAAAATCTGTTGTGCATAGAACAGTGCAATACCTACGCGGTCAAAATGTATTGGGACAGTTATATTTTTTTAAATAACCGACGAAAAATGTAATGTACTGAATCCACATAACAGGTTGCGCGTCGATATCCCTGCGACATTGTATAGGAAAAATAGCCTTTCTGAAAAGCAATAAGTAGGTGTAATATTACACCCGCATTTCAGCCATTGATATTATAGGTCCCGTGTAATAGATAGCAAGCCTATTGCCATTAACAGGCGACAAAATACAGAGCCTCCACTGCAAATATCACTATTATCCACGCCCATATAATTTACACAGTCACTGATTTCTAATTAAATAGACAGTGTTCTAATGCGGCATTTATGGTGTTGATTCGCCTGTTTCGGGCGAGTAAAATTGTGCGAATCGGATAATGTAGCGAGAAAATACTTCGAGTGTTTCTTAAGTATACTTAAAATTATTCTTGAGAACGTAATTGGAAACCGGTAATCGATAAAAGTATGTCCACGACTTAAGTTTATCAAATTAAGAAGTTACCTTCCAACCAGCACTCTAATTGCGTAACATACTCACGATTGATCATAATCTGTTACGTTTTGAAACATGGATAGACCATTACTTCATATTATGTTCGAAAAACGTGTCTGCTCAACAACGTAAATAACACAATGAATATTGTTGAATTGTCAAAATGAAACCGATTATGATTAAGCGCGTGTTTCGCAATTAGGGTGCAGAACGCGACTTGAGTTATAGACTCAAAAATAAAAAGAGCAATCAAATAAAACATCTAAAGTGAATTTATTTACAACATGTTCAGAGAAATTAGGTAGAGGTAGGTACTTATGAGAAAATTAGGTAGGTAGAGGTAGGTACATATGAGAAGAGCGCTGACGAGATGAATATTCAGAACTAGCTTTGGCCACCGGCTTCACCCACGTGGAGGTCGATCATTATCTTACGGGAACGTACTACCGAGATCAAAAGTCCTATGTGTAAATCCAGGTGATAAACTATCTGTGTGCCAAACATCCAAATCCATTCGGCCGTTTTTGCGTAATTGAGTAACAAATATCTAAACATGCAAATATCTATACATTAAAACTTTTAAATTTATAATATTATAGTAGGATTATAGTTATCTATCCATTGAGTAGGTAAGTTGAGCTGTCGTGGATCTTTGACAGTCGTTACGGTAGTCAGAAGCCTGAAAGTCTGTCAACCAGTTTTGTCAAGGGGTATCTTGTTACCCAGTTACTGGGTTGTGGACGTCAGTTAGGCAGCCGCTTCATGTAAAATACTGGTATTCAGCTGCATCCGGTTAGACTGCAAGCCGACCTAACATAGTTGGCAAAAAGCTAGGCAGATTATGATGAGTTGATAAGTTGATATAAATTATATTTATTTTGTACGTATGTTATAATTACACTTTTATGCGTCAAATATTTTGCTATGTCCTATTCAATAATTGGATGACCATTACCTATCTATCGTAACACGCATTTTAATAGAGTGTTAAATCGATCTCGAAATTGATTTACAACCCTAAGGTTGAATGTAATTTGCACGTCATAAAACAACAAGGTATATTTTTCCATGCAACAGTGAGATGGTTTGAACCTTAGTGTAATTTCAATTTGCTAGGAATGGTTGTCAAAAGTATTTTCTGAAGTTGACTATAAATTGGTACTCAGCAGGTATCGTTTTGTAGTTTCTGCCTACCCCATGGGGAAAGGCGTGAGTTTATGTTTGTACTAGCTTCCGCCCGCGGCTTCGCCCGCATGAAAGTCGGAAATTATCCCGCGGGAACGTACTACCGGGATAAAAAATATCCTATGTGTTAATCTAAGTTATAATCTATCTGTGTTCCAAATTTCATCCAATTCCATTCAGTAGTTTTTGCGTGAAAGAGTAACAAACATCCATCCATCCATACTTACATACTTTCGCATTTATAATATTGGTAGGATTTAAATGCCGCACTAGAACAATGTCTAATTAATTAGAAATCAGTGACTGTGTAAATGATATGGGCGTGGGTAATAGTGATAGCTTAAAATTAAAAACGTGCCGCAGAGAGCGGGTGCAGAGAGGGCTCGAGGGTTTATGGACTCCGAGAGTTGAGTTCCCACGGATTCCATAATCTCCCCTCGCTTTACATGCATGACCGCACATTTGTCCACACCAAATTCCATCCTTATGGCGCTACTAAAGGTTTCAGTTACTTTTAGTAGCTCTATCAGTTGTAATTTATTGGGAGCAAAGAGTTTTAGGTCATCCATGTAGAGGAAGTGAGATATAACCTGACCGCCTCTTCTCAGCGAATAGCCTATACCTGAACCCTCCAGCAGTGTGCTTAGAGGATTCAGGGCTAAGCAGAACCAAAGCAGACTCAAACTGTCACCCTGAAATATGCCTCGCTCGATCCTTATTAGCTCGCTCCTCTGAATATTTCGACATCCTGGATATCGAAGGACCGTCCTCCATTGCCCCATACATGACATCAAGAAGGTGCACAGAGTTGTCTCTACTTTATACAATTCCAGCACCCTCATGAGCCATGTATGTGGCACCGAGTCATAGGCCTTCTTGTAATCTATCCGACATGTCGAAAGATCCTTTCGGGAACGACAAACCTGCTAGCTAACGGCCATATCAATAAGGAGCAGCTCCTCAGTATCGCGGGACCCGTTCCGATATCCATTTTGAGAGACAGACATGATGCAGTTAGTGTCTATATGATTATAAGTTTTAGCTTCAAAATGGATGCAAGAACTTTATAGACCATCGGTAAACACGTGATTAGCCTATAATATTTGGATTCCGCGGTATTACCAGATTTATGGAGCAGGTGGGTAACTCTTGTCGTTAGGAACTGGGGTAGCGAACCAGACTCCAAAGCAATCTGGTACTGAGCCGCTAAGCGAGCGTGCGACCTTTGGAACCATTTAATCTATAAGTTGTGCAGCCTGTCCGGCCTTGGAGACTTTCAGTTCGGTAACGGACGGACTACACGAGCTACATTTTGGAGGCAGATGATAATAGCCCCCATTTCTGGTATTGGATCGCAGGCTCGCTTGACTTTCCGAGTCCAATCACTTTCCGTGTGAATGACAGGCACCGACCAGATACTACGCCAAAAAGAACACATGGCATCATCATCAGGTACGCGCGTGTCAGCAACACCTTGATCCGGTCGCTTCCAAGCCCTTTTAACCCACCTTTCATCACTTTGGAAAGTTCTTCACTTCTGAGTGTATCGGTCCACCTGTCGCTTATACCTACGAATACGGTTTGCCCATGCATACACTTTCTGCTTCAGGAAGTCGATGTGCTCTGTAACACAGGACATATAGTCTTGAGGACTGATATCAGTCCCCGAGAACGCCCACCTCACAAAGCAAAGCCCTCCCTGAAGCAGATTAGTTTGCCGATGAGCTCCCTGGCCCCACCAATACGGCGTTCATTTCTGCACTGCCACGCTGGTACCGCTGGTTTCGATCGTGTAGCTCTTGAGTCATTAGTAAATTTGACTTGAGCTACACGACATGCCGCTACAGCCGCACAGTACAGAATCGAATAAGTATCGGTGAGGTATTCACAGACATCAAAATAATTTGACGACTGCGAATCCAGGACCGCCACCAGCGCCCTATTTTTGTTATGCATGCAAACGAGGTAAGCGTGGTCTAAGTTCGGGTAACATAAACCGATATTCCCGAATCGCACAATCAATAACATTATTATTATCTTTAACTAACTTTATGAATATTTTACTCAGTTTTTGAAAGTTGATTTTGTAAACTCAATAAAAAAAATAGAGATCACATTTGATAAAAAAAAACATGAGAGAAAAAAAACATTTCTAATATAGTGTTAACTGTTCCAAACACCACAGCTCTGAGCATACCGCATTCATTCGCTTACATAAGTCAAGCCTTGTATGCAGCTATCCGCAATACAAAAATAATTATGTCCCTCCTACCTCCTCCTATAAAATATTGCTTCAAAAACTCTCTCGATGTTTTCATGCAAGAATATGAAACTTGCAGACAAAAAATGGTATCAATTTTATTTTCTACTATCAAAATTATACATACCCATTGTTACTTATACGCACAAGGGGTTTCAATGTTCACAGTAATGATAACAGTTTAATATATACACGATATTTTATGGAAGAACGGTTCTATACACGCGACAACCACCCTCCGTGAGGGTGGAAAGGCAACTGAAAAGCTCCTCACACACCGGTGGGAAGCTTTAACTGTTGCTTACAATAATAATAATAAGTGAAAATTTATTCATAAGCCCTGAAAATTCCGACAAAAATTAATTTAGATATGTATGTACCTAATGTAATGCATTGAAATGGTTATCTACAATTTGTTTTGCGAACTCGTCTCGTTATGCTATCAAAATATAACATAATAATAACTATCTTAACATAGCTGATAGGTATGCTTTTTCGGTATTAAATAACATAGTAAATCATAACAACAATCATTTTCTTTTATTTTGCAATTGCATGGAGCTGAGATGAGAATGCTAAGAGGGGTGTGGGAAGTTACACGAATGGATAGAAAAATAAATGAGTACGTAAGAGGATGTCTGAAAGTGGCACCGATAACTGAAAGTGGAAATCGGTGGTCATGGTATACCTAGGCATGTGATACGAAGGAATGAGGCAAACGTCGTGAGGACATTTTTGACGATTTTTTACTCTAAAGAGTAGGAGAAGAATAACGAAACAATGTCATGGACTGTGTGAATAATGATGTGGTCAGAAAGAGGGTGACTACCGAGATGACGACTAATATAGAAGTGTGGAAGAAAACGGAATGCGTTACGGACCCCAAATAAATTGGGATTAGGGCAGGGGAAGGATGATGAGCTATCATATTCTTTATGCCGAACAAACGGCTCATGACATATCTACTATTAATTAGCCAGTGACCAGGGATAAAAGTGGAATTTAAATGCCTAGGATGCTTCTGACATACGTGTTATGTCCTAGTACCAACATTTGTGCACGATCTTCTACATACTTTATTTTTCGTGCCTTTTTCTTAGGTGGTATGTGTAAAATAATTAAAATCTATATCATTTTATTAATTATAGTCATTGTTATTTACTGGCTCTTGCAGAATAATAAATCTTAGTCACCCTACACCGGAATGAGTAGGTTGAGAAGCCTGGGGTCCGTTGATTTAACCAGTAATTAAGAACCTAAGTGTGAAATAATGAGAAGAGATGAGTAATAAAACAATATTTATATCCAATGAGCCTCGAGAAACTTTACAGTTTCATCTAAAACTTTTCCATATTGTCAGCTTCATTATTTGGTTTTTTGTCTCATTCTCTCGTTCAAAGAAAGTCGTACTGCTGACGCAGTCTTGGCGACTGTCCAGCTATTCCTATAGCCAACCAGCTCCGGTCAACCCATCTTCTTTTGCTTTGTCCATCGTCATACATTTTTAAGGCTTTTTAAATGCATTCTATAATAATATTCTGACAGCGTAACATACACACCGACATAAACTCACCCTCCTTCAGGTGCAAATTAGCGCCAGCCAGTGTATTTTCAGGGGGATACATTTTCACTCCACGAATCGAGCTCAATCATTTTTAACCAACTTGAAAAAGGAGGAGGTTCTCAATTCGTCGAAACCTTTTTTTTATGTATGTTCCCCGATCACTCGAAGATGGCTGGACCGATTTGGATTTTTTTTTTTTGTTTGAAAGGGTCCCATGATCATCAAGTCAGGATCTGATGATGGGATCTTGGAGAAATAGAGAGAACTCTTCAAATTTTATACGCACACTTGAAGCGATTTGGGTATTTTTTGGAAGAGTAGTTTCTCGGAGTTGTCCCATTTCAATTTGGTGAAGATCTGATGAAGAACTTCGGAGATCGGCGACGGAACTCCTCAATAAATTATAGCAAACGGACAGGGATTGCTGAAATCTCATGTCTGTCTATTATTTACACCAGTTCACAACATAACATCACGCCGGTACGCTGTGAAGGGGTAAGCACATGTGAACCACTAAAAAGTGAAAAATAAAAACTTTTTCAAAAAAAAAACAACCGACTTCCAAAAAAACACTACATAGTGAAAAATAAGTTTCATTTCGGAAGGCGGTGGCAAAAAATTTAAATACAGGTCCAAAAACACCGACTTCCGAAATGAAAGTAATTTTTCACATAATAGTGTTTTTTTTGGAAAAAGATTTTTGCACTTCATTACGGATATGTTAGGCTATCGTTTGTCCATTCATAGAAGGAGTAACGTTGTCGACATATGCAGAAAAGCTTAACAATTAAGATGATGTAGGATGCAAGAGCGAGCAACGCGAGCTCCAATATTTTTGCATCTCGCCTCGAATGGGATAGGTTTTACTTTGTCCACGCATACAGCAAGTAGACTAACTAACTCCGATTCGGACTAACTAGTTCTGAATGTTTTCACACCTGTATTTTATTTTGAAACCAGCAAGTGCAAGTACATCCAACCAGCTCGTGCACCCACCCATTCCCGGCGCCCATAAGCAGAAACTACCGAATACCATCTGCTACGATCCTTACATACCTACTCCTTTTGCCGTATAACTTTCATACATGTGGTCCTACACGCATGACAGTTGCGAGTACGACGCACCTGACCTTTCTAAAGAACATCAACAATAAGGCACAGAACAAGAACGCAACTGCGAATAACTCTCCATACGGTTGCCAGGTCATTTGAAAGGCTTACGTAAGTTCCTTCCCACATCTCTAGCACGTGTCTCTTAAGGAATCTTATAAAATAAAAGTAACATTTACGTGCTCTGTGATACTATAATAATAGAATATGCTCAGGAGGTATTGCATTGTTAAGTGTGCAACATAACCTTAATGTCTTTTACAGCGGGTTCTATGGCTAACGGTATGGAGAAATATGAAGCTTTTTACTGGGTGATACTGTGGGAATGATTGTTAATGTTTATTGAAGTGACAGAACTCTTAGTTTTGCGAAGATTATATTATAACTCTTGTAGGACGGAGACATTCCTATTTATTATGATTGTTTCTTGCACTCTCTTCTTGCATCAGTTTCGTTCATGATGAATTTGGAAAGATGTTCAAGCATACAACTTACAGAATTCGTACTAGTCTCTACTTAAATCTATTCTTTTTTATCTATATATCTGTTCTTAGAAAATGTTTTTTTTATTTTTTATATCAATCTGTGTAGGCCTTTATCTATATATCTGTTCTTAGAAAATGTTTTTTTTATTTTTTATATCAATCTGTGTAGGCCTTTATCTATATATCTGTTCTTAGAAAATGTTTTTTTTATTTTTTATATCAATCTGTGTAGGCCTACACGGCCTTTATCCAACTGTGTTGAGGTGAGCTTCCAATCTAATCGAATGAAGCCGAAAACCAATATTTTATATGCAGCAACTGCATATCTGACCTCCACAACCCAGTTACTGGTTAAGACAATTCCCCTGAGGGTAAATTATACATCAGTTATTCGTTTTATGTATGATTTTATATATTGTGTTGTTCAAAAGAAAACTAGTTCATATCTATGAGTGCTTTTACTCCATAAACTACAATGTGACCTTTCTAAAAATAATTAAAAAAGGTCGTCTGGCTTTTTCCAGACTTTTATTGGTAAGTATGTGTCGGTTTGATCATTAGGTTATAGCCTAATAACGGTAGCGGGACAAAAGAAAGGTAGGTTGGTAATAAGATAGTAGTTATTACTCTGAAGTACCTTGTATTGTGCGTTTGTGAGATGTGCTATTTCTTTTTTGTGTACTAATTAAATAGTTTATCTATCTATCTTACTAAATTGGGAACCTATAATTTATTGAAATGATTTTCAGTTTATTTTTCTTTAATGTACCATAGTTCAATTGGGGCTCATGGCTTAGTAACAGCCACACACGTCGATGGAAGGTTCAGCTATCCATGCCGCGTATTATCCAGTCAATGGGTTTTGGAGGACAGGTACCTAAATAAGACGAATCGTTTCGGAGTTATGAGGAAACAGATGCACATAATATACAGATTACTGATGTTCCAGATATCTGTATCCGTATCCGCACATATTTTACAGTAATACAATAATTATGAACACAATCACACCGATCTTTTTTGTAAATAGCTGAGGTGAAGTCAGTTTGAAGTGAGTTGTCCATAGCGTCAATCCCTAGCATCCGATGAACTGACAGTTCACTTCACCAATCACCGTGATATTTTTACAGATAGGCAGGCTTTTTGCTGTCAATGCTTCGGAGGCTCCACGGCCAATAAACGGGTTACTATTTTGATTCCATTTAAAGACATTTTTCGTCGGTAATCAAAAAAAAAACTTAGATTTCATAGCAAAGTGCAATCAATACCTACGCGGTCAAAATGTGCTGAACAGCAATTTTTTTTTTATAACCGACGAAAAATGTCAGTTTCAGAAACATGTCCTGAATCTATGGTAGCAGTCTCTGTATTATTATCACATTAAATTCCTTTTATTTAATCCAGGTTATATTTAGTAAATTGCAGATGGAGCTACAGTTTCGGTGAATTTTACTAATGAAACTGGACGAGATCAACAGCCTTAATTTATAAACTTTGCTTAAAGTTAAGTAATTATTAGCGACTGTTTATCCATATATTTTTGACGTTTAAACATGACCTAACTTAAACCAACACTCATAAATAAACCCCTTAAACTGCGTTCAAGAGCTGTCAGTGTCATCATTGTTGTGGAATTTTGACAGCTCTTATTTGCGGCTTAAATCTGCTAATCGCTTTCCATTTCTCCTACTTTGCTGTGCCCAACAAGGTTCGTAATGATTACTTAAGTAAAGCCTACCACCTAAGTTCACATTGTGGAATGGAATATTGAAATGTCGGCAAAATGGTAGTAAATAAAATAGCAACACACATAAATGCTTCAGCTAAAAGTTTGTTTTGCTTGTACAATTTGCAAACAAAGCATTGCGATGTTTTTTAACCGACTTCAAAATGACGGAGGTTCTCAATTCGTGTGTATATTTTTTTTGTATGTATGTTCCGCGAAATCTCCGGCAATTGTAGATCGATTTCTAAAATAGTTTTTTTTAATAGATAGATTTTACCTCAAGGGTTTTATCCCATTTAATTTTATTAACTTTGCTTGAGTAGTTTTAGCGTTAGCTTAGATAATACATTTTTAGTCCACTTTGTATATCTTGATCATGTTCTAATACTTCCTGTCACTGTTGTTTACATAGCAAATAGAAGTATACGAATTGATGTGGGTAGGTACCATTATTTAAAAAAAATATAATAAAACTTTTAGTCGGTTGTTTTTTTTTTTGTTAAAAGTTTTATGAGTTATTGATCTCAGTAATTATTAATAAATGCTAAAATAATTTGTAATCATCTAATCTTTTATAATTTTTAGTCTTATTTTAATTTTAAAGTCAATTGAAATACCTAGATTTGTATAATTATGTATTAGAGTAGTTTTAATTGGTGTTTTTGTGATTATAATTTTATCCTTTTGTTGTGCCGTTACACGGTCCATATTTTTGTATCTATCTTTAAGCCCTTTTGTAATATTTTTTTTTTACATTAAGGAATATACGAATATGAACATTTAGTTGGTGAACTTCGCCCTTACGATTCAATCTGAACAGGACACTGAATTAAGGCTTAAATAATTTGACACGACAAAACATGTTGCGTTTAGATCAAAGGGGAACACAAACATGACCTCATTGACCCAAATCTGTAACGATTCCATCGAACAGAGCTCGCAAACTCCCCCTTAACTATCATTAAGTAGGGTTCTCATTACACACAATTAAACCGAAATATTCCACCCGTCTGCATTAACTTAATGCGTCAACGGCCGATAGTGAATTGCTCTAAGCCCGATTCGTCAAAACTGCAAGTGTAGAATAAGTTGAAACTTTGGCGTGATGGCCCAGTGATAACAGCCACGACTTACAAGCTTATAGGTCGCAGGTTCTAACCCCGACAAGCACTTTACTTGGTGTGATTTATTATATCACCGCTGCTCTCAAAACGGTGAAGGAAAACATCGTGATGTCTTAGAACAAAAAAAAATCGAAGACGTGTAACTCGCACTGTGTCCGCGTGGTGCATGGATTATACGGCCCACTCCCTCTCACCGAGAGGAGGCCTGTGTCTCGGCAGTGGGAACATTATAAGCAGGTTATGCTAATTCGGTTAGAAAAAGTATAAAATCTTGGTTAAAAAAAGTGTATCTGTGGAGCCATAAAACATTAGGGGGTTGGCTATTCGCGAACTCATCTTAAGGTCAACGTCAAAAACTCTTCGAAAATGTAGTAAAACGTACCCACGTTGCCATAAAACATTGGGATGTTGAAGCTACTCATGGTAACAGCTTTTGGTCTAGCTTCTGCTTGCGACTTCCTCCGCGTGGAACCGCGCGGGAGTCACTTACTATGCCACGAACTTTTTGAAGTTTCATAATAAATAAAAAAAGCTACATGCATTCGATATCTCCGATCTGACTACCTACCCCTGAAAACAAATGGCGAAACAAACTCTTGGGTCAAAGATTATGAAGCTCAAATTGTAGGCAATCAAATGAATTGTTTGGGTGTATAGGTACGTCTTTTAGAGGCTAATTGTACCAATCCAATCAGTATCTACTTGGAAACCCCCATTATTTCCTTAATAAAGTGGGAGTTACCCGCTATTTTACGACAGCTGTCAATTTTGGCAATGATTCAAGTGAACCCGGACAATTAATAGTGCTAGATAATTTCTTGGAATTAAATGCCAATTACTATCTACTTTTCCGCCTGAAAGAAGAATACACGGCAATATGTTTTCCCTAAACCTATAGGGAACACATAGGTTCAACCTTAATAGACTAGTGACGTGTTAGTCAAGTTTCCAGGAAGTTAGTCAAGGTGTAGTTTAATCACTAGTTTCGTGATCGAACCCACACAGGACTCGGCTCCTAAGTCCATGTGGGTAAGTAACAATCTGGAGTTTGAAATTAAGCTCTGTAAATGGAATTTTCAGATGAGGCTAGAACATTTTACCATATTAATATTATTATGGTTTGCGGAATGGCTAGTTTGATATATTATTATGCATCATTTTTACTCGATAATCTGGGTGAAACATTCTGAATCTACTGCAACCGGGATGCAAAGAAAAGCAAGAAAGAATAATGTTTTATTTAATAATATTAATATTTTTTTATTTATACGCAATTTTACGGCATATTACGAGACTTCCACGCAAAGGAAGTCGAGGGCAGAAGCTAGTGCAAAACCAGTTTCCAAGTGTAGCTTCAATATCACAATGTTTTATGGCAACATGGATACGTTTTAATAAGTTTTTGACAAGTTTTTGACGTTGACTGTCGCATGTCGCTAAGATGAGTTAGCAAATGGACTGTCGCCTGTCGATATTATAATTTCAGGCCCTTACACGGCTATAGGGAAGTTGATTCTAATGGTACAGAGAATGGGTAAAAGCAATAATGCACATTTTTTTTAAAGCATTGTCTATATTTTTTTATAAAATTCTGGTAAAAAAAACAATACGATTTATGAGTAACCTAAGGTAACTTATTGTATCACAATGGTAACAGTAGCAATTATTACAATTTAATTTAAAAACTATCATCATAAAAATTAAAATTAATTAAACATATGTTTTTATAAATTGTATCATAAAAGGTGGCAGTGTATTTTAATTACGTATCCAGGGCACTAGCCTGAGATAGCGCTATTCTACCTCATACAAAATCATGTATTTCCAACGATGCAAACAGACACAGAAGAAATATTTATTTTTCTAATTAAAATACCACACTACATCTTATATTTTCAAACAAAAGGTACCACAATGTAGTCTGAGTCACAATTACAAACCATCTACGACACGTACAGTTACGATTTTAAACCTTATATTAATTACGTAAAGTACTTATTTGAATGTAAATGGAAAATGATAAGAACACAAATTTTTATTTAAGACTTTAGTGTAAAAGCATAAAGTTCAAAATCACATGATTTTAAATTTATCCCCGCTGAAGCCTCCAGGAAAATGTAATTACCATAATCAAATCGTTCTAAATTGTGTTATTTCCACGGAGTGTTAAAAACTAATTTACAGCGCAGATTTAAGAGGGTGAAAAGCCCAGACTGGTGGAAAAAGAAGTATTCAATTGGCTATCTATAATAAAATTACATATATTTCGTTCAAAGGAGATCATTCAGGTAACTAAGTGTACGCACAACATAAAAATAATTAACTTTGTTTTCTTGCGGGCATAAGTAAATGGAAATCATAGAAAAAGCTTTTACTGCAGTAGGAAAATTCAGGGCAAGCCACGTTCTATGTTAAGTAGACGATGAATTTATTGAAATAGTCGAATATAAAACAACAACATCGTGTGTCCAAAAATATCTTACGAGTCTGAGAAAGATACTATTATTGTAAGCAGCCTTATCGGGTCGTGTTTTTGCGTTTCTTCAAACAACACATTCTCAGGGAGGAAGCCTGTGAGTTTGTATACGTATTGGTAAATAAATAACCACCGGAAGGGGACGCTCTAGGAGGACAAAGACTGTTTTTTTTTTATAAAACGTGGATCTCATGTTCTTGCATGCACTAAATTCACTAAAACAAACACTTAATTAAATATTCTTATAAATTTTTCTCACTCAAAATACTGCAGCTTTTGTGTTGTACCTATGCGCACAACACAAGCTACAATATTAATCCCGAGTTTAGGTGTGCAGTACCCAGACTCGGAAAAACGGTCAACATAATATTTCCGAGTCTGGTTGCAGAAAAATATTTCTAACTTTAAATTATGTTACTTCGAACTGGTTATGAATTACAAATAGTGAGTCCAGGACCCATGCAGGCGGCATACGCAATGGCGTGAGGCACAAAGTTCTGTTCATAGTTTCCGGTGAAGAGGTGCGCCCACGGACCCTTGGCGAAAACGGCCACGTCTTCACCGCCGTGTGTCTCGCGGGACATCGGCACTAAGGCAGGGTACGTGTAGTTTAAGTGAGCTGTAATAAAAAAAAACATGAAATTGTGCACAGAATCAGCTCTGTTAATACCAAGGTAAGAGTAGAAGAATACCAAGGAAACTATGGATGAAAAGCGTGCAGATGATAGAAAGGGATGACTAAGAGATGACGACTAATAGAGAAGTATGGAAGAAATAAAGATGTTGTGCCGACCACAAATAAACTAGGATACAAGCAAGAGATGCTAATGATGATGGTGATCAGAATATTATGTAATACTAGCTTTTAACGAACGCTTGGAACGTACTACCGGGATGAAAAGTATCCTATGTTATATCCAGGTTGTATTCTATCCATGTGCCAGATTTCATCTAAATCCCTTTAGCCGTTGTTGCGTTATTGAAAACAAACATCCAAACATCTAAATAACCAAACATACAAACTTTCACATTTATAATATAAATAGGATGGTACGATACAAACCCCGAATCCGTGAGTTACCGTTTCTAAGTGTTTAAGTTGAGAACGATGTTCTCATCGATTAATAAAATTATCAACTAGCAAAAATAACTTTTTGGCTGAGCATCAAAACATGTGCATACGAAGAAATTTCAAGCTATACATTTCCAATTTTGGCGACCTTCTCATTGCACAGACAACCATGCAATGCGAGGTCAGCTTATACTGGAAAAACTATACCTATAGCTTGATGTGCCGGCGTGTGTACCTAACACCTAAGCTATTGATACACCTTCTAGCTTATCAGTCATTGTCGGTCTATAAAAACAGAGTAACATAGTGATCGGTCATCAGGACGTATCTTATTTTCTGCAAACAGAAGACCCACCCTACTTATTATGTCTTTTGCAGAAGGCTATGAGAGGTGAAGCCGGAAACAAAATTAAAAGTTAAAATCTGTAACTAAGTTCATGAAGCTGACCTCAACATAGTTGGGAAAAGGCTAGTTAGAACTAACCTTTTCCCAACTATGTTGAGGTCAGCTTCACGTCTAACCGGGTGCAACTGAATACCAGTATTCTAAATGGAGCGGCTGCTTTTCTGAGCTCCACAACCTACTTACTGAGTAATTTACTGGCTAGCGACTACCCCTTGGTACAACTGGCTGTAAAGACTTTCGGCCATGTGACTACCCATAACGACAAATGACAGCCGGGATCAATGGCTTAGCGTGCTTTCCGAGGTCAAGAGGGATATCGATATATAATGGATGTGTCACCCGTCCACGAACTAGCCGTGGCAAGCTTAGTAAAATTATCGATCGTCCCGTATGGCTACTATTATTTACCCACGAACCATATCTAAGACCCATTCTGAAAATTCACGAAAAAGAAGAAAATCCTACTACAGTCATTGGTTTATGAATTTAGAAGGAAATACTTACTGAAGTTGTCATCCATGGCCACGTTATACCTCTTGTTATGTATGTCCCGTACTTTGTACCCTGGTCCGTTGGCATAGCTCAGGGTTGTGTATGGAATGTGATCAGAAGCATTCATCTAGAAAACAGACAGACAGACACATGTTAAAAATAAAATAAAATGACATCGTGCCTGTATTCCCGCAGGGTTTTTTTTTTAATGTGGCACATCATCAAATAACTTCTCTCGCTCTAAAACCCACCCGTGTTCCCTCAGTTGCCTGTGTGCCAGGGGCCGCGGTATCTCTTTCGAACAACCCGCACCCCTGGCAGGCATCGGCCCTTGCGGACCCCATCAGCCCGGGATTCCCGACGCCCAGGACGTCTCCTTCGGCGACCAGGGCCATGAGGGCGCATATACTGCCTCTCCCTCACGTGCGCCGCCTCCCTCTTCGCGAGCATTACTGCTTCGCAGAAGGAGGTGACGGCTACCCATGCACTCTCGCTCCGTACCATGGCCTGCACCAGGGCCGGACGCGAGAGATCGCCGCCACCGATCGCCTCCACGAGGACACGGCGGTGCTCCGCTCAAGACGGGCAGAGCTCCACCGTATGCTCCACCGTGTCCTCAGGGCGATCTACGCAGTGGAAACACGCGGACGTTTCCTCTCGCCTTACACGAAACAGGAACCTCCCGAAACGATTCCCGCAGGGTTAGGCAGACGGGTACCCAGACCATAAGTGTGGTGTAAGTGTACTGATGTAGCACCCTCCAGTGCACCAGTTTTATTTAAGGGGAATCCAGCGGAATACAAATTTTCTTAAGTTTTTTGCAATTTCAGGTCATTGTCAGGTAGTATGTTGATTAAAATATGATTCCCCACCGTAACAAATATGGCTTTTAAGCTCATTTAAGTAATATTTTGTTCAACATACAACCTGACCCTGACCAGCAGATAGCCAACAACGTAAGAAAATTTGAACATCGTCGGCTACCCTGACACATCCTGCTTAAGTTCCATATGAGACTGGGCCTACCATAACCCGGACACAAATCTAGACTTCGTGTTGATGCAAAATGATGGATGGACTGATAGAAAATCTAAACAGTGTTTTGACAATTTGCTTCATTTTGATTGCATCCTACAAGCACGAAACTGCATCGTGTAAATGGGGTTTTATGCACGTAACACACGTGCCAGTAACTTGCACAAAACTATGCAGCCTGCTTGCCATTGTGACATTTAACCATCAGAAACTGTCATGGCAGAATGACATGTGTTGACGGCCCGTTCTTATTATTTTACTAGCTGACCCGACAGGCGTTGTCCATAACTATGAATATGAATTCGCATTTTATATATATATATGTTAAGCGCAACTTTCTTATTTTTTTCTTTCTTAAGAACCTTCTCCTGACAATAACAAACACAACAAAAAAATAATTAGCAAAATTGGTCCAGTCGTTCACGTGTGATGCCGTGACTAAGGGAAATAGGGATTCATTTTTATATATAAGATAAGATATATAGATTATTTCCCTAAATTTTCAAAGCGATTTACGAGTTGACCACTTTCTTTAGTAGAAAACTTTTATTAATCTGTGGTTTGGTGAGAATGTGCGACCGCCGCGCCGACAGCTATGTTTTGTGAAAAAGAAGAATCCGCCATTGTCTACACATGCACATGTGCGCCATTTTTGTAATTATTGTGAAAGTTAATTAAACCTGCATCTTGAACTAAAAATCTGCGATTTCAATTCCATCCCGTACTTGAGTATACGGGAATTGAAATTGCATATTATTATAGCTGCAACATGCAAGCTAAGTACTTACATAACGTTTTTGTGCATATTTATAGCTTAGTTTGTACGTACCTTGTTAGTAAGTCCCAATATATCAGTTCCTCGTTTACTGTACCCGCTGTACGTCATAGTATGGCTGTGGTCTGACGTCACTACCACTAAAGTTTCCTGCAGGTCCACCATCCTTAAAGCCGCTTCCACCGCTTTCGCAAACTCAGCCGTCTCATCAAGTGCTTTACGGGCTTTCGTCTCGTGATGAGCAGTATCGATTCTTCCTCCTGAAATCATTTATGTACATTGTTTTAGAAAAATAATCTGGGTACGCTATTTTATATCGGAGTGGATACGCCATAACCATCATCCTCATCTGCCTAGCGTTTTCCCAACTATATTGGGGTCGGCTTTTGAACCAAGGGGGTGCCGCTGGATACCAGTATTTGACAAGGAGCGACTGCCTATCTGACCTCCACAACCCAGTTAGGTACTGAGTAATACGATATCCCTTGATAAGGCTGTTTTTTAGATTTCCGGGCTGAAAGCCGGGACGAACTTTACGTACTTTCCGAGGCACGGCGGTGTCTTGGTTAATGATGGTCACCCATCCATGAACCAAAAGCGGCAAACGTATCTTAACTTGATCGATCGACCCGTGCAGCTGTTATTACTTAGCCACGAGCCACTCACACAATTGTAACCAACGACTTATCATAATTTCAACCCAAATTTACCTTCCTTTCCTTTCTGCCATACTTCTTGTTTACAGTTAATTAGTTGCACCAAAATAAATAAAAACCATTTTAAAATCTTTTTAAGAGTTGGTACTACCTCTCAAATTTAAACAACAATCGAAAATATTCCAAAGGAAGTAGATCACAACATCCGGAAATTTAACTTTGAGTCTTTATATAACAATTATGAAAATAAAATCACCTTCAACAAACAGGAAAAAGCCATTCTTCTTCCTCTTCAACATTAGTATCGCTTTCTGGGTCATTTCGCTGAGGGTCGGGTCATCAGCCCCAGCCTCAAGATGATAGGGCATGTGGTCGTGTGAGAACAGGCCGAGGACGGTATCATAGAGGTTCTCATCTAAGTTTAAGAGACCCTGCTTATGATACACGTATTTGTAAGACTTTTTGAGTGCTTCCTTCTTAATCTTCCATTCCCTGATGAGGTCTGCTCCGTCAGTTCTGTGGCCCCGGTAGCCTTCGGGGTCTTTTTGAGTTATTGGGTGGAAGTTTTTCCGTCCACCGCCTAATATGACCTGTGAGGAAGAAATCATAATACAGATTGTAGTTAACGACACGAAACAGATTACGTTCACTAATATAGTCGGCCAAACAAAATGAGGTCTACAATGACTTAATAGACACATGGCAAACGATAAAAGTTTATATATAAAAAAAATACAAACGACTTCCATAAAAAGACTACGAAGTGAAAAATAAATTTAATTTTGGAAATCTGTTTCTGTGGTTTTGTGATTTGAAACCCACGCAAAACTGATTGCTGGCATGGCGACGCGTCGCCACGCTATAAAATATTATAGTATTGTAGGTGAAAAAATCTTGACGTCTTTTATGTTTGCGTCCCTTTCTTCTGAATGTAATTTTTTAGCTATCTCTTTTCCTCTATTATTAATTGGTAAACATAACTAGTGAGTTTGACAGCACGATTGGCGCAGTGGTTAAGCGATTGACTGCTGCGCTGCGTGTCGCGGGTTCGATCCCCGCACGGAACAAATATTTGTATGATCTACAAGTAGTTGTTCCGGGTCTGGCTGTTTGTGTATGTGAGTTTAAATGTTTGTAAACGCAACCACAATACAGGAGAAATTCCTAGTGTGGGGCAACGTTTTTTAAAAAAAATAAAAAAATAAAATAAAATAAATAAATAATACACCAAATCCTATGACACAAATAAAATTGTTCGATAAAGCAAAAACCTGTACCTACTATTTATACGGAGATCTTTTGAATCATTAATTACAATATACATTCAATTAATTGTGAAACGGTGATTGAATTTAGGTACCCACAAGATCCTGATATAAAAAAATAAATGGAATATTGCAACCGAGCGAGAGAACTGTTGTTTTATGCATATTACTTGTACAAAATAATTTTGAAGTTTCACAACTGCCAGGCGTCCCGTGACGGGTCACAAATTTTTTTTTAGCCAACGATTTTTACCGTCATCAACATACACGTGAGAAAAATACGTATTATTGAAGCTAACTCAAAAACCAGAAATCAGAAGTTGACAAAATTGATACGGGACTACTCTTTAAGTAGGTATGCCCTTTTAAAATAAAGAACATCTTTTTAGATCGGTTTATAAAGAACGGAGTTCTGAGGAAACAGTTTTTAGACCATTAAAAATTGAAGCCAACCGTTATGGGGTGCGTTACTGCAGCCTCCAGATCGATCGCCTACTACTACAACCAGAACGATTACTATTGGAATGAAATCGTTGAATCTTAACAGTCTGATCCTTAAGATTCAATTGTACACGCATCCTATTCCCATGATCTATCGCTGATTCATATTCTTTCTTGTTCATCATATGCCTACCATTTTCCCAACGATTTATATTCGACGCCAAGTCTAACCGAATGCAGCTGAATACCAGTATTTTTACGTGGAGTGAGTGCCTATCCAAAACCCAGTTATTACTTTGCTAGGCAACACGGTAACCTCTGTTAAGACTTGCTTAAATTCAGATTGAAGACTCGATGTCCTTTAATTTTATGCCTGCCCTCTTTTATTTTTGAACGCCTTATTTTTTTTGCAAATATTATAGACTCACATCAATCTTCTTGCCAACCCGCCCCCTGATGAGTTGTGTGGCTATGTCGTCGCAGCGGAGTCCCTTCTTCGGCAGGTCACTGTCGGCCTCCCACCGTCTGTCCGCAGAGTGAGCGTATGAAGCCGCCGGCGTAGCGTGGGTCACTCGCGTAGTGGTGACGAAACCTAGAAGAATTAGTTTAGTGTTGTGTCAGTAGTTTTTCCGTATAACTACGATAGAAAAGAAAACTTTCGAAAAAACAACACGTCACATTAGCATATTGGTGACGCGTTGACCGATGTTCTTGACTTTAAATATGATTAGGACTTTATTGTTCAGAAATCCAGCGAAACAAAACATAGATATAAGTTGTGTATATTACTAACATAATATGGACCAGGATCTGAAATTAAGTATTTTTATTTATTTTATAAGTTAAGTTCTGGAGGTAGCCCTGCAAGAAGTTGTGTATTATATGTGAGGATTTCGTTGAGTTAGGAAAACATTCGACCAATTTCCAGTCTAATGACATGCATTACTTATTTGCATGTAAACTTTTACGATCAGAAGGCCAATTCTCGTAATTAAAAACGTTCACAATCTAGTCGCAGTCTCATCTCAGCGACAATCAAATGTCAGGAAGTTGTCAAAAATGTATGGAAACTCGAGGTATTTTTGAGAGATTGAGACTGAGATCAGACTGTGAACGTTTTTAAAATTACGAGAATTGCCCCTCTGATATCAGAAAAAACATCTGAAATTGGCCGGTGAAAAGTTGGCGTTTTCACACTTGTTTTATGAATTTGCATTACTTTCAAAATTAAACATTAAACCCGTTACAATAAGACTGCTTTTGGATTGCCGCCACTAACAAGTCAGTCAATAGTACTGATCTTTATGCTCGTTAAAATAAGGTTGCTGTTGGATTGCTGCTATCACTGCTGTCAGAGGTAAAATAAGTGTGAACGGACCGTATTACACAGCTGTCAAATAGGCATCTGTCTGCCAATCCAACCTTGAAATCATACCTAAGCCTCTTTTCCCGTTATCCTATTTAACTGATTCACACAACGCTGCTCCCGTTGCACTCGCAGAACCCGAGAGTAGCAGTGGCCAGGTGGTACTGGTACTGGTACTGGCCGCGACTCACTAGTGGCGGGTCGTAGGTTCGAGCCCAGACAGGAACTTTACTTTGTGTAAATTAATTCATCATCACTGCTCCCAAAACCGTGAAAGAAAACATTGTGACGAAATCACCATGTCCTAGAACCAAACCCGCACTGGGCCCGCGTGGTGGATTACGGCCCACTCCCTCTCACTGAGAGTAGGCCTGTGTCCCAGCAGTGGGAACATTATAGGCTGATTATGTGTATGGCTCTTGGTTCTGTGTCACGATATTATGATCAAATAATATACACGAAAACAAATTAAACTAGATCTGGCTATTGTACTGTTAGGATTAAAATGAAATCAGACAGTTCTGAGGAAATTCTATTATTCACAATAACAACCGCACGATTTGATCGAAGGGTAAGCTTCTCTTGCCGCGGTCAGTTCGTAGATGGTCGATCAGCTATTAAATGTCGATACCCCTCGGAAAGCACGTTAAGCCGTTAGTCCCGGCTGTCATTCGTAGATCTTTGACAGTTGTTACGCGTAGGCAGAAGCCCAAAAAGTCTGACAACCAGTCTTACCAAGGGGTATCGTGTTACCCAGTAACTGGGTTGCATAGGTCAGGCAGACACTCCATGTAAGATACTGTCAGCTGCATCTGGTAAGACTTGAAGTCGACCCCAACATAGTTGGGAAAAGGCTATGTAGACCGCCATAGATTGTTAATGTAGACCGCCATAGATTGTTAATGTAGACCGCCATAGATTGTTAATGTAGACCGCCATAGATTGTTAATTTCCTAAAATTAAAACCTGGTTCGCAAGTACCTAATTTTCAAGGTTGAAAGTTGTTTGGAACGATTATAATAAAAAACTTTTTCCAAAAAAAAAAACAACCGACTTCCAAAAAAACACTACAAAGTGAAAAATAACTTTAATTTCGGAAGTCGGTGTCTTTGGAGCTGTATTTGAATTTTTTGTCACCGCCTTCCGAAATTAAAGTTATTTTTCACTTTGTAGTGTTTTTTTGGAAGTCAGTTGTTTTTTTTTTTTTGGAAAAAGTTTTTATTTTTCACTTTTTAGTGGTTCACATGTGCTTACCCCTTCACAGCATACCGGCGTGATGTTATGTTATGAACTGGTGTAAGCAATAGACAGACAAGAGATTTCAGCAATCCCAGTCCATTTGCTATCATTTATTGAGGAGTTCCGCTGCCTATCTCCGAAGTTCTTCATCAGATCTTCACCAAATTGAAATGAGACCACTATGAGAAAATACTGTTCCAAAAAATAGCTAAATCGCTTCGTGTGCCTATAAAATTTGAAGAGTTCTCTCTATTTCTCCAGGATCCCATCATCAGATCCTGACTTGATGATCATGGGACCACCTGGGAAGTATACCCTTTCAAACAAAAAAAAACAAATTCCAAATCGGTCCAGCCATCTTCGAGTAATCGGGGAACATACATAAAAAAAAAAAAGGTTCCGACGAATTGATAACCTCCTCCTTTTTGAAGTCGGTTAAAAACACAGTTAATTTCCCAAAATTGGATATGCTGCTTGTCCTTTTAATACTCATAATTACCGAAGTTCTATGAAATTAAATTATAATTTGAAATAACTAGCTTCTCCCCGCGGCTCCGCCCGCGTGGCAATTGCAAATTACACCACGGAACCGTACTACCGAGATAAACAGTATCCTATATATTTACGCGAAGTAAACGATTTCTAACAGTAGATTTCGGGCGTATTGATTTGCAAAAACCAACATGACGTACAATTACTATTTGCAGAGAAATTAGGTGATAGACAACAGCTTCTGCGGCAACGATAGCATGCCGCAAACCAACTTTATTAATTCATTCGTATTGCCAACATAAAAAAAAATACAATACTAAAATTCTAATCAACGCGCGCAACTACTTTGTGTTAATCCAGGTCATAAACTACCTGTGTGCCAAATTTCATCCAAATTCGTTCAGCCGTGATTTAATATCAAACATCGAAACATACCAACTTTCTTCATAATGATAGTTAGTCCAATAAAAAAACCTGTTTGAACTAAATGAATGCCTAATTTTCAAGTTAATCGCAAAGATTACAATAAAATACAGTTCTTCTGAAAATTGAATATCCTGGTGGTCTTCTTAAGGTGAACCTAGTCCACATTTTTTGCATTCAAACTTCGGGAGTGTTTTACTTCAGTGTCTCTCACATGGCACATCCAAAGTAAAATATGATATCGTTTTTTCTCATTATTAAAATTGTCTGTACGGAAACAGAATACTAAAATAAAAACCCATTAAAAAGTTAGGAGCCAACAAATATTCGTTTTTCTTGCTAATTTTACTTAACTTCAGGCGTGTTTAAGTAATAAAAGAAGTATAAAATCTCCAAAACCAAGTCAGTACCGACAAAGTTAAATTATCGAAAAGTTCAATAAACTTTATTGGTCATTGATCTATGCATTGGCAACCCGACCTTCCAAAGTACTAAACTTAATTTTTCGCGATTTTTTACTATAAATGATCCTGTATCTCACTCAATAACGTTGTGCGTGTAGACTAGTGTCTAACTGCTTATCACTGATACTACCCCTGTCGGACACGAAGCCTGGTGGACAGCGTGTTTTTTAGCCAGGCCCACCAGTGAGTTCGAGCCCGCGACTAGGTTCCCCTTAATATACATAATTGACAAAGTTCTTCGAAAATATATAATTATTTTAAACTAGCTCTTGCCAGCCGCCTTGCCTACCTAGAGCACCGATATTATCTCACGGCAACGTACTACCGCCCGGGATGAATACTATCTGTGTGCTACATTCCATCCTAATTCGATCAGCCGTTTTTGCGTGATTGAGTAACAAACATCTAAACATACAAAATTTCACAAAACGAAGAACAACGAACGAAACGAACGATCGAACACTTGATCTATTGAATGATTACTTCACTAATTCTATAGTTCGATATAATAAATTAGATAAGTATTAATTGCCAAAAACAGAAAGCCTGATTGTGCTACACTAGTCTTTTGCAAGGTTTTTGGAAACATTACAACAAAACAACCGACTTTAAAAAAAAACACTACAAAGTGAAAAATAACTTTAATTTCAGAAGGCGGTGACTAAAAATTTAAATACATAATTATCCAAAGTCACAGACTCCCGAAATTATTTTTTTTTTTCACTTTGTAGTGTTTTTTTGGAAGTTGGTGACTTTTTATTTCTTTTGGTTGGGAAATCATCAAATAACTTCTGGCTACTCCTGAGGTGGTTCCATTGGCACCAAGTCTGGATCGAATGACGGAAACATATAGTCGAACATAGAACTTCCTCCTTTTTTGAAGTCGGTTAAAAATAACTAATAATATCCATAAATTGGATAACTTGGTTCTCCTTGTCAAGTTTTGAGAAATAATAAATAATAAACTACATAATTATTATTATAATGTTCCCCCACTGGGCTGTAACATATTATAGGTACCACGAGGGCCCGGTGCGGGTTGGTGTCACAAGTAGTTTTTCAGTTTTAGGACATGCCAGTTTCCTCACGATGTTTCCCTTCACCGTTTTCAGCTCAATAGTGACGAAATTATTTTCATGAAGTGCGCCTGTTTGGGATCGAACCCACGACCTACAACTTTTAAGTCGTGGCCATTCCTGTACAATAATACAATGTATATTATAAAATAATTACTGTCAATTCGAAATTATGAGGAGGCCTGATTGTCCCGTTACCACATGGCGACCACTATTGATGTGGCAATCAATATCAATCTGCCTAGTCCTTTCCCAACTATGTTGGGCTCGACTTCCAGTCTTATTGGACGAAACTGAATACCAATATTTTACATGGAGCACCTGCCAATATACCCCTACCCCTTGGTATGATTGGTTGTCAAACTTTTAGGCTTCTAAATGCTCGTAATGATATCAAAGACCTACCAATAATATGCGGGATCAAAGGCTAAACGTACTTTCCGAGGCACGGAGGAGGTCTCGGTATTAAAGGAATCAGCCATCCATGAACTGACCAAGCATAGCCAAACTTTCGATCGACCCGTGTGGCTATTATTATTGCCCTGTGACAATTATTCTATGACATATAATAAAATATTATTAATATCCAAATAATGATCTTTAATACTGATCTTTTCCAATGATTTCTTCATTTCTGAGTGTTCTAAGAAATAATCAATATTTTACTTTTTTCTAAAAAGATTAATTAATACTTGATTCTTTTACAACTCGTCAGTTCCATGAAATTTATATATATTTTTTTTATTTCATTAAAATTTTTACATTGTGTCGAAATGTTTTACAGTAAAAACTAAAACTACATGAAGACATACAGGAAAAGTTTTTATTCAGTGCACAAACTGTAACCATGAATTCAGCCTATCATTGTAGACCCCCAGCGCAAAAATATTTCGTCGAATAGATATAAAAAATCAGCTGTTCCATACATTTTGACCGCGTAGGTATTGCACTTTTCTATGAAACAGCTGATTTTTTCTTTGTAGAACCGACGAAAAATTTCTACGCGGGGGGGTGAATCAAAGGCGCACTGAAACAAAACTATCCCTGTATAACTTAAGATAAAAGAAAAACAAATGAATTTACATAATGATTATCTGGTTTTAAAACAATATTCCAAACAATTTGCAAGTCCACTGAAGTATAGTTATGTTAAGAGAGAGAAAATAATATATATAAAAAAAAAAACAATTAAAGTTAAGATCAAAATGTCAAGAGAAAGAATAATACAATAAAAATAAATGTCAATTATAAGTTCCATGATGATTAATTATCAACAATTTGTTTCGTTGGTTCTGGTACAGGTTAAATAGTTGAACGCGCGACTACAAAGCTGGTGGTTCTAAATTCGGTCTCCGGGTCAAGCAGAGTGATTGCGTTCAGGATTTTTCAGTATTATCTCGGAGTTTGAAAGAAAAACATAAGAGAAGAACCAGCGCTGAAGTTTTGTTTAGTATAAGATCGTAGCATTATTTGGAATGGGCAACTAGCTTCATCTTTCTATCTCACAGACCTTGACAATTCAAAAGTGCCTGTAATTGGTGTATCAGAAAAAAATGCTTTGAGTTTGAGTTTATGCTGAACGATGGCCATTTTGCGTGGGTGTGACGCATATTGTGCCACAGCTTGTTACTTTTTGTGTTCTTTCTATGCGTCATGTTTAGCGCAAGTAACGTATTCTATTCTTCATTTATTTATTTCGACAGATAAATGTCACAGAACTTTAACTTCAACATTATAGAATCCTATTAACACCGTCCTGCACCCTCATTGCGTAACACACTTTCAATCATAGTCTGAATAACTTTAAAAAGATATTGCTAATCCAATGCTTTATCATATTCGAAAAAAAAACAACCGACTTCCAAAAAAACACTACAAAGTGAAAAATAACTTTAATTTCGGAAGTCGGTGTCTTTGGAGCTGTATTTGAATTTTTTTTCACCGCCTTCCGAAATTAAAGTTATTTTTTGGAAAAAGTTTTTATTTTTCACTTTTTAGTGGTTCACATGTGCTTACCCCTTCACAGCATACCGGCGTGATGTTATGTTATCAACTGGTGTAAGCAATAGAGACATGAGATTTCAGCAATCCCAGTCCATTTGCTATCATTTATTGAGGAGTTCCGTTGCCTATCTCCAAAGTTCTTCATCAAATCTTCACCAAATTGAAATGAGACCACTACGAGATAGTACTCTTCCAAAAAATACCTAAATCGCTTTGTGTGCCTATAAAATTTGAAGAGTTCTCTCTATTTCTCCAGGATCCCATCATCAGATCCTGACTTGATGATCATGGGACCACCTGGGAAATATACCCTTTCAAACAAAAAAAAACAAAATCCAAATCGGTCCAGCCATCTTCGAGTAATCGGGGAACATACATAAAAAAAAATAAAAAAAGGTTCCGACGAATTGATAACCTTCTCCTTTTTGAAGTCGGTTAAAAATGGGTTTACTTAGCGTATCACAAAACATTAATAACGCAGTGAATGTTGTTGAACTATTAAAATGAAAACCATTGCTACTGTTAGGGTGTTATGCAACTAATCCACCAGTTTCTGCATTAAAAAAAAATATGTGCAGAAAACGTAAGATGTTTTAAATTTCTTGGGGATTTTAAGGGCATTTCTTCAATGTATTGAAAAAATCCCCTTAAGATGAGGAGTAGACTAATTTGCAACGCTTGTTTGTAATGGACCGGTCTTTCGTAATACGTTACAGTAGTCAGTGCAGCGATCCGAGCCACTTGTTTAATAACAAGTCAGTGTAGAATAAAAATGGAGCACGTTTTAGTTAAGTGATCGAAACGAGTATTCGCTGCGTCCTGTGTATCGCCGTTTGGTAACCAAATTCGCTCCAAAGATACATTACAACCAATCGTTGCAAGTCAGTCTCCGCCTAAAGAGTTTGACAGATTCTCAATTCAGAAACTGGTTTTAAGTACAATAAGCCGAAAGTTTGTATAACTCACCAGTCCCTTTGCCAGCCGTCTGGGCCCAGTCCATCAGTCCGGTGACGGAGTGCACACCATCTCTCTGTCCCTTGCAGTCCCCACGTTTGACAGCCGCACTAAGCCCTACAGTCCCACTGTTAGCCTTTACTCCTGACAGGTAGGCTGTGCCACTGCAGGCGGAGTCAGCGACATTGTGGTCCACGCAGTATGTCTATACAAAACATTAATTTAAAACGATTTGTCGAAACGAATCGGATGGAGATCAAATCAAGTTATACACGAACACCGATAAAACAGCTGGAAGACTAGTCATCTTCTACAGTAATGTAATATTATAGACTAGCTTCCGCCCGCAGCTTCGCCCGCTTGGAAGTCGGAAATTATCCCGCGGGACCGTACTACCGGGATAAAAAGTATCCTATGTGTTAATCCAGGTTATAATGTATTTGTGTGCCAAATTTAATACAATTCCATTCAGTAGTTTTTGCATGAAAGAGTAACAAACATCCATCCATCCATACTTACAAACTTTCGCGTTTATAATATTAGTAGGATATAGCAGGATATACAGTAAGGGGTTATTTAGCAAAAAAATATCAGTGGCGATCAAGAGTTTAAATCTGTGTAGGTGTAGCTAGCAAAACGGTGCGCTGGTATAGTACACGTCTGTTGACCTCTGTGTGAACAAAATCGTGCTTCATGTTCAAATTGAAAAGTCTGTAAAATCAGCGGGATGTGGAAAGCACGGGACCTTCAGTTGGAGAAGGCTTTTGTCCAGCAGTGAAGGTATTATGGTCGAATGATGATGATGTATCAATTTTGAATAGGTACAGGGTGGCAGGGACATCGACGCACATCCCATTACCATGGATTTAAATATAAAAAATTATACTTTTGGGGGTCTAGAATCATGTGCTGAATTCTTGGTTTCAGTTTTCGCGTCGATACCCCTGTCACTCTGTATACTCGTATATAAATCTACGTACCTTAGCCAGACCCGTGTAAGGGAAGGCTTCGAAGCTCAGCTTAAGTTCTTCACCGAGGTGGCCGTACTGCTGTCCCAGGTAGACCCTGGTGGCAGCCAGCGTGGTGATGCTCATGCCGTCTCCAAGAAATAGGATCACGTTCTTTGCTACCCTCGTGTTTAGAGGACTGGCTAACTAGAAATTTGAATTAGGAACGTCAACATCAGAATAATAATATTATCACGGAATGGATAAAGCCTCCTTTAGGCCCCTTACGACGAATCTTGCAAACAATAAAGTTGAATAAAGTCTAAATACTGTTTACCAGTGTGCACCGTATTTTTAATTGTTGCTTTAACTTAGGGTGCTTTTGACATTAACTGATTATAAAATACCTCAAAAAGAACCCCACGCTTTTTAATTGAATTAAATTAATTTCTCCTTTTTTAGTTTGATTTTTAAACCGTGTTTTTTAGCTTTTTAAACTATTATTTAATTTCTATTTTTTAGTTCTGCTAACTACAAAAACGTGTTTTTTTTTTCCTTTGTTTTTCTTTTTTCTCTTTTTTTTTATTACTGAATTGTGATCGGTCCTTGATAAGTTTACAAAGTTTCAATGAAATCTAACATTTTAAAGTGGGTCAAAATCGCGCTCTAAGGAGTCGGTTACATACAAACATACAAGTGAAGCTAATATGTATAAATCGTGTAATAATTGGCTGTTACAATGTTTACAAATTACAGTGATAATAAGTATGGGAGGACAGTGCAGGCCTGTCAATAAGTACCAGGTACTTAGAGGAATGAAAAAACAGAATAGAAAATCGTCTACAAATTTAGTCTGTAAAGCCTACAGCGTTCTCTCATTCACAATATGTAAAAGAATCTAAGTATATAAGATGAACCTATTTGAACCAAGTGACATGATTTCCATGACAATCACTCATAATAAATAGTCGAAATTAAAATTAATGTACTCGTATAATGTCAAATAATGACGAGAATATGTCAGACATTGTAAAAAATAAAAATTAACATTGTAATTTGGGAGCAGTTAATAGACTTTCACATAGTTATGCTGTTAATGAGGCACCAGGGAAGGCACATGTGTAGAAGGAATTAATGCCAAACTTCCCTGTCTTCAACGTAGTCTTTTATCTTATAATATGCTTTTTTGCTACGGACACGTTTGATGTGAGTTTTAAACTTTCCACTAAGGTCTGTAACCGACTTTGGCAACTTGTTATAGAAGCGGATACTGTTTATTAGAAATAACTTGCTAGTTTTAGTTATTCTAAGTTTTGGAATCACAATTTTATCTTTACTACGTGTATTTCGATTATGGAAATAATAATTTAAAAAAAAGTTTTTGCGAACATACAAGATATTTTCTAGAATATAAAGAGAAGGCAGAGTAAGTATATCAATTTCGTTGAATTTGTTTCTAAGAGACTCGCGAGGCCTCATTTAGATTGCGCGTAAATTAAAAATTGAATCTACGTCCACTGCCGATCCCCACAGCAGAACGCCATAAGACATAATACTTACTGTGAAAATAAGCAAAGCATACTAACCTATCTGCTACATCAGTCAACTGCCTTATTTTTCTTACTGCGTAAGCAGCTGAGCTTAATCTGCTTGAAAGAGCTCTAATGTGGGCACCCCATTGCAGTTTTGAATCTAAAGTAATTCCCAAAAATACAGTTTCCGAAATAACATCTAGGTTCTTGCCATCAAGTTTTAAATTTAGACCTCCTTGGGGTACATTTCGTAACGAGAATTTAAGACATTTAGTTTTGTTCGCATTGAGTAAAAGATTATTTGCAGCAAACCATTTCGATAGAACAGCTAGACTATCGTTGACATGTAAGACATCCGTATCTTTTCTATATATTCTAAAAATAAGTTAAGTGTCATCAGCGAATAAAATTATATCCGAGAAGTTAGCCATCAGATAGGGAAGGTCATTAATATAAATTAAAAATTAAAAAGGGCCAAGAATTGAACCTTGAGGCCTTAACTAGAGGGATCTTAACTAGAGACCCCGAGGATGTCGCCCCGTTAACGTTTACTTTTTGCTGCCTGTTTGTTATATTGGAAAGTACAAGATCAGCAGCTTGTCCACGAATTCCGCAGTGGTGTAATTTACAGATCACTGTATTGCTGCAACTCACACAAACGCTTTTGAGAGGTCACAGAAAATGCCAATCGCATCCTGGGAATTCTCCCAGGATTCCAAAATGTCACTGATGAGTTCTACTCCCACGTCAGTCGTCGACCTACCTTTCGTGAAACCAAACTGTCGACTATGTTAAATCCCATTTGAGTTAAAATGTGACAACATCTGGTCTAGCATGATTTTTTCATAAATTTTGCTCAATGCTGGAAGCACAGATATAGGTCTATAATTAGGAGGGAACACTCTTACTACCCAATTTGAAAATTGGTACTACTTTACTATGTTTCATTAAGTCAGGAAACGTACCGCTGTCTATACATTGATTAAATATGTCTGTTAGGACAGGGGCAATTGTGTCAATGATATTTTCAAGAACCTTAACGGAAATCCCCCATAAGTCTTCAGTGTTTTTTTATGTTAAGACTGTTAAATGCTGCTTTAATTGTGGCAATAGAGATGAGTTTTAATTCAAAACATGGAATGTCCTTACTGAAGTTTTCTTTAAGAAGAGATTTAGCTAATACAGATGATGAGGAGAGAGATTTTGTAACCTATAATGGGATTTTGGTAAATATATTTCCTAGTCACAGCAAATTTTAACTTATCTGAAATGGTTTAATTATAAATTTTTAGAGTTAACTCATTCTGATCTCGTTGTTTTGTATTTCCAGTTTCTTTGTTAATTACCTGCCACACAGCTTTTATTTTAGTTTTAGAAATACTAATTTTGTTAGTTATTAATTTAGATTTAGCTTGAGCGCAAACTCTTTTGAATATCTTAGAACAGGTTCTTACATAATTATGAAAGGCCTGATCAGAACACAATGATTTTTCATTATAGAAATTATATAAGATATTATCTCTGCATTTTCTAATGCCAGCAGTGGCGCATTCACAAAATTTTGGTTTAGTAGTGATTGTAACTATTTTTACAGGACATGCTTAATGAATTCTTGGCATACTGTAGAAAAAAATATGGCATAGTTTATATTGGGGTCTTGTGAATTAAAACTTGCTGTTGAGAGATTGCTAAGAACATTATTATTAAACGTTTTCCTTATTTTTTTAGTCAGAGGTCTCAATTCAATGGTTTTATCCAGGTGTAACTTTTTATCTAAGTCAAACGATACCTGAACAGTATGGTCTGACCTGACGCCACTAATTATGTTGCCGTGCCCTAACCGGGTTTCATGTTGGAACTTACTACTAGTAATTATGTATTGTAAAACATCTAAATGTACACATGAATGCAATATAGAGATTTGATTTGATCTTGTTTTCGTATTTCTGTGACAGTATTTTTTCTCTCTCTTTCTTTATATTTTCATGGTCTTCGATTTTATTACAGATATCGTTTGTAGTGTACTTACACGAGTCCAGTATGATTTAATAATGCGGAAATAAGAAGCAATAACCTTACGGCTAAAGTAAGTTGAAACCGCTCGAAATTGATGAAAATCCCGCAATGGGACGAAGAACCACGATTATGCAAAACCTTAGTCATCATTTTTCCTCAACTTCCATCCCAATCAAAAAACATTTAAGAAAAAGTAAAATAGGACTTAAGTCTCCTGTACTCTTAAAGTATTAAAGAAAATGTAAAACTGGGGTAAGTCGCTGACTTCAATTTGAAAACTTGGATTTAGTTTTGCATAATCCTGGAAGAAATTGTCCCGTTTGAGATCTCTGGTTCTAATTACGTATTTTTACTCTATAAAATAATGGGTTTATTTTGGGTGATATTGTGATGACCCAGCGGTTAAGGTCACCTTTCTTATGCACGAGTATACGACTAAGTAAACGCCAACAGACACTACGCCGACAGACTGAACACCGACAAGACTTTACTTCGAGGGGACTCTTCGCCGACAGGACACTTCGCCGACAGGACTCTTCGCGGACAGGGCTCATCCTGGCGCTATTACGAAATAGTCAAGTAACTGCCACTAACATGGAAATAGCGCTCGCTCGGCTCGCGCGCGGTTGGTCGCAATTCTAACCTAACCAATTACCTATCTGATGAGCCCTGTATGTGTATTTATAAACTAATGTGTATCATAAAAAGGTTTTATTTTTGTTTGTACAGTCACGGATTTTAATTGATAAGCCACTTGCCACAGTTACTATTTTAGCCGTGTAATGCAAATCGGGTTTAGTCGGTTATACTCGTACATGTCCAGAGTGACGACCCAAAGTCAACCAATAATTGCAGGGCTATCAACCGTAACCTAGCAACAATTGTTTTAGCGTAGCGATGGTAACGTTATGATTAGTCATTTCGACATCGGAAAAATTCGCACCCACGATTTTATCCGAACGCGTAGCGTCCAAGAGACGTTCATGACAAATATGTTAACTTGCATAAAAACAAAAATAGTTACGGCTACGATTCACCAAAATTCGAAATGATCGTCTCTGACGTTTCAAATGTCACTGTCTTTGGATAGGTTTTCAGAAATAACGAGTATTTAATGAGCTCTTATTCAAAGGAGGTCAGTATCAAATAGATTGGATAAACTTATGCAACAGTGTATTGATTTATCATTGACAATTTGTTAGTAAACCTCTATGGATAAGACTATTTCCGATTATAAGTAATTTGTCATCTTGTTTACGAGCATGCGGTTTAAGTTCGTGTTTAATCGTGTAATCTCGTGAATGTATAAAACTGAAAAATTGGAAAGATTAATAGTGGCTTATCAATTAAAGTCCGGGACTGTACCTAAGTATGTCTGTAGGGTATTATCTCTGGAACTATCAATGCGATTTTTTTTTGCATTTGAAAGCTCATTCCTTGAGAAAGCAAAGGCTAATTAACATCACGCTACGACCCTTTGCAGCCGAGTAAATAGAAAAAAAGTCAGAAAGATCGTGAAGAGGAAACAAAGTAATATAGACAACGGGCGATGCGATGCTACAGGATATATTTTAAGTTCAGAAGTCACGGGCACAATCTAGTTAATATGTATGTTGAAGTCTTGAACGTATACCTTTGTTCTCAATATCCATTGCGCCTGCAAGTTCCAGTGATCCTTATTCCTTTCATCGAACGTCGGCGTGTCACTAGCTGTAAAATAAACAATAAAAAACTGAGTATTATACCTAATTCTTTCAGCTATACAATATAATACAAATGTCTAATCTTTCCCGTTTGTATTATAGGTAACGAAATCAAATGAAAAAACGGGACTAATAAAAATAACTTTACTATATGCTACAGTACAAGAGGCTTCTGAGAACCAAAGCACTTCTAGACATCTCTGTCAATGTTCATTTGCATCGTTTTTTAAAACAATATTAGAGAAATTAATGTCAAACTACCAACTTACCAAAACAATCACCCGAATCTAACAATTGCCTATCGATAACTAACAATAGAAATATTAGTATGTGGGAACCGAACTCTGCCCCTGAGCTGAAAACCCACTCACTTGACTAGTTTAGGTTATCGTCACTCATTTAAACGGGTTCCTTGCATATTATTAACCCTTTTTTAGTTAACTAAGCACGGAAGAAAGACTGGTTGAGACGTACGGACGTGCCGACAAAGGGTTAGTTCATAAAGAGATGCTAAATAATGCGTTTCTGGTACGTGGTACTTGGTTATTTAAAATACAACTCCAAGTAGGTAGGTACTTGGTTATTTTAATGGCGCTGTCATTCGCTCTAATAAGTAACTAATATTTTAATTTAACCATTTTATCATGATCAATGATAAAAAATACTGACTGGTAGAATGCTGCAGAAAAATAAACAAAAAAGTGGGAAAGCGGCGATTAGATCTTCAGTTGTTTTATTTATTTACGCCAATAAGTACATCTTACAGTTTCCCAATCTATAAAGTAAAATTTAACATAAAATTTAACAATAGACATAAAACAAACAATAAAATAAAACATTTTTTTTTTCAAATTTGTACGCCGTTTTCAATTCACCTTTGTGCTCCTGATAAAAATTTCGGCAAGCCATCGAAACCATCTTCCGTCGGCATATTATTAATAATACGTGCGGCCCTTGACAAAGGGGCAAACTTTAGTAAATTTGTTCTAGCCCATGACACCAAAGCGGCATTGCTCCCAGATGCCCGTCCGGGACACGCAGCCGCAGCGCCTCCAGCACATCTGAGTGGTGCACCAGCCCGCGCAGCTCCCTCGCCACGTACTTCACTAATGCGACGTCCCTCAACTCGTTTTGTCGAAATAGATATTTTAACTAATATATAGATAGATAGCTAATTATTTATATTAAGTAGTATTTCATCTGAAATCTAGAATCTTCTAATAATCCTAACCCCCTGTCCGCACCACGGTTTTCACAGCGCAATTTTTTATCACAATTCTGTAAAACATTTTATGGGAGTAGCCGCACAGGCGGTCAAAATTAGCGCCGAAAAAAAATCTGTGATTTGATGCAAACTGAACGCGATGCGGTGCGAATTTTTCCGCGCGAATATTTTGTACAGTACGAAGTAGTTATGGCTATGTCCGCACTGCGAATTAAAATTCGCGTGTTTAGCTCAGTCGTGCTATTGGCAGGTGCGACAGGATGTCGCGTGCTTCGTCTCCCGCCCGATCTAGTTCCCAGAAAATGATGAGATTGACATAGATCTATTGATCACGCTGATGCACAGGCGACCTCCCGTGTGTGCAAAGGCCATGACTAGTGGAACCCTACCTAAGTGTCAAAATCAACGTGCAGCAAATATTGTTTTATTCTTGTAAATGTAAAAATTTAAATTGAATTTTATTCGCAGTTCGTATTAGGTGTAATTCCGATCACGGAATATAAACCGCGAGAGTAAAAATCACACGATGAAAAATCGCGCGATTTCATTTGAAGCGTAGCAACATAATTTTGGCACTTCACTTTGGTATTCTGTAAGAGCGAGATACCTCCCCGATCGACCCTACCCAATTATAAGCTACAGTCAGCCATTGCCTACACAAGTCTAGGTCGTTCGGGAAACAAAAATGAGGCTTATATTATTTGTGATGAATGATTAATTATTGAATAATAAAACGATTATTTGAAAGAATGAATTATTTTAATATTCTTATATTATAGTAAAATAATATGTAGGAAAGACGGACAATATCAACAAATTACAATTAGACGGTCTAATTACTAATAAGCGATCTCGGTTTTGATCCTGAGGAACTTATCAACTAATTAGAATAAGGCCCTATCCGCACCGCGATTTTTATTCGCGCGGATTATATTCCGTGATTGGAATTCCGCTTATTACGCACTGGAATAAAATTTCGCGCGATTTTCGTCAGTTCGCTGCAGTTCCCGGCTAAGAGAGGAGATTTCAAAAAATCATACCGGAAACAAGTCAAGCAGGTATTGTTTAGTAAACAAGTTGTGCCATAACTCACTCTTAAAAAGTTAAAATTAAAAATATATATTTCATCAAAGCACGTTCCAATTGCTAAGTAGAAATTTATTTACAATGTTAAACTTAATGTTTTGGGCGGAGTATTTTAAACAAAGTACTTATTTCGTTTTAAATATTTTGTTTTATTTTATTTTGTTTTATGTTATTTTTCCGTTGTTTTTCCTTTTGTTAAGATAGTCATAGTATTTGGGTTAGTACCCAACATATTTGTATCTTCCAATCTTAATGTAGCAATGTGTCAACAGTCGTACTTTTTTGTTTACTTTTTTACTTTTTTGTTTACCTATTTTGATTTTGATTTGTATAAGGTTTTTCTTTTTTCTTTCGCTACTTCTAGCTAGCCTAGCTCTATAAATGTCGTGGAACTCTGTTATTGGCTTAAGAGATATTTGTTTTTCATAACTCATGTGAATTCATTATAAGCTGTTGAGTTTCCTAATAAATAAACAAATAAATAAATAAAGACGAACGTCTAAAATTACCAACGAAGAACTTATTGTAATTAGTTGATAAATTCCTCGGGATTCAAAACCGAGATCGCTTATTAATGATAAGACTGTCTAATTGTAATTTATTTTTTTGTCCGTCTTTCTTACATATTTTTTTACTAAGTATAATAAAAGAATAGCTCAAAGTCAAAGTCAAAGATTTTTATTTGTAAAACATAGATAAATAAGGTGTTGTGTTTAAAATATGTACAAGTACACAATGTTTTGCCGTTGACAGCGTACCAATATAATTTAAATTCTAATAGTAAAAAATAGTTGGTTAAATCTACATTTTACAATACATTTAGGATAAATGTACTTAAAATAAAATAACTGCTAATACTTACAAATAACGAAAAAATATAATTATTATTGCACATATTTATCCATATACATAAATATCATTATTATCTTCTAGGTATTTATTAACTGAATAGTACGCCATCTGCGCTAAGAAGCCATTCAAATGTTTTTTTTTTTTTATCACACAAATAGCGTTAAAGTAAAGTAAAGTAAAGTATTAATATAATTCATTCGTTCAAATAATCTTTTTATTATTCAGTAGTCACTTTACAAATAATATAAGCCTTATTTTTGTTTCCCGAGCCACGCCCAAGCAGCACATTAGCGGAAATTAATTCCATAAACAAGCTATATTACAGTCAAAGGCTCTTATGTAGCTGTACTAATGGATAAGACGATTCTTGGGACTGTATGGGGGGCGATCTCTACACTGTTAAACAGCACAGCTGACTAATGGCTGTACAATGGACAAAAAAACAACAAAATGCATTTTAGTAGAACTTGAAAGAACTATTGTCCAGCTTTTGGCTACGTATAATGCTACTAGCTGGTTAAGAAGACCAAAGTTTGTAAACAGCTGCATAACGGGGTAACGTCACACCGTTTCTAAGCTTTGAACTGTATTAGAGAATAAAATTTTGCCATTGGCATTTTTTTATGGAGTACACAAATTCTATTATAATGCTTCCTCAATGAGCTTAACACTAGCTGGTTAAAAGCATTTTAAGACTGCATGAGCTGTAAATTAGTGTAGTGTTACTCCACTTTAATTCCAAAGCTTATAGTGTAAATATTATCTATTTCACAGCCTCTAGCATTATTGAAGAGTAGACATAGGTTAGTAGTGCTATGATAACGTCAATTTTGTCATAACCTCGCAACACGACTTAATCACATAGATTTTGTTACCAATGATCATAGTTCCGTACAATTAATGGATTCGGTCAGTGACCTTTCTAAAAAAATAATTGTAACGAGAAATACTGAAAGTAATGAATCAAACCAGACATGAGGGAGAAAATATTTATATGGTAAACATTTTATTTAAAGAAAATATAAAAGAATGGGCAATAAAGAGAAATGTTGCTCAAGATGCACTGAAGGAATTACTAATAATTGTGAATAAGAGATTTCCAGATATTTTACCAAATGATCCGAGAACGATTCTACAAGCTGGACTAATTGCTTTAAAATAAATCGAATCTGTTGATGAATACTGGTACAATGGACTAATCAATCCGCTAACTATAGTTTTAAACAAGTGGCTAGACGTTTTAGAAAATATTAAGAGCATTGGTTTGAATATAACCTTTGATGGCTTGCCTCTATATAAAAATTCGAAATATGAGTTCTGGCCGATTTTCCGTAATGTTTTTGAAATACCCAACTATTTATGGTGTTTATTATGGTGTTGGAAAACCGAAGAATCTTGATCTTTATCTAGAAGATGGTGCCGATTCTGTTGGCACAAAATTCTCTAAACTAAACTAAAAATCACCAAAATTTAGTTTAATCCTGTCAAACGACGATTTCCCATTCTGAAATTGACTAAAGTGACACAACTTAACTATATTTTAGTTTGACAGCAATAAGATTGCACTGAATTATTAATTTAGTGAAGATGGTAATTTTGCTATTCTGAGTTTGCCGTTTTTCACCAAAAATGTTGACTACTTATATTAATTTTTCTAACTAAATCTGACTATTTTTAATCGCGATTAAAAAAGTGTGGAATAAAACTAGTGGTCATGAACTAAAATTCACACCAACACTTCGACTTCAGGTGCAAAAACAGTATTGTATCTTTTTTTTTTCTTTTCGTTTGCTTATATCTCGAAAATGGTGTGTCCTATCGCAAAAATGATGATAAATTCGACCCCCTTTATGAAATCCCTATGCCCCATAATCTCAACATGTAGGTAATATTTTTTTTATTTTCCATACAATAAGTGAAAAATTCCATAAAAAACGTCGAGGCTGCCCTTCTGTGCACGCTTCATTCAGCTCTTAAAAAAATCATTGCGTAGGGCACACAAGTACCACGTTGCGAAGCCAAAAGAAAAAAAAATACCACCTGCAGGCTTGGCACGACAACCGTAGAGAAGCGTTTTGTCGACGGAAGACAAGACAAAATGACGTTTCCGTGTAGACAGTTGTCAGTTTTTCACCGAGAAATGTAGACAAGCGATTTCTATTCTACAGTAAAGTAGAAATAGAAACCGTCATGCTACTAAGCCTACAGGATCCGCGGTTGTCAAATTCGATTTTAGTTGTGTCAAAATTATTTTTAAGTTTAGAGATTTTTTTTTGCAGAATAGCTTTAAGATTCTCATAGCCAAAATTAAGGAATTTTAGTGATAGTTTAGTTAGTTTAGTTCGGTGTACAAGAGAATCGGCACCATTGTAGTTGAAATGAAACAGTTATTGAATGACGGAATCCTTCTATCAACAAGCGAGATTATAAAAGTCAAGATTAGATGTTTTACTTGCCATTCACCCGCAAGGGCTTTTATAACAGGTATGTGCATTTTCAAGCCCTCAGCGCCACGTCTTTATGAGAAGATAAATTTTAATATTGTGTGGCCGTTACAAAACAATAAAGCCGTGTCAGTGGCGCTCAAAAGTTTTATTAATTTATAGCTGTTGGCTAAGGAATGGTCAGTAAAAATAAAAGTAATGGTATACATTTACTGCGTTTTATTTTATTAATCACATACTCTTGATTTGGCTTTGGTAATTATATATGTTAAACCATTCGTTGGTTTTATTTCTCCATCATCTGGGTAATCTGACGTGTCACTATGGTTCAACATGCCACTTAGTTCTTTTTCTGCATTGTTATATGTTGCAATGGATGACCGTTTCACTATGCATTGCATTTTTGTCCAATCTGTATGATGCTTTGAATATTCTAGTTTCATCAATTTCGAAGTGACGTTTTTAATATATCATCTCAACCATCCATCCTTTTTGTCAAGCACTTGGTATGACAGATAATTTTCCTTCCCCTCTTTCTATTGTCTTCACTTTTTGAACGGCATTTCTATTTTCTGAAAACAAGAACAATTATTTAGCAATAACATTAGCATCTTTACCTACTACGTCAGAAGTAAGAGATCATTAAGTATGCGGATTTAGTATTTGTGCCAATAAGTAAAACGCTCTATAGTATTAAAATATTTACACCTATTACAGGTACTATCACAAAAAATATGTACACTATTATTAATTGATAAATTATAAAACAAACTAAGTTATTCACTTCGTTCGCATAATTGAATTGCAGAAGTGTGTAAGTGTGCAAGAGTGCGTACGACTCGCAATTTACAAGACAAAAAAAAATTCGTAAACAAAATAGAAACAATAATAATACGTGCGGTGCGTAGCGCGTGACGGGTAACAAATTCACAATATATAAAGATAATATGGTAAAGATTTGGCAACAACTGGCTAACACAAGTTTGAATAACTCCTTTCAATAATATATATATATATATATCAATATGATTGGTTAAATTTAAATGGCGCTAACAAATCCTTCGCGACAAAGCAAATTCGCGAATAAGCGACAGTCCAAATTCGCTTCATCTCTTTCACACGGCCGGGAGAGCGTAAAGTTAAACCTAGCTAAATATTCACTTTTTTTTTTTTTTTTTAGCTTATAGCGTCCCACTGCTGGGCAAAGGCCTCCCTACTCTCTTTCCACCTCTCTCTATCCAAAGCTGACAAGGACCAATCTTTATTAAAAGAGTCCAGCTCATAAAATATAAATATTCACTTAGCTAGGTTAATTGAAGTTATAGTTTTTTTTATCTTACTTTATAACATACATTTCTAAGCAACATGGCAAGTAATGGCTCTCTGATTTGACATAACAGGCAAGAATAAGTAGGATCACAAAATCAAGTGAAGTACCTAAGCTACTTGAGTACGAAATGCCCGAAATAGTTTTCTATCAATATTAGAGATCCCTAAGACGCTGTTGTATACTCTCACTTTGCTGCTTTCACCAGTCGTTAGAATAACTGAAAACCATTGTACAGCTAGCGTAAAGTTCTCAGCTGATCAATAGAATTAAATATGGCCATTGCACAGAAAAGAGAGTTTCAAGAGAATTTAGTTAGAATGATTGCTGGATAACAAATTAACGCCATTTTAATGTAAACAAGCCGATTATATATGAAAAAAATTACTGATATCTGTAAAATTTTCATGATATTTCAAAGCTATTAAAGTAAAAATACATTATTTTTTAGCTACAAATAGATATGAATGCTCATAAAATGTAATTTTTTTGTAAAAATCCATGAATAATTCGTACACCGTATTTATTTTGTATAATATTTTTAGTAAAATCATATTATTTCTGTGGCGCGTGTAATATTTGATAATAACACCTATATATATTAACAGTAAACTGGCACCCGCAGTACAATTTAGCGATAGAGATACAAAGAAACGTGAAAAATTACTTACCTTAAATTGGAAATTATATATTTGCCCACAGATTAGAGTTTGACATAACACTTGCACTGCACAAATAGTCTTTTGTTGCTATTTCTTTGTAGATTTATTAATCGCCGTAAGGAAACCATACACCATCTAGTGGCTGTCTAAGAGAATTAAAGGAGCCGGATAGTGGCCTATTGACAGCTGTCTAAGCTATTGTGCAGCCCATGTACATCTCTTACAATGCTCTGGAATGCTTTTAACAAGCTACTATAATTCTCAGCGCTGGTTAATTTGGGGCCAAATGTAGAATTATAGGGGCTGTGTAGCGGGATAGACAGCCCTTGTACAAACAGCATAACAGCGTCGAGTTTTCAAAAATTCTGTTGTCCAGTGGCTATACAGCTATTTGTGCTGCTTGGGCGTAGAGTTGTAGTCAATAGCTGACAGTAGCTCGAAATTGGATTGGCTCGTCCGGGGAGGTACCCAGCTCTTACAGAATACCAAAGTGAAGCACCAACATTATGGTGCTGATATATGTGAGTTGCCGAGGATCAAGATGAATGGCGTGCAATTGGAAAATTCTATGTGCAGAACTGGAATAGTAGGTATAGGCTAAATTATGATGATAAAATACTATTGTGGGAATTCCAAAACATACATTTACAATTGAAATAGCAGATGACGCTTTATATTGCGGTGACGGGCGGTAAACTTTATATGGCAAACCCTTTAAGTAAGCGAATACACTTAGGTGCACGTCAAATAGGTAAGGGAAAGTCAAAAACGTAAAAAGGCGTTTTACAGCAAACATCCAAATATGGGCATTTTCTTTTTTGCCCAACTATTTAATTAACAGAGAATACAATAAAAAAAAAGAATTAAAAAAAAAAACAAAATTAAAAGTCATTTATTCAAGTCAGGCTGAGAATCAGCACTTTTTTTTTTTGTAGGGCATCTCGCAGTTGGCCTTGAGAGGCCGAGACTGCTCAACCGGGCTTTCCTGGGGCTGCCATTAAGAAGTTAATCTTAACGCCTCCAGCCAGGGCTTACAAACTAAAATTTAAAAACTAAGCGACTGCACGCTGAGGGCACCCCCTGTGGGGTACGGACCTCGGCTCAGGGCGTCACTGATAGGGGGACAGCTATCACTATTGGGGACAGGCTGGATCAAATTGGCATTATTATTATTAGACGGGGAATTTAAAGCTACTGGCTCAGCTGCGGCGCGGGCTTTTGTGCGGTGTGTTCGAACTGTACTGGTGGCCCTATTGCTTTCCTGAAGGATAGAATCAGCACTTTTCGAACGTCAAAATACATGACAGGCCCCCAAATCTCCCACCATTCACCACTTCCTAGTGCTATAACTGGGAAGAAGAAGTGGCGCAACAACCTCCCAGCAACACAGCTGTCTGTTTAGTCAGATAGACTTGATTATATACATACATAGGCAAAGTTATAAACATTACGAGACACAGAACATTATTTAAATAATTAGTCATATGTCTGCTAGCTATGCCAATATACAGACAAATAAAATGAAAACTTAACTCAAGCTAGCTCTAGCTCTAGCTACTCAACAAAGAATAAAAATTTAAAAAATGTAAATAAAGCATAAAACCAAAATAAAAGCCTCCTGATATAAAGGGCGTGATAGCTTTTGATTTGTATTGCAATTTGAAACCTCCAACACACTGATATTTGTAAAATCATAGCTTAGTACAAATCCTACACTTTTACACGTGTACCCCATTTACATTGGTGGCGTGACTTAAAATAAAATTAAATTGGTGTAATCGACTAAGAATAAAATTATGCATCATGTTTGGCAAATTAGTCAGGTAGTTAGTTTACCACGTGCCAAATCAAAAGAAACACAGCTGCATGGAGAAACCCAGTACTATACTGTAGTAGGGAAAACCCCAAAGTTAACTTCGTAAGTGTGGTATTAGTTTAATAAGTTATCATTAAATCTATATCAAGCTTGTATTTTAGAGTCACCAAATAATTGGTCATTCCAAAACGTGGCTTTATGTCATTTATTTATAGCGTTAGAATAAAAAAAATATTTAAGATATTCATGACGTACCTACTGTTAAAACTTATATATGACGCGCTATCATGGAATACAATAACGTCATTTTTTCCAGTGTTGCATTTAAATAACAAAAATATTACCTGTTTTGTGGTTTTTGTAAAAAATGTTTTAACATTTGTGACGTACTTTTTAAACGTTCAAAGCATTTGTGACGTGATATTTAAATATTTAGCATCGCATTTGAATAATGTATTTTTCGCTCCTTTTTTGTTTAGTTAAATTGGTATGTTAATTGCTTCTTTTATTGGAGGTTCTATTATTGATCTATATGTATCATTTTATGTACCTATGTTCATCTATAATTTCATCAAATTATGGACTGATTTTCAATATTTTGTTTTGACTGATCGGATTTTTTTTGGTTGGGAAGTCATCAAATAACTTTTCCCGCTCTGGGTGGAGCGGGTGGGCGTGTCAGACTTTTATTGACTAAAACCCACCCATGTTACTTCAGTTGCCTGTGTGCCAGGGGCCACGGTATCTCTTTCAAACAACTTGCATCCCCGGCAGGCATCGGCCCTTGCGGATCGCACCAGTTGATGCTGACATCGCTTTGAGGCGCGCGTGGAACACAACGCGCCATTGACCCGGGCTTGGTCCTTACCGGACAGCGAGCTACCTATTACTCACCGTCCGTAAGCCCGTACCTACGGTGGCCGGGAATCAGCCTGGGATTCCCGACGCCCAGGGCGTCTCCTACGGCTGCTAAGGCCGTCAGGGCGCATATACTGCCTATCCCTCACATGCGCCGCCTCCCTCTTCGCGAGCATTACTGCTTCGCAGAAGGAGGCGATGGCTACCCATGCATTCTCGCTCCGTACCATGGCCTGAACTAGGACCGGACGCGAGAGATCGCCGCTGCCGATCGCGTCCACGAGGACACAGCGGTGCTCCGCCCAAGCCGGGGAGACCTCCATCGTCTGCTCCATCGTGTCCTCAAGGCGATCTACTCAGAGGATGACTGAACGGGTTGTTATACTCTGGAGGTAGTCCAGTATTTTGATCAGGTTCTGAGTGGTTTTTCAGTAATTTGCTTCGATATTACAAATAATTATAATCCACTTTGTGAATTTTGACGATGCTATTTTAAGATCCTGTTGTTTCCACAGTAAGTAGTGCTATACGAAATTGTGTGGGCAAAGTAACTACAACAAAATCTTAAAAAAAAAACGATATTTTCCACTTTGAGTTTGAGTGAAGTTTTTATCTAAAATGATGCTTTGTGGGTCATGTCATGAACAGATAGTAATAATTGTCTTACAAAAACATTTAGGCACGCGAAATTATTTATACGTGATGTGCGACTTTACAATATTCAGACTTTGAGTTTGTTTTGGCATTACTTCACTGGGACCAGTCAGCTAGGAAATACCGCCGACATCTAGTTTAAAAATATTAACCAACAAAATATTGACGTGTAAGTGTCTTATAAAATATCTACTTACATTAATAAACATTTTATTTCATTTAACCTTTCATCAATTGCTAAATTGACATAATTATCAGGCCATATATGTTAACAAGATAGCAACAATCCACAATTTATGTGTGTGATTACCTACGTTTTTTGATTAAGATCTTAATCAACAAACGTAGGTAACCAACTAGGAAAAAGTGGTTTTTTAACTATCCTAGAACCATCATTTATCGAGGCCTATATGAGACTTATATCCGCATATAAGTCTCGAAAAGGGCCCACTTTATAAGACTACTTTTACTTTTAACGTATTTATAATTTTATATTAGACCGCTGAAATAACATATACGCCTATATTGCTCCTTTAATTGTGTTACGTCAATGCAATTACTCCTGTAAATATAAATATATAAGTAAGTTATAGTAAAAAAGGAGATTAATACGCGCCTAGAAATGCTTCTATAATATATTGTCAACAGTCGAAGTGAGTGTATCGCTTGTTGTGCTCTGTAAAAAAATATTTTTAACAGCAGTATATAGGTATATAAATCAGAATTTATTAATGTCAACCTTAGTAGAAACACAAAATCTTATTGTTGTCAAATTATTAGTCTTATAGCTTATTCGTAGGGGAATGTGAATTTTCTGTGAAATCTATCATGGTTTTGATATAAAAATTAAAGTGCCTCTTGAAAGCTTATTTACATTTTAGTATTAATTAATATTAAATACATATTATTAAGGCAACTGCCATTTTCTTGGTGAGCATTTCCAAGTATGACATAGTGCTAAAATAAGTATTTTTATCATTTCCAAGTGTGACATAGTACCAATATAAGTATATTGGTTCTATATTGGGTTATCTCAAAACCGAAAAAGATTCGCCATTGTTACCGATTAGGGTTCCGCAATGCTTAGGTGAAAATCGATTGATATTTATAGAGAAGTAAGTTAAAGGAATATTTTAAGGGTTTGTTCTACGTGCTAGGTTAAACATTGTTTTTATTTGACGTAATTATATAACGGGTTGCCGACGATTTAAACAAGACTATGTTCCTGGATATCGATCGATTTTTAACCAAAAAAGTTTTCTGATCTTTAAAGAAATCTTTAAAGTAATCCATCAACATTTATGTTTAGAGAAATCACATTTGGTAAACAAGGAACATTGTTATAATTTTTTTCAAACCTTCGTGCCCATAGTGTCCTGGGGCTGAAATACTGATGTGTAGGTTTTCTCTATTGGTATCTAGTAATGTTCGTGCGTCTTTAGGCAAAACATTGTTTATTCTCTTATCTAAAATTTCAAGTAAAGAGTTCAATGCAGCATGAGAAATATTGAAATCTAAAGCCCAGTTTTTAATAGAATAACGCAGTCCTAAATTTTTGTTATAATCCGAAAGTTCTTCCTGATTGTCACTTTCAATATCGCTCAAAGATTTGGTATTTTCGTAGTCCGAACCTCTTCCATCTAAAGTAGTACTACAATTATCTTGTCCGGAATCCTCGCCAGAATTCGCGATACGGTCTTCACCAGTTAAATTAAAAAAAATCGTTGCTCACTGCGGTTAACATTTCTTTATGTTTTTTTTTTATCTTATCTTTTATAAGATCCACTTTTTTTAAACCGCTTCCACTTATTTAAATCCATTTTCAATATTTGTAGACAAAAACAGTTGTAATCAAAATGGCTGATGTTAAATCCTACAATAGAATTTGCAAAACTATATAAAACGTGTTTTCGCCTGTACTGGTCGTTACAAGCAAAAGTGGCTTCTTAAGAGTTTTAACCAGGATTGTTTGAGATTATTTAGACAACAACACTACTGTGGAATGCTTAAATAAATATGTCTAGGTTTAAAACGGCATACGATAAATCGATATAGAGAACACTTTATCCTACCGAGAGCTGTTATAATCTTGGTGATTTATTATTTTTAAAACGTGACATGAAATTCATTTAACACTTACTTTTAAGTTTATGTAAAACCAAGCCAGATACATTAATGATTTACAGTAATTTAACTTTAATTTACTTATATTGGTCATAAAATTTTAGCTTATATGAGGTTATAAGTAAAAATAACAAGAGTAATTGCTCCTCAGTGCATATCTTCCTGGTACATGCTCCTACAGGAGTATTAAGATTTAAATGGTCAGCAGATGTTATCATATAGGTGCATATAAGTCTGAGTTACCGGAGTAATTACTCCTGAGTGCAATTACTCTTATTTCATGCTTTTATAGGAGTCTTGATCCTATATTTGTCTGGAAATATGATCCCATAAACCGATATAAGTACAAATATTAGGATTAAACGTACTTGAGTAAAAACAGCATGTATTTATGCTGTTAAAAGCGCAGTAGCGGCCACCAAAACTATCATTGGAGTTTTATAAGTCCACGTAGCATTATAAAATCGCATTCCAGGATTATTTTGCTTGTTGGAGGCTCTTGGGTAAATAACTACAGCCGCACAGGTAGATCTCATGGCTCAGCAAAGCTCGCCGACGCCAGGCGCCTAGCCTTTTCCCAACTATGTTTGGGTCGGCTTCCAGTCCAGTCGGATGCAGCTGAATACCAGTATTTTACATGGAGCTACTGCCTATCTGACCTCCACAACCCAGTTACTGAGTAATATGATACCCCTTGGCAAGACTGGATGTCAGACTTTTGCCCATTTGGGTACCCGTAACGAACAGCGTTCGTTCAAAATAATTACGAGTTACTAATAAATAGTTACTAGTCACTAATGAAGCCATCACTAGTCTATATAGTCATCACTAATCAGCCATATTATCAACGACGCACCTCATCCTTTATAAAAAACAATAGTTTTTTGAACTTTTAAAGACTTTCTTAAAAAATATTTTAAATAAACATCATTTATAATCATTTTGCCAAAGTTTGTTCAAGTTACTAAGTGCAAATGTGTGCCTGACCCTTCGGGTAATTCAAGCGTGATGTTATGTTTATTACTTTACTAGCTGCTGTAAATTGCAGTTTACTGAATGTTTTGTTTTTCGCTTATTTTATTTTATTTCTATCGGTAAATGCCCACTGCCCGCTCTGTCTTACTTGCTCTCTCATTTTTCTCAGTGTTTTATTTACATTTTGCCTAGAATCTGACGTACACAAACGGCAGTGCAGTATTGTGCACTTCCTCTTATGTGCGTCAAATGTTCCGTCGGATTTTATGGACTTTAGGTATTCCTAAGTCAGGGTTATCCCCTAAGCGTCAATCTCACCTTTAAGAGGTGTGTCAGTAGGGTACAGTCATCATAGGTAAATTGATGAATATACAAGAGTGTTTTATGCATATGCAGACAATAAAAACAAATGGCATGCTAATTATTATAATTTAAACATAGTATGGTAAAGGAGATCAATAAAAGATTGCTTGTGGACCCTTAGGTATGCTTTGCATTCAGCATTAGCTACACACGTACATAAAACTAGTGTAAAAAATATGCTTCACGAAGTCGAAGGTCACTTGTTCTTTCAGTTATATCTAATTCCTTTTTTTTGTACTGGACTACGGTTCAGTACAAAAAAGGAAGTTTTTCAGGTATGCCTGAGAAACTATTAGTTGCTGATACATTGAAGGTCAAAGCTCCAACGATTGTGAGGAAATTGGTTGTGGTATGGGCATGTGATGCGGAGGAATACGTTTTGAGTATGAATATCGATGGCTATAAGAGTAGGGGGAGGCCAAAGAAACGATGGATGGACTGTGTGAGTGATGTATGGAAGACAAAGACATGTTGCGCCGACCCTACATACATTGGGTGGTACAAGGGTGGAGAATGATGGAAGCTTCTACTTTTGTTGTTATTTTCTCCGAAAACCAGTTTTTAATGTTTTACTTAACTTTAAATACTCTACAAATAAGCACAATGTTTTGCGTGCGTTATATTGCGCACTAGCGTAAACAGCTAATTTTTATACCAAAATTCAAAGTTGTTTCCCAGCATATATTATTGCACAAGTTACTTACTTTGATGTACAGAATGCGTAGATAACTGCATCGCGAAGGGTATTAAGTAACGTGACAGATTTTTGTGACAAAAAGAAAAGTGGACAACAAAAGTCTTTAGGTATTGTAGGTACCTATTTTTTAAAGCAACAAACCGTTTGCTCTTTGAAACTACACAGTAAATAATACCTACTAATCTATACTTATCTTTTTGATTTGTGCGTTGTGCTATATTAGACTTTTAGTTCCAATCTTTTTAAAGTTACAATTTCACTACTGTTGAGCATGAGGTCCTGGGTATAATTAGGTTTTATAACTGAAATTTCTCAGTAGCAGCCCGGAGTCTGGATTTGTGCCCGGTTGATGGTAATAGGCTCGCCCCCTTTTACACGGGACTTTAACATAATCGGCGGAATGTGGGTGTACCATAGGCACACTTCTGTCCATCCCTTAGGTAAGCAAGGCGTGATGTTATGTTTTGTATTTCTCTTGGGATCTCATCACACCCAATCTTACCAATGGGTATCGCATTACCCAGTAACTGGGTTATGGAGGACAGAGAGGCAGTCACTCTATGTAAAATACTGGTATTCAGTTGCATCCGGTTAGACTGGAAGCCGACCTTAGCAAAGTTGGGAAAAAGAAAGGCAGATGATGATAATCTCATCACAACTTGAATCTGTACCAGATTCGTCTAAAACACACGTAAGTCTTAAGCAATTAATCGTGGGCGAAGTGACGAGACGAGATTGATTCACTTAAACATGACGTCCATCATTATGACGTGAACACGCGTCATACAGTCATACAGACACCGTTAACTTCTGCACCCTGATTGTAGTAAGCCTCGGTCGCCATGCACGCTTGCATGTTGCACGTGCTATGAATAATGCAACGTTGTGTACTTACAGAGAAGGTTAACGACTATAAAGTCAGCTGTGAATGACGTGTACTCACGTTCTGCGGTTTAAACACGTGCTGTAAAGCAACGTTGCCATGGGCACAAATAACAACGTGCATGTCGAGCGGCGATTCGAGATTTATAGGAAGAAGATGAGCAGTAATGTGAACTTGTCTGCGAAACTCTTAAATGTCACCAGTTCATTTGGTATGCGGCGTGATAAGGCTTATTGCTCTTTCGACCCTTAATAACAATTGTATTTGAGATTTCAAAACAAGACATTAGTGGAAAGTGATATAATACAACATTTTGCTCGCAGCTACGCCCGCGTGGATGTCGGAAATTAACGCAAGTGCAACGCACCGGGATAAAAAGTGTCCAGTTTTACAACAGGACACTTTTTATCCCAGGTTATTGTCTACCTATGTACCTAATTTCATCGAAATCCGTTCAGCCGGTTAAACTTAAAATAACAAGCAGACAGAATTAATTTCGCATTTATATTATTAATAATACCACCAAAGAATTGAAGCTCCAAAAATTTGTGTCAACTACAATGGCAACGGAATAGAAGAAGTAAAAGTTAGTGTATTTTTAGGTATTCATATTGACAATTACCTTAATTTGGAAAGCTCATATAGAACAGCTACGTAAAAAAAACTGCCTATGCACTTTTTCAGTTGCCTTATCTTGGCCTAATAGCCTCACTTCTACTATACGGAATTATTTTTACACCATATTTGTACGCCTCCTGGCATAACATAGCGCTCTGTTTTATCAAACATAAGATCTGTATTTTAATAAATTAATAATCTGATTGTTATTGCACTTTCCTATGAAACAGCAGTTTTATTTTTATTTTTAATCCCATATGCCCTGTACTTATAGAATGGATTTTCGTAAACAGCAGGCTATGTTTAATATAAATAATGACAACTTGTAGCAGAATTATCGATGCATGCACTACTCGTATATACTCGTATACCTATTAACGATGCATGCACTATATACTCGTATACCTATTAACAGAAAGGCAAACTGTAGTTCTGTCCCGATTCAACGGCTTTAGAATGAAGGTGGAAATAACCTGCTAATCTAACTATTGAATGGCGACTAGCTTGCCACATACCTGCACACTAAATTGATCCGGCGAGATTTGGTTTTATGACACCATAACATGTCACACGTAACTTCGCCCTTAATTAGGCCCCCACAGAGGGCCTTTTATACTTCCAATTAGGTAAATAACACTATTTGTTTACCTTTTATTACAATTATTGTAATTATTAACGCTTAGTAATAAAACCACCTTGTAAGGTAAAAAACAAACTCGTGCGCATTCGAAAGTTTTTGTGACGAGAATCTGCTTTACATAGACGTCATGTGATTTTGTATAAATTAGTAGATAATAACACAAGTTGCCAATTTCAAATGCTATTTTGACATAACTTACTTGTTTTAGGTTTATTATATGCTTGAACAAGCGTTGGCTTAAAACGCTAAAAAGATGAGAGGCGGCAATGATATTATTTTATATTAACGCCTGTTCGAGCGTAAGACACGTCATAGATAATATAGTATATTAGCCTGTGCCCGCGACTTTGTCCGCGAAATAACCTATACTTACTTCGTTTTCGCTTAGCGTTCTTTATGAAGTATAAAAGGAAGTAGTCATAAAGACTATTTTCTCTTTTTGCTCGGCTCCAAAGGGTCGTAGCGTGATATTAAATGGCAAAAAAATGCAAAAAGATGTTTCCAAATCCGACTGGTAGTTCCAGAGATTAGCGCGTTCAACAACAAAAATGGCAGCTTTATTATGTTAAGTATATTGATTATAAGAGTATCTACATAATAGAAGTTCTTATATCTGCACCCGAATTGCGTAACGCATGATCTATCATAATCTGAATCATTTTGAAACAGATTGCTAATCCATTGCTTCATATGTTCGAAAAATGTGTCTGCTCAACAACGTAAATAACGCAATGAATATTTTTGAACTGTCAAAACTAAACAGATTATGATTGATCGTGTGTAACGCAATTAGGCTGCAAGTCATACACGCACGCCGCGCGAGTACCATGCACCTGAACTTTCCGAAAAACATCACCAATAAGATAATATATCTCCTCCGAGGGCGTTTCCACACCATACTTCCATCCAATAATTACACTATAGTACGCATTTAAGGAGTGTTAGACCAATAGCCAGGTGGGTCAATCACCTACAAAAGATCGCGGGGAAGACCTGGATGAGACTCGCAGAAACCAGAGAAGCATGACACAACGGGAGGAGCCATATGCTCAGCAGACATTTCTCAGACAGTCAGTACACTTGATAAACTAATCACACTTTTTATCACTGATGTGTGTAAAGCAGCGTTATGTAGGTACTTTCATTTTTGTTTCGTGTCTAGCCGTCAACTGCCGTGACGAGAATCTGAAGTTAGAAATCATCATACAGCCTTCAGAGACGGCTTGTGAATATCAAATTGTGCTTATAAATATTTTAAAAGACCGGTATTGTTTATGATGTGGTTACGGCACAAAAGTTGACCCATCTTAAAACGTGGATGCCATACGAAGTTGTAGCTTGTTTGTTTGTGTTTTAGGTAGCTACGCGTAGTTACAATGGCATGCAACCTTCTTGCATACCGTTGTGCAATAAACGGATGGGTTTCTCCCGGCGTTATAGGTAGAAAGTGGATGATTATTTTGCCTATTAAAAATATACATTATACAGTAATTATCAAACTATTGCTAAGCGGAGCTATTAAGGTCCGGGGCAACATGAACGTCCACGGTCGCACGGACGTAAAAATATCCTGGCAGGATTTTGTTGCGCACTGGGTCATCAACAGTTGAAAATCGTACAGTATTTTTTCAACGCACTGGAATGCAATGCGTGGCTTCTCAATGCCTGATTCAACACTGTCAGTTGAAAATCCAGTGCGTGATAAGTCTCGCGGCGAGATATTGTCGTGGTTTTGTGAGTGGCCAGTACTTTGATGACACACAAATTCGGATTTTTGCACATAAAGGCTTACATCACTCAGGTCCAATGCCAATCACCAACGACCTTGAGAAAAACCCACTATAAAGATATAAAGATCTAAGGATTGCGTCAAAACTGCGATAAACTGTAAATAAATACCCAGTCTTCACCTTCACTTACAAACCGGTTTTAAACTTGTTACCTACTCTTAGCAGCATCGTATATTGACGTAACAAACCGGTTTTAAACTTGTTACCTACTCTTAGCAGCATCGTATATTGACGTAACAAACCGGTTTTAAACTTGTTACCTACTCTTAGCAGCATCGTATATTGACGTAACAAACCGGTTTTAAACTTGTTACCTACTCTTAGCAGCATCGTATATTGACGTAACAAAGATGCTTCTTAGGCATCTGTCCCACCACCGACGAGGAAGCGACAAGCTATCAACGATTTTCTCGCTCAAGAAACGTACAAAAGGTCGGCGTTCCCTTGTAAGTAAAAGACGTACCTACACATATACATATAAACAGTAGTTGATAGCTGACTATTCACACTGCCAGTGAGTACTCGTTTGTCGTAGTGACAAGAGCTATCTAAGAGAGTTCTCGCTCTCGCTGCGAGACTCACACTTGATACATCCGCATACCAGCGAGTGCTCGTCACCACTGAGCACTCGCTGCTCAGTGCTCGCCAACTCGTTTTTAGTTGCTATAGCTCTCGTTAATCGCCAGCGGTGGGGTGAGACAGGTGCCTTAAGCATACAGTTACATTTTGACGTCATAATAGACGTCACACATATAAGATAATACGTCCACCATATTTATCAAGTCAATCGTTAACGCTGAGAAAACCAGATATGTAGAAATAACTTCACGCAACAACCTTATGAATGTGACCTGGGGAAACCCAGAGTGAGTAATCAAATACGCCTTTAAAGGTGTGAATAAATTATGAAGAGACGACGCTGTTTGTAGCTATATGAAGAGTAATCTCGGAGAAAGCTGTACAAATTACCAACATTCTTGGACAAGTTTTCCCAAACGGTCACAGGTTATGTTTAATTCTACATAAACTGAGGGTGAGTAGTCAGACCCGTGATACTGTTTGCATGACTTGCAATGCAGGTTTTTGGGGACGGAAATCACTATATGTGCTAATCTAGGGCAGATTCTACTTTTGCCTCTATAAAAAATTCAAATCCTTTCAGAAAAACTCCCCTATCTCGCCGTAGTAGTAGGTTATAATGATTTCTGGGTATTTGTTCTCCCTAATGTGTAACCCACTTACAATTTCCATCATTTTGAATGGAAAATGATGATTATTCACTGCTTATTGTTATTGTTATGGAGAAAAAAACAACGGAAAGCACGACCGAATGGGAATTTATTCATATAGGTATATTATGCATCAAAAAATGTTTAACAGGCGATTTTTTTCCAAAATAACAACGGAAATAATGTTGTTAAATAAATTGTCAAATTGAAAGTGATTTTCATGGTGACTGTTCCGCAATTAGGCTGCTGAACCTACACTAATGTTTTCATGAGTCTAAAATAGTATTCAAGCATCTTATTCGGCCAAACTTCTGCTAGTTTAAAAGCCGAATAAAATACTTGAATACTTTTAACACGACGGAACATTTTTGAGCAGTTATGTTCTTACCTAAGTATTTTGAGCAGTTTTGTTCTTACCTAAGTATTTTGAGCAGTTATGTTCTTACCTAAGTATTTTCCAAGACACAATTGCTTTCTACCTTGTTTATTCTTTTAAAATTTTAGGCAAAATCAATCAAGTCACTATCGGTAGTTGTATATAATTTGGATACGTACAGTCCTACTACTATATCTATATAAACGTCAATGTAGAAATAATGAAATCAATTATAGAGCACTAGCTGTTGCACGCGACTTCGTTTGCGATCCAGAATGAATAGTAGACTATGTTCTTAATTAGGTCATGGTCTACCTGTGTGCCAAATTTCATCCAAATACGTTCAGCCAGTTTAACGTGAAAGCATAACAAATCAACAAACTTACTTTCTCATTACAATATTAGTTTTCATAACAATCACTGCATGGTACGTCGTATCCGGCAGATGCCTACTTGGTGTTGCCAGCAGTCGTTGACATTATATTATTCCAGGGCAAGTATTTCTGGATTAACTAGTACCTATAGAAAACAACCTATTTCCATTATAATAAGCATCACAATTGTAGGTTAAATGTTATTACGAAACCAACGTCACTAAAATTACAATGAAAGGGAAGTCGGTAAACCTTGTGTGCCCAAGTTCCTGTATAAATGCGGTTTTACGATGAATTCAACACGTCAACTGTTTTCATAACGGTCATAATTACGAAACCACATTGTTTTATATACTACTTTCATATTTCCCGCTTGGCTCTGAGGTATCCCGTAGGTATGACCGCTGTTTTGTTCTCATAATGTACCTATAACCTTCAAACCCCACCAGATACCTATTCGGTTGTCTGGAAATCTTTTGTTTTTGTTTACCCATACTGTGTCCCACTGCTGGGCAAAGGCTTTCCCTTTCGCCTTCCCAACCTCGCTGTCTTGCTGCCTTGTGTGATCTCTGGCCATGTTGGCCTGCATACATTGCCCGATCGTCCCGCCACCTTTGTCGTGGTCTACTTTGGGAGGACCCTCAGGCGTCCAGTGAGTCATCATCGTCATTTCCTTCTGGAATCCCCCACTACTGGCCTCCCCTCTTTTCTGCCCAGTTCCGCGTGCCCTTCACCAGGTGTTTCCCGCGACTTTGACAATATAATCAACCCAACGCGCTTTTGGATGGTTCTGGTTTCTTTTGATCCTTAATAAAAAAACCCAGTCTTATTTATTTTATTGTCTTCATAATTTTGTGAGTTCAAAGGTTTAACGGCTACGCGTAGTCTATACGCGTAGTCAGTCACGAAACTGTTTTGTAAGTAAACCTAATTTTAACGACCATCATGACCATTATAATATAATGCTAGCTGAAAAAACTACGATTGCTATTACTCCGATCGAAATCTAATCTTAACTTAACCTTAAGTCAAGTTTAACCTTACTTGTTAAACTTGACCCATTCAGTGAACTGTCGAACATATTGACATAATAACCATGCTTGGCAAACGGTTTTGTATTTTTCTGATATAGCCAATTTAACCTAAGAACATTTAGACACTCAGAAGAAAAAGAGCATTGAGAGCTCTTCTTTGCATAGAGCATACAGCTTAGCTAAGTCATAATCAGCCTATAATGTGTCCACTGCTAGGACTCAGGCCTTCCCTCGGTGAGAGCGAGCGGCTCATACATGACGCCGCGTGCGCGCGTGCCCGGCGCGGGTTGGTGGATGTCACATGTCCTCAAATTTTTGGTTTTTGGACATGCCAGATTCCTCACGATGTTTTCCTTCAACGTTTTTCAAGCAGTGCTGATGAAATTATTTGCACAATTAAAGTGCCTGTCAGGGCTCCAATGCTCGATCTACAACTCGTAAGTTGCGGCTGTCACCACTTGGCTACCACTGCTCAGTAGCTAGCTAAGTAGCTATGCCAAGTACGTAGGTCCGGTACACCCTGAACTACACCTTGACACATATGCATAGAAGTGTGCTATCACTTTTACTTGAGCGAAGGATTAGCCTTAAAAAGGGTTCTGAGGGTTTGTTTTCTCGTAAATACCATATAATGCACTCAAGGGATGATAAGAATATAAGTAAGTACAACATCTTCCAACGTTTAACAGTGTTCTTAACGTGCTTTTTGAGGACCATGAATCATGCATGATTGCAGGGAGTTCCTATGACTCAATCGAAAAAATTTTGGTTAGATGTAGGAGGTCCGGTTAATTTGATTATCATAATTATCACTGATTTAATGTTGGACTGCTGACGTTTACAGACGTCACGTTTTGTGGTCTATTGCGCAGAAAACTGCTTTAATACGTCATTGACGAGTTGTTTTCGAAAAGATAAAAAATAAAACTTAATAAGCATCCTAAAGCGTCCAAAACGTGCCATTTCCTCGAGGTAAAAGTCGTAAATTGTAAACTTATTTTTTCCCACATAATATATGTATATCGACACTTCACAAAAAATTGACGCTTTTAAGATGACTATTGCGCGCAGGTCTTGACAAAACAGGATGTCTTAAGACGTCAGCACCAGCTTGATACTACAATAGAGCTGAAGAGTTTGTTTGTTTGAACGCGCTAATCACTGAAACTACTAAGTTGGATTTGGATCTTAAAATTCTTTCGCAATTACATGCCACAGTAAATAATAAACCAATTAATAATTAAATAATGTATGTCTTCTGACACGTCTCCGGATGACAGCGATATGGACGAGTACTTCAACGCCTTATCGTCCTTTTGTTTGTGTTTTAGAACGAAGTTCCTCATAGTTCCTGTTTTATACACACCACATTTGGCGAATGAGAGCTAGATCGAAAAAATCTAGCATTTTGGCCGTCACGACACTTTTGTTTTTCATTTTGCTACTCTCACACTTTGTTTTTTTTTTATTGAGCTTGTGATTTATACAGCTACAAGAACTTCGTTCCGTCCGGGTGTTACGACAAATGCTCTCGAGTTTTTTGTACGGTACGTTAGTAATTTAATTTAATACCTAATATGAATAGTTAGTTGTGTAATAATTGTAGGTACGAGTGTATAGATAAGCAATTAAATGTTAATAAAAAATACCAATGATCGACAGAAAAATATTCACCAAAAACAAAACCGGCGTCCATAAACATCACATCATTTCACATACAAGTTTGGGAGTCAGTGACCACAACAGGGTCAAGGTTGCGCAACCAGTCAACCGACTTTCGGCCAATAAGATCACGTAACTGGACAATAACCGTTTAGCAACCGTAACCTGCTTTGAATAAAGAATCAATGACGACCTTGCTGCAAGGTATAAAAACTGGTTTATGAAAACATCGAGCTTGTTTTGCTGATGCAAAAAGTAATCTAGATTCGCGAATTATGAAATGATCTGTGTTAATTTATATTAACAAGAGTGACTCACCCCGGCACGGGTGTGCAGTGTATATGACGGAGGTTGTATAACTACAAAAGGTCGCCCCGCAGCATGGAAGGCAACGGGACATGCCGGCCGACCGCCCGTTTCGCTGAGCCGACGACGTAGCGGCCAAAAAGTAGGTTGCGGTGAGGTGCATCGGAACTGAGGCGGGCTGCGATGTCGAATGGGAGGCATCGCGGCTAAGGGTTACAGGTTGCGGCGGAGGAGGAGTGCCGGGACTTTTGAGTAGCGCTCTTCCCTTCCGTGGCCTGGACGGGGCCGCCACCGTTTGATGGCGGACGCGGTGGGGCCGCAGGGGAAGAGAAGTATCGGTATAGCGTTGGCCGTTCTCCCTATCCCCTGCGGCCGAAAAGTGGTGGGCGGCGGGGCCACTGCGCCGACCCGTCGCAGGGGACCAAGGGTGCCAGACACAGGGTCATCTGGGGCCCGAACTGGTGGGGTCCGCAAGGGCCGATGCCTGCCAGGGGTGCGGGTTGTTCGAAAGAGCTACCGTCGCCCCTGGCACACAGGCAACTGAGGGAACACGGGTGGGTTTTAGTCAGTAAAAGTCTGACACGCCCTCCTGCTCCACCCAGAGCGGGAGAAGTTATTTGATGATTTCCCACCCTCAAAAAAAGGACCATTTTGATCTTCTTTAAATGCAAAACATATTTAACGTATTTAAATGGATGAGGATTAAACTGTATTGTAAATAGCTTCGTAAATAACACATTTTTTTTACTAATAGATATGTAAAAGAGGGTCTGTCGGTCAGGTATACGCTGAGGGCATACAATGCCCTGCGTGTCCAGTATAATGATGCTGATAGGTCTACCACGCTTTTGTAGCGCTTCTGGGATGTTCACCGAAGTCAGGGTTGATGGTTTTCATGCCATTATGCGGAAACTCTGCGCTTCTATTCTCGGTGGAAAACGTGCTAGCTCCCACAGTATCCTGAGTGTATTGTGTGATAGGTGGGACAGCCCCATGCTGGCTTACTGGGTGCGGCTGCACACGTAGGTGTCAGTCGTTGCAATTTTGTATTTAGAATTTTACTAACATTATGCTAAGACTTTTATTAACGTATGGATTTTGATCTGAAATAAATATTTATTATTTATGAGATAAAAATGGTTTCTGTGGGTTATACTTCGAAGAAGGATTGCATTACATTTTGCTTGCTGACCATAGTTTTGTCATTGTTATTAGTAATTAACTGTTTATTTATTTTACTCCGAAGGTCCTAGCTTAACATTTATTACTTAAAGTTAAATCTAAATGAACATAATGCAGCATTGCATATGTAAGCAGGCATACCTTTTATGCCTGGAGGCTTTTATGTGGGTATTGAGTTTTGTTTACGTTAATTGTTGTTTTTATTTTCTATTATTTATATCTGTTTGAGTTTAATTACTAACTTTTGTTGGTATATTGACGTGTGGTAGCGTTAAGCTCACTTCACCAAAGTTTTCACGGTGAGATTTTTACAGAATAGACCGACTCACGTTATACACGCAAGATGGTTGCAAGTGCTACGTCTAGACACGTCAATGACAAAATCTTGTAACTTGCAAGAGTGATTGCTTACATTCGTAAATGTATGTATAAATGTGTGCAAACAGAAATTAATCTAACCGTCAATTGCATCACATTCACAATATCGTGATCTTCTAGATAGTGAAGCACTGCATTATGTAACCGGCTCTTAATCGCATACTAGAGGAAATTAACGGAGCGCTGATCGAGGATGAATGTAACGGATTGTTAACTAGGTTTAAGCGACGTTCTAAGTGAGTAGTCGTATTATCGCACTATCGGATTTTAAATTGGCGATAGTATGTAAATGCAAAATGAGCCTTTATAAGAGTTTCAATTAATTTGTTTTGACGAAACGCACAGCTAAGAAAAAAGAAACTTAACAACTCTCAAATGACGTTGAACAAAAACTTCAAAGTCAAAGTCAAAGTCAAAGCATTTATTTCAAATAGGCACTTAAAAGGCACTTTTGAACGTCAACATTTACATTAAAATAGAATTGATTCTAGTCGCCCCTTCCAAAATGTAGTTTCGTATGGAGAAGAATGGGCAAGAAACTCCACCGTTACTCTTTTAAAATGTTTCAAGTACAATATTTACATTCATTATATGATTATGTGTGAAAACGATGCACCCAGAATAAAATTACCATACCAAAATGGGTAAAAAGAATCAAATTGAAGCAATCAGATAAATTAATTCTGTGATAGATACATGGTGTTCACACATTTACAAACATTGTAAAAGTAAGCATAGGTATGATTTTCCTACAATATTAACAAGTAATGAGTCAGTGTGTGAGTTAAAATAATTACTGAGTGTAAATCAATGTCATAAATATAATTAATTATATGTACAATTCAATTAGCAACCAGTTTGATTTTGTCTAGACTCTAGATTGTCCTATGGAGCAGGACCAGCATGTTTCCAAGCATTCTTATCTTCGATATAATCCTCTAATTTGTAATACGCTAGTTTACAAAGTTTACTTTTAATGTGAGCTTTAAATTTCCTTTCATTTAATTGCAATATATCACAAGGTATTTTGTTGTAACATTTAACACAGTACCCCATAAAAGATGTATGTACTTTAGCTAATCTGAAAAATGGTTGATCTATTTTGTCTTTGTTTCTAGTATTAAAATTATGTCTATCACTTATTTTATTAAAAAGATGTAGATTTTTTCTTACATACATAATATTTTCATAAATGAATTGGCAAGGTACCGTCATAATATTAATCCTTTTAAACAGTTCCCTGAGGGATTCGCGGCGACGTAGATTATAAATGGCTCTGACAGCTCTCTTTTGCAAAATAAAGATGGATTCAATGTCAGCGGCCCGACCCCACAGTAAAATGCCATACGACATAATGCTGTGGAAGTAGCTAAAATAGACCAATCGCGCGGTTTCTACATCTGTTAACTGTCTGATCTTTCTAACAGCATAAGCGGCCGAGCTTAGCCGCCCCGCAAGAGATGTTATATGAGCTCCCCATTGTAATTTCTCATCTAGCGTGATTCCCAGGAACACCGTTTGATTAACAAATTCCAGTTTTTCTCCATTCAATATGATGTCACATTCGCTACTTCTAACATTTGGTAATTTAAATCTAATGCATTTGGTTTTTGTGCCATTTAGTACCAAATTATTTACCGTAAACCAATCTTGGACCTGAAGAATAGAGTTATTAACGTCGTCAAGATTTTGTGAACGTTGGTCTATTTTAAATATCAATGATGTGTCATCTGCAAATAACACAAACGGGTTTAAAACGTCTGAAATCAACAAGCAAAACTCTGAACGGGAAGAGTTCAGAGTTTTGACGATTTAAAGTCTATAACTACTTCGGTCCCTTTTTTAAATAAAAGATAGTCTGAGGTACTTTCTTGGGTCGTCAATATGGATTCGAAACACAACAGGATACGTCATTACAATAACTAAGGGCAGAGAACGGTCTTTAGGCCCTAATGATCTTAACTATTGTGAAAATTGATCGATAATACTTGATTGCATCACATTGTTCGTACGATCGCTCTTCATTCAGGACTAGACCTTACCCACCCTAGTTATACACACAAATATTGGGTTTTTTTTTTGCGTGGGAAATCGTCAAATAACTTCTCCCGCTCTGGGTGGAGCGGGAGGTATCAGACTTTTACTGACTAAAACCCACCCGTGTTCCCTCAGTTGCCTGTGTGCTAGGGGCCGCGGTATCTCTTTCGAACAACCCGCACCCCTAGCAGGCATCGGCCCTTGCGGACCCCTTCATTTGGTGCTGACATCTCTTTGAGGCGCGCGTGGAACACAACGCGCCGTCGACCCGGGCTTGGTCCTTACCGGACAGCGAGCTACCCATTACTCGCCGTCCGCAAGCCCGCGCCTACGGTGGCCGGGAATCAGCCTGGGATTCCCGACGCCCAGGGCGTCTCCCGCGGCGACTACGGCCGTGAGGGCGCATATACTGCCTCTCCATCACGTGCGCCGCCTCCCTCTTCGCGAGCATTACTGCTTCGCAGAAGGAGGTGACGGCTAACCATTCACTCTCGCTCCGTACCATGGCCTGAACCAGGGCCGGACGCGAGAGATCAACGCCGCCGATTGGCTCCACGAGGACACAACGGTGCTCCGCCCAAGCCGGGCAGACCGCCACCGTATGCTCCACCGTGTCCTCAGGGCGATCTTCTCAATGGAAACACCCGGGCGTTTCCTCCCGCCTTATGCGAAACAGGAACCTCCCGAAACAACCGTGTCCGGTGAGGACCTGCGTCAGGCGGAAGGTGAGGACGCCATGCCGCCTCTCAAGCCACTCCTCAAAGAGGGGACTTACCGCCGCTATCGTGGCGTGCCCAGTGTGACAGTACGTTTAGTTTAGTTCTTTGTGCCAACGACAAAAAGAAAAACCCCTATTAATATGTAACTAACTAAAAAAACAATCACGTCTCTTTACATAATCAATACAAAGTAACAGGAGGGAAATAAACACATTACACATTCTTGGGCTTTTACGTTATTACATCGGTCAACTGGTCAAGTACAGTACCTACCTATACCAAAGTACTGAGAAATTATTGACTTACCTACCAATAGGTACATAGAAAACCCTGCAGGGCCTACAAGAACGTTACCTACCACTGAAAGGTGAACACCTCACCTCATTGAAATCAACCTTATATGTTTAAAATAAAGTTTATTTTGGATTAATTGTATTCACTATTTAATTCAGGAAAATACTTCGCTACTCAATTAGTGATGAGTCGGGTCGGATGTTGGTTTTATCGATGGGTATCGATAAAAGCAAATTTTCTTTTTCATTTAATATTTATTACAAAATAATATTACAATTCCAATATAGGTGGCTTAACATTCATACACGAAATTTAACAACAATACACGGAATACTACATTACATGCTCTTTTTTTTTTTTTTTTTCAGGGTGGGAAATCATCAAATGACTTCTCCCGCTCTGGGCGGAGCAGGAGGGCGTGTCAGACTTTTACTGACTAAAACCCACCCGTGTTCCCTCAGTTGCCCGTGTGCCAGGGGCGACGGTATCTCTTCCGAACAACCCGCACCCCTGGCAGGCATCGGCCCTTGCGGACCCCACCAGTCCGGCGCACCAGGACACATGGCACGCCGTGACCACCCCAGGAACCAAGTAGCACAAGGTCCCCAGACTACCCTGGCACCCTTGGCTCCCTTGGCCCCCTGCGACGGGTCAGCACAGTGGCCCCGCCGCCTACCACTTTTCGGCCGCAGGGGATAGGGAGAGCGGCCAACGCTATACCGACACTCCTCTTCCCCTGCGGCCCCACCGCGTCCGCCATCAAACGGTGGCGGCCCCGTCCAGGCCACGGAAGGGAAGAGCGCTACTCAAAAGTACCAGCACTCCTCCTCCGCCGCAGCCTGTAACCCTCAGCCGCGATGCCTCCCATTCGACATCGCGGCCCGCCTCAGTTGCGGTGCACCTCACCGCAACCTACTTTTTGGCCGCTACGTCGTCGGCTTGGAGACCAAAGCCCTGACGAGCGGCCCCACCTTTGGGTTCCTCTTCGCTTCACCGTGGGAGCGGACCACGGCTACTAAGCCCCCCCGCAACGACAATGCGGGAACCCACTGGGGGGGACATTACATGCTCTTCAAAGCCGATTAAAGAAAGGAAGAATAATTGTTTACTCTGCACAAACAAAACGCACATTACGAAAAAAAAAGTAAAATGCACACATACAAAGTAGCCAAAAGCCCCGTTTTCAAGTAGAAAAAAGTTTTACAGTATGATACATTGCTTGTTGATGTCAGGGGTAGGGACCAAATCCAATACAAATGAATCTGCGTCACGACACTCAAAAACAAAATGCCGAAGATCATAACAGTTTGTTGTACCACAGGCCCTTTTAATCTAACAAGAAGTAACCCAGCCAAAAAATCCATTAGTAAAAAAATGGATGAAATTAGTTGGTGATTCCAGCACGCGTCACGCACCACAGCGTCATAGGGTGACGCTTAACGTTTACCGAACTGACCTTAATGCAATGAGCTTACCCTTGACACCAACAAACTATAGCTTTTCTACATAAAATGATGTATTTTCTAGGCACAGTTCAAAGGTGCATTTCAGTATTTTCATGATGCAAGGGCGACGCAGCCAGGTGTGACGAAAAAACCGTATATAGGAGTAAAAATAGGAACCTGAGATCACGGTGAAGAGAACAAGAGAGATCCAAGCATCGGTTCAGCTTGGAAGAAAGCAGGCATAGTTGTAAGTTTACAGTTAACTAATACTTCAAGGAGGAAGCACCGCAGTCAGCCGCCAAATTACATTTTTCCTACGTTTTAGCAATTTGCTGGTCAGTGTCAGTTTGTATGTTGGTTGGTTAGTTATTCAATAGGATTATATGGGGTTATATTGATGATTTTAATGACTGTAATTCTGTAAATTCATACTTGCTACGGTCGCGAATCATAATTAATCAATATTCATCCTGATACTAACGACCAAATGGAAAAAAAGGTAAGAACATTTGAAGTTCGCGGGCTACCTTAGTGCATCCTCCTTAAGGTGATACATTAACATCACAGTAAAGATCTTCATCATTAGGATTACAAAGCGGAGAAAAAAGCAAGGCTGGCATTTTGATGTTTTCTAATACAGACAATTAAACGAAAAAAAAAAAAAAAAAAAAAAAAACAAAAAATAAAAAAAAAAAAAACGCACACGCGCGCGCGTTTTGTGGGTGCGTTTAAATGTTTGTAAACGCACCCACAATACAGGAGAAATTCCTAGTGTGGGGCAACGTTTTTTTAAAATAAAAAAAATAAAAAAAAAAATTTGGTACTCACATTCATCTGTACACGAAATACTGAATCCCGCTCTGAGAAGGCTTCAAACGCGTCAACAAGATAAGTAAGGCATGAAATAGAAAATACTGAGGAAACCGAAAACAAAACGCCATGATATTCAATGACATATCACCACATTTGGATACTCCTACACGTCATGTTAATATTTATGTAACATAACCTTGGCTTCCAAATAACAAAACAATCAATATTATATTTGCCCACGTTTAATCGTTTCCCTCCAACAGCTGATTAAACAAAATAGTTAAGTGTAAGCCTTTGTACCTTACAAATGTAAGGTACAAAGGCTTACAAATGAAGCTATTTTAATACAAATGTATTCTGTTGATTGTCCGACTCAATGATGGGAATTTAATTGATTGTATCACAATTTATACACTAATTACAATCAGATTACAAGTACATTCTCATAACAAATTAAGTTATTGTTAATACTTATTTATTTTTTCTTTTGTTGCTCAAATATTTAAGTCGTTGGCCGTCGTACTGACAGTAACACGCGTGATCACAATAACTTATCAATCCCTTGCTCCATTGTTTGGAAAATCTGTATTTTCAACAACCTTTCAACCTTTCCTTTTCATCTTATTAGTACCTTTTCATTAACAGCATTCTTGCTTCTAAGGGTGTCTGCACACCAAAGCCACCAGCCAATCCTTAGCAACTGGGCTCATTTTAGACAAAAGTTGTCGGACTTGCAACATTCTGCAACCTTCTGAAGATTCTGGGCTTTCGTGTGTACACACCTTATCATGGGTGCTTAACAAAGGTGTGCTTATTTTGAGCATGCTCAAAAATTATCAGTTGTATGAGTTGTGTAGTTTGAGCGAGCATGCTACCTGAGACGTTTTTTTTGGTATTCGAATGTGAAATGTATGTATGCTAACTATGTATGCCAAGCTAATTGCTTATATGAGAAATGTGAACAGTTGAAAAGCGCACACTTATTTTAATCATGATAAATACAGAGTGGCTCCCTGCATTTGACGCGCAAACTAACACCATGAATTCAGCACATGATTGTAGACCTCCTAGCGTAGCTGCGTGTACTGAATCCATAGTAACTGATTACGAGACCATGTACCAGCTACCCTGCCTATAAGCTTGCTTATTTGCGCATTTTATAAATATTGTGAACTAGTCAAGATCATCACGAAAGTTTATAATACGCAACAAAAGTTTTATTTTAAAGGTTCTTTTTGTTGAGTCAGGTCTAGACTATGCTTTTACTTTCAGTAAAGAGTGTGTATTTTCTCACCCATGTTTGTCGTTGGAGACGGCAATGGCATAGATATTTTATTATTATGCCTATATTAAAGACAAGTAGCATTAGCCCCTAGACAAGGGAGGGCTTATAAAGAAACCTAAATCTGCTAATTTGAAAATAATGACAGCTAAGGGCCAATTTCACCAAACTCTGTTTCTTGTCTTATTGAAAAGTCATGTTAAACATTGACCGACTGTTTTAATTTTACATGTAAATTCAGTTTACAGTTATTTTACCTCTGATAGCAGTTGATAACAAATGCACAATGATTTTGACAGACTTTTCAGTGGCAGCACCCAACAGCTACAGTTTCTCTGAGAGATTTTTTTAAAGATATCGGTATTTTCACGGCGGCATCGCAATTCATCTTCGTTAACATCTTATATTAGGCAAAATATACACTTATACACTAAAAACAGTGATATTCTTAATATTAATATAGAAATATAAGGACAAACTACGTGCTTCCCTTTCACCGGCTGCATACGGTTCTTAACTCATTGGTTGGGCTTGGTATAACCTTTTATAACAAGCTTCCATCTTCTTTGCTAGATTTACATTTTAATGCATTGAAAGCTAAAATAAAATCCAACCATTGTTCAAGGCATACTATTCTATTAAAGACTACTTTAACTATAAGAATAGTTGGTCGCTGTGATTGACTCAAGACAATGTTCCAGAATTAGCTTACCTACTGACAGGTTATTTGAGTTACTTCATATAATTGTTTATTTTATTAGACTGTATAAATCATTTTATTTTTATGAATGAAATGTTCATTTATATTTGACATAATCTACTCATTAAAATGTTTTTTAATGAGATGTATTGGAACATGTGGTTAGCTAGCGACCACGATAAATTGTTCATATTATTCTTGCCTGAGCGAGTGAGCAACCAGCAGCAAGTTCGTCATGCTCCATTAAATGTCATCGCTTACGGTAGCGTCGGAAGTCGAGTTGCCTCCTTCCCTCAAATATGGTGAGGCGGGCAATAGCTGATTCTTGCGTTATGCTCGTGAACGGGTGCTGCTTGTGGTGACTGGTCGTCTTGCTGACCATGGTTTTGTCATTGTTATTGGTAATTAACTGTTTATTTATTTTACTCCGAAGGTCCTAGCTTAACATTTATTACTTCAAGTTAAATCTAAATGAACATAATGCAGCATTGCATATATAAGCAGGCATACCTTTTATGCCTGGAGGCGTTTATGTGGGTATTGAGTTCTGTTTACGTTTTTGTTTTTATTATTTATATCTGTTTGAGTTTAGTTACTATGTTTTGTTGTTATATTGACGTATGCTAGCTGAGATATAGCAATTAATTTAATTTGATGTTTAGTAACTTTAATTACTTACCTATTGTACAGAATAAAGTTCTTTTAACTTAACAGACAGCTGTGCTGCTGGGGAGTTTGTTCCGCCACTTCTTCTTCCCAGCTAAAGGACTAGGAAGTGGTGAAGGGCGGGCGTTTTGGCAGGACTACCTTAGCCTAGTTTGAATAAATGCCTTTTTGATTGGATTTACCATCCTTATCAGAATGAGAACAAAGATCATCAAGAAAGGCTAATTTTTGTACTGAAAAATACCTATAAATTCAAGTCGCAGTGTCATCCTTGCGACAATCAATGTCAATTTGTCAAAAATATAAGATATTTAAAGTTTTCATTGACAGATTAAGACTGAGAATGGAATGCGAAAATACGTTAATTTAGACTGATAGAATGGCGGCTGGCCCTTCCCCTAATTACCGTTTATTGAAGAACTAATAAGGTATTTACATGGCAGATGTGAGGGGAAACGCCAGGAGGGGACGCCCGAGGAGGACATAATATAATAGTGACCTTATCGGTGATGATGTTATTCAGAAAGGTCAGATGTGTAGTACTCGCAACCAGCGTGCTTGTATGACCGTAACCGAGGCAACAGGAGTACATTATGTAAGGTTCGTAGCAGGTTGCATTATGTAAGGTTCGTAGCAGGTTGCATTATGTAAGGTTCGTAGCAGGTTGCATTATGTAAGGTTCGTAGCAGGTTGCATTATGTAAGGTTCGTAGCAGGTTGCATTATGTAAGGTTCGTAGCAGGTTGCATTATGTAAGGTTCGTAGCAGGTTGCATTATGTAAGGTTCGTAGCAGGTTGCATTATGTAAGGTTCGTAGCAGGTTGCATTATGTAAGGTTCGTAGCAGGTTGCATTCTATAGTTTCTGCCTAGACCCATGGGAAGAGGGCATGATTTTATGTAGCTATGTATATTGTACGTAATTAGGAGACTTGTATAAAACACATTCAAAGTTAAAATTGTCATAAGTACAAGGACATTTTGGAGCATTTGAAATGAATTTAGTAGAATATGACGCGCTCAGAGATTTTATGGTTACACAAAAGAAAGGTATTTGTTTGGAGATTTGCATCAAGTAGATTTAAAGCTAGTGGTCTACTCTCAAAGCACGAATTCCAGCATTTTGCCCGAAATTTTGGGCCTTTCTTACTCCCTATCACATACGGACATACGATTACTTCGGGGCCGTACTGAGAATGGACGACCACACGATTTGACAATTATCTTTACTCCCGATGTGCATTTACCCGTTCAAAAAAGTAATCAATCGGTAGTAGGGTTCATTACAATGTATCGAACTATTGTAACGATGTATTCTGACGTATCTTTGTTGACGGAATTTCAGCGTAGGCCCCCAGTACCTAACGTTACTAAACTGATCTAGACAGTCCATTAATAGTTTGATAAATAAATAGGTACTGGAACTCTGTTTAAAAAAACGGTCGCTTTTCAGCAACAAGTTTAACAAGCATAATCTATGGCAAACAACCACCCCCTCCCTATCCGCAAGATGGGAAAACCCTGTAGATGGAGTGAAACCGCGGGGCGCTGCTAGTCCTTACTAATATTATAAACGCGAAAGTTTGTAAGTATGGATGGATGGATGTTTGTTACTCTTTCACGCAAAAACGGCTGAACGGATTTGGATGAAATTTGTCACACAGATAGATTATAACCTAGATTAACACATAGGATACTTTTTATTCCGGTAGTACGTTTCCACGGGATAATTTCCGACCTCCACGCGGGCGAAGCTGCGGACGGAAGCTAGTAGGTAATATGCCGATAGGAAGGTAACATGTAGGTATAATACCTAGTTTATTTCTACAAATTTCTTAAAATAGGTCTAGCGTAATAAAAAAAATACCAGCTTAGCTATTCTCAACCATTCAATAAGTTATCGTAGCGAAAATTACACATTTCGATAACCTGATTTCCCTTGCCCCCGACAGCAAACAGCTGTCGGATACTTCCACAGCGTTTAGAGAACTCCTATGATAACATTGATTGATTTTCGATTCGGTACGAAAGTGTATCGAATGGTTGTGAATAGCTATGCAGTTAGGTCTACTGTGTAAACGTAGATTTGTCAAACTTGTCTGACAAATCAAGTAATTGAAATAATCAAGATGCACAACAACATTTTATGGCAAAATATAGGAATAGAATTGTTGGCAATTAAAGCAACTTCTTTGAAATTATTGTGTCTCGTCAAATACGTGGGCACCTCTTTACAAACTTTAACAGGTACCTAAATATTTGTAAGCTACGAAATTACACCGGAATATTATGCCTTTTACCGTAAGTACTATTATAGTAACAGAAAGTGAGTTTCAACGTGAGGAAAAGTTATTTATTATTAATTTCCTTTTATATTATCAATCTATTTCATTCATATATTTAATATTTAAATTATTATGTGGTCATTACAACCACAAGAATACTCTAAACTAAACCACAATAAACATATTATTTGAGTTTGAGGTTAAGCGATTAACATGTATGTAGGTACATTAGCTAATCATAAATTACTGACTCGCCAATCACCCTCAACCAACGACCGATCATTGCTTATTTACTACAAACTATTTACTTAAACAGATAAATAACTCACTTTTGTGTATACTTCTCGTACTAACGTAAATTAATGTCACCAATAGCAGATACGAAAATGTCAAAAATCGCGCCATTTCTCTTTCAATAAAAAAAACACTTCAAAAATAGAACACCACTGGCAACCAAATTAATCAAACACTTGATTTTGACATTTTAAAAACTGAATGCCTTTATTTTAAGAAGCAATGATCACGGCGCAACTGTCTTTACAACACTGTATAGGAATTACTTTTAGTAATGATTTAAAAAGTGCAATTCGAACAAGACATTGACTGGCGTGGAGTGTATTGTGCTAAATTTTTTCCGCCTTGAACTGAACCTTGACAGTGCGTGTAGAAAATGCATTCCTGTTCATATTAAACCCTTTACGACAATAGATTTAAATTGTATTGGGTAATTTAAAACGTGTTAGTAATTTGTGTCAATACAATAATTGTGAAATTTGTACTTAGGTGTTATTATAAAACCGGTGAGGTGAATTATATGTATGGTAAATGATATCACGTGTTAGTTTTGCTGTTTCTCTTTTTTATTCTGTGGCAAATTGGCCGGCTTGTTTACGATCCACGTATGACTTAGTTTTTTTATTAAATATTCTTACTTTTATGGGTGGATGGCCATAAGAACAGTTATGTAATTGACTAAGCAACTGATCAATTCTATTTTGTATTGTATTTGCATGTTTGTTTTGGAAATTCTGTTTGTAAATAAATCATTTCATGTGACTTATCAGTACCTATTATTTCATAGAACATAAAGGTTCCCCGAACGATCAATTTCAATTTTATTGTTCAATTGCCATCAGTTGTAAATGTTGTTATATTATCAATCGCTTCAATGACATTTGTTAGACGGTCAATTTGCGCATCAAAGGTTTTTTTTTTTTTTTGGGTGGGAAATCATCAAATAACTTCTCCCGCTCTGGGTGGAGCGGGAGGGCGTGTCAGACTTTAACTGACTAAAACCCACCCGTGTTCCCTCAGTTGCCTGTGTGCCAGGGGCCGCGGTATCTCTTTCGAACAACCCGCACCCCTGGCAGGCATCGGTCCTTGCGAACCCCACCTATTGGTGCTGACATCTCTTTGAGGCGCGCGTGGAACACAACGCGCCGTCGACCCGGGCTTGGTCCTTACCGGACAGCGAGCTACCCATTACTCGCCGTCCGCAAGCCCGCGCCTACGGTGGCCGGGAATCAGCCTGGGATTCCCGACGCCCAGGGCTTCTCCCGCGGCGACTACGGCCGTGAGGGCGCATATACTGCCTCTCCCTTGCGCATCAAAGGTCAATCACAAAATAAAATAAAATGCCATGGATCGTTTCGGGGACCCTTTACCTTTCAGAAATGTAGGTAAAGTCCTCAATAATTACCTCAAGCGTACCCTCTCAAGGCACAGATTTTCAAGGTTCATGTAATGTCGTCCTTCAGAATTACAATAAAAGTAGGATGTTACTTACATGGTTTATTGGCCGTAAACGTAATGGCGGCATAAATACACTCACACGGGTAATTTAGATCAAGTTATTGCCCGGTGACATACCTACACCGAGAATTCGGGAGCAATTTCGTATTGAATAATGTTCAATATAAATATGACGACTGTTGAGCAACAGATATCCTTTTGTTTACTGCATTATCAGTCTATAATGTTCCCACTGCTGGGCCACAGACTCCTCTCGGTGAGAGGGAGTTAGCCGTAATCCACTTGGCAACTACTGCTCCACTGCAGATCTGCGGGGTAATTGCTTAACACACATCAATAGACAATTGATCGCATTTTCTTTTATTTAGACAATTGACTTTATTATTATTGCGTTATTTACGTTGTTATGCAAAAGAATTTGTTAAACCTATGAAGCAAGGGATTAGACATATCTGCGGCTGTTGTTGTATGCAGCTCCATTGGCCGTGATGGCAAAGTTATTAAGTTGCCAAAATTTCGAATGTCTGTTCTCAACAAATAGTTTAGAATGATATGAAATATTGAATTTTAAGTTTAATCAATAGTTGTATTGTGCTTTATTATAATAGAATGATTAACTTAAAAGTAAGTAAGTAATTCTCCGTCAAATATGTCGTATTATTGGGCAAGTAGGTAAGCAGGTGTCTTCTCTTAAGCCCCCCCAGACGAAGTCACTTCCAGCGATCTTTGAGGCCTTAGAATGCACTAAAATGTAAATCAATTTATGTCAATCTTTTAACGTACTTTTTTATTGGATTTCGTGCATGTAAGCTTTTAGCTTTTTCTAAAGTATTAATCAAATGTGATAATCAATTAATGAAAGAATTTGAAAAATCGACGATTTAACTTTAAAACAAAACCGCATATAATAGAAGTACTTACTTAAGTACCTATTACCGTACTGTGCGTAGGTGCTCAAGTAATTCTCTATGTTATGTTGTTTCATGTCTAGGTGTTCTTTCTCTTAGACTGTACAATAAAGATCTTCGTATAAATCCGTCTGTTTTATTCGTAAATCCACCTATAAATTAAGAAGTAAAACTCTTTAAATGGAGACAATAGCCAAAGAAAATATTTATTATTTTCCAGCTACTATCCTTCTGTTATTCTACTTCAGTTAATAAAATGTCACAGAAATGTCAAACCCATAGAAATTAAGTAGAACGCAGTAGTGATTCTAGTGATAAATTGTTACAGGAACTTTAATGTCGGAAAATACTCAGTAGGTATTATAATTATTGAGACACAATTGTAATATTCATTCTTTAGTATTAAACTTAATAACGAAATTTAATAACCTTCCAGTTATTAATTAAAATATTTTCACAGGTCATTTAAAACTAAAGGACTTAAGTAATAATGAGTGCCAGAACATTAAAAACAAAAGAATCATACGGCATCAACAGAATCGTCCGCCGACGCCGACGAAGTTACATCTTATATCAACGACTACAACATTTTAATTAAAATACATACTAATTACGTATCTCCTGCTAATGAAACCAAATCAAGCCCAAGGATCTAATAAATGTTTTTTTTTATTATTCCTTATAGCCTGTGCGTTTATATTTATGATTAAAAGTTATAACCAATATAATTACTAAAATAGCTAATTTGCAATTAAAATATTTATTATGGTAGATACAGTATATAATAAATGTTGCAAAATCTAAAGAAAAAACTAGATCACTGAAAACTGTCTAAGATAAATCTAAGATTTCACACAAAAAGATTTAGTTATACTTTAATGCGTCTCCATTGCCGTCGCTGGCTTATCGATATTGTAAAAAATTCACACACATATGTATCAATGTATTTGCGTTGTGATTATACTTATTTTACTTTTATAAACTCTTCCCACTGACTTTGTAAGAGATAGAAGCCCTTCGCTGCCTCCCACGCGACAATTTAGATAATTGGTACCCATCACAAGTTCAAAATATCGCTCTCCAAATCTTAACAGCTCAAAACGATTTTTGTCTGTATGATTTCGGTTCTCAAACAAGCAGAACTTCTGCAATGGTCTAAGGCAATATCAGAGTCGTTACAGCTCCGTTACCAGGCTAGAGAGCCAGTCAATATGGTTTATTACCCTCTAATTACACCAACAATGTTATTGAGGACCGGTCGAATGTTATTGAGGACCGGTCGAATGTTATTGAGGACCGGTCGAATGTTATTGAGGACCGGTCGAATGTTATTGAGGACCGGTCGAATGCCTTGTGTTTGGACAGACCTATGTTCAGCTGTAGACTGATTGTGGTGACCTTTTTCGCGTGTCGAGGGAATCTGATTAGAGTAAGCCCAGAGTTTCGCTATAAGTTTGGCACCTTCAATAACGTCCATCAGTTTCCGCAACGTGCAAGCAACATGGTAAGCTGGACACGATTCTTAACTACCCCATTGTTTGTGGACCAGCACCACATTTACACTCCAGGGCGGAGTCATCTATGAATCTCCACCTGAGCGGGTTTTCCCTGCTTCGGTCTACCCAAGTCTGGACTCTAATTAAAGACTTGCAGGTAAGTCATGGCCACTTATGATGATAATTACTTTTTATATTTTTTTATATTATATTCCTTTAAAACCCGAACCTTCTACAGAACATACTCTGCATGATTTTAGTTTTTTCTCATTTCCCTTGAATATAAATGACGTAATTTTTATAGGCTTTTGTTAACTTGCAATGTTTTCTGTCCGTAAGTTCGTTTAGGTCAAATCTTGCAACTGAATCAAAACCATTTCCTCTTAATCTACGGAGTTGATTTTTATTTACAATCTGTTAATTTGCCTAGTTATTATAGTATTATAGGTAAAGCATCGGGCAATAACTGGCGCAATTGTCCTTTCACGCAAGTGTTTTTCGCGGAAATGTCTCGCACAATCATTGTCCTGCTAACATACATAGTGTACCTAAATAGGTAGTTGGGAAAAGGCTAGCCATTACGATGGTCCATTATAAGTATGTGCCATAAAATGCAGGATTGCTTGGATTCCCGATTCAGACACTGGGCTTTTCAGATTTTTATGAAGGTTGCATACCTTCGAAAAATTCTGAAAAGTAGAAGGTACTTAGTACATAAATAAATAAAATAAATAGTAATTAATATTATATTAGTGTGCTTTGTAAAATTTGATTACTTCATTATGTAAGGATCTTTCCCTCCATTGGACATTATGATGAAATAACATAATTTTTCGTGAACCTGAATCCTAATAAGGCGCGTGGCCCGTAAGTGACTGGTTTTTCAGGAATACGCGTGATCAGAAAAATTGCCTTTATTTTCATATCTGTAGCGTGTATTGCCATCTAGTGGATTACTGAAGAACTATTTGAGGACTGAGGTAACCGGTCCGTCTGTTATTTACTTCAAATAGTTCTTCAACACTGTTTTTGGTACAAGTATCGGCATCTAGTATTAATATGAAGAACTATTTAAGGTTTTAAAATCGGATTGTTGTTTATTTGTTGTTTTGGATGAAGCTGTGGAAATTCTATCCTGTGAATATTCTATTCTTTATGTACAATTTTTTTAATGAATTTTGTTTTTACTTCAGAATAGTCTTGTTTAAAGACCTACTGGACTACTTCATTGAAGTAAGACGAAATAACTAATATAACTGAAAATTATTGCATGCCAATAGGTGCCTATTAATATTATTATTACCTATCTAGTGCATAATTATTACTTTTCAAGAAAATTTGACGTGGAACCCAAATCTGAACTTATAATAAAGTAGGTACCAAATACAAACTAGATTGTCAAATCGTAGTGCGACTGTGCTGCTACCTGTAGTTAGGTTCGTACAATCTATCCTAGAGGGTGCTATCGTGGTACTCCTACCGGATAAAAAGGAATACATGGATTTAGCTGCTCACTGGTATTCGATAGGATCTAAAAGGCTTATCATAATATTAGCTAAAACAGACGTTTTTTTTTATGCTGCAATAATTTAAGTTGAAAAAATAGAAGGGCAGTCTCTCCTTCAAATGTTCTTTCAATCTAACCGGATGCGGCTGGATACCAGTTTTTATATCAAGCTGCTGCCAATCTGATCTCCACGACCAAGTTACTGAGTAAAACACGTTGGTAAGACCTTGGTTGTCAGACTTTCGGGATTCTGACGGGTTGTAACGATTGTTAAAGACCCAGGAATGACAGCCTGGACCTATCTAAGGCGCGGACGGCTCTTGGTAGGGATAATAGTCACCCATCGCCGAACAAGCGACGGCAAACATAGCTTAACCTGATCGATCGACCCATACGGCCGTTATTACTTGGCCATAGATAGAGCATAATTATGAATTTTTCAAACAAATCATGTCTGGTGCGTTTCTCTCTATTAGAATGGTCGTGTGAAGTTATTATTTCTGTACATATTTGTGTAGAATCCAGTTTTCGAAAATATGAATCTACATAAAATCGGTGAAAGAATAAAAGAAGTCTTTTCTATTTTTAGAGTTCTTGAAACCGGTCATCTGGCCTTAAAAAAAATGTTCACATTCCTTGGTTAACAGCCTAGCAGTAAGCAAGCGTCATGAAGCTCTGCATCATATTCCTGATGGTCGCGATCCTCGCCGCGGTGTGTTCGGCGCAACCGGTTGACAGCTCAGCACTCGAGCAATCAGACACTTCAGCAATGTGCCGACGGTTCAATAGACATGTTATAAAAATAAAGTGTCGCTGCCCCTAAAATTTCCTTCTGCTAGTAATTAATTGCGTCTCTTGTGCTGCGTGAGTACTGAAGAGATTCAATAACCTCTTTTATTAACCGACTGCAAAATGATTTTGTTTTACTTTTTTGGGTGTGTATGTTCCGCGATATCTTGGCAATTGAATCAATTCCAATAACTTTTTTTGGGTAGTTGCTGCGTTAGCTTTGTTTTAGACATACATTGCCGTCTTGCCAGTTCTTCTCCATAGGTGCCCACTATGCTTTGCATTGGGCAATTCTCTCTCAATCTTCATCTCGCTGGCTGACTGACCCCCTGAAAATTCAAAAGTGCCTGTAACTGGTTTATTTGAAATAGAGTTGGAATTTGAACTTTTGTAGTGTTGTGATTGTAGTGCTGTTTGTGTCTTGTTTTCCATTACCATTTCTTCTATCTTTTGCTACATCGACAATAAATCTTATCGAAACTACTTTGCATGTGGTCAGTTGACCTTATTGCAAATAAGGAAAGATTTAATAATATTTTCATGTAATATTGTCTGAACTGGTTAACGAAATCTCATTATGATAATTAAAAGCTATAAATAAAGAATCCAAGTATCAAAAGACGCATTCGTCTCAGAACAGTCGATTATTAAGCACGTGTCAACATGAAGTTCTTATACATATTCGTGACTGTCTGGTTATTCGCTGCGTTGTGTTCGGCGCAACCGGTTGACAGTTTTGCATCCGAGCAACCGGAAATGTCAATTATTACACGATTCAAGAGACAGGCGATCTTAGGAAGAGTTAAATGCAGTTGTCCCGAAGGACACGCTCTTGTGAGAGTAAAGTGCATTCCTTGTGCTAAGTAAGTGGATCAAAATATTTATTTCAGTAATGCTACGGTTACACTGTCGCATTATTGCGAACTACAAGAAGCGTTCTCGCTGTTGCACACAGCTCGACGTCTCGATGTCAACTGATGTCAACAGAGAGTTTAATTTTGACATTCATTTGCATTACAGGTTTGAAAAATGAGTTTGGTCAACAACGTATAAATTTCAATGAATGTGGCTGTGCTGGCAAAATTAAAGGCATTGCGATCAATAGCCATTTTATGTATTTTACGCGTTTACCCTGCTGTTCTGCAAAGTCTGTTCGAAATCAAACTTGCTTGATTTAAGTTAAATGTCATTTAATTATCGTTCCAATCAAATCTATGATATTCAGAACATAACACCACTGATCATCATCATTATCTACACCCCTTTTTTCTATGCACATTAACTTCCTCCCTTTTACGATAAAACACGACCATCAGAAGTTTGAGACGTACCTATCTGTTTGTATTTGTAGGTTATTTAGATAGTTATGACTAAAGGAATTACCATCAGTTTGGTAACCTTTGCCATTTACAAGTGAACGACCTTGTGTCTCATTCACATGTTTGTGAATGAGACAGTCATTCACTTTGTCTATAATTATCTATAGATAAACATAATCTGTGCCCATCTACACAAAATTGAAAAGTTCCAGCTACTTCACTGACATTCATTTTGCGATCATTTTCGTTCGAGTAATTGGCCTCTAGTAGGAGGATCTCTTGCTGGAAGGTAGTGAGCTACAGGGTCAAATTGAATTAGTTAACAAAATTCAGGAACAAACGACCGGTGGCAGTGTTGTTACTTAAAGTATGAGTTAGGCGAATCTGTTGTTTTATCGTGTTAAAATATCGATACTCATCACATCTTCGGAGTATCGCTAGCTAATTTAATTGGACCCTGTACATCTATGTACACATATTTTACATTTAACTCTCTGTGTGACAGCGTTGTTCTGCTAAACTTCGCAACGGAGGTTGATGCGGTTTTCATTTAGAGAATTTATTCCGAAAGCATAAAACATCCTAACGATTATACCAACTATTATTAAATAACTATATTAAAGCAGGAAGCGAAGCAAGGGCAGGTCGCTAGTGATGAGTAAAATGAAATAAATTTGACGATAAACTTTTCAACTTTCTTGTAAAATACAATTTCCAAACTATTAGAAAAGTGTTGAGAATCTTTATTGGCACAGCATTATCAGCATATAGTGTAGCCAGGCCTCATCTCTGGGTAGGGAGTGGGCCGTAATGCACCACGCGGGCCCAGCGCGGTAAATAGATGTCATACATCTTCCAATTTTGGTTCTGGGACATGCCGGCGGGCATCTTATCGATGTTTTCCTTCACCGATTTGAGAGCAGCAGTGATGAAACAATTCACACAAAGTAAATCACCTGTCTTGGTTCGAACCTACGACCACACGTGACGTCGGCGCCGTGCGCGCCGGTACCACTGGGCCACCACTGCTTCATTATGTTATTTGCATACGTGGAGACAAAGCTAGCTTAAATCAAAGAACACTTGAACACGGACCTCAACAACTTCACAAATCTTACCAATCAGTATTTCTAAAGCTAACAAATATTAGTAAAGTATAGTGAGTCTTATTTTAACAAACGGAAACAGGCGATGTTTTGGTTATTAGGTTTTGTGATGTTCAGTAGGTAAATAGTGCGACACAAAGATCACGCGATCACGTAACCTTAACGTAATGGACCAGTCCAAGTATTTTTGGTGAAAAATAGCGCGTTTTAGTCAACTACAAGACAAACAAGTTCACGCCACAAGTGTCATTTCATCAAGGTCGCTTGCACCTAGTTTATTTACAAATACACAATGACATCTTTATAAAACACTTAGAGGTAATTTAACTTGAACATAATATATCATCACGCCCGTAATCCCCGAAGGTTTAGGCAGAGGTGTGCATCCGTGCCTGTACACAGACAATTCGCTAGTTATGTTATAGTTCTATGTAATATAGTAAATAGGAGCCTATTGGCATCATCCGGGCACAAATCCTCCGGGTTGCTATTAGTAAATTCCTGATAAAAAACCCTAACACTTTTGCTGACCTGGGAAACGAACCAAACTCAGCAGTAACGCTTGCGACCACCAGATCAACGAGCACTACTTTAACATAAATGAGGTTTTCTTTTTTTACAGATATACCGAAATAACAGGAGATGATTGTCCAGTTTGCAAGATTTAGAAATAATCAAAATCATGATAATTGTTCTAATTAATTGTACATACTTAGGTAAACTATACTTCTAAGATTTTCCTAATCAAGAACACTCTCAATTGAGAACAGTACACATCAATGTTAAGAATTTGACTGTGACAGTGGATGTCGTAGCAGTAAGGGCGATCAAGTAATCAAAGCACAATCAACACATCGATAAACAAGAACGTCCCTATACAAATGACCATAGACCCGACAAACGATTATCTCAAATCCCCAAACAAATCTAATGATCTCTATTTGATTTTTCATTGCAATAATAAGACTAAACGTTTGTTTATAACCAGACTATCTGGATTCTCATTCTCTCTCTCTCTCTTCTTCAACCCTTGGCCACCCAATGCTGAGTGTAGGTCTCTTCCAAATCCCTCCACTTTTGGCGGTTTTGTGTCGTGGCTATCCAGTTTCTTCCGGCCACTTTAATGAGATCGTCTGTCCACCTAGTCGGTTGTCTCCCCACATTCCTCCGTCCCGTCCACGGTCTCCACTCCAGTATTTTTTTCTCCCATCTTCCATCCATTCTACGGCATACATGGAAGTTTCTTCTGGATTCACATTGGCAAAGGTAAAAAAAAATCAATGTCAATTCAATTAATTATTATTGTGAAACTTTTTGTACAATTAAGTTTCGCAAAGGCTTTCGTGTCTTATTAAAATAACATTAGTTTATAGAAAACATGACCTTTTCAGTAGCTTATTTACTATTTTTGTATACCTATTTTTGTTACTATTTTAAATAAATAATTTAAAGTTATTCTTCGTCTTTTTTTCCTCGCATAAATCACCTATGCTATAATTTAATCCATTTAAATCGAAATACTTAGAATAATGTGAAGGAGAGTCTCGAGGAGGGTAAGCTCTTTCGAAGCCACCTGTGCAACTTAATAGAATCAAGTTCTTCTAACTGAACAGACAGCTGTGCCGCTGGGGATTTGTGCCCCTTCTTCTTTGCTAAAGCACTAAGACGTGATGAATGGCGAGCGGCCGCGGGGTCTTTTGTAATTTTGATGTTTAAAAGGGCTGATTCTTAGCCTGGTTTGACAATATGTCTTGATTTCGAATAAAGAATTCCTATCATTATGTTATTGTGATGAATTTAGACATTATACAAAGAAAAGGCACTGATTACATTGGGATTTAAAAAAGATTCGCGTTTTTCGCAAAATATACCACTTACTTTACCTCACCCCTTACCTTCGCTTTGCCTTTCCATTATAGCACAAGCAAAGCAAGCTTTGTTTCATGCAGCAATGAAACAAAGCTTATAAATTAGAGTAAAATATAAAATACAAATCTTGTGCTGTGTGTGAGACGAGCTTTAGAAACTTTTTTTGCTGCCATGCCCACCCGATATTAGAATTAGAACTTCCATTTGTAAGGAATGATAAGTAATAATACAAGTATACAGTTCCTAGGTGCGTTCAATTTCTGTGCATCAACAAACGGTGCAAAAATAAAAACACAACAAGTCGACAACATACGGTTATACGCCTACATAAATTAGGACAGCAAACTACATACTATTTCTTTCGAGTAAGTTAAGAGTCGATTTTAACGGCTCGTTAACCGTGGTCCCATGGCATTAGGGATTGATTTCGGACTTCTGAATATATCGATAAAAAATTAAAACCATCAGTTACATATGTACAATAAAGTTTACTCATTCATAAGCAAATAAAATAAATCCATCCTTGGGAACAAAGACATACCTACTCCTAACAGAACTGTATTGAACATGATGAATTCATAACCGATACACTATTGACTTATGATTAGTTATGATTCATAAACTATCTTAACATTTCTAATGCGTATCCAACTGATATTTCTCCAGTAATTAATTTCATGAATTTATCGGTTATGAATGCATCATTTTCAATTGCAATTTTTTTTCTGGTTCTACCTGGATTATTCTTTTCATTTTTCGATAATTTGACCAAAACGTTCAGGAGACGCATTATGTTTGTGCAATGTTTTTTAAATTTAATTTTGCTATGGCAAGACTCCGACACGTTATTGGTTCGATGCCTTTCTCCGAAGACACATTTTTCAGCCAAAACCGTTGCCAGTCATTTAAAAAATTCTGGATTTTAATATTTTTGGTGTTGCACTGTGATTTAACATATTCCCACCCTTCCAAAAGTCGTTCACTTGGTAATAATGGCAATGCTGAACACAGTGACACAACTCTAGCTTGAGGTTTACTTTTGGTAATGCCGAATATCTTTTCTTTTATCTTTCTATCTTTTTTTCTTTTTCTTTTTGTTACACACAGCTTGCTGCCTGTGATAATAGCACCCTATAATCTCAATAACGAGAAAAACATTATGTATGGAATTTAAAGCTGCAAGTTCAAAATTACAGTGATACTTTAAGGGTTCCCAGTTTGGAAACTGGGATTTTAATATATTGAAAAGGGCTATACGTTTCGGTTTTCTTATCACTTAGTAAAGCGTAAATTATCGGTTTTGTTTTAGTTGTATTAGCAGTACTGCCTAATTCAGCGTGTATAGTGAAAAATTCAACAAATGGAGGGGGACTACAATTGAATGTTGCATCACCAAATATTTCCTTTGTTTGCTCAATTTTAGCTCTATCTTCTTCCATACAGAACACCAAAATGGTTGTGTCTTGATAATAATATTCTGCCAGAACTAAATTTCGGTGGTGCAATGGAACCTGTACTTCATTAAATGTTTTAAAATTTATTTTAGTAACTCCAGCATATTCTTTCCGCGCGATATAAAGACGATACTTGACACTAAAGAATTCCGGAAAGGGAGTCAACATATTCTTCCCTTTAGCTCTCTTTCGCATCTTCCTATAAATGTATAATAGGTCAATCAGTTGTTCGCGCCTCCAATGCTAAACTGTCTAGAGATTCGGTTACTTTATTTGATATAATATCCGGACATGTATGAGATAGGTTTTTGATTACAATCTGTTCCTGTAAGAATGGGAATACACACGTTAAAGCAAATTATAAATGTTAAATTATACTACTTTTACGACAGCTAGCATTAAAATTTCAGAAAAAAAAAACTATACTCACTTTATTAATAGTTATAGATCCTTTGCACTGTTTTTTCCGTTTCAAAGAACAGTTCCAAAAAGATGATTCATTTCTATAAACCGTATGCTTGTAGTACTGATGGTTTTAGAACAGCAAAACACTACCTTTCTTTCTTTTAGTTATTTTAACCTTATTTTCCATATTAGCAAATTAATTTACTCAAGTTTCCGCAATAAAATATTTAATTCCAGTGCGTACTTGCTTACAAATAATTATGTCAAAATTACAAAAGAGAAAAATGATATAAAGATCCTACTGATTATGACAACATGACTAATAAAAGAAAAATAAGTAATATGTGATCTCTTTTAACGTAACTAACATGCTGTTAGTATGGATCAAAGTAAATCATCACGCCCTCCCGCTCCACCCAGAGCGGGAGAAGTTATTTGATGATTTCCCAAAAAAAAAAAAAGTAGGTTCCATAGTTGTAATTAATCTTTTATCAATATATTCAGAAGTCCGATAATGTCCCTAATGCCATGGGACCCGGTAATGGGTCGATCCACTGGGACCACGGGTAACGAGTCTTTTTTACACGCTTTATATTAGCTTCACTTGTATGTTTGTTTGTATGTAACCGACTCCTTTGAGCGCGATTTTGACCCACTTTAAACGGTCAGATTTCATTGAAACTTTGTAAACTTGTCGAGGACCGATGACAATTCAATCATTTAAAAAAAAACATTGAGAAAAAAAAAACAAAAAAAAACACGTTTTTGTAGTTAGTAGAACTAAAAAATTGAAAATAAATAATAGTTTAAAAAAACTAAAAAACACGCTTTAAAAACCAAACTAAAAGAGGTGAAAATAATTTAATTCAATTAAAAAGCGTGGGGTGTTTGACATTAATTGATTATAGAAATACCTCAAAAAGCACCCCACGCTTTTTAATTGTTTAATGTGTGTTGTGTAATGCTGTTGTGTTGTGTCTGTGTCGAATAAATATTTTCTATTCTTATTCTATTGTAAATAGTAGCTAGAAGACAACTGGAAACATGATCTTCTAATTCGCCTAAAAATGAAATGCTGTTCGTTAGTTAGCGCATCACTTCAGAACGGCTGGAAAGATGTAGAAAAAAATGTTTAAATTTTTTTGCACATGTCCACATAAAGTTCGTACCTATGGATATCATTTTTTTTAAGTTTTCGGGAAATTGGAAAATTCGGGAAAACTGAAAGTGCATTTTCTATTAGAATTAAGTAAGAATTATTTTTGGATATGACAACGTCTGTCAGGTCAGCAGTAGGAAATAAAATTGTACTCACTCTTCACAGGTCATGCATTGTTCATGCATACCTGGGAACTAGATCACCTCCACATGGACATCGTGGCTTCATAAAATCTTATCTCTCAGCCCGAATACTAGCTGAAGTTTCCGGTTGACCGTGTACTGAACTGTTTACTGGTTGCGCCGAACACAACGCGGCGAGTAACGCGACAACAATAAATAATATATCTCTATAAAAGGACGAACTGACTGGCTGACATATCATCGGATAGCCGAAACTACTGGAGAACGTGAAATTTTGCACACGGCTTTTTATTATAATGTAGGAGAGCACTAAGAAAGGGTTTCTGGAACTTCGACCTTCAAGGGGTGAAAAGGGGAAAATAAATTGTATGACCCTTGAGTTAATAAACTCGAAACTTGGTACAAATATTTTATTTATTTATTTAATACTTCAAGAACAAAAATGTACAAAGGCGGAATACTTATCTGAGTAAATGATAAAGTTAGTATTTATAGTTTGAAGCGGAAAATTCTAAATTTACGCGAGCGAAGTTGCGTGCGAAGTGTTAGTTACTAGTTGGTCACAAATATATTGAAGTTACAAAGGTTTCTTGTATTTCAATGGTTACAAACAACTGCATTGTGATACGGCAAACTAGGTTGGTAGGGAAGGATATAAAGTAAATGCTTTATATCCTTCCCTACCAAGTTGAGTTAATTAAAACATATTTTTGTATTCGTTACAACAGGAAAATGACAAAATTTATGATAATTGCGTTTTTAATTAACAATTTAAACAATTCCTAAGTATTGAGAATTGCCTAACACACTATCAGTAGGAACAGCTTTCATTTTGACATTTCAAGAACATTCATTGCGTTATTTACATTGTTGAACAGATACATTTCAAAACATTTGAAGCAATGTATTAGCGATGTATTCCTTCAAAATGTTATAGATTCTGGTTGATATTGTGTGATGCAATTAGGTGCTAGTTTCTATTTACGAAGGATCTCTCACTTGACAGAGCTTCTATTGTTAGTTGATGATGATTTGATGTTTTTTATCTTCTGATTTTTGTCTGAGCTGAAGTGGAAATGGGCTGGCCACTAGACGTAGAACTAATGCCCGTTGGGTTAGACGTGTTCTTCAGTGGAGATCGCGAATCGGCAAACGTAAGGTCAGATGCCCTCAGGCCACGGAAGCGACGACAATCTTCGCAGGGTGGCTCCGACTAGAGATACATCCGGTGGCATTCACATAATGGACATTCGTCCAAACCCGTTAAATCCATAAAGCTAAAATATAGAAAATAACGGTTAGAAATATCGTTTTGGTGAAATTATTTATTTACTAGCTACTGCCCGTGATTTCGTCTGCGATCTAAGTTGAAAAGAAGCCTATGTTCTATCCCGGGTCATGGTCTATGTGTGTGTCATGGTCTATGTGTGTGTCAAGTTTCATCCAAATTCGTTCTAACGTTTTAGCGTGAAAGCGTAACAAACAAAGATACTTCCGCATTTACAATATTTGTTACAATTTATCATCATATCTAGTACAGAATGCTAGCCATATTTTCACAGAACCGCTAATATTCTAAAATTTTCGTCTTCCGTTCATCGGCAAACAAGTTCCACCAGGTTTAAATTGTAATAAATGGCTTTTTTAATATAAATGTTTTCATCAGTCTATGCCAATAATATTTACCGTAGTACATAGCCTGCGAAAATGCAACAGACGATACAATAAAAATGCTAATCTCAAAATAACAGCTTTTTACGTGATGCATATGAAAGTATATACGGTACTTTCTACTACTTAAAAATAATTTTCAATTGTTTTGTCTGACTATCTGTTTGTTTTGGGTAATCTCCAAAACGGCTTGACCGATCTGGCAGATAGCTGATGTTGATGGGATGATTAGTAGTAACATAGGCTACATTACTAGTAACATAGGCTACATTAGTAGTAACATAGGCTACATTACTAGTAACATAGGCTACATTAGTAGTAACATAGGCTACATTTTTGTCTCGGTAGCAGGTTCCCGTGGGATATTTTCCGACATTCACGAGTACGAAGCCGCAAGCAGCAGCTACTAAGAAATAAAATTGTACTCACTCTTCACAGGTCATGCATCTTCTAAATAGAAAAACTCGATCTGTTCCGCACCGACAACATGCGTTCATAATATCTTGCCTCTTAACCCGAAAATTAGCTGAAGATTCTGGTTGGTTGTGTTCTGAACTATCAACCGGTTGCGCAGAACACAACGCGGCGAGTACCGTGAACATCACCACAAATATATACAATTGCATCGTTTTGCTGGTTACAAGTGCTGTTGTGCTTACTACTCGAATGCTGCGAGCAGAATGTGCTGTGACAGTTTACTTTTGCGATCGATTTACTACTAGAACCAAAATACGTAGGTAACAGGATAATGCTACTATAGGTACTCATGATATCGCTGTGTTTAAAAAAAAAGTTTATAACAATGAATGAGGTCATCAAATCGAAATAAAGGGGGTTGGAACACGTTTTGCAACAAATTGTAACCATGACTGTGGTTTAATTAATCCATACCAAAATTATAAAGACGTCAAATTTATGAGTCTGTATGCAGGTTGTGATGATATTCATAAGTGGGTAGATTAATATTATTGGTGGTGGGTTATAAAGCAAGGATTAAAGATGGCAGTCATTACTGGAGCTTGTCGTTTGATTTACGTTCCGCATAACTTAACATGGCGCAGCCGGTGATTAATAAAGTACAATAGAACCTAATTACCAGTGAGTGAAATAATATAAAATAGACGATAAAATAGTAAAATAAATAAAGTGCAATAATGGAAACAGTGTTAACACCGCCGTCACCGTTCCAATTTGATGAGAATTCGATTGATGTGGCATCGGGCAAGCTTAGTGATAGTTGGGAAAGATGGAAGAAGGGCTTCACGATTTATTTTAGAGCGTGTGAGTTATCGACAAAAACACCAGTTATACAACTCAATATTTTTCTGCACGTAGTAGGTGAGCAATGCCGCGAAATATTAGAACAAAGTAAGGAAACAACTTTAGAAGGTGCGTGTAAAAAGTTAGATGAACATTTTAAAACAAAGAAAAACTTAACGGTGGAACGGCACAAGTTCTTTACTCGAGATCAGCAGCAAAATGAGTCAATAGATCAATATGTGTTTGACTTGAGGAAATTGTCCAAGACTTGTGAGTTTGCAAATTTGAATGACGATCTCATAAAGGACCGACTTGTGTGTGGAGTGACAAGCCCAGCAATTAGAGAACGTTTATTGCGAGAAGGGGACCTAACATTGAGTAAAGCATTGGAATTATGTCGAGCAGCAGTAGTGTCGAGAATGTATTCAGAGAACATAAAGAAAGAGAATGAAGTAGTTCACAGTATTAAACAGGACAGTAATACACAAGAAGAAAAAAACGAGATTTGGGCATTACGGCGTGGTAATAAAGTAGGATATGGAGTGTCATCGTCTTCAAGAACATACGACGGTAATATAAAAGGGACAATGCGATCACGCGATGGACATGAGCGAGGAGGCGCAGCTTGGCGCGGCGGGCGCGCGGGCGCCGCAGACCGCGCTCGTCCGATGCAGCCGGCGCAGCCGCCGACCAACAGACCGCGCACGACGCCCCTGTGTGGCAGATGTGGTAATATGCACGGAAGGAATGCTTGTCCGGCGTATGGTAAGAGATGTCTACGCTGCTCGAAAATGAACCATTTTGCAAAAGTGTGTGGTGTGTACTTAGTGGAGGCATCAGATGAAAAGGTAATATTTGCATTAAATAAAGATTTGAGTGATTGGACGATAAATTTGAAAATTAATGAACATAGCATAAACTTCAAGTTAGACACGGGCGCAGATGTTAATGTGCTACCGATGCGTTTCTTGTCAAGATTAGGAATATCCATTGATAAATTATTGCAAACGAATACTAAATTGAGTGGATATTCGGGTGATTTAATTACTGTCTTAGGAAAAACACATTTAAAAGTGTATCATAAAAATAAGTTGTATTTATTGGAGTTTAAAATTGCAGATGTAAATAGCACTCCTATATTGGGACGTTATGCGTGTGTAGAAATGAACTTAATAAAAAGGGTTATGTCTGTGCAGAGATCTGATATTAAATCCAAAATAAATAAAGAGTATAAAGATGTTTTTGAAGGAATAGGTTGTCTACCGGGAGAATATAATTTACAACTGAGGGATGACGTCATACCCGTAGTGCATGCGCCTCGTAAATTGCCATTTGCGATTAGCGAGGACGTTAAGAAAAAGTTGTTGGAAATGGAATCACAGGGTATTATCGCAAAAGTAGAGGGTCCATCTGATTGGGTCAGCAGTATAACTGTGGTAAAAAAATCGAATGGTGATTTAAGAATTTGTTTGGATCCAAAAGAATTAAATCAGGCTATTAGGAGAGAACATTTCAAGCTACCAACTATAGATGAAATTGTGTCTAAATTAGCTGGGGCTAGGTATTTCAGCACATTAGATGCTTCTTCAGGATTTTGGAATGTGAAATTAGGAGAAAGTAGTAAATTTTGTACATTTAATACACCTTTTGGTAGATTTAAATTTTTACGAATGCCGTATGGCATATGTTCGGCCTCAGAGGTCTTTCATAAGAAAATATATGAACACTTTGATGACATAGAAGGTGTGTGTATGTATATTGACGACTTACTAATATATGCCACAGATCAAAACAAACATGATGAGATTTTGAAGAAAGTACTAGAAAGATGTAGAAAAATAAATTTAAAATTAAATATAAATAAGTGCAAATTTGGATTACAGGACATAAAGTATTTAGGTCATCGAATTACAAAAGATGGATTGAGCCCAGACGATTCTCATTTGTCAGCAATAAAAAACATGCAAGTGCCAAAGAATAGGAAAGATGTAGAACGATTTTTAGGATTAATTACATACGTTGGCTCATTTGTTCCGAATCTTTCAGATAAGACATTTCCACTAAGAGAGTTACTTAAAAAAGAAATAGATTGGCATTGGGATAACCGACATGAACAGTGTTTTTCAGATTTAAAAATGTGTTTAACGAAACGGCCTGTTCTTCAATATTATAGTATGGAAAATCCAATAGTCATATCCGTAGATGCTAGTTCCACAGGGTTAGGTGCGTGCTTAATGCAAAATGGGCTTCCTGTATGTTATGCTTCTAAAGCTTTAACTAACACAGAACAAAGATATGCGCAGATTGAAAAAGAATTGTATGCATCCGTATTCGCCTGTGAGCGATTTTATGCATACATTTTTGGACGTTCGGATGTAACAATAGAAACGGACCACAAGCCTTTAATCAGCATTATAAAAAAACCAATTGTAGATGCTCCGTCCCGCTTACAGAGAATGTTGTTGAGACTACAGCGCTATACATTTACGTTAGTTTATAGACCGGGGAAACACTTGTACATTGCTGACGCGTTATCTCGTGCTTATGAAATGACGCCACATGTGAGCGAAGGAACGTCACAAACCGGTATAGGTAGCGGCAAGGATGAGGTATGCGTATTGACCGACAGTGTGAAAAACAAATGCGAATATCTTACGGACGCTCAATTCATAGACATTCAAAAGCAACTAGAAATGGATGAGGAGATGACTGAATTAAGTAAACATGTTTTACAAGGTTGGCCTGAAAATAAAGATCGATTAAAAGATAATATAAAACCATATTGGAAATTTAGGGAGGATATAACTGTAGCTAACGGGTTAATCTGGAAATCGGATAAAATAATTATACCTAAAGTAATGAGAAAAGATATGTTAAAAAAGATTCATATAGGACATATGGGAATTGAAAAATGCAAATTACGAGCTAGAGAAATAATCTTTTGGCCCGGTATTAACAACGATATAGAAAATATGATTAGTAGTTGTAATACTTGTTTAACGCACAGAAAAAATAATCAGAGAGAAAAACTTAATTGTCACGAGGTTCCTGACAGACCATGGGCTAAGGTTGGTGTAGATTTATTCCAATATAAAGGTACGGACTATTTGTTGCTAGTAGATTATTATAGTAAATATTTTGAGCTAGTCAAATTACGAAGTACAACTTCTGGGAGTGTGATTAATCATTTAAAAAATATATTTAGCCGTCAAGGAATACCTAATACTATAATGTCAGACTGTGGTGATCTTCCAAACTACTGGTCTGATTCCGAAAATTCTTTCCAGTATTGTTGAGTGTTACAGGATATATTGTATGTTCTAATCTAATGTATTTATTTTAAATAGTCTATATTGTGAAGCAGGACAAAGGTCTCCCTTTTCTTTTCCACACAGCTCTGTCTTTTGCTAGTGTTGGCCAGTCTTTTCGTTAAGAGTCAAGTTCGTCTCACCATCTTCGTCTCAGCCGCGATATCATCTTGTGTTTAGTGGGACCCGATCGGTTGTTCTTTTACCCCATTTGTCATCTGACATGAGGCAGACACGTCCAGCCCAGTCCAAATAAGCTGAGCGCCTTTCTGGGTCGTACTACGTCCGAGATCTTGGCTTGGGCGCGCAGTGTTGCGTATATATTATGTTAAAACGAGTAATTTCGCTAGGATAAAATCACAAACAGAAGATAGTTTGTCATAAACATCACGCACGTCGACTATCTACTCCCGTATTTCTAAGAACGATTGCGTTCTAATCTCAGTCAAGGGCTGATTTTTAAGTAGTCAGATAATTTTTATCTGAAGAATAAATCTAGACTGACATTTTCGCATATTTTCCATACAAAAGCTGTCAAACCGACATATTAGGTCTTTACCTATGAAATTGCCGTTTTGCAGTACTGGCCATTTCAAATCAAAATAATTTTTGTTTGGGTAAGAATTCTAATTTCAAATTAATTTTATTTTAAAAACATGGATTTTTTTTTTCCAAAAGTAGTCATTTGTTTATTGATTAGTGTTACATTTTCATCGCATTTCAATCTTTTTCGTCATCATGGATACGTTAAAAATTCGAGTAATTATGGAATATGAGTACCGTCGTGGCAGCAACGCGGCACAAGCGGCACGCAACATCAACGACGTTTACGGAGCTAACACTACAAACCAACGCACCACCTGTTATTGGTTTGCTCGCTTCCGTTCTGGAAATTTCGACCTGAAAAATGAACCTCGCGGTCGTCCGAAGACTTTGGTCGACAATGACGAATTAAAGGCGATTGTGGAAGCTGATGATACACAATCTACGGCTGAATTAGCAGCAGCTTTCGACGTTAGCGTCAAAACAATATTGGTCCATTTGCGTCAAATTGGCAAGGTAAAAAAGCTTGACAAATGGGTGCCCCACGAACTCAATGATCGTCAACGCGAAGTACGCGTCGAGACGTGCCTTGCACTGCTCAACAGACACACAAATGAAGGAATTTTGAACCGCATTATTACCTGCGATGAAAAATGGATTCTGTTTGATAACCGCAAGCGCTCAGCAAGTTGGTTGGATCCTGGTTCAGCACCTAAACAATGCCCTAAACGAAAACTTACCCCTAGAAAAGTGATGGTCACTGTTTGGTGGTCTAGCGCCGGTGTGATTCATCACAGCTTCTTACCAAACGGGGTGAGCATTACTGCAGATGTGTACTGTGAAGAACTGAACACAATGATGGAGAAGCTGGCACATCTCCAACCAGCATTGGTCAATCGCTCGTCTCCGCTGCTCCTGCACGACAACGCGCGACCTCATACTGTACAGCAGACGGTCTCCAAGTTGCAAGAACTGGGGTTGGAAGCTCTCCGTCATCCGCCCTACTCACCAGACCTTGCGCCTACAGACTACTACTTTTTCCAGAATTTGGATAACTTCTTGGCGGGAAAAAAATTCAATACCCGAGAGGCAGTACAAAATGCCTTTGAAGAATTTGTTGCCTCCCGTCCAGCTGATTTCTTTAAGAAGGGCATCAATAAACTGCCACTGCGATGGCAAAGATGCATTGATTGCATGGGTGATTACTTCGATTAATACAAATAAAAAATACATGAAAAAAATTCGTTTAAATTTTTTCATACAAAACGGCAATTTCATAGGTAAAGACCTATTATTTATTCCTAAGATAAAAATTATCTGACTCTTGAAAAATCAGCCCATAATCTGTCAAAAATACCTCCAATTTATACCCACTTTTTTTTCAAATTTTTGACATTATTCATCACTGAGGTAAGATTACGACTAGATTTTGAACTTTTTAAATACGGAAAGTTTGGTATTCTATTTTTGATCTTTAATACTTTTCTAGGTTATCACCATCATTTCACCCGAAAGACAAACTGCTGGACACAGGCCTCCCGCAAGCTCCGCCACTTCGACCGGTTCTGTGCTTCCCGCATCCAGCGGACTCCTAAAAGGTCATCGGTCCACCTTGTGCGACGCCTTCCAACTTTACGTCTTCCGGTAAATGGTCGCCACTCCAGAACTTTTCGGCCCATCGGCCATCTGTTTTTCGAGCAAGCAATGGCAGCCTGCCCAGTACCCACTGCCACTCAAATTTGGCAGTTCTTCGGGCTATGTCGGTTATCGTGTCTACCCTTTATAGCAGAACTTTTTATGTCATAATACTATTTTGCATAACAGCGGATAGGATAAACTTCATTTCGCAGAAAATCGTTTGGCATACACTCGTTTGGTATACATTCAAAACTCATAATTTAGTGAGTCAGAATCATCTTTAAGCATATTTGAACAATGCCCGATTATGGCCCACCTCGAACACATTTCGAAAAATATAAGTTTTTTAAATAGGAATTTTCCGTATAAGTTCTATCTCTAAAAAGACGCCGTGATCTTATCAAATAAATAAGTAATTTAACTTGTTAAAAGAATTTCACTGTCAGGGAAAGTTTAGGGTTGCCATTATGGTCAATTTAATTTCGACTCCTATAATTTAATTAATCTAAAAAAAAACTATGATAAAAATATGAAAACTATGATAACAATAGCAAATACATAGGCAACCTTTTAATAATTTCACTTAGTATGAAACATGTTCATACTTAGTAAAAAAATATAAAAAATACATTTATTTTAATGAGAAACTAACGGAATCTTACAACAATTTACTATTTTATGCTACTTATCTCATTCTGTCTCATTGTTTGTTATTAATATTAATAAATGATCAATTGCATTTTCAGGTGCCTATCTCAAGCAATTACTTTGTTTGTCATTTATGTTGCACTGCAGCATGGAATGAAATTAGACATCCAGCAGGAAGCGTATCACCTTCTGCTGCGCGCCTCATTGGTGCTGGCAGTGGTCACTCACTCACATCCAGCAGGAAGCGTATCACCTTCTGCTGCGCGCCTCATTGGTGCTGGCAGTGGTCACTCACTATGTAGAAAAATTAGTCACCTGTTGTCGTAGGATTCTCTACGCAAAAACCAAATAAGGGACAATATTTTTAGACAAATTGCTCCACATCAGGTAAGGTTTCAAATAAATAATTGTTAAATTACAGTCTATGGTGTGAAATATTTAGTATTATTATATATCAAACAGTATAATTATGCGACTTCTTACAGAACTAAATGATCGTGTACAGATGAGATATTGGCAAAAAAAAAGAAACCTTTACTTGTATCGGTACTCGATAAATGTGAATCTTTGCGTGTACATTCTGCTGATCCCTTAGAGATGTTTTCATTAGATGTTTGGGTAAGCAGTATTAAAATAGTTGAAATTATTATTTATAATTTAGAAAGTGTAACAGGTCCTAAAATATCTTTAAATTTTGCTTCTCTTAAATTTTAAATTGTTAAAGAAATTCACGATAAATACCTACATTATAATAAATATTTCACTGATGGTTCGAAGTGTAAGGATGGTTTGGGAGCAGCATTTTATGACGTTGAGAAAAACAATTCAGCTATGTACAAAGTAAACACTAATGTATCTATTATGACGATAGAACTCATTGTAATTTAAGAAGTCATTAACGCTGCTTGTAACTCGGGAGATCGTTACTTTGTGATTTTTACAGATAGTAAGAGTGGTCTGCAGCACTTAGCTCGTTGTGCCTCTGGCTTCAGAGGTATTTCGATAGCTTACTCCATATCAAGTAAGGTTATAGATCTTACAAACAATGGCATAGTGCTAAGATTGCAATGGGTTCCATCTCATGTTGGTTTGAGAGGTAATGAAGAGGCTGATAGACTAGCGAAATTAGCGGTTACTCAAGGTCAGGAATATTGTATAACACCTAATTATTTAGAACAACTATGTAATTGCAAAACAATTTGTTATGATACGTTTAAGGAGTATTTTGACGAACGAAGTAGGGAAAAGGGTATCTGGTATAAAACTATACAATATCAGCCTCCTCGAATACCGTGGTTTGCTATCAAGGAAATGAGTAGGTATCATATTGTTCTGCTCCATAGATTACGCTCTGGTCACTACCCATCCCGCAAGTTTGGTTTTTTGATGAAGAAAGTGACTTCTCCCAATTGTGAAACATGCGGAACGGTTGAAGATGTTCACCATCTACTTATGGACTAAGAAAGAAAGAGAGACACTGTGGAGCAGAATAAAAGTAAACGAATCGGATATTGGTCCGTATGTTACTAAAGTTTTAGCGCAACCTTCATCTGAGATAGCAAACCTACTTACTGATTAGTTTAAAAATTAATAATGTATCGAAAAGTTTAAGTTATGATGAGGCTGCCATGCCATTGTGGATAAAAGCCTCCAACAAAAAATTTGAATAAAAAAAAAAGATCCTTTCGGGATCGACGAACCTGTTGGCTTATGGTCATGTCAATGAGGAGTAGCTCCTTAGTACCGCGGGACCCGTTCCTACATCCATTTTGAGAGGGAGACATAATCGAGTTATTCTCAATGTGTGTGTTAATTTTCTATCTCAAAATGGATGTAAGAAGTTTATAAACCGTCGACAAACATGTTATCGGTCTATAATTCTTGGGTTCCGCGGGACTACCTGACTTATGGAGCAGGTGGGTTATGCCTGTTGTTAGAAACTGCGGTAGCGACCCAGACTCTAAGGATGACTGGAATTGAGATGCCAGGCGAGTGTGTGAACTACTTAGCCATTTCAACCAAAAGTTATGCAGTCCGTCCGGTCCCGGTGATTTCCAATTGGGTAACGGACGGACTGCTCTGGCTACATCTAATAGTGTAGTTAAAATCGGTTCCATTTCTGGTATAGTTTCACACACTCGTTCGACATCCTGCATCCAACCAGCCTCAGCGTGACAGACGGGCACTGACCAGATGCTACGCCAGAATGCATTCGTGGTGGCATCATCCGGGCGGCATACGTCCGTCACATTTTGTTCGGGTCACTCCCAGGCTCTATATACCCACCTCTCATCGCTCTGGAACATGCGATTCTGCGTGTACCGGTCAACCCGCCGCTTATACCGCTGAATACGGCTCGCCCATGCACAGACTTTCTGCTTCAGGAAGTCTATGCGCTCTGTGACACGGGAAATGTATTCTGGAGGACTGATTCCAGTCCCCGAGAAAGCCCACCTTACAAAGCGCATCACTCGTGGTCGTGCATTGCCCTCCCTGAAGCAGTATAGTTTGCCGATGAGTACCCTGGCCCCATCGATACGCCGCTCGATCTTGCACTGCCAGGGTGGTGCAGCTGGTTTCGGTCGAGAATCTCCGTCTCAGTTTGGAAACTTGACGTTAGCTAAACGACATGCCGCAACAGCCGCGCAATACAGAATCGAGTGTGTATCAACGAGATCCTCGCTGCTCTCGAATAAATTCTTGAGCTGCGAGTCCAAGGCACACACCAGCGCCCTATTTTTTCTCATTCTCATCATCAAAATTTATTATTATGGGTTTTTATTTCTCTGTAAGAAGCATGCAAACAAACAGACCATGCAAGCAACCAGCATGCAACATGCAAAAAAGCATACACAATGCATGCAGCATACAAGCAAGCATGCAGCATGCAAGCAAGTATTCAACATGTAAACATGCAAACAAGCATACACCATGCATGTAGCAAGCATCCAGCAGGCATGGTTTCTGTCACAGCTCCGGCACTGTGAGGCTCTGGCGGTCCCATGCAAGCTTATCGTCGTAGATGGTTTAATGCTCAATACCACAGCTTCGGCTTGCTGGCCGGCGGAAGCCGCCCAGCCTCAGACAAGGCGGCGAGCGTTACCACCACCTGCTCCTCAACCCGCGGGCTGGCTCGCCCCTCCGCGCCTACGCGGGCTTAAATTACATTCTAGGGGATAGAATAGCACTCAGACAAGACTACGTGGAGTAAGTTTTGCAGCGATTCATTTCTGTCACGAAAAGGTTAAAAATGCTATTTTATAGAAATGGCAATATGCCTATAAAATTATTCCAAATAAAACTCTGCCGTCTTCATGGTATGCTAAGTGAAAATGTACCTAGTAATCGTCGCTCAAAAGGTAATTATTCCAAATAAAATTCTGCCATGTTAAAAGTATGCCATTGTAAATTCGGACTTATAAACATACGGCCAAACATTAACGGCCTTATTCATAATAAGTTATCGAAATCTAAACAATTGCTAAAGTCTGGTTTTTCATAGAGAAATCACACTTTAGCAACTGTTTAGATGTTCGAAAACTTTTATGAATAAGGCCGTAAATATATAAAATATGTTTTCTGCCTTAAAAATATTCGTTTAAAGAACATTATGCCAAGTGTATTTTGCCGAATAAATTTCGAATCATCAAGATTCTGCCAGATAGACCCATTTATCACATTACAGAAAATTAATAGTCGAATAATTTCTTACCTAGGCTGAGAATCAGCACTTTTCGAACGTCAAATTACATAAGACAGTCCCCCCAAAAACACCCACTCGTTACCACTTCCTAGTGCTTTAGCTGGAAAGAAGAAGTAGCTAGACTCCTACAACTCAGTTACTGTGTAATTCGATACCCTTGGGAAGACTGGTTGTCAGACTTCCGGGTTTCTGATAACCCGTAACGACTATCAAAGATCCACGAATGACTGCCGGGACCAACGGCTGAACATGCTTTCCGACGCATGGAGCGGTTTTGGTATGTAAAGATGGTCACCCATCCACGGTCTTACCGTGGCAAGCGTAGCTTAACCTGATCGATCGAACTGTGCGTCTTTAATTGCTTAGCCACAAGCCCCTCATAAGTACTAAATAGCGACTAATAGGAAGACTAGACATGTTGCGCCGACCGCAAATTGTGATAAGGACAGGCAAATGACGATTTGTTTTATTGTTGACAAGTGTAGGTGCTATTTCTCGCGAGTGTTGCCAGCTAGTTCAAAATAAACTGGCAATCCATAACGCATTGGAATTTTCGGCCCTTTTTTAACAAAAATTACTAACGCCAATACGTTCTCGTGATAAAATACCTATCCGAAAACTTCAAACTTTAATTAGTATAAAATGATAAGAAGAGGAAAATGTTGGTCCGTACTATGGTAAGAACAATAACAATTTGGTGGTGGGGTAAAACCCCATACCTACTTGTTTATACACATATCGTCGACCGTAGGTTCAATCGAGGTAAGGGACAAAATACCCAAAATGAGTTGAGTATACAGTTTTGTTCAGAATTTTTCGCTCTATCGAATAGCGAATATGAAAACATTCTAGCTTAAGAAAAATGTCCCTTACCCTAATTATTTTGGGGTTGCGACAATCGTCGATAGGATCCGGTAATTGGGACTCGAGATGGCCTTGCACAAGTCCGAGGCCATGTGTTTTCATGGTCCTCGGAATGCGCCACCCACGGGTTCCCAGATAACGGCAGGAGGGGTTCACATCGGCGTCGAGTCGACGATGAAGTACCTGGGACTCGTCCTCGACCTCGTGCCGGTGGAACTTCTTGGAATACTTCCGACGTTTGGCTCCCAGACTGGAGCGGGCCGGGGCTGCCTTGAAACGGCTCTTGCCCAATCTAGGGGGGCCAAACGCCTCCTGTCGGAGGCTCTACGCGGGGGTCGTGCGGTCCATGGCCCTATACGGGGCGCCGGTGTGGGCGCCTACATTGAGGCGCCAACCAGCCCGCAAGCTGAAGGCGTCCCATAGAGTCATGGCGATCAGGATTATCCGGGGATACCGCACGATCTCAGGTGAGGCGGCGGGCCTCCTTGCCGGATTACCGCCATGGGATCTGGAGGCAAAGGTCCTCGCGCACATCTGGGAATGGCGCGAGGACGTCAAACGCCGGGGCGTTACTCCGCTGCTGCGAGAAATCGCGGTGCAGTGGACAGAGCTCCGGCGGGATCTCATGGCGACATGGAGAGTGCGATTGTCGCAACCCAGTGCTGGGCACGCCACGATAGCGGCGGTAAGTCCCCTCTTTGAGGAGTGGCTTGAAAGGCGGCATGGCGTCCTCACCTTCCGCCTGACGCAGGTCCTCACCGGACACGGTTGTTTCGGGAGGTTCCTGTTTCGCATAAGGCGGGAGGAAACGCCCGGGTGTTTCCATTGCGAAGATCGCCCTGAGAACACGGTGGAGCATACGGTGGAGGTCTGCCCGGCTTGGGCGGGGCACCGCCGTGTCCTCGCGGAGGTGATCGGCGGCGGCGATCTCTCGCGTCCTGCCCTGGTGCAGGCCATGGTACGGAGCGAGAGTGAATGGTTAGCCGTCACCTCCTGCGAAGCAGTAATGCTCGCGAAGAGGGAGGCGGCGTACGTGAGGGAAAGGCAGTATATGCGCCCTCACGGCCGTAGTCGCTGCGGGAGAAGCCCTGGGCGTCGGGAATCCCAGGCTGATTCCCGGCCACCGTAGGCGCGGGCTTGCAGACGGCGAGTAATGGGTAGTTCACTGTCCGGTAAGAACCAAGCCCGGGTCGACGGCGCATTGTGTTCCACGCGCGCCTCAAAGAGATGTCAGCACCAAATGGTGGGGTCCGCAAGGGCCGATGCCAGCCAGGGGTGCGGGTTGTTCGAAAGAAATACCGCGGCCCCTGGCACACAGGCAACTGAGGGAACACGGGTGGGTTTTAGTCAGTAAAAGTCTGACACGCCTTCCTGCTCCACCCAGAGCGGGAGAAGTTATTTGATGATTTCCCACCCAAAAAAAAAACCCTAATGATTTTTGGATCCAAATTTCAAATCAGCCCCATAATAACAATGTATCTGAAAAACTATGCAATATAGGAACTTGAAATGGTGTAATTATCGCCGCCAATCCACTTCAAATAAGGTAAGGGTCTTCCCAATCAACGAATTGTCAAAAGTGTGTACTTCATTTTCTGTCAAAAATCTTCTGAGTGTTTCCGGAGTATAGTAAGAAAAATATAGATTTGTCTAATGATCAGGAATTAGCAATAATGAGGAAGTGTTTGCCGCCATACATTTTTTAAGTGATCAAGATGAAGATTTTTTCAAGAAGGGAATGTTAGGATTAGAAAAACGAAGGTGATTATGTCGAAAAATTAAATAACAATAAATAATATAAAACTGCTTCATACTCATTATCACTTTTTATTGAACAAAAAACCCCCAATACAATAACATTACTATGGTGAAATCTGAATAATAATAAGACCACCATTTAATATTTGGTTGACAACAACATGATTACCCTCATTTTGAGGAAGGAAAACATACCAATGTGTTTAAGTACACCTACTGTACGTTTTCCTTCCACAAAATATGGAATGTGTTATCCTGAGAGATGTTTCCTTATTTATTTCATTATGTATCCGCTGTAATAAACAGCAAAACTGAATGACGTACCTACAACAAAAGAAACGTAGTTATGCAACCTGAACCGCAACGAGTAATCACCGTGAGAGCATAAAATGCATGAATGCAGTTTAGGGTGGTTCTTCCAGATGGTTCGATGTATTTTGTCAATTTAGCATTCTAACTAAGAAACCATGCAACCGATAGGATTTGTTTGGAGAACATTATATTAGAGCATCCGCTTCTGCTCACACGTATTTTTAGTTTTTTATTTAAAACGCTCCCAAAAACTTGACTGGCGCAACCGGTTGGATTGCCAAATAAAGCTGTGCCGTCCTTCACGTTTTTCTGAATAAAACTTTTCGTGTTATGCGTTCGGGTGGCCCGGAAGGCAGCTGTGGTGATTCTACGGACAAAACAAATTTGTCATTGTGATGGTAGAGCTGAAAATGAGAAAGGCGAGCTGGTGAATCCAAATTTTCACCTTCCTTTACTATTTCCCTTGTTTGTTATTTTGTGATTAGAAGTCTCGCGTTATAACGTTAACTGGTTTTGCATTAAATCTGTAAGGTATACTATATTGTAGTCTGTGTTTCTATTCAAGAAGGATCTCTCACTTGACAGAGCTTCAATTTTTAGTTGATGATGATTTGATGTTTTTATCTTCTGTTTTTTATCTGAGCTGAAGTGGAAATGAACTGGCCATATTAGCCGTCGAACTGATGACTATTGGGTTAGACGTGTTCTTATATGGGCCACTAATGGAAATAAGTCTATGTTGGCTTTTACAAAAATTGCCACCTCCAATATGTACAAACATGGAAAAGTTATTATCCTCAGAGACCGAAACACAAGTTTACAGCTATCTGTGCTGTTAAGGTTTGACATAGATCTAATACACCGTTTCTGGGCCTTAAAAATCTCCTCCCTCTCACTAAAGTTACCCCAAAATATGACGCCAAATCTTAAGACTGATGCAACCATGATAAGCTAGTAGAAGTGTATCATTGCTAACTTTGTGTGATAGGTTATACAGTACGTAGGCTGATTTATTTAACTTCTTACATACGTCATCGGCATGCGGTTTCCAAGTCAAATTGTTGTCAATCAGGATGGCTAGAAATTTCGCTACACAAGTTATATCCACTTTTTGACCATTATAACTAACATTAATATCATCAGCGTGTATCCTTTGGTAGAAGTGCATTACTTTTGTCTTTTTAGATTAATTTATTATTAAGTTATTTGTATCAAGCCAGCCTATAATTGTTTCTAACGTGTCATTAATTTCCCTTTCGTACTTTTTTTTATTGGTACACTTAACAATCGCTGTACTATCGTCTGCAAATAGTACCATAGGTTGTCGTGCCTGTCGTGGCAAGTCATTTATATATAAGAGAAATAGAGGAGGTCCCAAGACACTCCCCTTCGGTACACCGTATTTGACCTCCCTACCGGCTGATGTATATCTAAGCTCACATTTGGTTTCAAGGCATATTCGGGACATTTCTGTATGTGTAGTTCGTCCAGTAAGATAGGAGCTCATTAAGTCCAAGACATTCCCCTTATACCATAAGTATTTAGTTTTTCCAGAAAGATGTCATGGTTAACGTAGTCGAAAGCCTTGGTCATGTCGGTATATATAGCACATACAGCAGTCTTATTATCTACACTTGGCATTATATTGCATAAGAAATTGTATATTGCCATATTAATATTTCTATTTTTTCTAAAACCCATTTGTTCATTGCATAATATATATTATTGTTTGTTTAAAAATGTGTTTAATGATTTGTAAATAATCTTCTCAAATACTTAAGATAATACAGGGATTAACGCTACAGGTCTATAGTTGGACATTTCCTCTTTGTTATTCTTTTTATGTATATGTTCTATTATAACTCTTTTTAAACTAGTAAGGTAAATACCCGAAGCAATACTCCTATTCATAATGTGACATAAAGGTGGAGCTATAGTATCATTAACAAATTTAAGCACCTCTGTGGTAATACCGTCATAACCGTGACTTTTTGTATTTTTAAGACTTCTAATTATTCTAGTTATGTCGTTTGGTATTATCGGTGACATAAATATTGAATTCAGGATGCTGTTTAAACGAATAATTCTTTCGGATGATTTTTCCCAGATGTATATTGAAAAAAAAAACTTGATCAATAAAGAAATCATTGAACGATGTTGTTATGTCATAGGATCTCTAATAAAAATGTTTGAGGTGGCCTATAGCCAAACGGTTGTAGTGTCTATAACCAAACTGTTGAGCTGCCCTATAACCAAACAGTTGCAAACCTGCTTGGGGACGATACTCAAATACTGGCTTGAATGATTGACCTTGACCCATTGTTTGAGGTATCTTAATTTGATTTTTTTTTGGTTTGTTCACCTCTGTTTGGGTTACCGATGGCCTTAAACTTGATCCCGAAATTTGATTATTACCATGAATGAGGTTACGCATATTATATTGATCTAAGAAATTGACTTCTTCAAGTACGATACTCAAAGCTGCGTCTAAGGTTGTAGGCAATTTAAGCCTAACGATACGCACCATATTTTCAGGAAGGTTGTACAAAAATACATTTAGAGCCGTAATGTTGTAGATAATTGACTTAGCACGTCTTAATTCCATATCATCAATTGTATTCACATTTGACATTAATAACGAGCGAACATTTTGGACTCTATTACAAAAGTTTAAAAAGTTTTCACCGGAATTAATCTTTAAAGATTCTAATTCAATATTAATACACGCTTCACTACGTGGGTCTCCAAAATGTTGAATCAGCAAATCTTTGAATGCCGACCATGTTACAATATCTTCACGTTCCGATAAGAGCGCAGCTGCATCCTCTTACAATCTACTCGTTAAAACATTAATGTCTCAATACAATCTGAAACCAAATTACTCCTGTCAAGACGTTTCAGATACCCGAAATTTAACATTCCACCACTAATGGCTATCAGCTTTATCAAAGGAAAAAATGTATGCACATAAAAGGAGGAAAAAATCAAATCCCAAATGGACAACGCTACATTCGCCTTGTTAAGATCTCCGGTAAAAGTAATCCAAGATAAGTCCTATGCTACATCTACTACCAGATGCGAGAAGCAATTCAAAAGTCACCTAAAGAAGTTTGGAAGCACGAAACGAATAAAAATAAATCTTCGATGAGACCCTTAGATGGAGACGGGGAGGATGGCCATAGAAAAGATAGAAGGATTATGTGACGAATTATTTCAAAGCAAAGGGAGTGAATGGTAACGGTGCCGGCTTACAGAGGAGAATGGAAGAAGAAAATGTATGCCGCCGACCCCAAGTAGGACGAGACAAGGGCAGGAAGACAGATAACCCAGTAGGTACTGCCACATTTCACCAATCATGTTCGAGTTCAATTAGGCAGCGAGCCTATTGCCGGCCTACCAACCGGGTACCCGGGAGTATATACTGGGAAATTTTCAATAGGAGCCCTGAGTATATATTAGGTGTATTTATTCATACACGAAATATCTGAAGGGATCATTTTACACATCATTATGTACAACTTTTAGTATGCAAAAAGAAATCAGCTGTTCCCTACATTTTGACGAATTATGCGAACATAAATGTAGGGAACAGCTGATTTTAATTTCACAATTTCTGGTTTGATTTAGATTGACTTGAAATTAATTGTCAACAATCAGAACTATTCATATTTGCACGCCATTTTATGTGGCAAACATGTCTGAACCTGTTAAATTTTCTTTATGTTATCCTGCATGCCCGTTTATATTCTTTTATGTGTACACATGTCTTGGCAAATAAATATTATCTTATATTCTTATCTCTTATCTTATCCCATAGTAAAAGTTGTTCATAATGATGAGTACAATGAACCCTTCAGATATTTCGTGTATGAATGAATACAGTATGTTAGGTTTAATAGGGGACATACTTTAAGGGAATTATGTGAAGTTAAGCGAACATAAATGTATATAACAGCTGGTTTTATTTTCGCGATTTCAATGTTGGACCCTTCGTAAAAGTTTTTCATTTTCACGAATACTACACTCCCTTAATGTTCGTCCCTCGTCTAACATAACACACTGTATACTCAGGGCTCCTATTGAACATTTCCCAGTGGTTTTTTCACTAACACTAATAAATGGAAACCTCATGAGTTTTTTGACGCCTACATAAATTATCACAGCAAACTATCTACTTGTTATTTCAAGTAGGTTTACATATCAGGCTCAAAGAATAAAAGCGCCCATTTATGTGAAAAATTTAAGCAACGCGCTGTGGTGTATTTAATTAAATAATTCATACGGCTGCGTTCACACCAAAGCGTTTACGGCTAAACAACGCGGCTTCATAAACTATTGACATTATCCCCGCAGTCTAGCGCGTCCAAGGGGCCTAAACAAAATGGCATCGCATCAGCGATTCCTCATTACGATACTGAAAAATCAAAAATGCAAGGGACAGTGAAAGTAAAAAATATACATAAGAAAAGGTCATGGTAATCTATTTGAAATACGAAACGCATTGAGAGCGATTGCCACTTCACTTATGTAGGCCTTATTTTATGGCTCCGCGGTGTGTCTTGACAGCGACAAAACAATCGAGAAGAAGATCGAAAGAGAAAGAAATAATCCAACTCAGTTTGTTAATCAAAAGTTTATTCCCTTCTTCTTTCTTTTTCTGGATGATCACTGTAGGCTTTCAATCTTCTTTCCTATAAGCAATTGAAACACTTGTTTGCACTCAGTACAAAATGTATGGAAAACAAGTTCAGCTTCATACTGGCTGTCTTTTGGTTTTCATAATTTACCTAAGTCAAAAGTCAAAGCATTTATTTCAAATAGGCACTTAATAGGCACTTTTGAACGTCAACATTTACATTAAAATAGAATTGATTCTAGTCGCCCCTTCCAAAATGTAGTTTCGTATCGAGAGAATGGGCAAAAAACTCCACTGTTACTGTTTTAAAATGTTTTAAGTACAATATTTAGCATAGTACATTCATTATATAATGATGTGTGAAAACGATGCACCCAGAATAAAATTACTATACCAAAATAGGTAAAAAGAATTAAATTGAAGCAATACAGACAAATTTATTTTATGATAGATACATTGTGCTCACATACAAACATTGGAAAAGTAAGTATACGATTTTTCTATACCATTAACAAGTAATAAGTCAGTGTGTGAGTTAGGCCCTGTCCGCACCGCGATTTTTTCTCGCAATTCTGTAACACATTGAATCTTATGGGAGTAGCCGCACAGGCGGTAAAAAATTCGCGCGAAAAAAAAATCAGTGAATTGATGCAAATTGAACGCGATGCGGTGCGATTTTTTTCCGCGCGAATATTTTGTACAGTATGAAGTAGTTATGGCTATGTCCACACTGCGAATTAAAATTCGCGCGTTTAGCTCAGTCGTGCTATTAGCATGGCATTGGATGTCGCGTGCTTCGTCTTCCGCCCGATCGACAGCCGCACAGCAGTTCCCAGAAAATGATGATATTGAAATAGATCACGCTGGCCACAGCGTACACGGGAAGTCTTCTGTGCCAACAGAAGACTTCCCGTGTACGTGTGCGTGGACAAAGGCCATGACCAGTGGACCCCTGCCTAGATGTTAAAATCAATGTGCAGCAAATATTGTTTTATTCTTGCAAGTCTTGTGCTCTACAGTTTACAGACAAAAAGTTTCACGACTCTAAAGTAAATATATAAAGATAAGTTTCACTAAATAACTCTGCTTTTTGAATTGAGATGGCGCTTGGAATTATGGTTTTCGAGTTTATGATTGATTTTCTACTATTCGACACGCCATCGAGGTGCTAAGTTTTTTTTACCAACAAGTGAGCAAACCAACATGTGGGTCACCTGATGTTAAGCAATCACCGCCACCTATAGACATCCACAACTCTAGGTTTATTGCTGATGTGTTGCCAATCGATTCCTACCCCAAACCTTGGGCTTCCGGTTCCCTCACTCATCATTTGAAGCGCAGCACCATAATGTTGGTGCTTCACTTTGGTATTCTGTAAGAGCTGGGTACCTCCCCGGACGAGTCAATCCAATTTCGAGTTACTGTCAGCTATTGACTACAACTCAACGTGGCTCGTGAAACAAAAATAAGGCTTATATTGTTTGTAAAGTGATTACTGAATAATAAAACGATTATTTGAACGAATTAATTATTTTAATACTTATTATTTTATTATATTTAGTAAAAAAATATGTAAGAAAGACGGACAATATAAATAAATAACAATTAGCCAGTCTTATCATTAATAAGCGATTTTGTTTTTGAATCCCGGGGAATTTATGAACGAATTACAATAAATTCTTCTGTTGGTCAATTTAGACGTTCGTCTTAGCCGGGAACTGCAGAGAACTGACGAAAATCGCGCGAAATTTTATCCGCATTGCGTATTAGGCGTAATCCCAGTCACGTAATATAATCCGCGAGAGTAAAAATCGCGCGGTGAAAAATCGCGGTGCGGACAGGGCCTTAAAGTAGTCACTGAGTGTAAATCAGTGTCATAAATAATAAATGATGTCCTAAATTAATTACACAATTCAATTAGCAAGTACTTTTATTTTGTCTAGACTCTAGATTGTCCTATGGAGCAGGACCAGCATGTTTCCAAGCATTCTTATCTTGGATATAATCCTCTAATTTGTAATACGCTTGTTTACAAAGTTTACTTTTAATATGAGTTTTAAATTTCCTTTCATTTAATTGCAATATATCAAAAGGTATTTGGTTATAACATTTAACACAGTACCCCATAAAAGATGTATGTACTTTAGCTAATCTGAAAAATGGTTGATCTATTTTGACTTTGTTTCTAGTATTAAAATGATGTCTATCATTTATTTTATTAAAAAGTTGTCGTTTTTTCTCTATCAAACAGTGAACGCTTGGTGTGAACGCAGCCATATATAATTATTGTGATGAAATGATACGATGAAAACAGGAACATCCTATCCAGCCTGTAGAGACCTCAAAACAAAATTCGCGTAGGCGGCGTAGACTCGTAGCACGTAGCGCGTAGCGCGTAGCGTTGATGCGTAGCGCTTTCGTTCCTTGGGCTAAAGATAGGTGGTGCTGACGGTACGACCACAAAAAATTGTGATAACATGGCTGTGTAATTTTTGTGTGAAGTTTGATGATTCTTAAATATGTATAAATAAATTTCTGTAGAAGTGGTTGTAGTAGCAATAATGTAATTTGGTTTAAATAGGTTTTTATATTTTATGTATCTTTTATAATATGTAGATTACTTTAACTTTTAATTTCCTTGACAGACATTTTTCCAAGTATACCACAGTCCACATCCACACACAAGCCACAACGGACCAGTTTAACTCCACAACAACAAACACACACACACAAACACTCCTCACTATTCACACTTCTTTTAAGCCTATTTAATTAATACGTATGTTAACATCAGAATTATTACGCAATAGGGTATTACACTCATTTTTTTAAAGCGTCTTAATTAGATTCTAGAGTGCTAATAAACCACTAAAAAAATCACAACATTTTTATTTAATCGATTAGTGCCATAAAAATGCATTTAAATTTTACATTTTCAAATTTCGCGCGTAATCTGACGAAAACGCTGGACGCAATAGACGCCATATTGCTCTGTGGGTATGACGTCAGTTTGCTAAAAACAAATACGCTGATATTTTGTACGACAATTGTTTAGAATTTTAAAAAATCGTTATTTTTCTACTTATCGTTGGTCTGCTGTTCCTGAATGCAAAATATTATTTAAACAAAAATTACTTAGGTTACGAAAATAATAAAAGTACAAAGTTGCTCAGTTGACATACCGCATGACGAAATAACATGGCGGCTACTATTTCATGGTGTTCAAAAACAGATTAAAAAAACTGAAATCTTTAAATTGTATTTTAAAATTTATTTTGTTGTTTCATGAATTAAAACTAACATTTTCCGACTGCATTTTGGCTAAGCTATCTCAATAATATTAGGTCTTTACCTATGAAATTGCCGTTTTGCAGTACTGGCCATTTCAAATCAAAATAATTTTTGTTTGGGTAAGAATTCTAATTTCAAATTAATTTTATTTTAAAAACATGGATTTTTTTTTCCAAAAGTAGTCATTTGTTTATTGATTAGTGTTACATTTTCATCGCATTTCAATCTTTTTCGTCATCATGGATACGTTAAAAATTCGAGTAATTATGGAATATGAGTACCGTCGTGGCAGCAACGCGGCACAAGCGGCACGCAACATCAACGACGTTTACGGAGCTAACACTACAAACCAACGCACCACCTGTTATTGGTTTGCTCGCTTCCGTTCTGGAAATTTCGACCTGAAAAATGAACCTCGCGGTCGTCCGAAGACTTTGGTCGACAATGACGAATTAAAGGCGATTGTGGAAGCTGATGATACACAATCTACGGCTGAATTAGCAGCAGCTTTCGACGTTAGCGTCAAAACAATATTGGTCCATTTGCGTCAAATTGGCAAGGTAAAAAAGCTTGACAAATGGGTGCCCCACGAACTCAATGATCGTCAGCGCGAAGTACGCGTCGAGACGTGCCTTGCACTGCTCAACAGACACACAAATGAAGGAATTTTGAACCGCATTGTTACCTGCGATGAAAAATGGATTCTGTTTGATAACCGCAAGCGCTCAGCAAGTTGGTTGGATCCTGGTTCAGCACCTAAACAATGCCCTAAACGAAAACTTACCCCTAGAAAAGTGATGGTCACTGTTTGGTGGTCTAGCGCCGGTGTGATTCATCACAGCTTCTTACCAAACGGGGTGAGCATTACTGCAGATGTGTACTGTGAAGAACTGAACACAATGATGGAGAAGCTGGCACATCTCCAACCAGCATTGGTCAATCGCTCGTCTCCGCTGCTCCTGCACGACAACGCGCGACCTCATACTGCAGAGCAGACGGTCTCCAAGTTGCAAGAACTGGGGTTGGAAGCTCTCCGTCATCCGCCCTACTCACCAGACCTTGCGCCTACAGACTACTACTTTTTCCAGAATTTGGATAACTTCTTGGCGGGAAAAAAATTCAATACCCGAGAGGCAGTACAAAATGCCTTTGAAGAATTTGTTGCCTCCCGTCCAGCTGATTTCTTTAAGAAGGGCATCAATAAACTGCCACTGCGATGGCAAAGATGCATTGATTGCATGGGTGATTACTTCGATTAATACAAATAAAAAATACATGAAAAAAAATCGTTTAAATTTTTTCATACAAAACGGTAATTTCATAGGTAAAGACCTATTATATTTTTAGATTTTTTCTCGTATAGATTAAAATACCCTCTTATAAATATTTGTCGTATCATGGTGGCCGAGATGCGAAACATCGGGTGTTCTTCGCGATCCGACATAGTTAAGGTAGGCGTGGGCACTGTAGTGGATAAGTACTCGAACGAAAAGATAATTTGAATTTAAAATAACTTTTATAAACTGGAGAGTAACAAATGAAATTAAATGTGCGTTGGTACTGAGCGTTTGCCTAGACTGTCCGAGCTCGACTTTCAAATGTAGACTGTCGCCGCACTTGGTCTCTCTGTCAGTCCTCGCTGCGTCGTATCCAAGCGGTAGGGCTCGCTTGCGTTTCTGGTTACATGATTATGCGTTTACGAATCAAATTGTTAGATGGCGCTGTCCGCTGTACTTTGGCGCCATCAATCCACGACATATTTATCCCTCTAAAGTACACTGTCCTGCAAGATACAGGATTCTCCTAGTTTGATGGGTCTTACTTCAGCCTTACCTTACTAAAACTACACTGATGTTACCTAGGCTAGGTCCTTTTTGCAATACTAATTATTTATATTAGCTTCACTCATATATTTTTATTATTTAAACACAAAACAAAGCTAATAATATGTACAGGTATATAAAAAAAAAAATAAGTTCGCATCGTTGTCAACGGGAAGTGTGCCCAAAAGGCTGGCAGCATTGCCACGTTGTATGGCAATGCTGATTCTTTGGCCGAAATATAGGCCAGCCTTTTGGTCACGTGAAGAGTTAACCAACCGCTTGGAAATATCTCGGAAAACTAAGTGGGCACTCGGACCCCATGGCCCTAGAGTTTCAACCCCAAACGGCTCGAATATATAGCTTCCAATAAGATTGGAATATTTGCGCCGTTTGAGGTTTTCCGCACCTCCTTAAATAATATTAAATAATTATTTATTAAATAACGAATTTTCGTTGATTCCCATCCTGCATTTGGCGTGAGGTTTCCGGATAACTAACAACAGCCGCACAGGCCGTTTGATCAGGTTAAGCTACGCTTGCCGAAGTTGGTCCGTGGATGGATGAATATGTTTACATACCAAGACCGTTAAGCCGTTGGTCTGATTTTTGACAATTGGTATGGGTCAATTGGTATGGACACAGGTCGAATCGGATTCGCTACAATTTAGCAACTTCATGCTAGATCCAGCATCACGGATTCGGTTTTTTTTTTTCTTTTTTATTTATAAAAAAAAAACGTTGCCCCACACTAGGAATTTCTCCTGTATTGTGGGTGCGTTTACAAACATTTAAACTCACATACACAAACAGCCAGACCTGAAACAACTACTTGTAGGTCATACAAATATTTGTTCCGTGCGGAAATCGAACCCGCGACACGCAGCGCAGCAGTCAATCGCTTAACCACTGCGCCAACCGTGCCGACAAACATTTGTAGTGGTTTTTGGGGGAGAGCTATGTGCTGTGCAGCATTGGATTTTTTGTTTTGCTGAAAAGAAACATACTATAAAACAAAACAGAACATGAAATAAATTTTATTTCAAGCTTCACAGTACAATAGTTAGGACCGAATCAGCAACTCCATGAGGTTATTGTGGTAGTCTTGTAGCTGTGGGCCGCGGGGGCTCTCGCTGCGGAAGCCCCCCAGCTTGCCCACCAGCCAGTACGTCTCCATGGAGCCCTTGCCCTGGAGACCAGACATAAGGAACACATGAAGATAAATATAACTAAATATAAATATGAAGGTGGTATAAAATAGTCCCTTTTTTATGTGTCCACTTCTTCTTAACTACACATTTTTGATACGGTTTTAACCAATATTTGAAAAAGTGATTCTGGAATTAATAGTCGGACAGGAAATTCCAACTTCATCTAGTTTAAATATAATATGATTGACGTGTAAAAGTGTTTGTACAAACCTACTTACAGAAACAAAATCATTTAATATTTAATACATGGAATACTTAAATTAGAAATAGAACTGCAGAAATCTTGATGTTTTGAGCACTTGTCGCTACATCAATGGATTGCACGCGTGTCAGCAGTGGCGGGTCGCTAGTACCTAGACTAGGTACTAGATGCAATTTAATATATTGCCCCGCCATCGACACGACAAAGAAGTCCAATGATAGACTGTGCTTAAAATATAGAGATTAAAAACATGAATTACGATGAAATAGTATTCTTACCGCAACATTGACGGGACCTCTCGTCTCGAACTCATAGCTCCCGATCTCATCGAGTGCTAGTTTCGTTGTATAAGAAATGTGGATTTTCATAGCTGTGGGCGAAAAAGTAGCTCGTTAGTTTTCATACAGGATTTTTTAGTTTCGTCGCGCATGGTCAAATTCGCAATCGGTCAAGTGACTGAAAAACTGTCAAAATCTTGATGCGGAATAGCGGTCGGCGAGCGCTTGGCCCCGCGTTAGATTATAATCCATCTCACGATATTATAAATTGTCAATAATTGTGAACTGCACCATACTGCTTATCGACCGAATAGATTAGAATTGCGATCAACCGCGCGCGAGTCGAGCGAGCGTAGCGAGTGGTGCCGCGGCAGCGACCGGCGAGCGCTACTTCAAGTTAGTGGCAGTTACTTGACTATTTAGTAATAGCGCCAGGTATCCGTGTTGATACCAGTTCACAATTTGACGGTTTCACTTCGATAGATTGTAATCTACCGAAAAATAATGCGTTAAAACAGATATAGCGTATGACCCTGGAATAATACATAAGATACTTTTTAGTATATGTATAAACGAGTCCTCACGAACGAAGTCACGGGCAACAGCTGGTATATACTCGTATAATGATTTTCTATTTTGACGCTTTGCTATATTGACGAATTGCTATTTTCATGAATTTGACCAATTGCGAATTTGACCTTACGCGAGTTACGCAATAGATCAGTCTACCTAACAACATCGATTGCGACCAAGCATCGTATGATCGGTCAACACGTGTCATCGCCTAGTGTTTAATTAGCAGTAAGTAGAAATTATAATTTTAAATAATATTATATTAAGTATCAGTCTTGTAAGGACCTTTCGGAAATTAACTACTTTGTAATTCCAATTTATATATTTTCTTAAACTAAATCCTTACCGCTGACAACTGGCGCAGTCGGTAGGATCGCGATACTCAAATATCGATATAACTCTCCAGTTAGAGTGAACGGTATCTATCGCTATCTTCGCGATCCAATATTTCGAACCTGTACAGCGGTATCCTATGGGAATTCCGGAAAATTGGGAGTCCTGCTGTTCTACAAGGCCTTGCTGGAGATGCAGAGGATCCTGGGGTGCGTGCAATCGTTTTTACTGTAATTATTGCACGTATGCATATTTTCGTGATACGTGTGATCGTCTTGCTATTATCGCTGTAGGCATTTAGTTATAATAATAATTAATTTACTTAATAATCAAGTTAGTGTTCACTGTAACGCTACGTACGATATTACGCTTTAGGCAGACGATATAACGACATAGGTTTTAATTTAGTAAACGTGTATTTTTATTATAACGTTAACCTTTAGGGGTAGGCAGAGAGGCTATTTATATACTCTCTACTTTACGTTAGACTAATCATGGCAATGAGTGGTTCAGATCTTACTAACTTTAACTTCATTAGGGACCTTATGCCCAAGTATGGCGGCAACCCTAAAACCCTTAACTATTTCATACAGAAAGTGGATAACATCCTGCTTTTACTGGATCCACCTGCTAGGACGCACCCGGCACTTACATGGCTTGTTAAGAGTAGGCTGAGCGGGCCGCGATTGATACCATTGCATACGAGGAATCACCATGACACCCGGCAGACAATAAAGGCCGCATTAACTCGTAATTTGCGCTTCACATGGTATTAACATCCATTTCACAACACCTTATAACTCTAATTCTAATTCATCCATAGAGCGCTTTCATTTGACCATTTTGGACAGAACCCTGAAAACAAACATCAATACTATCAAAATAGATGAAATCATCCCGTTACCAAGTATGCCATTAATTCCAGAAGACAACATTCGCTATCAAATTGAAGCTCGAGGATATCTCACTCGACAGCATCCATGAGTTGATGGACCGCGCAGAAAACATCCAATATAATAACGACATCGATTGGCAAGTCATAATTGCAACCCCAAGCTGGTCAAAGATTGGACTGACTGTACCTCATCCTGGCAGGAATAGTCCCGTGGAAGCTGCGGAACTGGATAATAAGTAAACTAAACAAGCATGCGGACCATAATAGTACCGACAGGTCGGTACGGGAAGCTGCGCAACGCGCTTCCAGCTTAGGGAGGGAGGAGTTACGCAATCGATCAGGCTACCTAACAACATCGCTTGCTGACCAAGCATCGGATGATCGCTCAACACGCGTCATCGCTTAGTGCTTAATTAGCAATAAGTAGAAATCAGTCTTGTAAATATATTTTCGTAAACCGAATCCTTACCGCCGTTACTTAACTCGCGACAAAATTGATTTTTTTTAGTCTTACAGAAAATAAAATGTTTGCTGGGAAACTACTTTGATGCGCCAAATGCGAAAAAGATGTCAGAATCCACTGGATGAGAGAAGCACAGGACCACTCGATGTGGCGAATCTTAGGGGCCTAAGTCCAGCAGTGGACCTCGTTTAGTTGAACTAATGATGAGGATAATAATTGTGGATGCGTAACTATGGAGTAATTAGCCCTTTCTTTTCCATACGAAATGAACGTCCCGGAACCCCCAACAAGAATTGATTTTATTTTCTTGTAAATGTTGACGTGCAAAAGTGCCTTTTATGTGCCAAATTGAAATAAATGGTTTGATTTTGACTTTACCTTCGCCAGTGCTCTCCATGCGGCTAGCAGTATTAATGGTGTCTCCAAAGAGACAGTAGCGCGGCATGGTGGTGCCCACCACGCCGGCCACGCAGGGGCCTGTGTTGACGCCCGCGCGGATGGTGAGCGGCGCGCCCGGCCGGTGCGGCACGCAGGCGCCCTCCAGGCTGCGCAGCAGGGACAGCGACATGTCCGCTATCTCTGACGCGTGGCGGTTGCCTGAGGACAGCGGACTATGAGCATAAACAGCGTAGCATAGTGTAGGGAACTTTCTCAGCCCGGTGGTTTACATTGGACCTAACGAAATCACTATGAAAATTTACAAGATTTCCAACATAGAGCGTTAGAAAGACACATTGACCTAAAAATATCACCGTCATATGTACCTACAGGGAAACTATTTTTTTCGAACCTTGTGCCATGACCATGCTAAGGCCATGGAACTGTGATAACGATCAATCCATGCGTAACTATACTCCATAGGTTTAGGTAGTTAAATAAAGGTAAACAAATCGTAAAAAGGGTTTTTTTTTTTATAGTTGACACTTTCTTGTTTAAAAATACGGTGTAACAAAATCATTTTTTTTATCTTAACGATAGTTTCCTCTTTTATTAATATATATGACGGAGGAGGACCTTCCCCGGCATCAATAACACTCATCTTTGGTTCTTTTATTAACTGTGGGCGTGGGTGGGTAGTGTTAGATGAAGAAAACAGACTCGTATACACAAACAGATTATTATAATTCCAATACAACTGTTCAACACAGTAGACAGATAGGCACTTAAAGTAAAAGTAGGTACTAGGTACGTATCACAGAATGCGAGATGGTTCATTGGCGCACGCGCCGCCCGCCAACCGAGAAGTGCGTGTCAATTCCAGAATCAATGACGCGCGCCCCACTAACTCCATCGAGCGCCACCAGGTGCCGCTGGCGTACTGGATACGACCCGATTGCGACATATTTTCAAATTTATCATTTATTCTTAAGCTACTCTTCCTAGATGTAGCTACTTGAGCATAATTTTTTAGTTAGAGATATTATAATAATATAATACTTTGTGATCTGCCTATTGTAAAGAGCCCGAAATGACAGGTTCCCTAAACCTTTTAGAAAATACAACAAATTGCTAAATTGAAAAGTACAACTGTGATGTAAACTGATGTAGCATGGCCACTGAAGTGGCGGTCTGTGGCAGTATTACTTTTAGTCGGTTAACCAAACGCATTTGACAGCGCTCTCAGTAATCGACATTTACGCTATTGCGAGTGCGGTTTGATTTTGTTAAATTGTGTTATTTAATAACACAATTTAACGTACAAAAAAATCTTTCCGTTTACGGAACGGAACGATTTATTATTAGTGACAGATAGTTTATCAGATTCTGATTCAGATTTAGATTAGAGCCTATTATTATATGACTATAAATAATATGATTTTAACATTTGAAATAAAAGGTTTCGCATCTATGAGTCACGTGTTTTTTTTTTGTTTACTCTTATTTAACTACCTAAACCTATGGAGTATAGTGAGTCTACCTATAGACGATCGGTGGAATCATGAACACGTCATGAGGAAAGTTTGGCTATAGAATTGAAGAAGTTCGAGGAAAGTACCGCTTTCTATAATCTATTCAACTTAGACAGGAGTGAATACGAAGCTGAGAGATTTATGAATGATATATACAACTAACTAGGGTAAATAAGAAGACAAGTACAAATTGTGCGAAACAAAATAAAAAATAACCACACAAATATAAAATAATACTGCAGGCAATATTGTAAGGCTTCCATCAAAGACTATTTAAATGACAAGAATAGTTGGTCGCTGTGATTCTCAAGGCAATGTTTATGTTTTTTCTCCAGAATTAGCGCACCTAGTGACAGGTTATATGGGTTCATATATTTTATATTATTTTTTTATTCACTAAGTTTTTTTTATTATCGTCTATTAAATTATGTCATTAGTTATTGACATGATCTACTCATAACAATATTTTTTTATGATGAGTTTTATTGCTTTATGTGGTTAGCTCGTGACCTCGATAATTGATCATTCTATTCTTGCATGAGCAACCGGCAGCGAGTTCATCATGCTCCCGTAGATGTCACTGCTCGCGGTAGCGTCGGGGGTCGAGTTACCTCCTTCCCTCAAATATGGCGAGGGAGGTAATGGCTGATCTTTGCGTTCTGCTCGTGAACGGGTGCTGCTTATGATGACTGGTCGTCTTGCTGACCATGATTTTGTTATTGTTACTAATAATTACCTATCTGTTTATTTACTTTACGTCGATGGTCCTAGGTTATCATTTGTGGCCTCGAGTTGTAACTCGGGTAGTAACAATTATGTGAACTTAATCCAGCAATGCATATGTAAGCTATCACGCCCTTTCTACCAGGAGGCTCTTATTTTGGTATTATGCTTTATTTACATTTTTTGGAATTTTTATTCTTGTGCTTGAGTTAAGTTTTCATTTTATGAGCTGGTATATTGGCATGGCTGGTTGACATATGTATGAATAATTATTTAATTAAAGTTCTGTGTTTCGTAATGTTTACTACTTTGCCTATGTATGTATAGAATCAAGTTTATCCGATTATACAGACAGCTGTGCTGCTGGGAAGTTTGTTGCGCCACTTATTCTTCGCAGCTAAAGCACTAGGAAGTGGTGAAGGGTGGGCATTTTTGGGGGACTGTCTTATGTATTTTGACGTACAAAGAGTGCTGATTCTCAGCCTAACTTGAATAAATGCCTTTTGCTTTTTTTTGTCATAGACTTAAAATACTTGATGACTGCATTAGATCTGTCGCGACAGCAGTTTTTTTTAAAATCATAACTTGTACAAAACCTAGTACGGGACGCTACCTTGCCAACTAGCTTTATTTTTACTATGTTAAGATGTCATGAACAATTCCGAGAAGATAATTTTACATAATTACTTACCGTTTCTCTGCGGTAGGCCGGATACGACCATGTACGCGTCGCCGATAGTCTCCACTTTGTACACGTCATAATGAGTAATCTTCTCATCAAACAACCTGAACAAACATATCAATATTAATAACGATGGTTACGTCATTGTAAATTACTGCAACATAATTATACTAATACATTTTACGTAATTTTTCTGTTTTTAGTGTCATATTATCTTGAATTTTAAGTTAACACCTTCATAAGTGGAATAGTGGTAGTAATAAGTGTAATGTAATTAATAATGAGTATTAAAATGTTATTTTCACAGTTATAGACTGCTCGACACTCTCATTTAATAAGATATTAGCGGTGGCCACACAGATACAGCCTTGCCTACATAGGATATAAATACTAAAACAGGCCAATGGATATAAATACTAAAACAGGGGCTCAACTGTATATCTAAACTAATTAGGGAATCGAAATCACATCCAACATTTAAAACGTATTTTCAAGCACCATGTTCTAAATAACGATTAAATTGCACGTTTTTAATTTATTTTTATTTATAAGTCATTTTAGTTTTCAACCCAGCAAAATCGTCGCTTATCTGAATTCTGATGTTTTTCTTCGAATTAATAATTGTATTATAGAGGACCTCTCCAGCAACGATTCCTCTGTGCGTTTAACCTACGAATCGAATATGTTTCAATCTTATTGAGATTTTAATAGACTGGGAGTTGTAGTCAAAAGTAATAAAGTACTTACGACGGGCACTATGGCTACATACATTTAATAATAATAAATAAAAATAAAAATTGTTATAAATGAAGCCCTGAATCATTTGATATGTTTTTCATGTCATGAGTAATTCCTAATTCTACTCACTAGATTATGTACTGACCTCAACAGCATTAGTTTTACGGTATTGTTGTAAGTTATTATTATTGCGTATTTTATTTCCTGCTAACCCGTACCATACTCGTCAAAATTAGCTATCAATACATCATCATGCAACCCGTAACCATTGAGGACATATTAAAAATAATAAGCAGCCTAAGAAACACAAATACTGATGGATGTGATGGCATTTCTGCAAAAGTAATAAAATTTGCCAAGAAAGTAATAGCACTACCATTAGCTCATATAATCAACTTGTGTATTGCTGATGGCATATTCCCAAACAATCTCAAAAAAGTCATAGTAAAACCTTTATATAAAAGAGATGGCAAAACAGATCTAAAAATTACAGACCTATTGCAAAAATTCCATTTTTTTTTAAATGAAGAAGTGATCTATCATTCTCTATATGCCTATTTTGACAAGTATAAATTACTTTTTAAAGAACAAAAGGGATTTCGTAAAAACACCACGATCAATTTGGCACTATTTGATCTTTTAGCTAATATCATGTCATGTGTAGATAAGAGAAATCCTGTGTGTGCAATTTATACTGGCATGACCAAGGCTTTTGGTTATGTGGACCATAAGATTCTGTTACAAAAATTACTTATTTATGGTATAAGAGGGAACGTCCTACAGCTAATAGAATCGTACTTAAGTAATAGGCTTTAATGTACAGAGATTTCTAGAATATGTCCAAAGACTAAATTAGAAATAATTTATTTGTCAAAACCGAGGCACGTAAGATATGGTGTCCCACAGGGTAGCGTACTAGCGCCACCACTTTTTTTTATAAACATAAACGATCTCCCGAAATTAACATAAAACCAAATGGTCCTCTTTGCAAATGACAGTACAGCTGTTTTAAAGTGTACAAATAATAATAATTATGAGAATGACATCAATACTTGTTTACGTGACATTATAAATTGGCTACATAATAGTAATTTAGTAACAAACCTAGGTAAGACAAAAGTTATGCACTTTCATCAACGCTGCAGAGAACCAAACGTTAGTATTGCCTACCAAGGCTGTGATATAGACGAAGCAAATAAAGCTAAGTTCTTAGGAATAGTGATTGACAATAAACTCAGATGGAAACTTCATGTTGAATATTTATGTAAAAAAATTAGTAAATCCGCATCTTTCAACTTTCAAAGAAAGTCAACAGTCAGGCTGTTTTAACGGCATACCATGGACTAGTTGCCTCTGTTTTGGTATGGTGTTATTTTTTGGGGGCAGTCTACTGATAAGGAGCTTGTATTTAGGATGCAAAAGCGATGCATAATATCGATGTGCAGTCTTAAAACCACAGATAGCTGTCTTCCTTATTTCAAATCGTTAAAAATACTAATATTTCCGTAGTTATATAATTATATTGGAAACAGCTTTATTTGTAAAAAGGAATCCACATTTATTTAAAAAATTGTCAGTAGTCAGAAGGAATCCAATATGACTCAATATATAAATCAATTACTATATTCAACTATGATGACATTATTATGTTTTTAGTACATTCTTTTACAATAAAAATTAAGTCTTTATTAGTTAAACACAAAACAAAGCTAATAATATGTACAGGTATATAAAAAATAAAATAATCATAATGCATCAAAAAATAAGTCCGCATCGTTGTCAACGGGAAGAGTGCCCAAAAGGCTGGCAGCATTGCCACGTTGTATGGCAATCAATTATGTCAAGTTGTAAAAAGTCGTAAAACAGCACTAATGCAGAAAAGTTTTTTTTGGAATTGCGCCACGCATTTATAATAAAATATCTAATATTAGGACTAAAATTAGGACTGTTTTCAAGTTTAAAAGGGCACTAAGCGAAATATTAATTGAAAAAAGTTATTACACAATTGACGACTTCCTTAATGATGAATCACTGACCGATTGACTTGCTATTTTTCTTTTGAACATTTTATTTTTATCTTACTAGTGTATCCTTAGTGGCTTTTAACATTTTTTTTTTGTATTACTGTAACCTGGTTGACATTTGACATTTTCGTATTAATTGTAACATTTTTACTGAAATTCAAACGATTTGACATGAATTTGTATCTTGTAGTATTTAATTTTCCTTAAAATTATTGTATCTCAAATTTGTATAAATTCAAAAATAATAATAAATAAATGATTTACATGCCCATGTGACGGTAGAAAATGGAGGACTCATAAAATAAAACATCTATGTACTATTATTACCCATGTTTTCAAACCAATAAATGATTTGATTTGAATACACAATTTTCTTATTATGATTTCTTGCCTGACGTGTTATCGAATTTATGATTCTCTAGTTGTTAGTGCAATAACCGACAGACGAAAAGATTGCTATTATGTAAGGACGTTTTTGACATAGCTTTCAACATTTTCAAATTATATCATAGCACCCCGTTAGTGTCCATTTTATCGAATTCAACAAGTTTCCAAATTATGCAAAATTATTTAACCGGTTGATAGCGATATTGTTGCTACATTATTTAATGTCCTAGATGTTTATCTGCCACAACAAAGTCAACTAAGAAACTTTAAGACAGGCGAGCAGGTTTTAATATTAGTTCCGTAAAAAATGTTTTGGTCATATTGGATACCTAGGTGATTTTTAAAAGCCATACTTAAATGCATGTGATATCGTAATTCGTACAATTAATGGTTATAGGTACCTACTTCTTACTCGAATATAAAGCTACAATTATATACGGTTACGTTTTTAACTATTTAAGAAGATACTGCTGTCGCAATTAAAGTGGCTGGTACTGGGCCTAAGAACATAGTAGTAATCGACCCGGAAAAAGAAGTCAACTAGGAATCAGTGGCCTTTAATTTAACAATTAACAAGATTGATGGAACGTGGTTTAGCCAACGGACCTGTACAGCATATTGAGCATGTTTATCACCTCCATGGGAGTACTACTGGCCGATATGTTGGTGAACCCGACGATATCGCTGAAGAATATGGTGACGGCGTCGAAGGCTTCAGCCGGCACCGCTCTTTGTGCTCGTAACCTCCTCAACACAGGTAGAGGCAGCATTCTGGACAACAGCAGATCACTCTTCTGTTTTTCTGCGACCAACTTCTGTGTACTCTGTTCTATTGAGTTAGTGAATGTCTGTAATGGAGAAAATAAAGGGTTTTATTAAATGAGTTATGTTGTCAAGGTAAGTTCTCTCTCCTAAAGTAAAACACAAACATTGTAATAAAATCGACAAAGTTGTCACACTTAATGACATGTGCTGTTTAATAAAGCACTTACTAAAATGAGTTAAAAAAAACTTGTAAAATTGTCGCATGTCATCTGTCGCTAATCGGTAATATTAAATAGGCTCTAGAACGTTTCATTGAACAATTTTACAGTGGACTTTATTCCAGTAACAACCACTTTTGACGAAACATTCCATGCTCATATGACTCGGGTTACCGGGAAAGGAAAACATGAAATAACAATCACCTTGTTGTGCGACATTTAATTAAATATTTATTTCCATCTGCACCTTGAACAATCATCCCCGCAATCGTCTAGCTAGCTGTTATATTATCTTTAAGGATATAAACCATACTAATATTGTTAATACCTATACTATAACTAAATGAGAAGATGACTGCAAACATATTTTTTCTGAAAGGTGATTAAACCGCAACCAATAATAGGTTTATTGTTATTGGCTTTGTTTCTGTAGTGGCTGCTCTCCGTTAGCTAGAAACCTGTTTTCTTTATTAGTCACACGAAATGAACTATGATTCACTATTAGTAGGTACGATATAAGTGACACATGCGATTGAAACATATACCTAGGTAGTAGGTACACGTGAGTATCACTTGACTGACAAGGCTGCTCAACCAATTTCGATTCCGTGTCTGCTGGCGGGCCATTTAGTAAATGTAATTTTATTTGCCTAAAGTAATGGCGTGTAACTATGAAAAAAATATCTTCTTAGTTTGAATAATCTAATAAAAACTACACTTATACCTTAAAAAGGTTTATATGGTGACAATATATCAATATTTGGCGACAACTCTATGGTCGTTAATAAATCAAGTTTGAAAATATTTTGTATTATTAGCTATATCATATTGAGTGTAAAAGATCTAAAACATTCTGAAGCCAAATATTTTTAGACCTAGCTTGAAGTCTTGAAATCTATTCTCAAAAGGCTATCGCCAGCTGATTGGTTTTTGCGGACCAATTCAAATGCGTTGGCAAACCATTCGTTGGCCAACGGGCCTTGGTCTGTGAGGACGCCCCATATTCAACATGGACGTTTAGGGGCCGATGTTATTGTACAACGTTAGACTGAAGTAATTTGGCGCCTCAATGACATTGACAGGGGAGCGTTGTTGGTATAAATATGTAAAGTACCGCGTGGCCCCTTTATGGGCCATTACAATTTGAAATTAATTGTGTCTCATTAGTCGGGATTTGACAGATTATATTCGACAGAAATTATACTGACAAAACAACATGCGGGCGTTATTTCCGATTTTGACCACGCGCCAATATAAGCCTCGAAACGTTGTAGAAATTCCATAAAAAAGACGTTAACATCATCATCCTAATAATATTACAAATGTATAAGTTTGTATGTTTGGATATTTAGCTGTTTGAATGTTTGTTACTCAATCAGGCAAAAACAGCTGAACAGATTTGGATGAAATTTTGCACACAGATAGTTTGGAACCTAGATTAACACACAGCATACCGTTTATCCCTATAGTACGTTCCCGTGGGATAAATTTCGACCTCCACGCGGGCGAAGCCACTGGCAAAAGCTAGTCACAAATAAATGATCGCTACACACACATTGTTAGTGTACAGCATTAAGTGCTCTTTACATTTGTGTGCTTCAAGTATTTAATTAATAAATACCTAAGTCACCTTGACCTCTGAGTTTGTTTCGGAGTTACTTCTTGAAAAAATCGTATTAAATGGTAAAATGTATATATTTTTATGTGTTATTTATAACCTACTTTCAAAATAATTATCATTTTATAATTTATCGTGCATTGATAACTTTGCACATTTATCTGAGAAAGAAGTGTAGATTTACATTTCTTTCTCAGATAAATGTGCAGTCATTGACTTTTGCTTATCAGACCAAACAATACAGCACATAATTATAAGTACCTACAATAAAACTTGTATCAAGTTTTTATTTCGTAACTTAGTAGATGTCGATTATCATCTGCGCAGCCTTTACACAACTATGTTGGGGTCGGCTTCCAGTCTAACCGGATGCAGCTGAATACCAATATTTTGCATGGAGCGACTGCCTATCTGACCTCCAAAACCTAGTTACTAGGTAACACGATACCCCTTGGTAAGACTGGTTGTCAGACTTTCGACCTTCTGACGACCTGTAACGACGGCTTAACGTGCTTTCTAAGGCACGGAGGAATCTTGGAATATAAAGATGGTCACCCATGCACGGACTAACCGCGGCAAACGTAGCTTAACCTGATCGATCGACCCGTGCGGCTGTTATTGATTAGGTGTCGATTACTATGTATAATCATATCATATTACAGCTTCTTAGTATACCAGGGGTCTGAGTTAAACCACAAACAGAAAGACGGACGGACTTGGCGAAACTATAAGGGTTCCATGTTTTACTAAGGAACCCTAAAAATCATAAATTCACTCACTAACTAAACTAATATACCTACGGCCACATCAATGATTTCTAGAAGCACGCGATTTTCCGACAAAAGAGAGCATTTAGGAACACTTTCTGTAAATTCATAGTCTAACAGAGTTTGGAGTGGGAGGAGTGTTTATATATTATAATGCTCCTACTGCTGGGACATGGCCCTTCTCTCGTCGAGAGAGTGGGCTGTAACTGTACTCCACCACGCGGGCCAGTGCAGGTTGGTATGTCACATGTCTTCGAAGTTTTGGATTTAGGACATGCCGTTTTACTCACAATGTTTTCTTTTATCGTTTTGAGAGCAGTGGTGATAAAATGATTTCCTCCAAGAAATGCGCCTGGCTGGGTTCAAACCCACGACCTACAGCTCGTTAGTCGGGGCCGATACCACTGGGTCACCACTGCTCTCAACTGTTTGCACCATCAGGCGCACAGCTTGGGTCTTTTAAAATTATCAGATATTGCAATTTGCAATCATCGTGATAGATAATGTCAGAGATAGTAAGACCATTGCATTATTGACACCATTAATGTTGGATAATTATATTTTTTGTACGCCTTAATCTGCATAAACATGTATTTTGCCACTTTCAACATGTACACTCTTGTATTGTTCACTCTTGTTATGCAAAATAAAATTACCTTTTTCTTCAATAATTAGTAATTACCCATAAAAAGTAAATTTCGCAGATAATCAATGATGATAGCAGTATTTTGCGGATCACGGACCATTCACTGTTGAGTCGTAGAGTGAGAAAGTCGTGTTAACTCAATATGCATCGTTTGATAAATCTTGTTATGTTGTGCGCGTGCGCAAGTGTGAGCGTATCTCACGTGTTGAGTCATACTACTAACGACCTTGTCTATACAACCTCCGGCGGAATCTCCGACAGTGTCATTAAAGAATCGGAAGTTAAAGTCAGTTCATTAGACGATATTATTGAGTATACTGCGACTATAATTTCAAGTAGTGTTGTGAGTGTAAACAGATATAGAAGGAGTTTCATTGAAACGTCTAACTGTCCTGGAGATCGTGTTAGACTAGGAATGAAGTGCGTTACATGTGAAGAGTAAGTACTACATACTGCATTGTACCTATTTTTTATAAATTTAAGTTCAATCAATCTGCGTAGCCTATTCCCAACTACCTTGGGGTTCACTTCTAGTCTGTGCAACCGGATGCAGCTGAATGCCAGTATTTTACATGACGTGACTGTCTATCTACCTCCACCACCCAGTTGCTGTGTAAACGATACCCCTTGGTTAGATTGGTTGTCACACTTTCGGGCTTTTGACTACCTGTAACGACTGTCAAAGATGTACAAATAACAACCGGGACCAACGACTTAACGTACTGAAAGCACGTTGAGCACGTGCTTAACAAGGCATGGAGGAGTTTCTATATGTTATGAATGGTTACTCATCCAAAAACTGACCGCGGCCAGCGTAACTTAACTTTCGGTCGACCAGTCCGGCTGTTATTTTTTAGCCACGATTTCCTTTTTAATTTTTAGGTATTGTCGTCAATTTCTTTCACTTTGTCATTGTATAACGTACGTGAACGTATCTTAAACAAGAAATATTGTAATTTAAAACTTGCAGAGAGAGGTTGGTCATTCTGCGAGTGTTTACTAGTTAATGGATCCTAATAGCGACAGCATACCATATTTTCTTAAGTTAATTTTACAAACGTTTTCAGACGACTTTTTATTCATTGAGTTATTTACTAATTCCCCTGTGTGTATTACCTGAAACACTTTTAAATTTTATCTAAAGGCTCTAGCGCAAGCACGAGGACCATACACACATTACAATACCTGAGTACCTACAATTTAGGAAGAGTCATCTCCCATACAAAAATAACAGAACGTACAATAGCTTCTCACGATCAGTTTTCTTCTTCGTCGTGTCAATGATTCCGATTGTTGATTTTACCCCGTCGCGCGTTTAATTAGCAGACACAATAGAAATTCTATTGTTATCGGAACACATGGTGTGCACTTGACGTGCGAAGAGTTAAACGACCTTCGATCAGAATTCTGCCGCTTCGACAGCCACATCTTTGACCTCGCAAAGGTCTTTCATAGTGCAGGTGTTATTGCAAAGAGAGCACGACAAGAGGTGGGGCAAAGTTTGCAATGTGGCTTCACAGTCGCATTGCATCTCATCGGAGTACCCCGCCTGACCAAGTTGTACCGGCAGCGGCCCACCTGGCTTCTTAGTCGATTAAGAGATTTCCAGGTAAGCCATGAAGTTGGTGGCCCGCGAGAAACCTTTCTGCAGACTTAACTCAACTAGTCAGCAGTTTGAAAAGTCAGTTTCAATCAATCTTTTACGAGTGATAGGTACTACGCACAGCCACGGTCAACTTTGTACTGCACCAAGATTCTTCGAATGGTTTATGTCCGTCTGTAGAGTGCTCCATTCATTATTTATTTAATACTTCACGCACAGAAATGTACAGAGGCGGACTTAATGCCAAAGGCATCCTTTGGGTGATGCAGAGACAAACAGTGGTAGGTGCAATTACTCGTGTTTTGAATATTTATTCAAATATAAGTAAATATAGATACTAATATTAGGTATGGTATTAGGTATGTGTCTCTCCAATCACCAAGTGAAAGATAACGTATCGCTAAAACTGCAACTCTTTTTGGTACTAATTAGTAATAATCATTAGACTTGTTTGACATGCTCGTCTGTATTAATACGGATTCGCTCATATTTGTGTAAATATGAGCGTCTTTTACGGGTTGAAAAGGACAGTATGCCGTGAGTTTGATTAACTCTGCAACTAGGCAGAAAATGAACTGGGCTGGGATTTTGCGCGTCGTTTATAAGAGTATGTCAACATCAATTGGTGTTTTTTACTATTTCATTTCACTATCATAAATACAGTGCTGCGTACAGAGAATGTCATTTTACATTAAAATAAAGGTATATGTTGTTACAAAAAAAAAAACAATTTTTGGTGGAATATGATTCAAAATAAGGAGCTGAATGCACACTGTCAGTTTGTAAAAGGTTGCTCCTTACACCCTGTATTTTATAACGCTATTTTCTATGGTAAAGCTAAATTGCAAGACGAGGGGTAGACTGAAGAGCCGTAACAGCTGTCTCAGGTTGGTCATCCCACCACATGACGGTAGCTCTAGTGCGGCCCGATTAAAACTGTGGCTTCTCTAGAATCCCTCTCATACTGGCTATGTTGAGCCTGTAGAAAGGCTTCTAGTGGCCCTCCAACTGTCATGTTACACCTGGAAATTTCTTAATCGACTAAGAAGTCAGGTGGGCCGCTGCTGGCACAATTCTGTCCGGTGCGGACCCGATGTGCCGCAGTGCGACTGTGGAGCCACATCGCAAACTATTTCCCACCTCTTGTCGTGCTCTCTGTGCACTAACACCTGCACTATAGAAGACCTTTGCGAGGCCAACGATGACGTCGAAGTGACCGAATTCTGGTCGAAGCTTTTTTAAAACAAACAAATGGAATCTAATATGACGAAAACGAAGAAGATAAGACGGGAAAAAAGTTATAATATTGCAGATAGATACGGATTTAACTTCTGAATTGAATATCATCGCGCTATACTTATATATATCATGTCTTATTTCATATTTACCGCTTAGCTCCTTGTAAAATAGCTTTTACAGCGGTTTTTCCCACTGACTCGTCATACCATCCGCCATTTCCACAGACGTCAGTACATTTACGAAGGAAAAAAATACCAGTTGTAAGCATAGTGATACCATAGTGATACCAGACATAAAACATAAAAAGTAGGTTCGTACCAATTTGCTGTTTAATGAAGTAATGATGATACATCGTCTTGTAAAATATTAACGACACGCTGCCTCGCAAAACAGATTCAAATGAATTTTCTTTCGTTCAATGTAATAACAAGTTTAAGTTTTGTAACAAAATCATTCAATATTGATTAAACGACTTCATGTTTTGATTAGGTAACTTTTAATGCGTCTAACCTATCTAAAAACTATTTTCGAAATCAGATGCTGGAGCCCTTAGAGGGGGCTCCTTCTTACACACGGCCACGACTAGCTGTGGTCGCCGCGTGCTGCGAGAATGCCCATGCAGCAGTATGATAGCGCATAATTATTGTATTCACTAAAATGTCTCCATAGATATGTGGCCTAAGGAGACAGCAGATAACGTTTTCATATTTACGCATCATTATTATGCTTGCAAAGAGGCATATTTACAAATGTTTTCATATGTTTCAACTTTTCAAAAGATAAAATTGTTTGCACATTTCAAATTGAAGAAATGCTTGTTTTCCACTAAAAGTGTACTAATATTTATGCTGCTTCATTTCTTTTCATGGTAATCTGGAATTTAGCCAAAACCGCGCAATAAAATTAGTTGTATAACTAAAGCAGCGATTTTTTTTTGAGGATGGGTAATCATCAAATAACTTCTCCCGCTCTGGGTGAAACGGAAGGGCGTGTCAGACTTTTACTGACCAACACCCACCCGTGTTCTTTCAGTTGCCTGTGTGCCAGGGGCCACGGTATCTCTTTCAAACAACCCGCATCCATGATGTTTGCTTATAGGATGGTCGGTAACAGCTAGATAAGAACGACCGGCACCCTAATTGCGTAACTCACGATTAATCATAATCTGTTTCGTTTTGAAACAGATGGCTAAAACATTGCTTCCTATATTCGAAAACTGTGTCTGCTCAACAACGTAAATAACGCAATGAATATTGTTGAACTATCAAAATGAAACCGATTATGATTAATCGCGTGTTACGCAATTAGGGTGCAGCTCCGAACGAATTAAATGGCGATTAGAGAGGCCTAAGTCTAGCAGTGGACTGATAATGGCCTAACTATGACGAGAATCATTCATTAGTTATCATTCAGTAGTACGTACAAAACGCCTGCCACTTCACTGGTGCGCACGAAACGTTTCGGCATTAGTTTATTTTGCGTACAGCTTAAGACTGGAACCCTCTGGCAGAGTCTGTTTCCCTATTACTTCACAATAAAAGTGAATAGGTTACTTCTTGGCAAGCGTGCACCATCGTCGACCGCAGAATCGCTTATCATCCATCAGATCAAGAGAGTGGTGAAACTCAAATTCTCAAATTCATAGCATTTGTTTCAATTAAACCATTTACAGGCACTTTTGAACTGTCAAAAAGTCGATCAGTTGGAAAGTTGAAGCCAGTAAGAAACGCGAATCTATCCTATCGTAGAATGTAATAATATACAGGGTGCCATCAACGTACAAACTGTAACCATGGTTTCACTTCAGAATTCTGAACCATCGTGCTCTGAAAATGTATCGTCGGTTATTAAACAAAAGTCAGCTGTTCCATACATTTTTTCCGCATAGGCATTGCAGTTTCTTTGAAACAGATGTACTTTTTTACCTACAAAAAATGTCTACAGCATTTAAAATCATGAATTCACACGATTACATTTGCACGTCCCTGCCAACCTGTACAAAGCGTAAAATTTTGTTTGTTGGTCCTGTGGTGACATTATGTAGGTTTATTTGGAAGTAAATGAAGATAGACTCAGCTATCATGCTTAGCAATCCTTTATTCTAAATAACAATTATCAAGTCATCGGTGGTACTTACACAATGAAGCAAAGAGGAAGCCTCTCATATATTTTTTTCTTTTTTTTATAAAAAAAAACTTTTCCCCACACTAAGGATTTCTCCTGTATTGTGAGTGCGTTTACAAACATTTAAACTCTCATACACAAACAGCCAGACCCGGAACAACTACTTGTAGGTCATACAAATATTTGATCCGTGAGGGAATCGAACTCGTGACACGTAGCGCAGCAGTCAATCGCTTAACCACTGTGCCAACCGTGCCGTCGACATCGATCGATATTGGCATGGGACGTTTATAAATATTTTTTTCTTTTTTTGCAGGTACGAAGACGCCACAGAAGATGATTGTCCTCTTAAACAATGACAACAGGCCACAGAAAATCTTGTAACAGCAAACGGAACTATTATTATATCGGAAAACTATGTGTCGCAGTGTCGTCCCTATATACTTATTAATGTGCGTGTATTTGCGTCACTTAGAGCGTGCATAAAGAAAAATCTTGATGCTGCCTTTCCACCAGAGATGTTCTAAGTTGCGTAGCGGTAGTAATGGGGATGTTTTCAAGCTATAGGATCGTTTGATTTCATAGTGTAGTTTGGCTACGTTACGTTAATATGGCTAGAATTTGACGCTAGTGACGTCAAAATGTGTGTCAACGTGAGATTTTGAAATGGCCAGCGAGTCGTCAGCGACTAATGTTGCAGCGTGTGTACCTAGCTTATGGTGCATAGTTCCTATAATAATGCATCTTGTCACAAACCTGGCTTGCGAAAAGATTCTCAACCTGTCGTAGCGCTGCTGCGAGGTTTCCAAACTATCATGCGCAAGAAAGCAAACTCTTGCTGCATCGTCTACGAAGCAGCAGCAACGCATCCTAAATGCTATTGCTGTCTGTTTTGACTGCCCTTTTCAAAATTAGCAGATATGGATAGCCATAAGCCAGGTAGTGACATAATTTAGGTAAAATTCTGTTACTAACACATGAAAAAATTGTGATATTTTGACAACGTAAATATCGTATGTAAATATGCAGTTCCTCTGAAATAAATATATAATAATGGTAATCTGAATGTACTGAATTTTACATGTTTAGGTCAAACAGAACTTGAGCCATGTTGACTGCATAAGGGCACTAAATGAGCTCCATTAACCAAACGACCTAATTGATACGCAACGATACATTCAAGAATGGGAAAGCAGGTACTGCTGTTAAATAACTGTCTGCATAATTATTACCGTAGTTTACGAGGGGTGTTCAATAAAAAGTAATAATGGCATATAAACTCCTTGAACAACAAAAAAGTAAATACTGGCAGGTAAAGCCCAGACATTGATAAAATAAAAATAAAATAATTATTGATTTTCTTTTCTTTAAAAAAAAAATAGAAGTCATTTGTTTTTGTCGTGTCTTAAAAAAATAATAGGTCTTTACCTATGAAATTGCCGTTTTGTATGAAAAAATTTAAACGAATTTTTTTCATGTATTTTTTATTTGTATTAATCGAAGTAATCACCCATGCAATCAATGCATCTTTGCCATCGCAGTGGCAGTTTATTGATTCTTTTCTTAAAGAAATCAGCTGGACGGGAGGCAACAAATTCTTCAAAGGCATTTTGTACTGCCTCTCGGGTATTGAATTTTTTTCCCGCCAAGAAGTTATCCAAATTCTGGAAAAAGTAGTAGTCTGTAGGCGCAAGGTCTGGTGAGTAGGGCGGATGACGGAGAGCTTCCAACCCCAGTTCTTGCAACTTGGAGACCGTCTGCTGTGCAGTATGAGGTCGCGCGTTGTCGTGCAGGAGCAGCGGAGACGAGCGATTGACCAATGCTGGTTGGAGATGTGCCAGCTTCTCCATCATTGTGTTCAGTTCTTCACAGTACACATCTGCAGTAATGCTCACCCCGTTTGGTAAGAAGCTGTGATGAATTACACCGGCGCTAGACCACCAAACAGTGACCATCACTTTTCTAGGGGTAAGTTTTCGTTTAGGGCATTGTTTAGGTGCTGAACCAGGATCCAACCAACTTGCTGAGCGCTTGCGGTTATCAAACAGAATCCATTTTTCATCGCAGGTAACAATGCGGTTCAAAATTCCTTCATTTGTGTGTCTGTTGAGCAGTGCAAGGCACGTCTCGACGCGTACTTCGCGCTGACGATCATTGAGTTCGTGGGTCACCCATTTGTCAAGCTTTTTTACCTTGCCAATTTGACGCAAATGGACCAATATTGTTTTGACGCTAACGTCGAAAGCTGCTGCTAATTCAGCCGTAGATTGTGTATCATCAGCTTCCACAATCGCCTTTAATTCGTCATTGTCGACCAAAGTCTTCGGACGACCGCGAGGTTCATTTTTCAGGTCGAAATTTCCAGAACGGAAGCGAGCAAACCAATAACAGGTGGTGCGTTGGTTTGTAGTGTTAGCTCCGTAAACGTCGTTGATGTTGCGTGCCGCTTGTGCCGCGTTGCTGCCACGACGGTACTCATATTCCATAATTACTCGAATTTTTAACGTATCCATGATGACGAAAAAGATTGAAATGCGATGAAAATGTAACACTAATCAATAAACAAATGACTACTTTTGGAAAAAAAATCCATGTTTTTAAAATAAAATTAATTTGAAATTAGAATTCTTACCCAAACAAAAATTATTTTGATTTGAAATGGCCAGTACTGCAAAACGGCAATTTCATAGGTAAAGACCTAATATGAAAACAAGTTACTTATCATTTTCAATTGGAGTTTTCTAACTTGAATTAGAAGTTATTTTTTGTATTACTTATTAAAAATTAAATAAATTATTAATCAGTTATTTCTAGGATAAAATAATATTGCAATGAATGGTACTGATTTAAATTTTATGGTTATGAGAATGCAAAGGGGGCTAATGTTTTCACTAGTCACCAAAAAGACAACAGGATTTTTCGTACTTTTTCAGCGGAGTAACCTTATTTCGATAAGACATGGATAATGACTAGATTCGGATTTCTTTTGTAACTGTAAGGTTATCAAACTAATCAAATAGTAGCTAGAATATGACTGGAAACATGATCTTTTAACTCGACTTAAAATTAAATGCTGTTCTTAGTTAGCACGTCACTTGAGAACGGCTGGAAAGATATGGAAAAAAAATATTTTAAAATGTTTCCACTACTCCGAATCAAGTTTGTATGGATATTCATTTTCGAAAAGTTTCCGGAAAACTGGAAAATTCGGGAAAACTGAAAGTGCATTTTCTATGACAATTTAGAGAATTAAGTATTATTTTTGGATAGGACAACGTCTGTCAGGTCAGCTAGTAGGAAAAATAATTATTGTTTGTACTCACACTTCACAGGTCATGCACGTTGTTACGTACATGGGAACTCGATCACCTCCACATGGACATCGTGGCTTCATAAAATCTTATCTCTTAGCCCGAATACTAGCTGAAGTTTCCGGTTGATCGTGAACTGAACTGTCCATTGTTTGCGCCGAATACAACGCGGCGGGTAACGCGACAATATTAAGTAATCTATATATAAAAGGAGAAACTGACTGACTGAAGTATCAACGGACAGCTGAAACTTCTGGGACTAAGAACGTGAAATTTTGCACACGGCTTTATATTATAATTTAAGGGAGCACTAAGGAAGGGTTTTTGGAACTTCGACCATCAAGGAGGTGAAATGTGTAGGTATTATTTTTTGTATGGCCCTGGGATTAATAAACTCGAAACTTGGTACGAATATTTATTTATTTATTTAAACTTCTCAAAGTAAATGGTAAAGTTAGTATTTATAGTTTGAAGGGGCAAATTCTAAATTTACGCGGACGAAGTCGCGTGCGAAGCGTTAGTCACTTTTGTTAGCCACAAAAATATTGAAACTTACAAAGGATAATGGTTTCAAACAACTGCATTGTGACAGGACGAGCTGTCACACTTACTACGTAAATGCAAATGTTACAGCCAACCGAAATACATTCAGAACAACATGTATTCTAAAATAAGTTGATACTAATAATTTTATATCTTTTCCTATCATTAAGTTAATTAAAACATATTTTTGTATTCGTTACAACAGGAAAATTACAATATTTATGATAATTTCGTTTTTAATTAACAATTTAAACAATAGGGTATTTTCCAATTTGATAAAAACTATTTTAATTTGAAGATTGGGATGATAAAGTAACAAAAAAATAAAATAAAATGTATTTATATGCTTTTTCTCAATTAAAAACGATTAAAATCAAATTTATTTTTCGTTGTTTTGAATTTACCGTCAAAACGCTCCTTACGATATTTTTTTACCACGTGACATCGTGAAGTCAGCTTTGTGTAAACGGCACCGGTACAAATTGTAGTTAGTTTGGCACAGTTTTAGAAATATTTGTGCACAGAGGCACCGCACACCAGTAATATCACTTTCTATCCATTAAAAATCTAGTTAATTATAAACTCGACATTTACTTGTTTACTTACTAACTACTTTAGTTTACACAAAGTTGCGAGCGTTTTGGCGGTAAATTCAAAACAACGACAACTTGAATTTGATTTAAATCGTTTCGTTTCGTGAGAAAATGTATATCAATCAATTTACTTTTATTTTTCTGTTACATATTTCGTCCCAATATTCAAATTAGAATAGTTTTTAATAAATTGGAAAATACCCTATTCCTAATTATTGAGAATTGCCTAACACACTATCAGTAGAAACGGCTTTCTATTGACATTTCAACAACATTCATTGCGTTATTTACATTTTTGAACAGATACATTTTCAAACATTTGAAGCAATGGATTAGTGACATCCTTCAAAATGCTTAGATTCAGGTTGATAGTATGTATGTAACGCAATTAGGTGCTAGTTTCTATTCAAGAAGGATCTCTCATTTGACAGAGCTTCAATTTTTAGTTGATGATGATTTGATGTTTTTATCTACTGTTTTTTATCTGGGCTGGCCATATTAGCCGTCGAACTGATGACCATTGGGTTAGACGTGTTCTTCAGTGGGTACCGCCAATCGGCAAACGTAAGGACAGACGCCCTCAGGCTACGGGGAGCGACAATCTTCGCAGGGTGGCTCAATCGAGCTGAATGGCGTGCAACTGGAGATGCTTATGTCCAGCAGTTGACTGCTGTAGGCTGATGATGATGATCTTCTTAATAACATATTGGACATTCGTCCAAACCCGTGATATCCTGAAATCTAAAATACAGAAAATAACGGTTAGAAATATCGTTTTGGTGAAATTATTTATTTACTAGCTACTGCCCGTGATTTCGTCTGCGATCCAAGTTGAAAAGAAGCCTATGTTCTATCCCAGGTCATCGTCTATGTGTGTGTCAAATTTCATTCAAATTCGTTGAGCCGTTTTAGCTTGAAAGCGTAAGAAACAAAGATACTTTCGCATTCATAATATTTGTTAGAATTTTTAATCATATTTAGTACAGAATGCTAGCTATTAATCCAAAGTCTTTTCACAGAACCGTTAACATTCTAAAATTATCGTCTTCCATTCATCAGTAAACAAGTCCCACCAGGTTTATTGTAATAAATGGCTTTTTTATTTATTTACAAGCTTTTTATTTAGTTTCACCTGCCCGATGTTTGTCATAGAATCTTGCAAATTAAATTCGATCCACTTCCCGATTACCGATTGAGCTGAAATTTTGCGTACATGTGTAAATCACGGGACACTGCAATATTATGATGGACATGGTGCTGATCTGATGATGGAGCTGGAAGGTAGCTATAGGAACTTTGCGATGAAACGACACAACCTCATCGAGTTTGGGCTCGTTTGAATCGTCTTGACTAGTAGTTTGTCTTTCAATGGTAACCAGGGTCTGATCTGATGATGGAGCTGGAAGGTGGCCATAGATACATAACACTTTCAGTGCTCAAAACAACACATACATATGTGTGGGTTTTACGAATTATTACGAGCTACATAACGTTGTTACGAACTTCGCCATAGTAAATCCCGCATCATTAATACTAGATACTTAAAAATAAAATTAAAAGAAAAAAACTTTTTTTTAAACAAGCTTTTTACATAATAAAAGGAACTAAAAAGTTAAAAATAATTTAATCTCAATTATTTAAATAAAAGCGTTTTACATATTGACGGTTAGAAATAGGTATAACATGCTAATACATGTTCTTTATTTCTCCTGGCATCAAAATGTAACACGCTTTTATTTAAATTATTGACATTAAATTATTTTCAACTTTTTAGTTCGTTTTAATATGTAATAATAATATAAGCCTGTTTTTAAAAAAGTTTTTTTTTCTTTTAATTTTATTATTAATGTTTTTCTCAGTCTATGCCAGTAATCATTACCGTAGTTTAACATAGCTTGCGAAAATGCAACAGGAACTAATGTTTTCACTAGTCAGTCAGTCTATAAGTAAAGACAACGAGATTATTCGTATTTTCTCAGCGCAGTATAACCATACCAAATGGATAGACTGACATTTATATTCCTACAGTAATGTTTTAAAACTATGCGAATATTGATAACTGGAAAGATGTTCACATCTGGCACAACTTACTCTTAAAATTAACTGGCACTAGCAGGCGATACAATAAAAATGATCATCTCAAAATAATAGGTTTTTACGTGATGCATATGAAAGTATACACGGTACTGTCTACTAGTTAAAAACATTTTTTTTATTGTTTTGTCTGACTATCTGTTTGTTCTGGGTAATCTCCAAAACGGCTGGATCGATTATGACGGGACTCGCACTGGTAGATAGCTGATGTTAATGGGATGATTAGCAGTAACATAGGCTACATTAGTAGTAACATAGGCTACATTAATAGTAACATAGGCTACATTATTGTCTCGGTAGCAAGTTCCCGTGGGATATTTTCCGACATTCACGCGCACGAAGCCGCAAGCAGCAGCTACTAAGAAATAAAATTGTACTCACTCTTCACAGGTCTTACATCTTCCAAACAGTAAAATTCGATCTGCTCCGCACCGACAACGTGGGTATAACATATCTTGCCTCTTAATCCGAAAATTAGCTGAAGGTTCTGGTTGGTTGTGTGGTGAACTGACAACCGGTTGCGCCGAACACAACGCGGCGAGTACCGTGACCATCACTACAAATATATGAAATTGCATCGTTTTGCTGGTTACAAGTGCTGTTGTGCTTACTACTCGAATGCTGCGAACGGAATATGCTGTGACTGTTTACTTTTGCGATCGATTTACTACTAGAACCGAAATACGTAACAGGATAATGCTACTGTACTCATGATATCGCTGTTAAAGATAAGTTTAGAACAATGAATGAGGTCATCAAATCGAAATAAAGGGGGTTGGAACAAGTTTTCTAAGAAATTGTAACCATGACTGTGGTTTAATTAATTCATACCAAAATTATAAAGACGTCAAATTTATGAGTTTGTATGTAGGTGGTGATCTTCCAAACTACTGGTCTGATTCCGAAAATTCTTTCACTAATGGTAAGCTACAGTATTATTGTTGAGTGTTACAGGATATATTATATGTTCTAACCTAATGTATTTATTCTAAATAGCCTATACAGGACAAAGGCCTACCTTTTCTTTTCCACACAGCTCTGTCTTTTGCTAGTGTTGGCCAGTCTTTTCGTTTAGAGACATCTTCGTCTCGACTGCGATAGCATCATGCATATAGTGGGACCCGATCAGTTGTTCTCTTAGCCCATTTGTCTTCTGACAAGCGGCAGACATGTCCAGCTCAGTCTAAATAAGCTGAGCGCCTTTCTGGGTCGTACTACGCCCGAGATTTTGGTTTGAGCGCGCAGTGTTGCGTAGGATAAAGTCGCAGGCAGAAGATAGTTTATTTTTTATTTTTATATAAACGTTGCCCCACACTTGGAATTTCTCTTGTATTGTGGGTGCGTTTACAAACATTTAAACTCACATACACAAAAAGCCAGAACCAGAACAACTACTTGTAGGTCATACAAATATTTGTTCCGTGCGGGAATCTAACCCGCGATATGCAGCGCAGCAGTCAATCTATTCATTATCTTCGTTATCGCTTAACCACTGCGCCAACCATGCCGTCATAAACATTACGCACGACGACTAAATACTCTCGTACGTGGGACACTCAGAAAGTTTTTTCGAAAATATAAATAAAAATTCAATAGGTAAATATTTTTTATTAAATGTTTTCAACGTACTCTCCACTAGCCTATATACAAAGTTTCATGCGTCTGAACCAGTTTTCGAAACACTATTTCCAGTCCGCCACAGACACCTCGTTCACAGCCTGCTCGAACGCTGACACCGCATCTTCCGGCGACGAAAATTGTATCCCTTGGAGTATTTTTTTATTTTCGGGAATAAAAAGAAGTCACACGGAGTGACCTAGATCAGAGCTGTAAGGAGGAGGAGGACCCAGGAGTTTGACCGGCGTGCTATCCAGGATGTCCCTCGTTTTGAGCACGGTGTGCGAAGGCGCGATGTCGTGGTGGAGCAGTAGCCCGCGGAGCCCTGTGTTTGGTCGCTAGTTGCCCACAACAGAGAAAACTTCTTCCAATCATTTGGTATTATACCATTCAGCATTGATGCTTCTTTGGTTCCGTAAAGGAATTGACAACAAGTACCCTGTCAAATTGAAAAAGCTCGCGATCAAAATCTTCCCGCCGCGTCTAGATCGCTTCACTTTGGTAGGCGTTGACTCGTTTCGAAACAGCCAAACCGTCGCCTGGCGCTTCGTTTCTGGATCGTATTGATAAATCCAAGACTCATCACCTGTAATGATGTCGTAAACACGCCGAGACGAGCCTGCTTCAAATTTGTTGTGCGGCACCCAGCGTGAAACTATCCTCCTCACGCGAAGATGCCTGTGTAGAATTTCGAGAAGGCTTCCCGATCTAACCTGCAGTATGTGCTGAATCTCTTGATAGGTAATTCGCCTATTGTCATGGATAAAATTTTTCACTGCTAGGACGTTTTCTTCCGTAACAGCCGTCAAAGGGCGACCACTTCTTTCTTCATCCGCCAAAGTTAGTCGACCACGCTTGAATTCGTTATACCAACGATACACGGTTGCCTTAGAAGGGCCTTTATCTATGAATGCCATTTGAAGTCTATCGTACGATTCGTCCGGTTTCAAGCGACACTTGAAATCGTAAAAAATCATAGCGTGAAAATGTTCCCACCGCAGATCCATTTATTTATGCGACACGATAATTTAAATTAGCTCGCAAACAATGTGGAGAGAAATTTTGAAATTAGTAACGTACCTATTTTTACTTACAAATAATCATATTTTAGAGTTTTTGGCGGGATCGGTTTGGAACATGTCGCACGAATTTTCATTTTCATAAAATTTAGTGAAATAGCGAATTAAATTGTATAATTTTGGTAGTGAATTATTCAATTTATTAATATGTGAGTTCACAAGTGTAGTAAAGGTGAAAATAAGTGACTAATGTGGACTTTTCGTGCTCCCCCCAAAAACTCATATTATGTTATTGTAAAGTTGTTACCGCTTTACAATAACTTTGATTTGACTGGACTTGACTGACTAAAGACGACTATGACTGTTTTGTAACTTCGTGCCCGATATCGGGCCATTTACTTGATCGAAAAGAAAAATTACTTGATACCACAGACATATAAAACAGTCGCAGACCAAACATTCGCTAAAAAATGCGTACCCATTACGCACACATAGAGAGTGTGTCGAAACAGGGCCGGACTAGGGCCGGTTGCCGGTATTATATAACGATATTGAAACGACCGATAAATCTTACTGAAAATCTGCGAAAATCAATATTCTCTGGGTAAATGAAGTGTAGATTACTTATCAATTATGTCTTAACGAATATAACCACCCATCTGTTCCCGTGGTTACTGTAAAAGGCGACTAAGGTAATATTTTAAGAGGACGGTGGGCGGCAGTCCTTTCACCTCCTTTTAACGGTATATTTATACACAGACCGTTGACGGGCATCAGTATCGGATAAAAGAACTCTCCCTGCAGTCATTAACCCGCATGCCCAGCTTGGTGGGACCTAGAGTTAAGGTGTTGGTATGCCTGAAAGCTAGCTTATAAATATATAAGGAATTTTGCAATAAAACAATGAATTTAATGAATATTTACATATTTATTTTTTACTTTTTTTAAACTTTATTTATTTAAATATTCTTTATTGTACACTACAAACATACAATAAACAAAAAAATACACTATAATATATACAATAGGCGGCCTTATCGCTTTCCGCGATCTCATCCAGGCAACTATGGAATGGACAGTGATTAGCCTGGACATAAAATGGGGACGTTGTTGGTGCAAATAATGTGTTTACAATATACTAAAATAGATACATAGATATATACATAACCTAAATAATAGATACATAAATACATACATACAAAATTTAAAACGAACGAAAATAAAAGCCTATACAGAGATTATTACAGTTTGGTACGAGAACGAGATCACAACGACAAGTAATGTTCTTTATTTTCATAATTTAAAAACTACTGGTCCTAAAATAATAATATGTACAGGTATACAAAAAATTAAATAATCATAGGGCATCAAATAATACGTCCGCATCGTTGTCGATGGGAAAAGTGGCCAACAAAGGCTGGCAGCATTGCCACGTGGTATGGCAATGCTGATTCTTTGGCTAAAAAATAGGCCAGCCCTTTGGTCACGTGAAGAGTCGATCTACCGCTTGGAAATGTCTCGGAAAACTAAGTTGCCACTCGGACCCCATGGTCCTAGAGTTTCAACCCCAAACGGCTCGAACATATAGGTTCCAATAAGATTGGAATATTTGCACCATTTGAGGTTCAGTTTCAATCCTGGAGTTTCATGTTTTTAAATCCATGCATTGCGTAAACTTACATCCTTTGGAAACCTGGAAAAATATTAGTAAGCTCAATTATTACCTGCTGAATGAAATGTTAAAATTATGTGAGTAGCCTATACCGATTTATGTCCACCATCGTTCATGTTATCCATCACACAGACAGGGTAACATAACCGGCTAATGAGACACAATTGATTTTCTATTGTAACGTATCACATGTGTACGCGCCGGGCCGGAGCGATTCTATAAATTTTATTATCATAGAATGTATGTTTACACTGGCAATCTGCACTCTGCAGTATTTTCAAACTGTCACCAAAAATGTTTGAAATATCGTAAAGTAAACCGAGTCTCTATTTGATAATTCCATGATAGGTAAATATTTTCCATACAATAAAAAAAATCGTCTTTGTTGCCAAATCCGTCCCTGACTACACATAATAATACAAAAACTTACCGATTAAAGGTCAATCCAGGTGTTTTGTGGTAGCTAGCACTGTCACACTGGTACGCACAGCACTTTACCATTTTATTTTTGTGTAATTGTCCCAAACAATTAATATTTCAAGTAATATTTCGCGGTTGAAACATAGAACGCGATTCAGGATAAATTTTGCTTAACAATATGGCAGCGCGGGACAGACGGGCTACGCGTCAAATTTTGTCTATGTGTGAGTCAGTGTGACAACAGGTGACAGAACGAGATACTGCTTACGACTTGTCGCTTAGCAAAAAAAGGATAGAGAATCAAGTCCATCGACTATGGATTAATGTTTGGTCTGCTACTGTTTTATATGTCTGTGCTTGATACTGACTAAATTCACAAACCGTGCGAAGCCAAAACACATATTTTCAAAATAGATTATTACTGGCCAGTCTCTCATAGGTACATAAAAACTTTTTTTCGAAATACTTTCTGAGTGGCCTGGTATTATAACGATTGCATTCTAAACTCAGTCTAGGGGCTGATTTTTAATTAGTCAGATAACTCTTATCTGAAGAATAAATGTAGGCTGACAGTTTAGGATATTTTCTATAGAAAAGCTGTCAAACCGACATATTTATTCCTCAGATAAAAGTTATCTGACTCTTGAAAAATCAACCCATAATCTGTCAAAAATACCTCCAGTTTATATCTATTTTTTTACAAATATTTGACATTGATTAAGACAAATTAGTAATTCAGTTGCTTTCAAAGAGCTTTTATAAGACTCACGATTAGGCGATCGAGAGATTTCTATAACTATTGTGTAAATGCGATATTAATTCGTCGAGTCCACGTTTACTCGACATGTTTATAGAGTCAAAAAGCAATGAGTGCTAAATAATCTAGAAAGCTGCTTTTATACGGCTTTTTGAAATAATAGGATCTTTGATACGAGTATCTTTCGATCCATAGTCGTGAGAGTAATTGCTTATACGATCTCTTTGCTAGTTGGGAGGTACTACAGGCAGTGTCTTTCTATCTTTATGAACTGCACGCCACTGGTCCCTTTACCTAAGAACCTAACAGGAATTATTAGCACACCAACGATTAATTTACGACTAGCTTTTACTAGCGGCTCTGCCTGCGTCGAGGTCAAAAATTATGCCATGGGAACGTATTACCGAGACAACCGACTTCCAAAAAAACACTACAAAGTGAAAAATTACTTTAATTTCGGAAGTCAGTGACTTTGGATATTTATTTTATTTAATTTTCATGTCACCAGTCACCGACTTCTGAAATTAAAGTTATTTTTCACTTTGTACCTAGTGTTTTTTTGGAAGTCGGTTGTTTTTTTTATTGGAAAAAGTTTTTATTTTTCACTTTTTAGTTAAATTACCAACCCACACCAATTCGAAATGGCATCATCCTTGGGGTAAAAACAATGCATATTTATGCGATAGCAGCAATCGCTTTTTTTGAAGTCGGTTAAAAAGTATATGTTAATTCAGATTATAAAATATCTGTGTGACACCAGTTTCAATAGATGAAGCCTGTATTAGTTATTTCCGTTATTTATTGCAGGTTCTAGACACAGACTTGAAAACTGTTAGGATGCATCTTAATAACGCAGCTTGGCCATATCTCCGGTCCGTCAGTGAACTGTGAGTGGTTAGGTAGACAGTAGGCAGAGTATTATTGTGTGTAGGCATAATTATGTTTAGGCACCATTTTTTTATGTGTCCCTTCTTCTTCAGGACTTCGGACAAAAGTCTATATCCATGAGATCCATGTAGTACCTAAAATAAATAAAAATAAAAAAAATGTTAAGGCTGTGGTGACCGTAACACAATACCTCCTCCGTGTCTTTTTATTAGGTCTTTACCTATGAAATTGCCGATTTGCAGTACTGGCCATTTCAAATCAAAATAATTTTTGTTTGGGTAAGAATTCTAATTTCAAATTAATTTTATTTTAAAAACATGGATTTTTTTTTCCAAAAGTAGTCATTTGTTTATTGATTAGTGTTACATTTTCATCGCATTTCAATCTTTTTCGTCATCATGGATACGTTAAAAATTCGAGTAATTATGGAATATGAGTACCGTCGTGGCAGCAACGCGGCACAAGCGGCACGCAACATCAACGACGTTTACGGAGCTAACACTACAAACCAACGCACCACCTGTTATTGGTTTGCTCGCTTCCGTTCTGGAAATTTCGACCTGAAAAATGAACCTCGCGGTCGTCCGAAGACTTTGGTCGACAATGACGAATTAAAGGCGATTGTGGAAGCTGATGATACACAATCTACGGCTGAATTAGCAGCAGCTTTCGACGTTAGCGTCAAAACAATATTGGTCCATTTGCGTCAAATTGGCAAGGTAAAAAAGCTTGACAAATGGGTGCCCCACGAACTCAATGATCGTCAGCGCGAAGTACGCATCGAGACGTGCCTTGCACTGCTCAACAGACACACAAATGAAGGAATTTTGAACCGCATTGTTACCTGCGATGAAAAATGGATTCTGTTTGATAACCGCAAGCGCTCAGCAAGTTGGTTGGATCCTGGTTCAGCACCTAAACAATGCCCTAAACGAAAACTTACCCCTAGAAAAGTGATGGTCACTGTTTGGTGGTCTAGCGCCAGTGTGATTCATCACAGCTTCTTACCAAACGGGGTGAGCATTACTGCAGATGTGTACTGTGAAGAACTGAACACAATGATGGAGAAGCTGGCACATCTCCAACCAGCATTGGTCAATCGCTCGTCTCCGCTGCTCCTGCACGACAACGCGCGACCTCATACTGCACAGCAGACGGTCTCCAAGTTGCAAGAACTGGGGTTGGAAGCTCTCCGTCATCCGCCCTACTCACCAGACCTTGCGCCTACAGACTACTACTTTTTCCAGAATTTGGATAACTTCTTGGCGGGAAAAAAATTCAATACCCGAGAGGCAGTACAAAATGCCTTTGAAGAATTTGTTGCCTCCCGTCCAGCTGATTTCTTTAAGAAGGGCATCAATAAACTGCCACTGCGATGGCAAAGATGCATTGATTGCATGGGTGATTACTTCGAATAATACAAATAAAAAATACATGAAAAAAAATCGTTTAAATTTTTTCATACAAAACGGCAATTTCATAGGTAAAGACCGCTATTATAAATTGTGTTGTGGTTTCCTCGTTGTTGATGGATACCCCGGTAGTTGTTGTAGGTAGTTACTTAAATTACACCAAATCACTGTTAACTTCAATATGAAGGGCGTGCGTTTTGGGGGACTGTCTTATGTAATTTTGACGTTCAAAAAGTGCTGACTCTCAGCCTAGTTTGAATAAATGACTTTTGAATTTGATTTTGAATAGTTTATTTATGTTTGTAAAGTTATCTGAGCCGCACGTAATGTTATTGTTATTAAATAAATATCGCCCGTACATCAGCGCGTGACAGAGTTTTAGTGAACTGAGCGATTATTATTAACTAGCTTGTGCCAACGGCTCCGCCCGCGTGGACGTCTAAGTTATCCCACGGAAACGTATTACCGGGATGAAAAGTGGCCTATATGTTTATCCAAGTTATAAACTATATTTGTACCAAATTTCATACAAATCCGTTCAGCCCTTTTTGGGTGATTGAGTAACAAACATCCAATCATCTAAATTTCCAAACATCTAAACATACAAACTTCCACATTTATAATATTAGTAGGACTAATAGGATTTGGTAAACGTAAACTTACGTTTGCTTTATGAGACTTATGGGCTCGTACTAATTGTTTGGGATTCCTTATAAGATGTTAGCAAAATTGTAATAATAATTATTAAGTAACACTAACATGGCGTAACATCACAACTGTAAAAAAAAACAATCATAAATCCAGACTCAGCGTTGCTAATGAGAAATTACAGATGGAGGAACCCAAAAACCTTTTTTTTACTTGTTTTAATATTGTTCCATTTACTTCCGCCTAAGCCATTGGAACTAGAAGCAAATAATTTTACGCAACAGTTCCTCATATAGCAAAGGTGAGCAGAGACGGGGGTGGGAAGTGGTATTTTGATTACATGATTGGATCATCACGCAGCGAGTGGGTTAAAACATAACATGTACTGGACATGGGGAACATTAAAATGAAACTGCTTTTCTGGGTTACGAAAAACCTTTATATTAAGCGTACGCCGCCCGTCTATCACAGGGCTGGCTGCCTATAGCGAGTTGAAATATTTACAGAATACAATACGGTAACTTTTTATGAATTAGACCGTAAGAAGTTAATAAAAGTTGTTCGTTTCAACCATAAACACTGAAGAAAAGAATGCTTGGTTGGTCTTTGTTCCAAGTCATGGAAAACTCTTTCGGAAATCAGCGATCGTCCCAATAACGCCTTGCAAATCAATTGTTAAATGCCTATAAAAACTGTAGGGTTGTGTTGTACCTAATAATGTTGATAAACATACACTTTCTGCATAAATATACAGATTTTTAAAAATAACCGTGGGGTTTCTTTTTTGTCGTACAATATATTATAATAATAACTTATATTGTATTTTATTATTATATTTCAATTAGATTAATAAAAATTTACATAATTTAAAAACTAACAGTCTTAATATATTATTATGTACAAGTACATAAATATAAATAAAGAAAAGAATCCCGGGGCATCAAAACAATAGGCCAGCCTTCTGGTCACGTGAAGAGTAAACCAACCGCTTGGAAATTTCTCGAAAATGATTCATTCTTGAATGATTTGCTAGAGAAGGCAAAAGATAGAGAATTAGAAAAGTATGCTGGGAGACCTTACCCCGCAATGAGACAACATAGGTTCAAAAAAGCCATGAAGTTTCGCTTCTTGATGGAAAACTACATTTTGGAACGGGCAAGTCGCTCTTTGTATATTTCGTTTACCAAAAGTGCCAGTCATTGTTTAAACATCTTGTTATCACCTCATAATTTTCATTAAAACTGTTTAACTCAAAAAAAATAATTACATATTTTATTATCGGGTTTTTAGTTTTTATATGGTTACTTAATTTTTGTCATATTATTTTTTTTTTTCTGTGTATAGTATTTTATTTAAGGTTAGTTTTCGTTTTAGTTAAGGTTTTACACTTCTTTATTACTTAAACACGCCCAACGTTAGGTTAAATGAGCAAGAAAAACTAGTCTTTGTTGGCTCACAAATTTTTAATGGCTTTTTATTTTATTCTATTTCCGCACAGACAATTTCAATAATTAGACAAAACTATACCATGTTAAATTTTTGATGTACATTGTAAAACAGTGGAGTAAAACACTCCTGAAGTTTGTATGGAAATATTTTTGGCGAGAATAACCTTAATAAACTGCAAATGCCAACAATCAAACAAATCTCACGTCACGCGTCGTGACGTCACAAAAGAAAGATCTGTCAAATACAAATAAGACCACTGATAACTCGCGACGTTTCGTAATGTGTACACAGAGTAAATAAATAAGAAAACAAAATTTCATTTAAAATATGAATGAAATAATATATAATATTGCGATTTATAAATATCTGTATCCATATAAGTGTATACTTTAGAATTTTTTATAAAAAGCTATCTTGTTACAAAGTATCGATAAGTTCATAGACGAATCAGTCACTATTATCTAGAACAAAACGTCACATAGATATGTGTCTCCTAGGTATGTGGTAAAAATGATGGTGACACGAAATGTTATTTCGGTTCTAGTTTGGGGGATCTTTTAAGCTAAAGATCCCATACGTAGGTGGTAGTATAGGGGATGTCGGTGAAAACGGGCATTAATGTTTTAATATATTGGTAACAAGTGAATAATAAATACCATACATAACTAATTGACGAATCACGATAAACACTGTTTACATATTATATTAATTGTATTGATTTAAATTGCACTCAATGTAACATTTAAGTATGCAGAATATTGCAAAACTAAAATTTTCACAATATTTTAAAGTGACGAACTTCCAGGAACTGCTGCTAGTCATGTTTTGAGAGTGGTAACTCTCACTCACACCAGTTTGTTGGGACCGTACACAAGCAACTAGTCGGTCTTCTTGGGCAGTACATTTTCATAATACAATTATTCTCTTTCTAGTATAATACACAAACTGGGCATGTTTCCTCTTCTGTTATATACTTGTATCTGAAATATAAAAAAATATCGTAAGAAAAGTGTATTATAGCGTACTTGGTGTCAATGTTCAATTAAAATTACCACCACAGAGATAATGATTGAATCGCTGTTTGAGCTTTTTACTAAAATGATTTCTTTCTTTGTAAGACCCGCGGACATCGGCTTTTTTTTTTCATGTAAAGATCCGGTTGATTAGCCGTGTGTAGGCACAGTCGTACTGGCGGCACTACGGTACGGCGGCGGCGCACGGTGGGCTGAAATCAAGCTTTCATAGACTTAGTGATTCACGAAAATTTATGAGCTATTTAAAAAAAAATAACGGCTTTGCGATTTACCACTAAATACAATACATTTTTCTTCTGCGATTTTTGTATATACCTAATATTTTTAAAGTTATAACGATTTGAATTTATTTTTGTATGGGGAAATTTGATTTTATATGAATAACTTTTAATTCTCAAGAGTTCTCAAAAAACGGCTTTCGGTATTCGTTTCTGCTATTTTTTAGGCAAATTATCCGATATATCACTTGCTTCGGTTTTCTTCGATTTTGGAGAAAATTGTTTTTTATTCCCTTTTCCACACCACCCTTGAGGTAGAGAACTAAGCGCCTTTTTTATCAGTGGTGTCCCCAGGAGGCCTAATCCACTCATACGCACACTCTTACTCACACACGCACTCACAAAATTATCACTTAGACAATTTCATCAGATTCTGATTCAGATTCATTCTCTAAATGTTCCACATTTACAAATTCTATATTTTCCCGCTCATCATCTTCAAATGTTGGAGATAACAGAAGCATGGCTTTCGCTTCTTCTGAAAATGATTTGTGTTTCCGTATCATTTTATGACGTTTGATGATATATAAGGATCTGAACTAATTATTAAATTATTCAAAATATCCTCATTATTAGCTCTTCTGCAGAATTTTCTTGAATGGTGTTGGCGATATCGCCTAAAGTCTTTATTTCTAGATTCAGCCGCTTCCGATAACTTTCCAATCGGAATTAATCCCAAGTTTTCCCCACACTGGAGGGCACGTGATACCACTCATATAAATCTAAGTATAATTTTATGGTGGCTTCCGTATATTCTTTAAATTTCACTGTGTCAATTTTATGACCTGAAGATATTGTTTCTAAAATGATTTAAAACCGTTTTATTAAGTTTTCATCGACACCAGTAATTGCAGCAGCAATCTCTGTATTTGAGAAAAATCTTCGAGCGGTATTCCCGTCATAAGTAGTTCCATGTCCTTGCTTTACAACATCTATTAAAAGGCCTGTTTGATTTTTAAAAGCTTCCTGAATGCTTTCATGCGCAATGTGCAATGTGGTTCGTAATTGTCGTATATATATGTATGCTGATGATACTTGTCTAGTGTATGCAGATAAAGATTTAAATTTTATTGAAAGTAACATCCAGGAGGATTTTACTAATATCATCAAGTGGGCCCACGACAATGGCATCATAATCAACATAAATAAAACTAAATGTATGCATATACGATCTCCTCATCTTAAAAAGGTCGAACGTCCGCCGCGTATAGTGGGGCATAGCTATGAGTGTCTGCACAGTGAGGGAATGACGCTGTGTGAGTGTGCAAACATTGAGGTGGTGGAGGAATACAGGTACTTGGGTTTAGTCATAGACAACAGCTTCTCATGGAAAACACACATTATGCACTTATGTGACAAACTCAGATACGTGCTCGTAAAATTCCACCACCTCAGTTGTGTACTGGATAGGGCAACATTGTACATGGTTTACTATGCACTAGTGGACTCACTGCTTTCTTATGGGCTGGCATGCTATGGTAACACATTTAAAACATATTTGGATAAAATAAAAACATTGCAAATCAGATTCATGAAACTATTAGTAGATAAAAACACAAAAAATCGTTGTAAAAGTAGTAATTACGAAGACTTATTTTTTGAATGTAAAATGCTGCCGGTCATCAGAGGGTAGTTTTGTCAGTAGCTTTAGAACAGTATTGTAGCAATGAATTTAAAAACAATATTATACGCACAAGATCTCAAAGGAACAATAACATGAGAAGTTTAGTGGTGCCCACATGTAGTAATTTTTATGGTCGAAGGTGTAGAAATGTATTAGTCCCAACTATTTTTAATAACCTTCCAGTCGATATCAACGATTGTGTCACAAAAACCTCTTTTAAGAATAAAATACATAAGTACCTCTTTAATACGTATTGTGAAAGCCTCACTGTAGATAATAATTATGGAAAAAAATAAAGTTTGTTTGTTTTAAATTTAAGAAATGCAAAAGTAGTTTTTAATTTTAGTTTTAATTAGGTGAAAAAGTGTGAATAAAAAAAAAAAAAAAAAAACTTAATAAGTAGGAATTTTTTCAAAAATGGAGCTACGTCTGCCAACAAACTGCTATGCAGTTTGGCGGAAGTAAATGTAACCAACAAAAATGTATTTTCTGTGAATAAACACTTTTTCATTATTTTTTTTTTTTTTTTTTTTTTCTATTTTCCATCAAAACTTTGTTTTCACCTTTTGCAACCCATGTTTTGAAATCCAGTCTATAGGCTATGTGAAGAATGCATTCCATAAAACGTATCCATATATGTAGCGATGATAAAACATATTTGTATAAGTCGGTATCAATGTTTTTAGTCAATAACAAAGACAAGTTATTCATTTCTGTAGGGACAGCTTTACATATGTCACATCGTTGAGCTAAAGTTTTTTTATCTCCGTTTCAATTTCGGTTTTCTCTCTTAAAATCGTTGATTTATTCTCTTTTTCAAACTTGAAAAATATTGGACGACACCAATATGCTGAATTTGATGAGTCGTTTTCCCAGATAATTTGTTCCTCGGAAACAATTTTTATTGGTACTAAACTACCCATAAAAATACGTAAATCATCTGTCGAAGCACTGTCCTCTTTGTCATCCGTGTCATTTTTTGCTTATAGTTTGCTTAATTCGAGGCACCATCCATTCCATCTTTTTGATGGTTATATCTAATAGAGGCTGCAATTTTATTCTAGCAGTTGTATCTGTTAAGGTGATATCATCCTTTGGCGGGTAGCATTCTTGTTTTGCATTTTGCACCTTGTAGTAGGAAGGGACCATGTCGACATTTTTCTCTTGGATACTTTTTCTTAAAGTATTGTATTACCACTTTGTTAATATAAGGGACAAAACAAGTCCCAAAGCTTCATCTGGAGTAAATTTAGGTTTTTCATTTTTACCTAAAATACTATCTTTGGCTTTTTGCACATCCTGTGGATTTTTAAGTAGGTGTTCGAGGATTTCAGCTATTCCTTGATTACCATCCTCTCGTAATTTCACAATATTTGCATGAGATATTTCCTCTGTAGTCATAGTTGTATGAATATGTTCTGTACGTCTCTTTTTTTGCTTAGGTCCTAATCACAAAATGGTTTTCTTGGACTTACATTCGTTGACGAGGCAGTAGACACTTTTGCTGGAGATTCATGTTCACTTAATGTACTAGGAACAGAGTCTTGGTTTCTTTCAAATGCACTTATTTATTTATTTCCGATGATAACCATTCGCTACTATTGTTGCTAAACAATTCCTCTTTGCTATGAGCATTTTGCCGTCTCCTTTGCAGATTATAGCAATATTTTGTACAAAACGCTTTTACCGCTTTATCGTTTTCATCACTTAACACAGTGGGGACTAATCTAGATTTAATAGCACTATATAAAACCCTATTATTTTTAAAATTTCCACTTTCCTTTAATAGCACAACAATATCAATATTTGACACCAAATCGAACATTTTTACGTAATAAATAGTATTAGTATTCCGAAAATGTGAGATAGGATAGAGCGTTTATTACGATGTGTAACAACGTACTGAGGATGGTTGTTTTTCAAATGTACTACTACACTAACCGTATCATTTTTTTACCTGCTATTCATCATCCAATCACATAATGACACGTCATCATTTTGCTGCGCTCAATGGACGACGCGCTTATGAGGGTCACCGCGCTATTGAGTATTGTTAAAAACAATTGACGTCATAAGGGTGGTGTGAGTGAGTATCGTGAAAAATAAAGGACGTCATAAGGGTGGTGTAGAATGTTTACCAATAATTTGATTTTTTTGCTATATTTCTGTAATACAATATTAAAACATGTCAGATTAAACCAAAAACTGATTAATATTTCATACAAAGTTTAGGGGTATATTTTTATACCTAGTATCTTTCGAGTTATAGAACTCGAAAAATACTAGGTATAAAAAAATACAAATAACAAAAAATATTTTTTTAGTACATAAAACTCAAAAATACTCATTTGAATCCTTAAGTCCCCACTTGACGATTCCAGCCCACCGTGCGGTGCCCTCACTGCATACCATAGAACGGATGGTTCACTGTGCCACTCACAAGCTGACACGATTTTTCATAGTTGCGGCTAGCGCGCCGTACTGTAGTGAAACCGTGCCGTATTCAACGGGCCTAAAGTTGTTGCCTGATTGATTTTTTTTAACTTCTAACCACATACTTAGGAACTTCATATTCCGCACAATAACGTTATTTTATTTCATTTAATGTGAACATCTAAAACTGAAAGAAATTAAGGTATTTCCGTATCAAAGTTAAAGCCGTCATACCATACGAATTACAAATTACTTTTATAGTACAAGGTGGCAGGGATATGGGCGTGCAATCTGTTACCATGAGATCAGTACATGATTCTGAAACCCCTGGAAATCCGTAGGTTTAAAAAAAAATCTGGTTCCATACATTTTGACCTACGAAAAATTCTCTATCTGAAATCTGTCTGAAATCCAGTGCCGAATTCATTGTTTGTGTTCGCCCGTCATGTCCCTGCCATCCTTTATATAAGTCACATAATAAGCATTAAGTAAGTACTCACTTTTCACAGGAAATGCATTGTGATTTAAAATACACCCAAGTTTTCGGACACGGACACATCGTTTGCCAGAGAAACGAGTATCTCTTCACCCGTATTTTAGCTGAAGCGTCCGGTGACTCGGTTGCTGAGCTGTCAAACGGTTGCGCCAAACACACCGCGGCGAGTAAACTGACAACCAGGAAAATTAACAAGAGCTTCATGTTGACACGTGTTTACTGCTCGACTGTTGTGAGCGGAGGGCACATTGACAATACACATTTTAGTATTATAAATTTATAATACAGCCTACATTAGTTCAAAGCGGCTTGCGTACGCTACCACATGAATCATTTTAAATGTCTATATTTTTTTCTCACCATGACAAAATCCATAAATATTTGCCTCCCCGTCACCCAGATGTAAGCAGTATCTGCAGTGATCTTAAGGATATAAATGATTTTATATCTGTGTGTAGGATTGTACAATCATATTAAATAATTATGGTTTTTCAATTTAAATATAAGTAGCTAGACTTGGAATTATCTACCGTAGTTGTATTACCCACCCATAGGTAAATGAGTTGCTTGTGAAACACAAAGATCACCTACCTACATACATATAAAATCCTACTTCTAGGCTGATTTGAGTCAACATGCGACTAACTTAGCTATAACCGTTCGTTCTGAGTCCACTTGACTGCGTCTGTGAAGCAGTGATGCTCGCGAATATTGAGGCGGCGCACGTGAGGGAGAGGTAGTATATGCGCCCTCACGGCCCTAGTCGCCACAGGATACGCCCTGGGCGTCGGATATCCCAGGCTGATTCCCGGCCACCGTAGGCGCTAGGTGCGGGCTTGCGGACGGCGAGTAATGGGTAGCTCGTTATCCGGTAGGGACCGAGCCCGGGTTGACGGCACGTAGTGTTCCACGCGCGCCTCAAAGAGATGTCAGCACCAACTGGTGGGGCCAACAAGGGCCGATGCCTGCCAGGGGTGCGGGTCGTTCGAAAGAGATACCGTAGCCCCTGGCACATAGGCAACTGAGGGAACACGGGTAGGTTATAGTCAGTAAAAATCTGACACACCCTCCTGCTCCACCCAGAGCGGGAGAAGTTACATGATGATTTCCCAACCTCAAAAAAAAACCGGTACTATAGACACGTGAGACAATAAGTTGACACAATCACTTGGCAGGTTAATAATAACGGCAACCACGGTTTGAGTTACGAAATTAAGATTAAAAGCTCCCACAAGCAAGCGCGACGCGACGCGCGACGGTGCGATGCGACTCTGGTAGAACTACTTCCATGAGGCTTTAATTAAAATTGGTCTGTGCGTCTGTGGTAACCTAAAGCCTCTTATATTATTATGTCTTGTATATGTATCTCTATCTCTTAATCTCCCTATTGCAGAAGCCGAAGCAGAATCAGCCTATACCGTTCCCACTGCTGGGACACAGGCCTCCGAGAGGGAGTGGGCCTTAATCCACCACGCGGGCCCAGTGCGGGTTGGTAGATGTTACATAGCTTCGATTCTTTGGTGCTAGTACATGCCGGTTTCCTCACGGTGCTTTTCGTCACCGTTTAGAGAGCAGTGCTGATGAAATAATTTACACAAAGTAAACTGCCTGTCTGGATTGCAACCTATGACCCACAATTCGTAAGTCGCGGTCGTTGCCACTGACCCATCACTGGGCATTTCCTTGTTGACATGTTTTAAATGTAGAGTATTTCTGCCTGTCTATCTGTTGCGTGCACATAACTCTTGAATTACTTATTCGATATAGGTGATTTTTTTTTTATATTTTGTTGTGGTGGCTTTAAGGGCAGTGACAATATGAGTACCTAATTCAGTTCAAAATGAAGTTAGCCACGGGCATATCCAGTATAATCATACGGAGCACTCCACCAAAACAGGTTTACAGCTATTTTAGTAGGCAGAACTTATCTGCAAATACTTAAACAAACAAGTTGTCATCCTTGAATCAACATAATACTTTCCGAAACCCGTTTGAAGCCTTATACATATGTATGCAAACTGTGATGTCTATATAAAAGCTTCGTCACGGCGCATCTTTCAACATTCGAGTGGTACGTATGTATATGTGTTCCCGTGAATATGAAGTTGTACCTATTGTTGTTTGTTGTGCTCTCCGCATTTGTTACGTTAGGGTTTGCCGACCCTGGGAAGTTTAATACCCCAAGAAATGCCCAGTTGGACATATTCGTGTTGGGGAAGTATGTTTTACGAAAGGAGTGAGTATTTTTTTTCATATTCATTTTCACTTACCACAATCAATGAAAATAAAACGCTAAATATCTAAAAAAAAAAAATATGGAAATCGTTTTTATAACACAATATAATCCATGTGCTAAATCTGTTCCTTATTTTTTGTTCACATTATTACAATACTTTAATAATTCATTCACATAATATTATATAGGGTGACTGGTAATTAATGACCCATATTTAAATACATGATTGTACTCATCATAACAAACAACTTTCCCAAAAAACCTATAATATTTTTTAATTCTACCTTATTGACCCCAATTTTATTACCCCGATAGAATATTGAGTAGAACCCAACAAGAATAATACACCTTCAGCTGTAATCTGACTTGAGAACCTCCTCCATTTTTTCGTCGGTTAAAAAATGAATCCACTTCTACCATGCATTATTCTTTCGCGCGCGCGCTATCAGCTGTGAGTCGTTCACAGCTGATAGCGTACGCGAGGTTCGTACGGTGGTTAAATTAATGAAAAAAGTATAACGCATGGTTAAGTGGTTTTTTTATTTTTTGTTTGTAGGTAACTAAGTTAAATTACAGCTGATGGTGTATTATTCTTGTTAGGTACTCAATATTCTATTGGGGTGATTGGGGACATGCACAAGTTAAATAAATAAAAAAATAGTTTCTTTGGGAAGGTTGTTTGTTATGATGAGTATAATCATGTGTCATCATATCGGTCACTAATTACTAGTCACCCTATATAGCTAACAGTTTTTAATATTAATAACATGTACACAAAACAGAGGGAAAAAAATCGCATCCTCTGCCAACAAGAAAAGTGTCCAAAAGGTTGGCAGCATTGCCATGGCAATGCTGATTCTTAGGCCAAAAAATAGGCCGGCCGGTCATTGTTCCTTTTTGTAACTATTTCATCGGCTACGGGATATCTAAAGTATTCCAAAATAAAACAATACTATTCCACATAAATGTTTATAATAGAACCGTGTTGTTCGTTTATTAAATAACTGAAATGTCGCAGAACAGTGTACCTTGTAACCTTGTGCTTAGATTCAAGTTGAGATGTTAACCGAATTAATTTAGATGTAAATGTGTCATAACATCATTGATATTTTGATTCACGTGGCTAAACAGGTGTGACTTCTAAATGAAAACACGTGAGGACTTTGTATTGGAAATTTAAGCCACAGTGTGACCTTGGCAAATCTCTGCCGGTCTTTACTCATTATACATTGTTCGAAGCTTACCTACTTGCTTGGCTAAAGGTCTGACACACCGTTCCGACTGTGCTGTACAATACGGCCAGTCAAGGGACCTACTCCCTAAACAAAAAATCCGCAAAATGGACATAACATTAGTTTTGATGAATGACAACACGATTTGGCAGTTGTCCCACGATATGTTTTGCCCGTCAAAAAAAAAGAAAAGAATCAGAGCTGTTAATTTATCACCACTACTCTCAAAACGGTGACGGAAAACATCGTGAGGAAACCGGCATGTCCTAGAACCAAAAGACATGTGACATCAACCAACCTGCACTGGGCGGCTCACTCCGTCCAAATTCCATCCAATGCAAAAAGAACCTCATTATAAGCAACAAGAGTGATTGTCACAGCAGTTTCGTTGCATGAATGCAACCCCATTTATGTCACAATTTGATTAATAAACCATGCTAATTATTCTCTTCATAAGATAATATCTGGACCAATTGGACCTTCCTATTATTTTACCTTCACAGCAAAATTCTTATAAAAATATAACACAAAATCATTTTCTTTTCCAGAAACTGTGATCGGTGAAAATGCTGTCACTTGGAACTCTGACGTCAACCGAAGTTATACAGCATTAAACGGTTAAATAGGATACAATGATGTATTATTTAATCACTTCAAATACTTATTTAGTTAGTACTAGCGGCCCGCCCCTGCATTTCATGGTTTCCAACTGGTCAAACATTGACTTATACGTATGAAATGTAAGTTTAACATTCATGTAATAAACATATAAACCTTCCGGAATAAATTCTTTAAATGATGATAAAAACTGCATCAAAATCTATTGCAAAGCTTAGAAGAACAATGCGGGCACACAGACAGACACGAATTATTCGTGTCTGTCTTTACTAATCTTTAATTTACTAGGATAGAAGATAGAAGTTTGAGGTATAGGATTATAATAATAATAATAAAATAATAAACGTCATTCAACTCGAATGAGTAATTCATTGAAATCGAGATTACTATTATTGATGCGCGTTAGTGAAATGCAACTAATACGCAATGCATCTTATTATGTAACAATGTGTAAATAAATAAATAGAAATAAACGAAGATTCCTGACATTCACAGCTCAGACGGTGGTCATTGTAGCTATATTTTCAGTTGATTCACTTAATTAACCGACTTCAAAAATGAGGTGGTTATCAACTCGGTATGTTTATTATGGGGGAGGCCTATGTCCAGCAAATCAACCGCGATTGCTGCCATCGCATAAATATGTGCATCACTTTGTAGTGTTTTTTCGGAAGTTGAAAGTTTTTTATTTTGGAAAAAGTTTTTTTTTGTTTTCTACTTTCGACTGTCGTCGGGTTGATCCAGCACCCTAATTGCGTAACTCACGACTAATCATAATCTGTTTCGTTTCGAAACAGATGGCTAAACCATTGCTTCATATGTTCGAAAAATGAGTCTGCTCAACAACGTAAATAACGCAATGAATATTGTTGAACTGTCAAAATATAACCGATTGTGATTAATCGCGTATTACGCATTTAGGGTGCAGGTTACAGGTGGACTTTGATACTTAAGCTTAAAAAGGTATGTCAAATATTGCATTATCACTACACATCGTATCGAGGCAGCGAGAAGGGAAGACCTTGCTTTGTCGGCCATGGGCGAGGTGCACGCGATTTGCATATCTATATCTATACATATAATAAAATTGTAGAAAAGTGGTGTCTGTACAATCGAAATATATAAAAAAAAAGTAGCAGGGGTTGTTATTATATCGATGCTGAACCCGAGATTGTAATTAATTTTTTTTTGTCTGTTTGTCGGTTTGTCTGTTTGTCTGTGTGTTTGTGCACGCTAATATCAGAAACGGCTTATTCGATTTAGATGCGGTTTTCACTAATATATTGTAGTAAGCTTCACTTAACATTTAGTGTTTATTTCATGTCAATCGGTTCATAAATAAAAAAGTTATGTCAATTTAAAGAATCACGGCGAACATTTGTGAATCATTCATCCCCGATGGCCATACGTCAAATATCGTATACAGAGAAGCATTACTGTAAAGTAAATTTTTTGCTACCCAAACGACGGTATATTATTATGTAATTCAAAATATGCTGCCCAAAAAGTCACTATTCCACACGGACGAAGTCGCGGGCACAGCTAGTTATTATTATGTGTGCAGTGCTTAAACGTTCTATGGTTAGTGTCGGCTCGTATCCTAAAGGTGCAAAGCTGCACTTGTTAGTAAATATTTTTCATAATACGTCACGGATCGGTCGATCAGGTTAAACTCCGCTAGCCGTGGTTGGTCCGAGGATGGGTGACCATCTTTACATACCAAGACCCTCCCGTTTCTCAGAAAGCACGGGTTCCAGCTGTCATTTGTGAATCTTTGGCAGTTGTTACGGGTTGTCAGAAGCCTGAAATCTGACAACCAGTCTTACCAAGAGGTATCGTATTACCCACTAAGTCTTGGAGGTCAGATTTTTTATATTTAACCTTTATTTCAGACCACAGAATCCATCCAGTAGTAAAGATAACTTAAAACTGATGTTAGGGGTGTGTGTGTTGTTTGTATACTCCTTCCTGAATATAATTATAAACATGCAGTGTGCCAGATGTTTCTAATGTGGCTCATTTTCAAGGCAAAAGCCTCTTTCATAGAAAAAGAAACAGCATTTATAATAACGTTTGTCCACTACTGAGTACCTTTGACTACTATTTATTAAAAATAACCAAAGTGCTGCGAAGTGTCCTAGCCACCGTTACAGTTCGTAGCCGTCGTAGATGTTACTTTATTAACCGTTCAAATATATTTTAACTGGCTCAAAAGCACAGGGAGGTGTTAGTCTGTACGTATTTTTTATGCATGTTCTCGATGAACATATTTTCATGTTAGGAAGGGTAAACTCCTGAGGAAGTCTCATATGAAGGTCAAGTTCTGATGAGTGGTTTTGAGTTAGCTTCAATAGTATTTAATTCACTTTTTGCTTGTTGACGATGTTATTATTAGTTCCTTTCATTGTTTTTTTACATAGCAAGTAGTGGTATATTTTTTTTTTGCGAGGTAGGTATCTACCACAACTAAAGAGTAAAAAAAAACCAACCTGTGTTTCACTGCGCTGTGATGCGATTCTCACAACATAAAACACTATTTCTGTGAAACAAGGAACATCTCGATCAAATAACATCTAACTTTGCGCGAGACAGACCACTCGCTGTTTTCTTGTAATATACTAAAACTCACGGCAAAATATCTTAAGTTGTTCAAAGAGCCTGTAGAACACGAAGGTTCTCTGTACCGCACGTCGATATTATTCCATAGTGCCAGTATTCTCACGACATTACACACTATTTTCGCGAAACGCGAAATGTGTAAACTAATTAGCACCTAACTGTGCGCGAAACAGATACAATAGTCAACCATTCGCCGTTTTCTTGTACATACTTGGTTTTATTAAAACTCATGATAAAATATCTTTAGTTGTTCAAAGAGCCTGTAGAGTTCGTAGGGTCTGGCAAGCGCTTGTCGTTGTTATTCCACAGCGCCTGAATGTCGTAGCACTAAGGACGGTTATCGTCGAGCACGCTGACGTGTATCGTACCTGTATGGTGCAGGCGATGTGCCGCAGCAGCAGCAGCATGACGGGCGCCGCCAGCAGCACCAGCGCCAGGATAGCGACGCCGATGCCCAGCGTGCGCCGCGCCGCCCACACCACCGCGCGGCCAGATGACCTGCACAACGCACCGTGTTGAACTTACTATGCTCTTTTTAAGTCTTAGGTAGAACATTCATGATCGACGTATGAAAAGACTAGTATGGATTTTTATTTTCAAAGACTTGATTTACATAATATAAATGTTTATAACGTGCTCAATTTCAGGACTTTGTAGTCCATAGTACAAACAAGTGAGTATATCTACGTAGTTAACGATATCTTAACATTTTCTTTCATTCATTTTCATACAAGATAATAATATTTACATAATAATATACAAGGTGAATATTTAGTTACCGTTTAAATTTTTCAGGGTAGTACCTACCCGTGAAATAGAACAACTTTCTCCAAGGAGCATGGGGCGAAATATGAAAAAAAATCGGACCTCCCATGCAAAATTAATAGTCAACTGATCGGTTTTGTATGGGAGGTCCGATTTCTTTTTTTTTCCTATTTTGACCGGTACTTACTTACTTTTGAATAAAATGTTTTAATTTTTTTTCTTTTCATTTCTAACAATAAAATGTACACGCAGCTCCAGAGAAAACTCATCCCCTAGAAATGAATCAAAGGCGACAAAACGTTTACGTGAGCGCCATCTCTGTGAAATCAATGAAGTTAGTGTTCTGTAGTTATAGAAAACGATTCCGCAAGTAAGCGTGCAAGATACCCATTTAACAATACTTGTTTACATTATCAATACAAAATTGTCACCAGAGACACCTCACCCCTAGATATATACGGGCTGATTTTTTAGTCACCGTCCAAATTTTTCAGGGTGATAGTACCCGTTAAATTGAACAACTTTCTCCAAGGAACATGGGTCGAAATATGAAAAAAGAAATCGGACCTCCCATACAAAATCGACCAGCTAACTATTGATTTTGCATGGGAGGTCGATTTTTTTTTTCATATTTCGACCCATGTTCCTTGGAGAAAGTTGTTCAATTTCACGGGTACTATGACCCTGAAAAATTTGGACGGTGACTAAAAAATCAGCCCGTATATAAAAAACTATATCTTTTAAAGGATGATATACTACGATGTTTACGTGCGCGCCATCTCTGTTACATCAGTGAAGTTAGTGTTCCGTATATAATGACATCGATTCCACAAGTAATCGTGCAAGATACCCATACATTCAACAATAATTATTATTGTTTACGTTATCAATACAATATTGTCATGCGCTAACCAACATCAACATATTTAGGCAGCCCTGATTTCCACCAGGGCTGCCTAAATATGTTGATGTTGGGCGATAGCGGGGTGTTGCGGTTTGAGAGAGCAAGGAGAGGTGCTATAAGGCGGTCTTTCGGAATAAAGGAGATTCACTTATATATGTATTTAGTATTATTTATTATTCTTATGGTATTAATTAATATATTAACCCAATTTAGGGTTGATTTTTTAATAGTCAGATAACTTTTACCTGAGGAATAAATATTTCAGTTCGAAAACTTTTGTATAAAAAATATGTCAAACTATCAGATTTATTCTTCAGATAAAAGTTATCTGACTATTTAAAAATCAGCCCTTAGATTACCTAACAACAACAACAACAACAACATTATCCTATATGTTTATCTAGGTTATAAACGATAAAAATGTTACCTACTTAATTTAGTTTTGATAATTTCACAAGAGAACCAACATGTTACTCACGTTTGAAACAAACAGAACAACAATTTACGTCTCTCGAGATTTTTCAAAACTGTTAACAAAAAAACTTAAGTATAAAAACTAACTTTAACTTGTGAGGTCAAACCTATGCTAGCTAATAACAGAGTGGGTAACCTTCACTTTCTATGACTTCTTCTAATCTTGATTTCATTCCATTGACCATATTAAAACAAATGTCACTTAGTCGAATTAATTCCCAAGTTCTCATAACCTCTTCATCTATTTTTTATTTTTTTTGACTTTACTTGAGTCTCAATTAAGCACCATTTGACCCCACACATTTTCTATCGGGTTTAAGTCAGGGCTTTTAGATGGCCAATCAATCAAAGTTATGTCTCTTTGTGTAGAAAAACACTCCATAACCTGTCTTGACCGATGCACCAAACTATTATCTTGAATAAAATAAATAGGTGCATCAGGGTAAGCGTTGCGCACTGTTGGAATCATCACGTCTCTTAAGATCTCCAAGTAACGTTCGCCATTCATTCGAGCGCCGACTTCAACAAGCTCTCCAGGACCCGTCGAAGACATCCATCCCCAGTATCCTGAAAACACACAAAAGTATTATTAAAAACTTTTTCCAAAAAAAAAACAACCGACTTCCAAAAAAACACTACAAAGTGAAAAATAACTTTAATTTCGGAAGTCGGTGTCTTTGGAGCTGTATTTTAATATTTTGTCACCGCCTTCCAAAATTAAAGTTATTTTTCACTTTGTAGTGTTTTTTTGGAAGTCGGTTGTTTTTTTTTGGATAAAGTTATTTTTCACTTTTTAGTGGTTCACATGTGCTTACCCGTTCACAGCGTACCGGCGTGATGTTATGTTATGAACTGGTGTAAGCAATAGACAGACTTGAGATTCTTCGAGTAATCGGGGAACATACATAAAAAAAAAAAATAGTTTAAAAAACAAAAAAAAACACGCTTTAAAAACCAAACTAAAAAAGGAGAAAATAATTTAATTCAATTAAAAAGCGTGGGGTGCTTGACATTAATTGATTATAAAAATACCTCAAAAAGCACCCCACGCTTTTTAAATGAATTAAATTATTTTCTCCTTTTTTAGTTTGGTTTTTAAAGCGTGTTTTTAGTTTTTTTAACTATTATAAGTTTCAATGAAATCTGACCGTTTAAAGTGGGTCAAAATCGCGCTCAAAGGAGTCGGTTACATACAAACAAACAAACATACAAGTGAAGCTAATATAAAGCGTGTAAAAAGGTACCGACGAATTGAGAACCTCCTCCTTTTTGAAGTCGGTTAATAAAGTCAATGTCACCTTTATAAAAAGACAATGTCATTGTCTTGTCATGTCATGCAGTAGGTAGTTTTAATTATATATTTTACGTCAGTCATTGTAAAAGGGACACCGCAAAAACTCTTTAATTTATGCTTTGTTTACATTTTATTATCCTGTAATGATTCATAATAATTAAAATTACTAACAATAACATATTATTATAATAGTCACAGCGCTAATGAGTCATAATTTAGCAAATACTTATTCAAGTTATTTATATTTAATCAAGTGAGTAGGTAAATGTTAATATTTAATTTAATTAACTATTGCTTACTCAGCAATAAACTGCCACTAGTCCTCAAAGGTAAAACATTTTGAGAGTCGTAGCGGTCACCAGTACCCTAATTGCGTAACATGTGATTAATCATAATCGGTTTCATTTTGACAGTTCGACAATATTCATTGCGTTATTTACGCTGTTGAGCAGACACATTTTTCGAACATATGAAGCAATGGTTTAGCCATCTGTTTCAAAACGAAACAGATTATGATTAATCGTGAGTTACGCAATTAGGGTGCTGGTCTTCTCCACAGTATTTTACGTCCATCTTTATCGGACTTAAACGACTTTTCGTCGGGAAAAATGATTATTTTATTTTCCCAATAAAAGTTCATATATTGGGTGGCAAATCTTATCCTGGCTTGACGATGAGCTTCGGTTAGTAAATTTTTTTAGCAGGTTTTTATTTATGGATCCCAGCTGCATGTAAATGTCTTCGAACAGTGGTAAGCGATATGCCATGTCTTATAGCGCTAGATCGAGTGGTTCTGAATGGATCCGTGGTATGGCTATTAACAATATCACGATGACGGTTGGATTGATTTGTGTAAGCAATCGGACGTGGCCCTTGGCGGTTACACTTCACTTCACCAGTTTCTTGATACCGTCGCACCCATAAACGAACTGTGTTTCTCTATAAGGAAGTAAATTAAAAAGTTCGATTTCTAAAACAAAAAAAAAGAAAATCTAAACGGATTTAATTATCGATTACTCTTACGTCGACATTTAATTCTCGAGCAATACTTTTAACATTGATTTTGTTCCCAAAGGACGATAATTTTCACTGTTAAAAAGCGCACGCAAACATCGTAGTATATCATCCTTTAAAAGATATAGTTTTTTTTTTTTTATGCAAGGTGTAACAGAATGGACGCAAGACCTGAAAGTAGTTTGTTCCTAATTGACTACTGAATCGATTTCAGTAACTTTTAATATAAGTATTTTTTTTAATTATGTATTTTGCCATACCTACCACTGATTGAGCTAAAGAAAATTCAATCTTATTCTAGAATAAATAAGACTCAATTTTAAATGAATAAAGCAAAGCTTCGGTCGACACGTTTTTCTTAATAATATCAGTTAGCTTTAAAAAAAAATAGTTTTGGTCATCGTGATAAGCTTTTAACTCAATACTCAATTGGGGTGTATGAGGTCTTGCGTTAATTATGTTACTCGTTGTATATTTCTAGGGGGTGAGGTATCTCTGGTGACAATTTTGTACTGATAAATTTAAACAAGTATTGTTAGATGGGTATCTTGCACGCTTACTTGTGGAATCGTTTTCTATAGCTACATAACACCAACTTCATTGATTTCACAGAGATGGTGCTCACGTAAACGTTGTGTCGCCTTTGATTCATTTCTAGGGGAAGAGTTTTCTCTGGATCTGCATGTACCTAACTTAACTTACTTTAGTATTTTACCTACTTAATTTTATACAAACTGTCCATTTTTAAACCATTTCGTCTTACAAAGTTACACTACTTTTTATGTTCGTCATTCGTTTATGACAAAACTGGAAACTGAATACCTATGGGATCACCTCAGTCACTGTGTCTGTCCGTTCTCATTGTCGAATGTCGACTCGCACTTGCCCGGTTTTTTATTTTCACTAACTGAGTGACAGCCCTATAAAAGTAGGTAAGAATGTTGAGCTCTGTTAGGAAGCTTTCATTCTGCTCGGGTATGTTCTGTGGTACCGTAGCAGTACCTACGGCTACATTGTCGTGATAAAGCAAATTATACTTCGCGCAGTCTCTGTTGTACAGACGCCAGCACATCAAGCTACCCGAAACTGTAAAATTTTCACAATTGAACATGAACCTTATATTTACATAAATATAAGGTTCATGTTCAATTGGGAAAATTTCTTGATAGATTTTCTTAGATAGATTTTCAACTTTATTACATAATAAACTTGAAAATCAAAGAAATTTGACAGATTGGGGTAGCTTGATGTGCTGGCGTCTGTACAGTGAGACGTCGCGTCGACCGGTGTGCGAGAGAGAGCGCGTGACGTGTATTTCTCCGTATGGTAATAGGTAGGTAGGTATTAGGAAACCAAAGCTGTGATGGGATTTTAAGATGCTTACACAGTCAATTAATTGTGCAATTCTTGGCCATTTTGGTCCATAGAGTTTCTTTTTTCTAATGTCAGAATAAATCAATCCTACTTAATTTGCCTATGGGAGAAGCGCCAGGGTAGCCCGCGAAATCCACATTTTCTTACGTTTTTAAGCTGTATTAATGATATAATTCTGTAAACAAATAAATACATACCTATTACGGTCGTGAATCCCCCCCAGTGGGTTCCCGCATTGTCGTTGCGGGGGGGCTCAGTAGCCGTGGTCCGCTCCCACGGTGAAGCGAAGAGGAACCCCAAGGTGGGGCCGCTCGTCAGGGCTTTTGTCTCCAAGCCGACGACGTAGCGGCCAGAATGTAGGTTGCGGTGAGGTGCACCGCAACTGAGGCGGGCCGCGGTGTCGAATGGGAGGCATCGCGGCTGAGGATTACAGGCTGCGGAAGAGGAGGAGTGCCGGTACTTCTGAGTAGCGCTCTTCCCTTCCGTGGCCTGGACGGGGCCGCCACCGTTTGATGGCGGACGCGGTGGGGCCGCAGGGGAAGAGGAGTGTCGGTATAGCGTTGGCCGCTCTCCCTATCCCCTGCGGCCGAAAAGTGGTAGGCGGCGGGGCCACTGTGCTGACCCGTCGCAGGGGGACCAAGGGCACCAGACACGGGTACGTCTGGGGCCCTTTTGTTACTTGGTTCCTGGGGTGGTCACGGCGTGCCACGTGTCCTGGTGCGCCGAACTGGTGGGGTCCGCAAGGGCCGATGCCTGCCAGGGTTGCGGGTTGTTCGAAAGAGATACCGCGGCCCCTGGCACACAGGCAACTGAGGGAACACGGGTGGGTTTTAGTCAGTAAAAGTCTGACACGCCCTCCTGCTCCACCCAGAGCAGGAGAAGTTATTTGATGATTTCCCACCCTCAAAAAAAAAAAAAAAAAAACGGTCGTGAATCATATTTTGTTCTACATACAATCTGACACTGACCTGCAAATTTTAATTTCTTGGGCTACTTTAGCGCTTCCCCATTAAAGGATACCACTGATGCAAGTGGTTACACACTAAACTGTAGGTAACTCTGTATTCAGAGCAAATGTGGGTTCAAGATCTGATTGTGTCGAATGATTATTGATTACACATAGTAAGATTACTCACCCCACAATGACCCATAGGTCTTTTTGAACTACCCTCATTCTGTCCAGATAGGTGAACCAATCTACATCTGTATATAAATATCGGCTGATATTTGCAGCCGTTGGTTCGATTCTAGGTTGATTCACTATTGCCTGCTTCAGCTCCTCGAAACTGAAAATAAATCAATGTCCATTATCTTTATGGTTCGCTGACCATAAGCTGCCAACTGTATTGTCCGGTAATCTGCCGTAAGCCACCACCTGTCGGTCAACTAGGTAACATTTAGACAGAAGAAATATTCACAGAATTTGTCTTACTTGGCATACCAAGTCCTGTCCAGCATCGTAGCAAATAGGAGAACTGTAGTAGTTTTAGCGATTTGAAACTCTTATGCTACGGCTACATTATCGTGATAACGCGAAACTTCACATTGCGCGCACTCCCTCGTACACCGCTCGATGTCTCGCTGTACAAAAGAAAGCGCGCGTACCTTGTGTAGTTCACGTTATCACGACAATTTACTCGTAATATTTTTTCAGAAGTGCAACTCGCACTGGCCGCGATCGTCACAACCCTGTCGTTGCTGTCCAGAGCTGAATCAAGGCCCCTCTCGGCACAAGAGACTGCGGTTGATCGATAATATCTCTTCAGTAGGTAAAATGCCATCGTGAAAACTACGGTGAAGTGAGCTAACTAGGGATTCACACTATTGAAATCCCTAGTTAGCTGTCATTTGGTGGAATGACAGCTAACTTCACCAAATTTGTACTGAACAGACCGGCTGAATTATGTCTGTACGTACGTGACTAGGTATTTATTATCATCGATCGACGTCAATCGACACCCATTGTTGTTGGGATTATGCGTCAGTTAGAGATATCAAAGTGTTTGCTCTAAAGCATACATCTTGACTTACTAATAAGCCATTGTGTAGAAGTATCGGGAATTCACCGGTATTGCGGTTTGTGTACGTGACTTTTTTATTATATATTTTTTTATCAAATTACTACTAAACTTTGTAAAAGTTATTTAGATACATTCATATTATACCTGACTCCTGCTATACCGTACCATGCCATACCTTACACAGTTACCTATTAATCAAGATTTTCCTCTAAACTTGTACATTTTTATTACTAGGGACTTCACACATAATTATTATTATATTAAGTTGTAAACAATGATTTCAAAATTACTTATTCTAATTTTACTTATGTCAAAGAACTAATAAACTCCATATACTCGTATTGGTGGTATGTGTTAAAAAATCAAACAATACTCACAATATCAAAACTTCATTCAATTCTTTAACTTCTTTAACTATTTTTTCTGTCTCCAAATATTGTATTGTTGACTTCAGGCTATCTTTGCCTGAGTCTATGTGTGTCTGTATACTACTTATAACTAGTGTGTCCATTTGTTCTTCTTTTGTGAAGTATGAATGTGACGTTAGAGCTAATGAGAGCTCTTCTCTTGATCTCAGGAGGTCGGAGCAAGCGGACAGCTGTCTGAAAGTAATGACAATGTAGGCTTTGAAAATACAAAAAACAAAATCGATTTATTCAAATTATGCTGAGAATCAACACTTTTTGAACGTCAAAATGACATACACAGTCCCCAGAAACGCCCGCTCTCACCACTTCCCAGTGCATTAGTTGGAAAGAAGTGGCGCAACAAATTCTTCAGCACAACTGTCTGTTAAGTTAGAAAAACTTGATTCTAAACAATATTGGCTTGTGGTGAGAAATAAAAACTTTTTATAAAAAAACAAATTGATGCAAAGTATATTACCTACAAAACAAAGAAACACAAAATATTCAATTCAATTATTTGGTAGGTATGTCAGCTAGCACATGCCAATATATCAGCAAAAACATTAAAAAATAGACTCACGTGGAAATAAAACGTAAACAAAACTGCTCGGAGGCTTTTATTTAGGACTAGCTGTGCCCGCGACTTCGTCCGCGTGGAATAGTGACTTTTTGGGCAGCATATTTTGAATTACATAATAATATACCGTAATATTTATTTACAAAATTTTAAAGAAAATTAAGAAAAAGGAAATATGCGAACAGTCAGTATTCATGTGAATCGCAATAATCGAATGAAACTATTCGCTTATACTCTCCAGGATACGTGCGTTCGCTACGAATAACTGAATCCTTATGGCAGCGGCGCGTTTTTTTTTTTGTTGGGCATCTCGCAGTCGGCCTTGAGAGGCCGTGACTGCTCAACCGGGCTTTCCTGGGGCTGCCATTAAGAAACTAATCTTAACGCCTCCAGCCAGGGCTTTTTTTTATGTTTTTTTTTTTTTTGAGGATGGGAAATCATCAAATAACTTCTCCCGCTCTGGGTGGAGCAGGAGGGCGTGTCAGACTTTTACTGACTAAAACCCACCCATGTTCCCTCACTTGCCTGTGTGCTAGGGGCGACGGTATCTCTTTCGAACAACCCGCACCCCTGGTAGGCATCGGCCCTTGTGGACCCCACCCTTTGGTGCTGACATCTCTTTGAGGCGCGCGTGGAACACAACGCGCCGTCGACCCGGGCTTGGTCCTTACCGGACAGCGAGCTACCCATTACTCACCGTCCGCAAGCCCGCGCCTACGGTGGCCGGGAATCAGCCTGGGATTCCCGACGCCCAGGGCTTCTCCCGCGGCGACTACGGCCGTGAGGGCGCATATACTGCCTCTCCCTCACGTGCGCCGCCTCCCTCTTCGCGAGCATTACTGCTTCGCAGAAGGAGGTGACGGCTAACCATTCACTCTCGCTCCGTACCATGGCCTACACCAGGGCCGGACGCGCGAGATCGCTGCCGCCGATCGCCTCCACAAGGACACGGCGGTGCTCCGCCCAAGCCGAGCAGACCGCCACCGTATGCTCCACCGTGTCCTCAGGGCGATCTTCGCAATGGAAGCACCCGGGCGTTTCCTCCCGCCTTATACGAAACAGGAACCTCCCGAAACAACCGTGTCCGGTGAGGACCTGCGTCAGGCGGAAGGTGAGGACGCCATGCCGCCTCTCAAGCCACTCCTCAAAGAGGGGACTTACCGCCGCTATCGTGGCGTGCCCACTCCAGCCAGGGCTTACAAACTAAATTTATATACTAAGCGACTGCACGCTGAGGGCACCCCCTGTGGGGTACGGACCTCGGCTCAGGGCGTCACTGATAGGGGGACAGCTATCACTATTGGGGACAGGCTGGATCGAAATAGGCAGCGGCGCGGCTCTCAGCGCGCTTTATATAGCCACGGACGCGCAGGCGCGAGGCGTGTACGTACTCTGATAGAATACCTTAACAAATGTTCGCCGTGATTCTTTAAATTGACATCACTTTTTTATTTATGAACCGATTGACATGAAATAAACACTAAATGTTAAGTGAAGCTTCCTACAATATATTAGTGAAAACCGCATCTAAATCGAATAAGCCGTTTCTGATATTAGCGTGCACAAACACACAGACAAACAGACAAACCGACAAACAGACAAAAAAAAAAATTACAATCTCGGGTTCGGCATCGATATAATAACAACCCCTGCTACTTTTTTTTATATATTTCGATTGTACAGACACCACTTTTCTACAATTTTATTATATGTATAGATATAACTGAAATAAAAGCCTCCGAGCATCATTTAATCAACCTTATTTTAAGTATCTAATCACAGAGCAAGGCAAAGATCAGCTGGTGTATTCTGTAAAAAATCACACCGTGATAATATTGGTGAAGTGATCCTGATGTAAACTGTCACTTTACCTGCCGCTAATCTTTAGATTGACATCTCACTTCAAACTCACTTCACCTAAGTTTTCACGGTTACATTTGTACAAAATCTCACTACAGATCTGTATTCGGAATTTGTTGAGTTATGTGACAAAAATGGGAACTACAAATATTAAAACCAGGAAGCGCACAGATTACCTACACTAAAAAACTTTCAACTGTTAATTTCAAGGCTGGAAGAGATCGCCGAAAGAGATAAGGCCACCCCTTGTTTGTTTTTAGTGTATTATTTTTTGTTAACTATTTTCTGTTGAATAGAATATATAATTAAATCAACTTTACAATTATAATCGTTAAATCTTACAAGTGTTTGTACCACAAAACTCTAAGCCACATACTTTGTAATGGAAAAATATTACAAATATAGCCAGACTTCGTCGAAGAAGACAGCGCCCGTCATTGCGTAACGCTGGAAGGCCCGAAGCCAGTGCTTATGTGCTCTACGACGCAGTGGGCTTGTTGGACGGACGAGGGTTCGGAAACCCAACTGCTCGTTGGAGATAAGGCTCTTTGTTTCGGCATAATCTTGGAGACGCTCATGAATAAGCCTCACGTAGATTTTTCCGAGAACATTGAGGAGACTGATGGGACGGTAACTAGAGGGCTCAGACTTGGGCTTGTCTGGTTTAGGGATGCTGATAACAGTGGCATTGTAGTGACCTGTAGAATGTGAATTGTAATTAATGTGATTTGCATTTCTTCGACAGTTTAACATCATAACCAGGCCTACAATGTTTCCACTGCTGGGATACAGGCCTCCTCTTGTGAGAGGACAATGACAATTTAATAATTTTGTAGAATCGTAGACGAGTAAAATTTTGTGGTTTAGGGCCCAGATGGCTTTGAATTAGTTAAAGGCACAGTGGTGATATACCTAATTATGTCAGATTTATACCTAAAAAGATTTTAATGAGATGAACTTTAATGCAATAACTAAAATATTAATGGAATGTTGATATTGAATTGAAGCGTTGGTCAAAACAAAATTAATTATTTGCAGGTTAGGTAAACATACTGTTTGTAATATTTATAGTAGGAATCGAGTTTTAAAGCAGTACAATAGTTGCTCACAACAGGTAGAAATATCCCAAAAAGTACATTGGAATAATAGATTTTTCAAATATTGGTGATTTGTCATAATTATCAATGGTCTTGGGCCAGTGTTCCCAGTCAATAGCTACACCGTGGCTAACAGCTCTTCCAGAATTACTTGCATAACCATTTAGTACCTATGGAATTTTAAGAAATATAATGTGTTAACCTGTATATCAAACGTATAAGATTCCCTGCGGTTTGTGAGCATGACACAATTTTTTTAAATGGAGGTAAAAAGACATTTTTATTTCTTTTTAAACTTTGAATTAGTGTATCATAATATGCCACACCGCAGCAGTGGTTGAAATCCCTGAATCATAAGAATTCGTAAACACCAAACAGGATAATATTTCAAGTTATTATTGAACCAACAGTTGATAATTTATTTTCCGAATAAAACCACAGTGAAATAACTCTTTGATACTAGACGGCGCCGCCGCTCCACAGCAGCCCATGACTAAGCTACTCACGTGTTCTTAGCTGCGCTTTGTATATAGGCTGGATCGTTTACTGCGACCCACAGGGCTACGCTTGCATGAATTCGTGGCTGGAAAATAAGTGAACCACGCTACTAATGTGGGAAAAAATGGACGGTCGGCTAGGAGATTTCCGTCAAAAAGGTGGTGTTTTATAGCAGTGTATCTCTTTAACCGTAAATCATTTTGGTAGAAAAAAAAATGATGTTTTCAAGTCTTTTTTTGCATACAATGAACGAGCTCAAAAGATAATTAAACATACTATAATGCATCAAAAAATCATCAAAGTCACCTCTTAATTTTCTTTAAAAGCAGTTTATCCCTTCAATAACAATTATAATTATAATTAAAAATATACCATACAATTTCAAATGCTAAACTGCTTTTTATTTTTTTGCTGGGCATCTCGCAGTGGGCCTTGAGAGGCCGTGACTGCTCAACCGGGCTTTCCTGGGGCTGCCATTAAGAATTTACTCTTAACGCCTCCAGCCAGGGCTTACAAACTAAAATTTACAAACTAAGCGACTGCACGCGAGGGCACCCCCTGTGGGGTACGGACCTCGGCTCAGGGCGTCACTGATAGGGGGACAGCTATCATTGGGGACAGGCTGGATCAAAATATTGGCATTATTATTGATCGGGGAATTTAAAGCTACTGGCTCAGCTGCGGCGCGGGCTGGCGCTTCAACGAGCAAGGGTCGGTCGGGTGCTAAACTGCATTCAGTGATGGATAGCTAGTTTTATACAATTTTATTTGCATTTTTACGACATACGCTTGCTCATTTATTATTCGAATTTATTACAACAGATTTTAACCCGTATCGGATTGCAATTTGAACTATTATCGCTCATAACGACAATATTTAAAGTTAACATGGCGAAATCTCCGCCTTAATATTAATTAGATACACAACTAAAATTGTATAACTATATTATCGTAACTAATATTAACATCACATAAAATCACGCTTTCTTCCCCAAAGGGTAGGGCAGCGGTGTCTCTTTAGTAAACCCACATTTCATCAGTTATGTTGAAGTCCCATGTAATAGGGGCCAGCCTATTGCCATCAACCGGGCACAAATTTAGGCTCCGGGCTGCTACTGAGAAATTCCAGATAGGGAAACCCGATAACACTTTGCTCGACCTGGGTTTCAAGCCCACGACCTCTTGCTCAGCAATAGCGCTTACGAGCACTGGACCAACGAGGCAGCAATATAATAGCGCTTACGAGCACTGGACCAACGAGGCAGCAATATAATAGCGCTTACGAGCACTGGACCAACGAGGCAGCAATATAATAGCGCTTACGAGCACTGGACCAACGAGGCAGCAATATAATCTAACTATTATTGTAAATGCAAAAGTGAGTTAGTTTGTATGAAATTTGGAAAACAGATAGCACATAGCCTGTGTAAAAACATAGGCTACTTTTCATCCTTCATCGCCGAGGAAGTTGCGAGCAAGTTGCTAGTAGGTACCTAATAACAAAGTTATAAAATTCGCAGTAAAATCCATAGTCAATGTCACATCTAAGTAATATCATAGTAACAATATAACTTCACCTTAATATGTTGTGGTTTTCACGCACGAAGCAACTAGGGGCACATAACAATGTGACCCGTCCCCACCACAATGTTATGGGTCCTTAAACTATTCAATAATAAAGTTTTCAAATGTCACGGCAAGCCGTATATATGTTACACCAAAGATCATTCAAAATCTGGCATGTCAAGTAAAGGCCAATGGAAAATATGAATAGGGGGTAGGTACCTACACACATATTATTAAAATAGTTTCTATACAACCCTATGTATTGCTTTTTTCTATTGTGTGCTTGTGAATACACGTGACTATAGATGTTTTTAGAATTTACTCACTTATCTATTTTATATGCATACTAAGCTAGCTCCTGTCGTCGGCTACGCCCGCGTGAATGTTGGAAGTTATCCCACGGGAACGTACTACCGGGACAGAAATCTCTCTCTCTCTGCCATTTAAAAGACTGCCAACTTCGGTCAAGCTGTTTTGGAGATAAGCCGAAACAAACAGACAAAGAAAAATATTTAAAAAAACGCTTTATTGTTACAAGTACCGTATATTGTTTCATATGCATTAAGTATTAAGGTGTTATGTTAAAATTACAAACAAACACTTCAGCTTTTTTTTAAATTGCATACATAGATGAGAGCAGTGGTGGGCCACTGGTGGCAACAGCGACTTACGTGTTATAGGTCGTGGGTTCGCCCACAAGCATGCACCTCACTTTGTATAAATTATAAAAACCACCACTGCGCCCAAAACAGCGAAGGAAAACATCGTGAGGAAACTGACATCCAGGAATAAAATTATGGAGCACACGGGAATAAGCCGTCATAACCTAGATCCAATTAATCAAAGACATGTGAGTTCGAAGTATTCCCGTTTGAGCACCAATTTTTAGAGCACCTATGCATTGAGCACCAAAGGTATGGGAATGGCTGGCTGGAAATGGCTTGATGCTCAATGCATAGGTGCTCTAAAAATTGGTGCTCAAACGAGAATACTCCGTGACATCCACCAACCCGCACTGGGCCCGCGTGGTGGATTATGGCCCACTTTGTCTCACAGAGAGAAGGCCTGTGTCCCAGCAGTGGGAACGTTATAGGATGATTATGCTATACATAGATGTCCGTCACAGTAAACCTGTTAAACGTTTTCTTTATTTTCTTTAAATTGTTGCACCCACTCAGTGTTTTGTTAAAATATGGCATCGTGGATTGAGCAATAGATGTGCCAGGAAACCCTTAGCCGCCCGCGACTTCGATCGCGTGAAATTTCGTGTTTTAACATAAAATTATATATTCTATAACTCGGCAATACTGCAGCTTCCCTTTAGTAAATTTTTGGAATTCGATAAGATTACCCCTACATACAAACTCAGAAAATATCTTGTGCGATGGGTCGCATATTGTGCCGAACTGGTGGTCTGCGCTCAGCCTGTAACACCACGTCACAACCCGCGTAATACGGATCTCGGCACCTATACACGCAGCCGTGAACTCAAGCTTGCGACACCAACCGGTCCGACGTCATTTGCGGACACGACAGATTGAGGCACAAGTAAGCCAGTTAACCAATTCAATGATAGACAGCTACCATACTGCCTGCCCTGAGACCACCCCGCGCAGCACACCGCTGACCTGGAGCGCAAGCGTGGGAAGGTAAGGAAAGCTCTAAATAGAGCCATGAACACTTCTGCGGATGAGGATTGGCATAGCTACTATGCAGCCAAATCTAGCTACAAAAAATGCATCAGATATTGGAGTACCGCGGGTTGGCGCAAATTCTGTGGCGGCAACGAATCTTGCCAGCAAACCAACAGGGTAAGGAAGGTTCTGGCGCAACGGAATACATCGGAGCCCGCTACCCTCCGCAAACCTGATAACACACTCTCGACGTCACCTGAAGAAGCAAGACGCGTCCTAATTGATACTCACTTCCCTTAGTGTGTCTTCGAGCAGGTGATCTACTGGCAAGACGTAATTCAAACACCATCAGAAAACGACTGGCGGTACGCACACAGGGTGAGAACTGGAGAAACTCCAATGGGCCATCCGAAGCTTCCATCCTTTCAAGGCAGCTGGCCCCGATGGAGTGTTTCCCGCCTTATTGCAATGGGGGGGAGCCTCTATCGCAATTAGACTAGTGCCTCTAATGAGAGCATGCCTGACCTTTAGATACGTTCCCAAGGGATGGAGGGAAGTGAAAGTTATTTTCATCCCAAAGCCAGGTAAAGGTGACTATCTAACGCCAAATCCCAACGACCAATCCGGAGCAGGAATAACATGGGCAGGAGAATGACTATACGTTTCGCATGAGTGTTGCCAGCTAGTTAAATATAAACTGGCAATCCATAACGCATTGGAAATTTCGGCCCTTTTTAACCACAATGACTAACGCCATTTCGTCCTCGTGATCAAATACCTATCCAAAAACTTAAAACTTTATATAATAAAAAAAATAAAAAGAAGAGAAAAATTTAGGTACAGTGGCAAGAACAATAATAATTTGGTGGTGGGGTCAGGCACTACTTGTCTGTCAAGTTTGCAGAACTGGGCCGTTTTAGCGCTGCCGTGAGGCACACTCTAACGGTAGTTTATGAAATCGCACTTTACACTTTAATTTGATTTTTTAAATTTATATTTTAAGTACTTAGTTTACTTTTTACTTGTTTTTTTTTTGTGCGTTTTCAGTATGTGCTAAATATTTTTCTTTCTTATTTTCTTTGATCAAACATATTAAGAGGAATGCGCTAAGGTTTATTTGTAGGACAGTGCCAAGTTTTCATCATCATCATCATTTCAGCCAAAAGACGTCCACTGCTGGACATAGGCCACCCCCAATTTGGGGTTTGCTATAATCGCCACGCTTGGCAGGTGAGTTGGCGCTTGGTGCATTATTTTGTGTAATTTATTTCATCACCACTGCACTCAAAACGGTGAAGGAAAACATTGTGAGGACATGCCGTCTTAAAACCAAACAATCCAAGACATGTGACAACTACCAACCCACACTGGGCCCGCGTGGTGGAATACGGCCCACTCCCTCTCACATAGAGGAGGTCTGTGTTCCAGCAGTGGGAACATTAAAGGCTGATTATGCTATTATGCATACTTATGCTCAATATCTATCCGCGCGTTAGTTACGGTTACGTTAGTCAAGTTTTATGTTGAACAATATGTTACCAATAATCGCCAAAATGTTGTCAAGCATTGAGATCAACTAGCACTCGTACAAACCTAGGTCGATCAGCTCCAATGAAACGTTTATTGAGAACCTACAATCTAACTCAAACGCGCACTAACAGCATCGACATCTTTTGCGACAATCTGGCTCAGTTCTGGAGGCATCTAGCAGATGCGTGTCTGACCTAGGCATAAATGTGTTTCTGGCTTATATCATATTATTATATCCTTCTGTTATTACTAATTCCTCAATTTCTAATAAAAAAAAAAAAACATCTTTTAAACTATTTTTTTTTTCTTATATTCATGTTATGTTTAGATAGGTTCTTAATCCATATTGTTACCAAAGTAACTGGAATGTCAATTTTATAATTCAATGATCCTACAACGCTTTGTCTACTATTTTCATTATATTATTATCACATAGTGTAAAAGCTGTGCACACCTTAAGTGACACAAGGTCAGAATAGTATTCGTTTAAGATAATATGTATGTATGAATGTTTATGTGACTTTGTTGTTGGAGTGCCATAACAAGTAAATTAATTAATTAAAATATGTATTGCAATGGCCTATTCAAAGAAGCAAGTCAGAACAAAATAACCCTTCCAGTATTAACTAGTACGGAGATCATCGACAATCTACGGTGTACAACACTTTCTTTCTTCTTTCAATAGACTAGATAAAGGTTTAATCTTTAGGTACGTAAGTATGTTAGTTAGCTCATGCTTATCAATTGCCTTCAATAATTATTTTAAAAAATACGTACTCTTACCTCCATAGTGACGACGTCGTAGTTTTCACGTTCTGCGCGACGTTCAACAACAATAACGTGTTAATTTCTTCGTATACTCTCGTTCTCTTAAACCCTTCCGCCTTCAAATTACTGAAATATACAAAAACGAATAATTGACAAATTGATCTTTATTACTATAATTTAAAAAATCTCAGGACGAATTAACCGAATGAAACTAAACGCGGTTTGAATGTGCTGAACGTGTTTGTTTAGCTTCATTACACAGGACACAATTTTGCCAGTAGATACGCAAACTTTTACCATGAATTCAGGTTATATGATTCTAGACGGGATAGCGTAGGAATATTTCGCAGGTTATTTAAAAAAAAAATGCTGTTCCATACATTTTTACCGCGTAGGTATTCCACTTTTCTATGAAACAGCAGATTTTTTTCTTGATAACCGCTGAAAAGTTTCGACGCTCGGGTATAGAATCATATGTTGAATTCCTGCACCCTAATTAGGGTATTTTCCAATGTATTAAAAACTATTCTAATTTGTAGATTGGGACGAAATATGTTATAGAAAAATAAAAGTAAACTGATTTATACCCATTTTTTTTTTCAATTAAAACGATTTAAATCACTTTAATTTTTCATTGCCTTGTATTATTGTTTTGAATTTACCGCCAAAACGCTCCTTGCGACTACTTTTTATCACGTGGCAACACGTGATGTCCACTTTGTGTAAACTAAAATAGTTATTGAGTAAACAAGTGGATGTCGAGTTTATAATTAACAAGATTTTTAATGGATAGAAAGTGATATTACTGGTGTGCGGTGCCTCTGTACACAAATACTTCTAAAACTGTGTCAAACTAATACTTGTACCAGTGCCGTTTACACAAAGCTGACGTAACGATGTCACGTGATAAAAAGTCATCGTAACGAGCGTTTTGGCGGTAAATTCAAAACAACGAAAAATCAATTTGTTTTTAAATATTTACAATTGAGAAAATGAATAATTAAGTAATAAATTTATTTTTATTTTCTGTTAAATATATCGTCCCAATCTTCAAATTAAAATAGTTTTTATTAAATTGGAAAATACCTTATTGCAAAACGATATCAATCAGAATCTGAATCATTTTGAAGATTATTTCTAATCCATTGCTTCATAATTATGTTCCAATATGTCTACTCAGCAACAGCAATTGTTCAACAGTTGTTGAACTGTCAAAATAAAACCAATTACTACCGTTAGTATGTTACTTAATTACCGTCTGGTTAAAGTTTGCGCACTAATTAAAATTGTATCCTGTATATACATAGAAGGTATCATTTAGTGAAATCCGCACTTAGTCTCCTTTACCTACGTTTTATAATTTACAATACCTAACTATTACTCTAATCTCGTAAAGCAACCCTTTAAAAAGCTTCAGTAAGTACTGGGGTTTATAAAACAGAGATAAAAGAACAATCCGGATACAAACTTATTATCTTTGACTCGGAAAAATCTCGATCACAAGGAAAGTTTTTCTATCTACAAAATAAGTAGTTTCTATGTGAATCCTTACGATGCAAACGTAATAAGCTTTCATCTTCCTCATTCTTATTGAGTACAGTAGGGCGCACGTCAGTGGTAACACTTTCACCTTAAGCTCCGCTAGAGCAGTAGGTACGGAGTTTTAATAGAATAACCTAGTTTAAAATAACAACAGGTTGTTAACCGACTTCAAAAAAGGAGTAGGTTCTAAATTCAGTTGTCTTCTCAAACCTCAAACCAAGACTTCAGAAAAAAAAATATTTCCTTTGTTTGAAAAGGTATGCTTAACAAGTAGTCCCATATTAATTTGGTCATGATCTGGTGATTGGTTTTTGAATGAAGTTTAATCATACGTATGTGTATACACTAATAACTTCTTGTTACTGTTATTTACTTCACGTTCTTTGGCCAAAGAATCAGCATTGCCATACAACGTGGCAATGCAGCCAGCCTTTTGGGCACTTTTCCCTTGACAGCGATGCGGACGAATTTTTTGATGCCCTTTGATCCTCTTCTCTCTGTACTTTTGTTATATACATGTACATACTATTCATATTACTTTTAATTGATGAAAATAAACATTTAGCTAGTGAAAGTACATATACGAGTTAGTGCTGCGTGGGTACCACAACTAAAATGGGATTAAAAAAGGAAAAAAAGGAGGTTTATCGGAAGTCGGTGGTTTTTTTTTTTGGTTTTTTTTTTGGAAGAACGTTCTTTTTGTACTAATGACGTGCGGCCTACCCACCAATAAATTAAAATAGTTTTCACATTGCTACACATTTTTTTCTCCTACAACTTAGCGATATATGTTTTCATGTAAGTAAGCTTTCACGTGCTCTATCGCCACAAAAATTGTGTTCAAAGTTAGATAAAAACATGCTGATTTGAATTGATTTGCATTGTTTTAAACTTAGAAAGTAAGAAGAAATTAAGAAAAATCATTTATTTGCGGTAAACAACACGCAGAAAAAGAACAGGAACATAAAAAAGTACAAGTTGGGAATGCATGCGTTATATCCACGCCAAACGGCCATCGCTCAGCATAATGCTACGACCCTATACAAAACAGAGCCCCAGCGCTGGTTTTCAGCGACAGCCACTTCGAACTTCCGCTGCGAACTTCTACAATATCTTTCCATAGATTAAGAAACAGAGACCCTTTGCGGAAACCAAGTTTATACGTAAATCTTCAGGCTGCTAATAAAACGTAGATTCCGTACGCATCCCGAAAGTTCATGTAATATACGCACCGTTCGCAACGGTTAGTCCGCATTGCGTATATGTGATTCCAGTCCATATCCAGTGTGCTTCCAGCCTTATTTTAACTTCACTTATACCTTGGGAGTTTGATTAAATTCCCTGATAAAAGTATCTCGACTATTTCACATTGTTGACTAACAGATATTGTTGAACTATAAAGTTGGTTCTTATAGGCAGCTCATCTTCAAGAGTTGATAAGTTAATTTATCTTATATGGCCTGAGACATACACCTATGAAATATTCTTAATTGAAAATATATTAATTAGCTTTATGGGATTTCACTTCTAAGTAGTATCGCTCAACTTTAAAAATAAGAAGCCAAAAAAAAGCATCCTTTAGATAATGAATAGACTAAGCTGGTAAGTGCCAACGTCAGCTGTGCCGCAACTTAAACTAGTTACTGTACTAGTCTAAACTACAAACACTGCTTCACATTATGGGCCGTTTTGAATGATTAATCGTTGGCAGTAATTGTCCAACACATGCAGCACACTGAGTAATGAAAACCAACGATTACATCACGTGTACATGACCAATATTTTCAGTTACTTTTAGAGCTCGGAACGGTTTTATATGTTCAAATAATTCCTCGAATATTCCTTTATAACTTTTCTCGTGAAATACTTTCCCTTTCGGCCTGCCTAGGAACGTTCTGAAGTGCCTTTTCTATTTACGCTACAGAAAATGTGTTTTCCTTACAAAATCTGTTTTCAAGACCCAGAATGATATACTTTACATAAAACACAAAGTCAGTTAGCTTAATATTATGGGATTATACTCACTTGATATTCATAAGGTCTTCCCTAAAATGGCTGCATGTAAAAGAGGACACTTTCATTTATTTGTACAGGTAGGGTTCTTTTCCCGCATAGCTTGCAAATGAGAGTGAAAGGCATGCTAGGTACATAGTTGTTCGGGTCGGTATCATTGGCACAAATAAACATTAGATTTTGACGGCTTATTAGTCAATTCGCATGAATTTACTTACAAATAAACATTATTATCTGTAGGCGATTTGCACGACGTTAATTAGTGGGCGAATCAACAATTCCAGTAATACTTAGAAGGCATAATTGTATTTTATGTAACACAGTTGATGAACTTTTTACTTAACTTTTTAAATTCCTTATTCTAACTAGCTGATACATATTTCTGTGATTGTCGATTCGCCCACAAATCGTGCAAATCGACTTATAACCCGTTTTGCCGCCCGTCTATGCTGACTCATGGCGACTCGCACAATCGTCTAGCACCCCTTGGCCTTCCCATTCGCAAATGAATACAAAAAAAAATCATCATTTTATTAGTTGTTAGTAAAATTATAGAAATAAACGCTTACTTATATTAGGTTTTATAAATGTTATTTGTTCCATCGTGATAGAAATCGTTGACCAGTATCATCTGTAGTTGACTGCGCTGGATGCGCCTGACGTAGGAGATACCTTAGCTATATGTTTATACTCTATATATCTATCATAAGCTTACATATATAAAAATTAATAAAATTGAAGTATTCGTTTGAAATGTCAAAATATGCAGCTTTTTACTAAATACTTATGAAAGTATAAACGATAGTTATCATAAAAAAAAAACTTTAAGTATTTTTTTCTGTCTGTTTGTTTGTTCCGGCTAGTCTCCCAAACGAATAGACCAGTTTAGACGAGACTTTCACTAACAGACAGCTACTGTTTTAAGGAGTAACAAGACCATATCATTATCTTTGTCCCGGTAGGACGTGCCCGTGGAATAATTTCCGACACAACCACTCATCTGTATCCGCGCGCAGCAGCTAGTAATATATATATTTTCTCTCGTGGAAGTTATTTTAATGCCTAACTTTAACAAAGAAGCTAAAGCGACCGAGTTTTTGTAGAGTAAACTAGTTTGTTATTAATTAATAAATTATTAATTCCGTAATTCCCATAAATTACTGAGTTACCTCAACGGTAGGTACCTATTGTAATATAAACGCCTGTTTTACCTATTCCCACTAATTTATTTTCGAAATAAACTCAATGTTCTCATGCTCAATTTGACGTGTGATTCATTGTTGTGACATTATCCCTAAAAATGCTGCGTAGGTAATTGAATATACAAGTGACTATCAACATTTTTAATAATAGCATTATTGCCATCTAATATGCGGTCATTTTCTGCATTTTTCACCATTCAATGTCTGCTAGCTTATTAGATATGATGTCGTTTATATCATGCCATCACGTACCATGGGGCTGTGTGAATAATAGGAAGCTAACGACTCCATTCGGTCGAGTTCGTTGGGATGGCACACAGAGGCAATCGATACCTCTACCGTGCATGAATATTACCCACCAGAGCCTGGCCTGCGTTATCAATAGATAACCATAGTCAGAGCTTTGTTAGAGATGGGGAAGATTTCGGGGAGGTGGACAAAGGGGACACGACGTATGTACCTTCAGTCATCACCATAAGCCATAGGAAAAGTACCTAACCAGGGTCATCGGATATTATTAAAGTTTTGTAAGACCACGATGCATGTTTTCGATTGAAATTTAATTTGATAAATGATCTGTTTGTTTTCTATTAACTTTTTTTATTTTAAAATGTCCATCAGTTACTTCAACAACATCCGAGGACCCTGGTTACTTATCTCTTTTGGTGACCGTACCTACTGACCTACTAAAGATGACAAGATTGCTATCAATTAGAATTCAACCTATTTAAAGAATTTCAAGTCTACTGAACAAACTGTTACTTTTTTTTCTATTGAAGCTGGCAACCGTTCATTTTGTTCATAATGGAAACGGTGAAATGGTGAAAGGCTTTTCGAACTCATTCAATTGTAATCCCGAAAAATTTCATGGTTATTTTATTTTCATTCTGAATGAGAACTTACAACATTTAAATTTGTATGTTTTCCTGAAAACAACAATCCGCTTATTTTATTTATTTAGGAAAACACAGTCGTAGACAGCGGGACGAACTTGACGGGCTTAAGGCGGATTGCTCCATAATTAGCACAGGATAGGGTTGCGTGGGAAAAAGAAAATTATTACATTTCTTTTCAGTCTCATAATCGATCATTCTAGAAAATCTAACTTAATACTTCAAATTTTAAGTCAGTCTTGACTTGAACGCATCAAAGAAAATATTGTGAAAAAGCTAGTCAAAATAGCAATCAGGCAGCAAACAAATGTAGTGACTTATTTCTTCCATGTATGAAAAGGGGTAAGACTAGGGAAGGATAAAGGAAAAATTGAGGAAGGGGAAAGATGATTTTCCCCTTCTGTATGTTTACAGGCCAAACCGTACCTAATGATAGCAAGGTCTAAAGGTCAATTGTAAGTTAAGTTAGTAACATTATTCAAGCAGCTTTTATACTAAGGGGGTTATTATTTACAAAGACACATTTTTGTTATGACGAGCTTGTAAAATAATGATTCAGCTCATACAGATCTGTGGTACGCTTTGAATGTAGGTATTTCTCATTACGAATTACTACATTATTATTTCCCCTTACCTTAGAGGAACAAAACAAACAACCGACTTCCAAAAAAACACTACAAAGTGAAAAATAACTTTAATTTCGGAAGTCGGTGACTTTGGATATGTATTTTAATTTTCATGTCACCAGTTACCGACTTCCGAAATTAAAGTTATTTTTCACTTTGAATTTTTTTTTTTGGAAGTCGGTTTTTTTTTTAGTTTTTAATTTTCCCTTTTTAGTTATAGTACCTACCCCACACCAATTGGAAATGTCATCATCCTTGGGGCAAAAACAATGCATACTTATGCGATACCAGCAATCGCGGGTAATTGAAATATGAAATTTAAATGGAACCACACGGGAAGCACCAGCTTTCAATTAAAAAAAGAATCATCAAAATCGGTCCACCCAGTCGAAAATTCTGAGCCAACAAACAGAAAAAAAATACAGTCGAATTGAGAACCTCCTCCTTTTTTGAAGACGGTTGAAAAGATTTGGCATAATAGGTAGCATAAACAATTAATCTTTAAATATTCGAATATTGTGGTTACTTTAATGTAGGGCATGTAGGCTCACGCAGACAGGCGCGACGCGACAGTGCAACGCGAATCTAGTACAACAATTTCTATTCTACCAGAGTCGCGCCTGCTTGCGGGAATCTTTGTTTATTGGGGTAGCGCTGCTTCCAAAGAATATTTGACAATGGTACATGGAATTCAGTAAATTGCAAGTAAGTTCGTTAGTTTCCCCTACATGCTTAGATGGGTATGCGGCTTTGTCCGGTGTCATTGTTTGTTTTGTCACACGTTAGGTTAGGTTATACCTACACACGGATATGATCTACGAATCATCACATCAAAACAAATGTAATTCAAATTCTTAAGTAGGCACCGACTGAGGTTTATAAGCTTTGTGCAACAAAAACATTCCTACATGTGTTTTAAAACCCAATTTCCAAGAAAACCATCGTACAGACAGGCGTGACGTGATTCTGGTAGAACAATTTTCTAGATAATTATGTTCATAGAAATTGGTATAACAGAGTCGTGCCGTCGCGTCGCGTCTGTCTTCGGGACCCTAAAATCTGTCGTAATGGAAATTTTTATGCCAAAATTGATTCAACAATACATTTTCTTGGTATTTCAAGCTTTTTATTACTTTTTCTGCAATTATTTAGATCAGTAAGTTTCGTTTCGTTTTTGGTGACTATAGTTTCCTATTTTTTGTCTGTTTTTATTAGCTGTAAGTCCTCCATGTTCATAAAAAATAAATAAATAGGCATACTTAACTTACTATAATGTCATCAAATGATCCTGAATGTCAGGAACACTGGTGAACTGGTCAGCAATCGTCACGAACGCCCTTCGAAGAACGTCTCTAAAAATAAATGAAATAAAATCAGTCAATAGGCACCTATTACATGGGATTTAAACATAAACATAACATAACATAACATAACTGGCGAAATATGAGTGTATATAGGCACTCCTCTGCCTAACCCTGCGGGGAAACAAGTTATTTATTAGGATGAAAGTAAATGCAGTTTTCAAAAACAGTTTTTTTTAGCTCCATGCGATAGGTAGGTAAATAAAGAACAGTTTACCAGAAGATAAACAGTACCCTTATTTCATTTTGCCAATATTGCATAGCATATGTTGAATACTCAGTTTAGTCGACGACTAATTCAACGCAATCTATACTCCATCCCTAATATTATAAATTAGAAAGTAACTCTGTCTGTAACCTATGCACGACTTAACAGTTGAGCGGATTTGGGTGAAAGGAATAGACCATGACCTGGGTTAGCAAGTAGGATTATTTTGATCCCAGTAAGTAATTCGTTCTCACGCGGGCAAAGCCGCGGGTTAAAGATAGATCTAGCTAGTGATATTATAAACTCACGAGTTCTAAGACAGTTAGTTTTAAAAACTATAATACGACAGTTAGTAACTTTCTATTCTGTCTGCTTGTTTGTTTGGATAACTACGCCAGTAGACTGTACACCGTAAGACGATATTGTTCTTCCTCATAGCGTTTCGATATAGCTATCTATATACAGTCAGCCCAGAAATTGGCTCCGAGCTTGGCAGTTTTAGCAGCATCCATCAGCTCCTGCAGTGTGCAGACAGCAGGACACGCTGGACAAGATATTAAATGCCCCATTGTTTGTGGGACAGCACCACATTTACACTCCAGAGTGGAGTGATCTGTGAATCCTCACCTAAGCAGGTTTTATTTACTTCAGCCTACCTGAGTCTGGACTCTATGGACCATATTGAAACTTGGACAGGTCAACGTCTATTGAGCCAACTAGTATATAGGGGCGCCAAATCATTATTTGATTTTAATTTTAAGCTTGTTTTATTGTTTTGTACCTAATTTGACTTTCATGTTATTTAATAAATGAATACTTGTATTTCTGGTTAAGTCTGTCATAAGGTTTTATTTTGATGTATTTAAAATGATGGTTTCAGATTTAATTTATATTAAATTTCTATTTAGTTACTTAGGTACTTCCTTTTGACTTTTTTAGAAATATTGTAGTTTCCGGTTGAATTTAAAAAAAAAAATATTCTGATACTTCCTTTTGATTTATTTATAATATTGTGCTTTTCTGGATGACTGTATTTTAAGATTCTATGTATGAAGTTTTTTTTTTGACACATCCGCTGGAATTATTTAAAATATAACTTCCTTTGAGTTTATATTATTAAGGAATTATTTTGACACATCCGCCTGATTTGTATACAATTCTACTTGGCGGCAAAGTTTCGCGTAATGTTTGGCAGCTAAACTTTGACGGGTAAACTTTGGCGGTAATTTTATGTATAAAAATGATTGTAATGCTAATGATTTATTAAATTCCCCGATCAATAATAATAATGCCAATATTTTGATCCAGCTTGTCCCCAACGATAGCTGTCCCCCTATCAGTGACGACCTGAGCCAAGGTCCGTACCCCCACAGGGGGTGCCCTCAGCGTGCAGTCGCTTAGTTTATAAATTTTAGTTTGTAAGCCCTGGCTGGAGGCGTTAAGAGTAAATTCTTAATGGCAGCCCTAGGAAAGCCCGGTTGAGCAGTCACGGCCTCTCAAGGCCAACTGCGAGAAAAAAAAAAAAATTTTTTCGTCGCTCGTGGAATAAACATCTTGGGTATTTTTTTGTACTCTCTTAAACATTTTACTGCCATTTTCTATTACTGAGTGTGTGTGTGTAATACAGGGTGATTGGAAGATGGGTGCAAAGCTTTAAGGTGAAGATAGTATAGACAATTTAGAACCATTTAAGCCATGGTTGTCTTAGACGAAGTCTTACCAATTTTTTTTTTTTTTAATAAGGTTTAAAAGACGTATTGTACAATTTTTTTATTTTTTCTGAGCTTTAAATGTCTGTAAAAAAAATGTCTAATGACACTGAAGCCTAAAACATATTTTGCTTGATTGCTTACACATTACTTTAATTAAATAAATAAAAAATGAATTCATTTATCATTCAATTTGGCCATAATTATGCAGTTTACATTAAATTTTGAGAATTTCCGAAAAAAAACTTAAAAATTTGGTTAAAAATATTTGGTAAGACTTCGTCTAAGACAACCATGGCTTAAATGGTTCTAAATTGTCTGTACTATCTTCGCCTTAAAGCTTTGCACCCGTCTTCCAATCACCCTGTATATTGGTTTAAACCAAAATGTCTGACTCCAACAACGACGGCTATGAAGCGCCGACATATAATAATATATACCTACCTATAAAACGAAAGTATAATTTTATTCAAAAGCACAATTGTGGGGAACAAGAAAACAGATTTTTCAAAATGACTGTACCAAACTATACGCGAGTACATCTAATGTGGAGATAAACAAAAGGATTTCCTGATTTCCATCGATTGGTTACGATTTTTGTAAAGGTTGTATACTAACTTTATATATTACAAACCTATGAATATCTTATGTTTTTATTTCAGTAAAATTTGTAATTGTTACTTTTTATTGACTATCCAGTTCTACCAATAACATTTCACGTCTTGTTTGACTTTTTTACGTATTGACTAATACGATCCTTTGGCAATCCGCATAACAAGAACCTTAAACAATGTTTTCATTGTTTAGAGTACGCTGAAAAATATACCAGGATATATCATATTTGTATGTCTATTGGTATATTGAAATATACCGACTTAACCACCAACGGAAGAATCCATTCAGGGTAAATAGTGCAGAAGTACGGCACATAAGGACTGCACTTCATGTTGTAGTCTTCATAATTTTTGTTAGTGTCCATTATTATCTCTTAAAATTAATTGATCACATTTACATTGCATTTTTCATATCAAAATATAAAAACATGTAAATGTAAAAAAAATAGTAGCCCACCGGTATCGGGAACAGGGTCCAAGCTACCGGAGGTCAGGTCTCCAGAGAGAGGAACCTCTTAACAATGCAACCGTATCCAGAAGTACCGCTTTCTGAATCAAGCCCTAGATCCAGCTGCCCAACGAGAGCCTCTTCAGCTCTTGACTTATGATTGCTGATGCCCATTGTTGTAGAAACTGTTTAATTTTCAATAATGTTTTCCAAAGGTTATTAAACCTACTACAAATTAAAAGTACAAAAAGTTCTTGTAATTAACAGATTGTGGTTTTCCTTAACATATGCGTCATGCACGGGCTTCCTTGATCTAATTTTTCGTGTAGTTATAACCCAGTTGGTAGGTTTGTAAAATGTGCTAAATATACATATTACCTACTTCCTCACTATTCTTCTTTCTATTCTATTCTTTCTTCTAGTTAGTACAAAACATTCGAATCTGTCAACAACATCCAAACTTCGGTACTTAGAATAATATTAGTGACACAAATATTTTTGTTTGTCTGACTATCCAAACAGGGTTGTTTGTTCACAGTCGATATTAAAACACGTCCTCTTTTCTTGTGCGTATAAAATTCTTATACAGTTTTGTTATAGTTATAGATTTTTCATAAAACTGCGAGGGGAACGTGAGACAATCATATTAATCAGGTCAGACAAGCATGTGTGTGTAACCTACCGTATAACAAACCTGTTACCATGGATGCTGAACATGATTCTGGACGCGCCTTCGTTGAATTTTTTCGTAGGTTATCAAAAAAAATGCTGTCCCACTTTGACCGCTTAGATATTGCACTTTTGTAGGAAACAGCTGGCCTTTCTTGATAACCAACGAAAAAGTTGTAGGTTCTCAATCATGTGCAGAATTCATGGTAACAATTCGTGCGTCGATGTATACCACCCTGCATACATTAAGATATTTTTTCTAAGAAAGTAAGGCCGTGGATAGAAGATAGTAGGTTCGACTTAATACGTTACTATTAATAAAATAAAACAGACAATAGACGTACTATGCTTTATTAGCTATGTCTCAATCAACGATATAGGCTTTCTATGCTAAGAGGGTTTCTTATTTTATTTTAGTACAGGCAAGGGTCTACCTAGGGCAATGTCCAGAACCATTGCGCTCGGAACCTAATAAAGAACACTTAAGTACAAGTAAGAATAATTGTGGAGCAGCGGTGGTCCAGTGGTAGCGGCAGTGCCTTACAAGTTGTAGGTCGTAAGTTCAAACCCAGACAGGCGCTGTACTTTGTGTAAATCATGAACTATCACCACTGCTCTCAAAACGATGAAGTAAAACATCGTGAGGAAACCGGCATGTCCTAGAATCAAAAATTCGAAGACATGTGCCATCTACCAACCTGCACTGGGCCCGCGTGGCACACTCCTTCTCACTGAGAGGAGACCTGTGTTCCAGCAGTTCCCACAGCTGAGATACAGGTCTTCTCTCGGTGAGATGGACATTGGCTGATTATGCTAAGAATAATTGTTAACGGATAAAAGTCTGCAGAAATGTACTCTTTAACTTTGTGAAGGTTCTGAAACATTCCAACAAATCAAATGTCTATGTTATTGGTATCACTATTTAGCAGCATCGATAAAATATTTTACCAAAGTAAACATCTACCGAGTTCCCATAAACATCCCTAATTGGTATGTTTTTGAGGTAAAAAAAACAGGTTCGCAGAAAATGTCGCAAATAAGGTAGATAATATAATAGCGTTACTATGGTGAGATCTGAATAATAATAACACCACCATATAATATTTGGTTGACAACAACATGATTATTGATTATCCTCATTTTGAGGAAGGAAAACATACCAACGTGTTTAAGTACACCTAGGTACGTTTTCCTAGTACAAAGTATACAATGTGTCATCCTGAGGGATGTTTCCATATTTATTTCATTATGTATCATCTGTAGTAAACAGCAAAATTGAATGACGTACCTATAACATGTTTTGTAGCTACATTCATCATGTTTTATTGATTAATGAATATGACATACATCATAAATAGACAAGATGACACATACTGAATGTATAAATGTTTACGGGTTACGGAAGTTCGTCCTGGACAAACTTCAACATTTATACAGTCAGTATGTGTCACCTTATCTATGTATTCATAATGTTTTGTGGTTTCATTGATCAATAAAACATGATGAATACGGCTAAAGTCGGCTTCACTTGTACACAAGTACCCAGTAGGTATCCGGCTAAATCTAAGAACTTCTTCACACTTGTTCGGATGTGACTTTCGATTCGGCAGTATTTGTTAAATAATAAAGCCATTTCATCCTTCGGCTAATTCCCGACTGACGTGACGCAGAGAGGTCTCGATCATGGCTATGGTAACTAGTCAATACAAATTTATATATTTAGCTATTAAGTTTTTTTTTAATTCGCAGCTTTCTAAGGGCTGTATTGATGACTTTAATGATTAATGCTCCATAAACACATACATGTTTTCATCATATTTTTATCAACATACAGCCTGACACTGACCTGCAGATTGCAAAAAAACGTAAGAAAATGTAAAATAATTGTATGATTTATAACTTTTTCAAATCTTTTGAGAAGTGATTTAATTGGCAAGTGAAGAGTTGGCAATTATCGCGTGGTTGATAATTCCGCGCTTTACAATATTGAAAAAAAACTAAGCACAATACAAGCTTAAATGACAAACACACGAGTTTCCGAACGCACCCTACCCCTCCCACTTCAGTTGAGTTGACAGTTATTTCCAACGAACGTCACGGGAGTACAGGTCCCGTCACGTAAAAAGAACGCTGGCCTTGTACCTGCGCACTGAGCTATTTATCGATCAAATTGGTGGTATGAAGGGGGCGCGCGGGGGAATGCTTTGCCCGTATTTTTGTGCGCGTACGCTATTGGTTCGTCAGTTGACACATGCTTCCCGCGCCGAGATCACGCTTCGTTCGCTCCCAAAATACAGTCGCGCACACAACTTTCTTTGCACGACGCGACCATGGTTTTAAAAAGGAAGGAAAGAAAAATAATTTATAGTGTTTATTGTTTAATGAAGAAAGAAGCTGAAAAAGGAGTAGTTGATAATTTAAAACGGCACGGCACGTTTAGCGCAGTGGTTAAGCGATTGACTGCTACGCTGCGTGTCGCGGGTTCGAGTCCCGCACGGAACAAATATTTGTATGACCTACAAGTACTTGTTCCGGGTCTGGCTGTTTGTGTATGTGATTTTCAATGTTTGTAAACGCACCCACAATACAGGAGAAATTCCTAGTGTGGGGCAACGTTTTTTTTTTTAAAAAACAACAAAAAAAAACAATGCATCAAACGGACTGCAGAAGCTACGAAAGTTTTCCATGTGACCCAAGACGATTTAATGGACGGTGTGTCACCCTTAGCTTAAGTTTTATTGTTAAGTACCTACTTTATATTTCAAGATCAAAATAAAAAATAATGGTCAAGAGAACACTATCTATTTTTAATTCCAGTCTCTTTCAAAGTATTACATGTAGCTAGTAAAGTACCTCTTTTTTTTTGGGAGAGACCTATGTCCAGCAGTGGACGTCTATCGGCTGAAATGATGATGATGATGATGATGAAAGTACCTCTTATGATTCTACAATAAAATATTTATTCGTATATTATAAAACAATAGCCTAGAAATTTAGAACGCGACTGTACCCGTGCGCAGAAACATCCCCTCCACTGTCGCTCAGCGTTCTTTTTACGTGAAGGGACCTATAATAAGTACACGGTCGAAAAAAAACATATTTTGACTATTATTTTTAGAGTTAGTTCAACAAGTGATAACTCGTATTTATGTTATAATATAAAATGTTATTTAGATCATTTGCTAGCAAAAATATTGCACTATCGATGAGCAAAACAACAACAGCAACCTAGTAGCGTGTAGATCCATTTTTGAGATTATAAAACGAAATGACAAAGTTGCAGCGCGATATTATCAAACCAAAATAAATACTTAGTTTATTTTTTTTCATCTTCAATATCTCACCTAATAATAGGTCTTTACCTATGAAATTGCCGTTTTGTATGAAAAAATTTAAACGAATTTTTTTCATGTATTTTTTATTTGTATTAATCGAAGTAATCACCCATGCAATCAATGCATCTTTGCCATCGCAGTGGCAGTTTATTGATGCCCTTCTTAAAGAAATCAGCTGGACGGGAGGCAACAAATTCTTCAAAGGCATTTTGTACTGCCTCTCGGGTATTGAATTTTTTTCCCGCCAAGAAGTTATCCAAATTCTGGAAAAAGTAGTAGTCTGTAGGCGCAAGGTCTGGTGAGTAGGGCGGATGACGGAGAGCTGAGAGACGAGCGATTGACCAATGCTGGTTGGAGATGTGCCAGCTTCTCCATCATTGTGTTCAGTTCTTCACAGTACACATCTGCAGTAATGCTCACCCCGTTTGGTAAGAAGCTGTGATGAATCACACCGGCGCTAGACCACCAAACAGTGACCATCACTTTTCTAGGGGTAAGTTTTCGTTTAGGGCATTGTTTAGGTGCTGAACCAGGATCCAACCAACTTGCTGAGCGCTTGCGGTTATCAAACAGAATCCATTTTTCATCGCAGGTAACAATGCGGTTCAAAATTCCTTCATTTGTGTGTCTGTTGAGCAGTGCAAGGCACGTCTCGACGCGTACTTCGCGCTGACGATCATTGAGTTCGTAGGGCACCCATTTGTCAAGCTTTTTTACCTTGCCAATTTGACGCAAATGGACCAATATTGTTTTGACGCTAACGTCGAAAGCTGCTGCTAATTCAGCCGTAGATTGTGTATCATCAGCTTCCACAATCGCCTTTAATTCGTCATTGTCGACCAAAGTCTTCGGACGACCGCGAGGTTCATTTTTCAGTCGAAATTTCCAGAACGGAAGCGAGCAAACCAATAACAGGTGGTGCGTTGGTTTGTAGTGTTAACTCCGTAAACGTCGTTGATGTTGCGTGCCGCTTGTGCCGCGTTGCTGCCACGACGGTACTCATATTCCATAATTACTCGAATTTTTAACGTATCCATGATGACGAAAAAGATTGAAATGCGATGAAAATGTAACACTAATCAATAAACAAATGACTACTTTTGGAAAAAAAAATCCATGTTTTTAAAATAAAATTAATTTGAAATTAGAATTCTTACCCAAACAAAAATTATTTTGATTTGAAATGGCCAGTACTGCAAAACGGCAATTTCATAGGTAAAGACCTAATACTTTGTATCCAAGTTACCGAAATGTTATAATTATAAAAGTAATATCTAAGCTTAAATGGTGCATCTAATGCATGAAAATGTCATATTTTTGGAGTAAAATAATTATAATTATCAGATAAAATTTGTGTTTTTATTGCTTATTTCTTAATAATATTATGTAATGTTTATGTAAGATTTAATGAAATCTTATTGTTTTCGTGACATTTTCCGCTTTAATTCTCTCATTTCGCTGAAAAAATGCGGGCTTGGTATGATCAACCCGGGGACACGGAATTATCAAACCGGTTCGGTAATTTCTCGTTTTCCTATTTCTTACAATTTGACCAATATTCTATTAACATTTTTACAAGTTTAAAACCCCAGTAACGTAGCCAAATAAATATCCCGTCGGTCTATGGTAATAACCCTTCTCTACTACTTTCCTGGGCTTAGATATAGCAATTGGCCGTTAGGGGCTCGGTATATGCCAACTTTCCGCTACTGATAATTCAGTCAACCAATCACAAGTAGGCACAAAATTTGACAGCGTGTTAGTTTATGATCCAGGGGAGGCCGCGAAATTAAACTTTCTTGCGGTTATCGCAATTTGCAGGTCAGTCTTCTTCTTAGCGTGTCGATAGCAATCTAAATAGTCGCCCGGAATTTGGCGGCGAGCTTGGCACTGTCAGCAGCGGCCATGAGTACTGTAGCGTGCAGACAACACACGCTGGACAAGAAATTATATTGCGAGTCAGTGCCAGGTTGTATATTGATTAAAATATCATTCGCAACCGAAACACGTGTCGGCGGCGATCTGTCGCGTCCGGCCCTGGTCCAGGCCATGGTTCAGAGCGAGAGGGCATGGGTAGCCGTCACCAAAATCTGTGAAACAATAATGCTCGCGAAGAGGAAGGCGGCGCACGTGAGGGAGAGGCAGTATATGCGCCCTCACGATCACGACCCTAGTCGCCGCAGGACACGCTCTAGGCGTCGGGAATCCTAGGTTGATTCCCGGCCATCGTAAGCGCGGGCTTGCGGACGGCGAGTAATGGGTAGCTCGTTATCCGGTAGGGACCGAGCCCGGGTCGACGGCGCGTTGTGTTCCACGCGCGCCTCAAAGAGATGTCAGCACCAACTGGTGGGGCCAACAAGGGCCGATGCCTGCCAGGGGTGCGGGTTGTTCGAAAGAGATAACGTGGCCCCTGGCATACAGGCAACTGAAACAACACGGGTGGGTTTTAGTCAGTAAAAGTCTGACACGCCCTCCTGCTCCACCCAGAGCGGCAGAAGTTAATTGATGATTACCCACCCAAAAGAAATCAAAAAACCAAAACACGTGTAAATTACAGAATTATAATCATTGAAATCATCAAAACAACCCTCTCGGTTAATTTAATTGCATGGAATGACTATTCTATGAAAAACTGGACCTTAAGTGTATCAGGAATCGCATATTAATTCTGAAAATGATCGCTGCCAGAGCGGACTGTCATCACCCAGTGTCACTTTTAGGGACACTGGGTGATGAAAGTCATAAGACTGAATAAATAATGAATTTGTGAAAACTTACAATATTAATCTATTATCTAACCACTATTGTTACTAACATCCAAATACTAACATAAACATGGACCTTTGTCTGAAATAAAGTATAATTAAATTTACTTCGTAAATCATTTGAGCCACGAGCCACTTTAAGGGAGTAATAAACATCTGCACCTAAAATGTATCATAATAACCTGCAACTCTCTCTAAAAAACATCAAACAAGACACATCGTTAGTGAGGAAAATCAGAATACGTTCCCGACAGGTATGGCTTCTTTGTGGCACATAACAATGGGTGTACTATATATTATGTACTTATACTATGTACGTATATAAGGTTATTCAGTATTAGGTACTGTCACATTCATACATGAAATGATGCAACAAACAATGTACGGTCACCAAAAGAGATAAGTAGTGGTCGTTGGATATAGCTGAAGTTTAGTAAAATACCGATGGAGTTTTACGAATAAAATTCAATTCAATTAATAGAAAACAAACAGTTAATTTATCAAATTATAATCAATTCGAAAACATTCATCGGTTTCTTGCTAAACCTCAATTATATACGACCACCCCTTTTGGTGACTATACCTAGGTACCGGTGGTAACTATTGCAGCGCTACAGTAGTATTTAGCAGGTTTATATAATTATAGCTAATTATTTAGCAGGTTTATTAATTATAGCTACTTATTTAGCAGGTTTATATAATTATAGCTACTTATTTAGCAGGTTTATATAATTATAGCTACTTATTTAGCAGGTTTTTATAGCTACTTATTTAGCAGGTTTATATAATTAGAGCTACTTATTTAGCAGGTTTATATAATTATAGCTACTTATTTTCCCAGCCATGAATGCTCCAATGCTTAAAGACACGCGTCAACCTACAGGAAAATCTTCCTTTTGTTTTTGTGTTTTTGTGTCTTTTGTAAAAGCTAAATAAATTTACCTATGCTCTTTATAAACTATCAAAAATAGTGAGCCTAGAATCCGTACTTACAGCCTATCACGCCTATGTTGCATCAACACTCAGATATGGCGTAATATACTGGGGCAATTCAGTTGATAGAGAACTCGTATTTAGAGCCCAAAAAAGATGTGTCAGAGCTATGTGCGGCCTTAAAAGCACAGACAGTTGTCAACCTTTCTTTACAAGTCTAAAAATTCTTACCTTACCATCGCTGTACATATACGAAACAAATATGTTCGTAAAATCTAACATTTCATCATACAAAATAGCTACTAAAAGTTACTACAGAAAATTACGCGATAAAAATAAGTCAGAACTCGAAGTGACCTATGGCAAAACTGCACTAATGAATAAAAGTACCTTCTGTATGGCCAAAAAAATATTTAACAAACTACCTGAAAAAATAAAAACGCTAAGTCTGGACCATTTTAAAACAGAACTATTAAGAATATTGATAAATAAATGCTATTACTGACTACAGGAATATTTGGACGACAATTCTATGGTAACTGCTTCAGAAAATTGTATATAATCTCACCTATTTTGACGATTTAGAATTTTATTTGACATTAATTAGCATTATTATGGCATGTAACTTTATTCTATTTGACATGTAATGAAATTTATTCTATTTCATTCTATCATTTTTTATTATATTTCTATTTTTTTTTTTTCTATTTTATTCTATTTTTTATTTTATTTCTATTTTATTTTCTGCAATTTGTATTGATAATCATGTGCCTATTAATATTGTTTTTATATAAATTCGACAATGTATTTGTGTAATTAAATATATTTGTACGCCTTTGGGCAAAACATGGAGGATCTACCTATCTGTAACATCTCGCAAACTATTGTAATTTGACCTATGTTTACAAATAAAGCTTTCTGATTCTGATTCTACTTTAATTCCTAGACTAGTTTACTAGTTACTCTTAATTTCAGTATATGCTTTATGTATGTGCTCGTATCTATTGCCGGTGTAACAGCCCAGTGTTATGGGTCCCATGGCAGTAGGCAGAAACTACAGAATGCCACCTGCTGCGAGCCTTAAACACTCGTTTCATAGTCAGCATATAATGTACCCACTGCTGGGACACAGACCTCCTCTCTGTGAGAGGGAGTGTGAAGTATACCACCATGCGAGCCCAGTGCAGGTTTGTAGATGTCACATGGCTTCGAATTGTTTGTTCTAGGACATGCCGATTTGCTCACGTTGATGAAATAATTTACACAAAGTAAAGCGCCTGTCTAGGTTCGAACCTACGACCTACAACTGGTAAGTGGTGGCCGTTACCACTGGGCTACCACTGGGCTACCACTGGGCTACCACTGGGCTACCACTGGGCTACCACTGGGCTACCACTGGGCTACCACTGGGCTACCACTGGGCTACCACTGCTTCATTTGCCTCGTTTGCGTTACAGATAACATACAAGAAAACTTTTTCCAAAAATGAAAAAGCCGACTTCCAAAAAAACACTGCAAAGTGAAAAATAACTTTAATTTTGGAAATCGGGAAAAAGTTTTTATTTTTCACTTTTTAGTTATAGTACCTACCCCACACCAATTCGAAATTTCATCATCCTTGGGGTATAAACAATGTATATTTGTGTGATAGCACCTCACTCAGCAAGCACTACGTATAGTAGAGAGATGGTGTAGGGAATTTGAACTATCAGTGAACCCCACCAAAACAGAACTAGTCATGTTTACCCAAAAACGAGCATTAGGCCCTTTTCGCCTACCGAAACTGTTCAATACAGAACTCCAGTTGGCCAACCAAGTTAAGTATCTCGGGGTTACCTTGGACAATACGCTAAACTGAAGCAGTCACCTAGACAACAAACTGAACAGGGCCTGCATCACATTCTGGCAGTGCAGGAGAATGATAGGTAAGAAGTGGGGTCTATCACCCAAAATTATACTATGGCTGTACACCGCAGTGATCCGCCCCATGATCACCTACGGGGCCGTGGTCTGGTGGCCCTGCACCAAGTTAGTTACAGCCACTGACAGACTACAGCGCATGCAGAGACTAGCCTGCATGGCGACCACGGGCTGCATGAGGACTACTCCTACTGCAGCAATCGAAGCCATGCTGGGGCTACCACCGCTCCACCTGTTCATACAGCAGGAAGTAACGATGGCCGCAGCGCGTCTAAAGGCTATAAATCTCTGGAGTAAGAGAGACACACAACACACCGCACTGCTCAAGGAACTCCACAGTGAGTTCCCCATTACGAAGGCTATAAATGACCGGGTGCCCAAACAATTTATCTTCGATAAAACATACAGAATCCAAATGCATGAGGATCAACGATGCGAAGGCTTGCGCCCCGCAGAGCTGCGCATCTTCACGGATGGATCAAAAACAGGTAGTGGCACAGGGGCTGGAGTCTTCTCGGAGGATTTCAACATCCACATAGCCACACCGCTGGGAGTCCATAACACAGTGTTTCAGGCCGAAAGCATGGGCATCTCCCTTGCCGCGTCGGCTATCATGGCCAGGGAAGTTAAGGACCACTCGATCCGCATACTCTCAGACAGCATGGCTGTTCTGCAAGCGCTGAACAGTCATATAGTTGACTCTGGGCTGATATACGAGTGCCACCAGCGCCTCAACGAGGTAGGTAGCCTAAATAATATTACCATCCAGTGGATCAAAGGACATAGCGGCTCGCTTGGAAACGATGCAGCTGATGAACTTGCCAGGAGGGGGTCAAGCATGGTACCAGTGGGACCGGAGCCCATTGCGCCACTCCCCTTCGGGTACCTACGCGCTCTGGTAAGGAAACGTACCAGGGATCAACATCAAAAAATTTGGTTGGACCTAAGTGAGTGCAGGCAGGCCAAGGTAGCACTTCCTGCGTTCGATGCCCGCCTCACGAAACAGGTTCTCCGATTATCTAAACCACAGCTGCGTACAGTTAAAGCAGCCGTAACGGGCCATGGGTCATTTAACAAACACCTCTTTGTCGTAGGAGTAACAGATAGCCCGCTGTGCAGGGCCTGCATGGAGGACGACGAGACAGCGGCTCATGTGCTGTTAACACCAAGGCGTTGCTGGCCTTTCTCGAGGAGCTGGGGTGAATCGAATAGCTGATTTTCCCACCCGTACGCAAAATACGCGCTTAGACGTGGAGTTGCGGACAACAGCCCGTATTACCTATTATTGTGTGATAGCAGCAATCGCGGTTGATTTTCTGTAATTTTTTGAAGAGTTCCGTTGTTTGTCTCCGAAACGCATCATCAGATCTATAAGAAATTTAAATGGGACCACACGGAAACCTCCAGCTTTCAAAAAAAATAATCATCAAAATCGGTTCACCCAGTCGAAAGTCCTGAGGCAACAAAAAAAAAATACAGTCGTATTGAGAACCTCCTCCTTATTTTGAAGTCGGTTAAAAATAGACAATTAACTTACACGTTGATTGGTGATGATTTGAGCAGATAATCGCTGATGATATGTCTTTCATCTTGAAGACTGATGATGAGATCTCCCATCGACAATATTGTCTTAACCTGCCGAAACAAAACCAATAATAAGGTTAATCACACCTTTACTACTAAGTACCTATACACGTATATAAAACAATGTAGGTACTACATCATACATACATATACCTATAAACTCACGCCTGTTTCCCATGAGGGTAGGCAAACACTTTAGAACGCCTCCTGCTATGATCCTCGCATACTCCTTTTGCCTCGTTTACGTTCATACATCTGGTCACACGCGCACGCTGGTTGCGAGTACTACGCACCTGCCTTGCTGAAGAACATTGCCAATAATGTCACTATGTCCTCCTAAGGCGTCCGTCCCGCTGTTCCCACTCACATCCGTCATATTTTAAACAACAGGGAAGTTTTACATACCTAACGTTAATGTTTTTTTTTTTTGAGTGGGAAATCATCCAATACCTTCTCTCGCTCTGGGTGGAGCAGGAGGGCGTGTCAGACTTTTACTGACTAAAACCCACCCGTGTTCCTTCAGTTGCCTGTGTGCCAGGGGCCGCAGTATCTCTTTTGAACAACCCGCACCCCTGGTAGGCATCGGCCCTTGCGGACCCCACCAGTTGGTGCTGACATCTCTTTAAGGCGCGCGTGGAACACGACGCGCCGTCGAACCCGGCATGGTCCTTACCGGACAGCGAGCTACTCATTACTCGGCGTCGCAAGCCCGCGCCTACGGTGGCCGGGAATCAGCCTGGGATTCCCGACGCCCAGGGCGTCTCCCGCGGAGATTACGGCCGTGAGTGCGGTTTCCTTTTATAAATTTCACAAATCGAACGTCAAGCCGGGCCAAATTTGAATGTCTTTTTTTAACTTAATTTTAAACTAACCATCTACATTCGCCCTTTTTAGTTTGATTTATTTACGTTATTTTGAATTTGGATTATTCTTTAGCCACAGTCTTGATGTCAAATTTTATTGTCAAGTAAAAAAAAAAACCCCCTTCAAGTCCTGACTAATGGCTAATGCGACACAATTAAGTGATCACCCTCACCTGGACATTTGGAACATTTGCTTATATTACCTACTATAGCAGATGCGTTGACATCCCACAATCAAAAATAGAATGTAAAATTCACGTGCTTACCTCAGTGTCCAAATATAATGAGGAGTCTAATGTCTGTGACAGCTGTGCCATGTTGGAACAGTTCTGGATGACCAGCGCGACGTGAGGTACGAAGCAGACGATCAGCATCTGAAGTAAGAATATCCTCCGGCCCCGTCTGGAAAAATATACAATCTTCATTAAGTTTAAAAACTAAAGCTGCTGGCTGGATATTACTTTAATTCTTACAATGTCTGACATATTCTCGTCATTATTTGACATTATACATCAATTTTAATTTCAACTATTTATTAATAGTGATTGTCATAAAAATCATGTCACTTGGTTCATATAGGTTCATTTTATATAGGTAGATTCTTTTACATATTGTGAATGAAAGAACGTTGTAGGCCTTACAGACTAGATTTTTTGTAGACGATTTTCTATTCTGTTTTTTCATTCCTCAAAGTACCCGGTACTTCTTGACAGGCCTGCACTGTCCTCCCATACGTATTATCACTGTAGTTTGAAAAAGTTTTAAAAGCCAATTATTTTTAAAAGAGTAACCGTGGAGTTTCTTGCCGGCTCTTCTCCATAGGAAGCGACAAATTGGAACCGTGCACAGGTGTACGGTTCCAATTTGTCGCTTCCTGCTTCTGCTTCTTCTGCTTCTGACGTTTCATAATTGCCCATGCAGGTTTATGTGAAATAAGATATTTTGATTTTGATTTTGAGGCGGCCCGAACTTCTGCTTCTATTTTAATAGCGTTGATTGTTAGGTCACGGGCTGCCAGCAATCTAATATAGCGCTTTTGGGCAGCAGTCAAAACAGTTGAGCGACCACTGCGGGGTCGGTCAGCAAAATTACCCATCCCGTGGTATCTCTGCAACTTGTTCACGACACAGGATTGGGATATAGCAACTCTGCGTGCTATTTCTCTCGTGGTGTTTCCTTCTTCCCTCAAAGTTACTATTCTTGCTCGTAAAACTTCTGATAATCCTCTTGGCATTTTTTCAATCACAACTTTCCGTGAAAAAGTATTTTAAATCCGTTAAAACTTACTAAATCAGATGTCTGAATGAGCGTAAGCTATGACTGAAAGCCTTTTCATATAGAAAAACAATTGAACCGTTTTATTGTTCTACATTCTAAATCTATATTTTTCAATAAAATCTAAAAAGAAGTAGAAATCATAATTTAACCTACCGTTACAAAAAAGATTTCGATTTTTCAAGTGATCGCAAACTTTTTTTGATGTGTGTATGTTCACTACATTTGGGTTCAACAAGAACAACCTAATTGATAGCGGTTCCTTTGTCCTATAATAGTACCTGGTTCGACAGAGGATAAGTGTCTTCGTCTCAAAATGTGATAACAGTGACTTACTTTCTACTTATTATTGTTTAGATTAAAAATATGCAAGAAAATAATGAGTACGTACGCAGTCGTCTTGTGGAAACTTCATAGCAAGTATTAGCCTATGACATATTTCAGGCGTAATTGCGCGTTGTCTTTTTAAAATTAGCTTAAAGTTATCATGTGCCGTGATATATTTTATTGTTAAATTAGCTGTGCCCGCGGGTACGCCCGCGTGGATGCCGGAAATTGTCGCACCGGAAAGTGGTAGGTACTGGGACAATAATTTGTAGCCAAGGCCTATCTACCACTGAAATTTTCCTAAAAATCGTCCGGCCGTTAAGGAGATTAACCGGAACGAACAGACAGGCAGACCGACAAAAAATTTAAAATTGTAATTTTGTTTTACGTTTACACTTTCATATGGATTTAGTAAAAAGATGTTATTTCGACATTACGAACAGTCAATTAAATTTTCTTCATTTGTATAGATGTAAAGATAAACATAGCATCACGGCCTTTTTCCCCAAAGAGTTAGACAGATATTAACGTATACTCTACACATATAGTACCTATACTGTGCGTATACTTCGCTTTGTTCATAATTTTTCAAAAGAAAACTATCTTGGAATAACGCCAACGCGTATCCCAGTTAACCATCTTACAAATGTTTCAGGAACTGTAATCAGCTTAATAGGACCACAAGCAGATACAAGGGGGGAGAGGGAGAGGGAGAGGGGGAGATACGGTCCAACCGAACAACACGTGCGTACAGCCAGCCGGTAAACTTTATCTTTAAACGTATCTGGCTAGCCTTTTACCTATACTCGCCATATACTCTCGTAATTGCTATTTCCTTGTAAACATAGACGATAATCTACTTACTTTCATATCAATTTACTGCAAACGTATCTTAACACTGATCCAGTGTACGACTAAACGCCGATAGACACTACGCCGATAGACTGAACACCGACAAGACTTTTACTTCGATGGGACTCTTCGCCGACAGGACACTTTGCCGACAGGACTCTTCGCCGACAGGGCCCATCAGGTAAGTATTAGGTTTTTGTTTTTTGGGTGGGAACTCATCAAATAACTTCTCCCGATCTGGGTGGAGCGGGAGGGCGTGTCAGACTTTTACTGACTAAAACCCACCGTGTTCCCTCAGTTGCCTGTGTGCCAGGGGCCGCGGTATCTCTTTCGAACAACCCGCACCCCTGGCAGGCATCGGCCCTTGCGGACCCCATCAGTTGGTGCTGACATCTCTTTGAGGCGCGCGTGGAACACAATGCGCCGTCGACCCGGGCTTGGTCCTTACCGGACAGCGAGCTACCCATTACTCGCCGTCCGCAAGCCCGCGCCTACGGTGGCCGGAAATCAGCCTGGAATTCCCGATGCCCAGGGCGTCTCCCGCAGCGACTACGGCCGTGAGGGCGCATATACTGCCTCTCCCTCACGTGCGCCTCCTCCCTCTTCGCGAGCATTACTGCTTCGCAGAAGGAGGTGACGGCTAACCATTCACTCTCGCTCCGTACCATGGCCTGCACCAGGGCCGGACGCGAGAGATCGCCGCTGCCGATCGCCGCCACGAGAGGTAAGTATTAGGTTAGGTTAGTATAGCGACCAACCGCGCGTGAGCCAAGCGAGCGAAGCGAGCGTTGCCGCAGCAGTGGCCTGCGAGCGCTACTTCCATGTTATTGGCAGTTACTTGACTATTTAGTAATAGCGCAAGGATAAGCCTTGTCGGCGAAGAGTCCTGTCGGCGAAGTGTCCTGTCAGTGAAGAGTCCCGTCAAAGTAAAGTCTTGTCGGTGTTCAGTCCAGCGGCGTAGTGTCTGTCGGCGTTTAGTCGTACACTCATACTGATCGGTTGTCACGGTATTGGCATGTGATGCGGAAGAATGAGTAAACTGTTTCGTCTTCCCCTAATCATAAGTAAGAGAAGACCGATGCGTTGGAAGAGTGTGACTGCCGAGACGACGACCAGTAGAGAAATAGTTATCTATTCTTCGTTTTTTCAGTAGTCACCTCCGTTCCAACCATATTTATTCCTTCCATCTTTAGTATGGTAAAAGAGACAAATGTTATGTAGACTCCAATTAAAATGGTACATGGGCAGGAGAATTATGATATATTTTAAAACAGTTTTTGCCCATTTTATTTCACAGTTTGTATCACATCAAAAAGTTTAAGGTTTCAAGTTCAATGTCATATAAAAATACAGGCTGATTAAAAAGAAAAATAAAACTTTAATGGCTGTCCGTCAACATTTCGGCATATAGTGGCCAACACTAATTTTGTATGGGATATACTAATTCCATATCTTATTATTAATTCAACTCTGTTAAAAGGTTGCTGCCAGACAAATATTTCATTTTAATAGTAGTACCTATCTCACGGAAATTTACCTACAGGTAAATTAATACTTAAAAACCTGCGAATACATCATTTTAAAATATTACTTTCCGTTCTGCATTTTATACAACATTGGACGGTTCAGATGAAAAATAAGTAATGGAGGCCATTATCCACGAAGAGCAAATAAAAAAATAAAAAAAAGTTAATGGCTTTACACGTTTATTTTCAGTGTAAACCACCATTAAGCTATTTTGAATGTTCTTAAATATCAAAAGTCGAATTTAATTTTGTGCCGCAAAATAAAAAATGCTACATTTTTCGCGATAAATATTATATGCCCAACGGATGAAAAATGTACTGCAGTTTCCTTTTTGAAGCATTTTCAGGTCAGTTTCCTGCTGAAATAATATCATCAAGCTTCAGGCCGGATTCTGTATAAATACGTAGTTTTGAGTTTTAATTTGAAACCAGATTTTATTTCACATTAACTACTAATTAAAAGAGTCACTTTTAAAATCGAGACGCAAAGCTTTCATAACTTTCTAAAATAAAAAACTAAACCTTGATAGTTAAAGATGAGCATTAACTGAGAACGTATTACTACAGATTATCTATCAATTTGTCATGAACGAACTAAGTTATAGGCAATGTTAACTACCCAAATCCGCCCCAACAGTGATCTATAGATATAAGTTATTATCTCCGCAATGCCCCATTGGCTGCAATTTGTTAAACTAAACGAAATAGGCATATAAAGCACCTAATGAATATAATGTTGGGGCAAATGAGGCATTGAAATTAATGATGTAAATAATGGAAATATACCACTTTCGGAACACCGATTGATCGGTGAGTTGAACATAATAATATCAATCTGTCTGTTAAACTGCATGGAAATCGGCTTGGTCTCATACCAGAGAAGAAACAAGCTCTAATTGCAAATAATTTATGAAAAAAATATATATCCTCGTGGTAAAAATTATGGTGAACAAGGTGTGTGCGGAAGAAAAGAACAGCTAATAGCCAAATTCTAATCGCCACGCTTGTTCATATCATGCAGGTAAATTCTGACCAGTAGGAAAGCTGACGGCTGTGTAGTACACATTATTGACTATTTACACTCATACTTACTTAATAGTTTTATCAATGCTCACAATAGAAAAAAAACCTTTTGTTAATTTTTGTGGTTTGGCATTCATTGTTCTCACATAGATACCTTTTCATTTAACTTCAATGCCTTAGGCAACCTACCGGCGAATTAATTTAGAATAATTGCATCAAATACGGCATTTTCAAAGTTCGTTCATACAGGTGATCCAATTCGTATTTTATATTTGGCCACAATGTAATTTAGACAACTGTCAAATGTTACTTTGGTTCAAAACACTTATAATACGCAATTGATCGCTTGACTACCGTTTGACGTGTTAAAATTGTTTAGTTACTGAACAATTTAACGCGTAAATAAAACCAATTATACTCATTATTTATTAACAGAGTAGGTAACCATGGAGTTTCTCGCTGTCTTCTACTAATTTCAGAATAGTCGTCTAAAGAATTAAAAAAATATACCTAACCGTGCTAATCCTAAGCTCATAATTTTCAAAAGTGCAAGTCACAAATAAAATATTTTGTACTTTAACTGAAACAACCTCAAATTAAAATGCCTTTAACTTTTCTATGAGCATTTTTTTTTAACGTGTACTACAATACCTTGTTTTGAGTAAATAAATAAATATTATTATTATATTATTTCTACTTTCCAACCTATCGAACGGAAACGTTTGCGAAAAGGTGAAACCGCGAAAATAATGCGAATTTATCTATAGATTATTTTCCACTGAGCTTTTTAAAAAATAAGGAGTAGGTATCTTAGCTTCGAACTTAACTTGGAAGATAAATTATCCGGTATATACTTCTCGGTGTAGACGTAGCTAGAGGCAGTCACACAAGAAGTTACGCGTAATTTTAATTATTTTATACGTATACAGTTGTGTAGAACAAAGTTCTTCTAACTAAACAGATAGCTGTGCTGCTGGAGTTTGTCGCGCCACTTTACCTTCCAGCTCAAGCACTAGGAAGTGGTGTTTCAGGAGTTGATCCAAGATTGCTGATTCGAAGCCCAATTAGATTTTGATTTTGAAGCGTAAAATGAATACCAGTATCTTTTTTCTAGTTTCATTGGAAACAATTACTTAAATAAATCGAAGTCTCTATTGCACAAAACTAAGTAAAACCAAAAAGAGTTCTAAATCTATCACTGCATAGTTCAACATCATCAATCAACTCGACTAATCACAGCAGTCCTGAGCTGTAGTACCATTTATCACTTATTAATTACTTGCGCTCCCGTACTGTATAGCCCGTACTATTCCATGCACTCGCCACAAACAACGGTCATTGTGATTTTGAATGGTACGACAACGGAATGTTGAATACCAACTTTGTTAATATGCTGTTGTTGGATATTTTTAAATATTTTTACTTAACATTTGTTTCCCGCTGTTCTATAATTTAGAATTAGGTAAGCATTAAGCTTTATTTTAATGAACTACAGAATATAGCATTTAAAATTATACAGGTTGGACATAGACGCGTCAACTGTAACTTTAAGGAACCATGAATTTAGCGCAAAATGTTTCTAGAATCTCTACCGTAAAAACAAAAATCATGGAAAAGTGCAATACCTACAAGGTCGAAGCGAATGAAACAGCATTTTTTTTTTTATAACTGTCGATAAATTTCAGCGCAGAGGGATTTAGAATCATGTACTAAATCTATGGTAACAGAATGCGCGTGTTCTTGCCACTCTGTAATAGAAAGTACTTCAATCGTACCTCCACAACCTGATTATTAAACAATACCAATATTCCCTCCGAATGTGAGGGCCCTTTTTAGGGATAATTCCATTCTAATGCCCTTTGAGAACCTACCCGTCTTTCTGTTTGGCGTACAATTTGCCAAATAGGTAATATGATCTGAAGCACTAGGACCGAACTTTGGGAAAATTTGTTTGAAATTACATAACTTTTTCGGTAACAGATTCTTCGGTGAAGCTCTTCCACTCAAGTTTTGGTAAAAAACCAAACTGTCACATGTCAGTAGTGCTGCACACACATGTCGGATGAAACTATCGATACTTAATCATTCGAACTTTATGCTAGACTTTATTCACAGGCAGGGAAATTAATTGCTTTTTTCTTTAATCTGTCACACTCGGTTAATGAGACACAATCAATTTTCTATTGTATTGGAACAGATAGGTTCCGCGCTGGACTTAACCGGGCAATTAATTTCTAGCAATTTAAAAGACAATGCCAGATCCTGCCCCACCTTTTATCAGTTTACAGGAAATGTAACTTAATCAAAATTATCGGATAAAAAGTTTGTGATAAAAAGGAATTTAAAAACCCAAAGCCTATTTCCTGTGTTTGTCGCAACCATACGCGTTACTTAGCAACGCGCATACACGCGGAACAAAACGAGTTATTTTATTTAAAAACGACATCTATTAATTTATTATGTACGGATTTTATATGTATTTGATTTAAATACACACAGTTAAAGAAAATAATGTACCTATGTAATATTATTATGAATGTATGTTTTAATAAATCTTTCGCATTTGAGCATTAGTATAGGTAGGTCATCAGGTGTAACGAAACGTCATTGACGAGCTAATAGCAATGTCAAAAAATCATTCATTGACATTTGCTCTGTTCTGTTTACCTTTGCATTTTATTTTGTATTTTACGCTCCCTAATCTCTTCGCGATCACAATTATTACAGTTATTTCACGACGATTTTTACTTTTGTACACGGACATCACATCCTAGAATAGCATTGTAATAATATACAGCACTCATTAAATATTTCTACAATTATTATAACCTACACATAAGGTAAATTAAATGTAATAATTGTTTATAGATTTAAACGAAAACAGCAAGTTCTAAAGGCATTTAAACATGTTTTAGTTATCACTAATAATGCAGCAATAGAATGCTACATTTGGCATGCCTGTAAACCAACTTTTATGTTATGGGTCAAAGCTCTATAGAGTTCCTGGCATTCTCCTTTTCCGTATATTAAAATCGCAACAGTACCCAACTGTTGATGTTGACACACTATGTCAATTTGCGGTTTTGATAAATTATATAATTACAGTTAATTAAAATGGTCCAACGCCAATTACATTAATTAACATAAAATTATTAAACACGTTGATAATAGTAAATCCTACTAATATTATGAATGTGAAAGTTTGTATGTTTGGATATTTGTAACTCAATCACGCAAGAACGGCTGAACGGATTTGGATGTTTTTTTTTTTTTGCGGTAGTACGTTTCTGTGGGATAATTTTCGACCTCCAGGCGGGTGAAGACGCTGGCAACAACTAGTTTGTTAATAGTTTTATTTATAACATAATGGAACAGTGGGCTTGCATTTTCTGCTTACAGAATACTAGACATTATATATGCGCATAATGTTTACCCCATTCAACCGCAAACACATTCAGAGTTGGCAGTCCGAAGGGAATTTAGCACCTTTAAAGTACGACAGACTGGAGATTTGGCTCTGGCTACAGTTTTGGACAGATTGTGCTCTGATGGTGTCCGAAGTATTTGTCGGACACAAAAATATAATCTGCATAGCCCAAGGAGCTCTAGGCAGTCGATCTGCTCCTGTAAGGTTTTACAGGCTAGTATGAGTTCAAGTATGGTAACCGTAATAATGTAGTTCCAATTAGGTCTGCAACATAAAAAACCTCCTGTAATTATGTCTAACAAGTCTAGTCTTATCTGCGAACTTTATTCCAATTAAGGTTATTAGATGTTATCAGTACTCAGGTAGTTACTAAGGGCCTTGTTTTATATAATTTATCTTATTTATGTCTCTCTATAAAATGTCTATAGTTCTTTTTTAGCACACATACTAATTTGACAGGTGTAATGTCAAGCGAATGTCAAACTCCTACACTAAAAAAGCAAAGACAAAGGACTTGAAATTTCCGATTAGTCTTTGGGATTAAAAACGAACTAAATATAACTTAGTTTATAATAAAACCCAGAATCTAAAACAATCCGTAAATCTGAATATTTCAAAGTACCCGGCGCAAATAACCGTAAAAGATGTATTCTTTGTTATTCCAAAATCAATCTCAATAGAGAGACGTCGAGACGAATGATTGACGATGGTTTTTCCAAGTTTCGTCGTTGAATACCCGAAGATAAACTTATAGCTCGCAGATGAAATGGACCCGACACGGATAGAGAATGGAGAATGTAGGTATATCATGACGTTATTACTACTTATTGGATATGTTTTTGTTTATAAAGAAAGCTGGCAATATACCTTTGGAATGAATTCGTGGACCATTTCTAAACGTAAATCTCGTAAATCTCTTTAATTATTTAGTGTAATGAGCTGAAATTTTACGTGCGAATAGTTGCGTTAATACACTAAATATCTGCATATTTTTTATTCTTCTTTTCCATAAAAAAATCCTACAATCAGATGTCATACAATATAGTGGTCCAGTCGCATAAATTATGCCATTGCTCATTAATTACAAAGAGCACATAAATGAAACTTGGCAAGACATTGTAGACCCTTACAAGAAACAAATAAACGTTATAAGTCAGGCTCTAGACTTCCTATTTGAAGTACTTGGACCTGATAACCCTATTTTACTTTTACGTGTATATCTTCTGAACGGTATATTTTTTCCAAATTCTGTTTTCACACACTTTATACACAAATTCAAAGAAACGTGCGTAAAAAATTACAACTCTGCACTAAACTGTTTAATATGGTTTTCATCAAATAGCCAAACGTCAGCGCAGCGGCAACTTGATTATCTCCGCAGTGTATTGACACACAAATTTCATTTAAACACACACATTTACCTCTCGTTACACACTAATTATTGAATGTTTTTTTTTCTTGTACGTCCATTTTTTTTAAAAAGTGCCGCTGGGATGACGTAGTCCCAGCGGAAACAGTTTTTGTTGAATAGCTCCTCAATGGTTGGATGCACAAATTTTTATTTACCATACACAATTACACGACGTCATACACTAAATATCTGCTAAACTGAAATTACGAAATTCGACACTTTTCCGCTGGGACTACGCACACAGCAGGGACGGTTACCGGTTACGGTTATTCATGGTTTCAGTTTTCGCGTTGATGTCCCTGCCACCCTGTTTATTATAAATTTCTGCAGCACAAAAACAATATTGTACACACGCCGAAGGTAGTCGTACGTTCGGCGTGTATGTAATAATGTTTCTGTTCACACACCGAAAGATGCCAGTCTGGGACACCGTCATGGTTAGAAAGAGATAGACGTATAAATTACCGGTATAAGAATTGTTACTTTTACCGGTACTAATACTGGTAATTAGTTAACGTTAACTGACTTTAGGTATCGGTATTATTAACGTTACTGTTTTATCGTTAACATAACGGTAATTAGTAACGTTACATCAAAAATACCGGTAATTCGTTCCCTGCCCATAAGTTATAATCATCTAGACTAAACCAACTCTGTCCAACTAACTTTGAAGCTGGACCACAATTTTGATTCCGTATCAGGCGGCAGGGCATGTAAATCAAACTTGCTTACAGATAAGGTTAAATATTAAAAAAATACTTTAAGTTACTCACAGTTTGAATAGTAAAAGATAAAACTTAGTGAAACCTTTGAATAAGTTTTGTAACCGCGGGCCTGGGGTTGAATAGCCTTCTAGTAGCCTTCTAGACTATCAAATAAAATTATGAAAACACTTAGGTATTATTTGTAAATCAAGGTCGAAACATATCTGCTGCTACATAAATAGGTAAGTATTGCCGTAACCACGTTTTAAAACGTTTTTTCCCAGTAGCTTTTGTCAGCGGCTTCACACGCGTGGAGGCCGAAAATTATCCAACGGGAAACGTACTATAGGGGCAAAAAGTATCATATGTGTTAATCCAGGTTACAAACTATCTGTTTGCCAAATTTCATTCAAATCCGTTCAGCCGTTTTTGCGTGATGCAGTATCTAAACATACCACATTCATAATATTAGTAGGATAGTAGGATTTATAGGAGGCTTAACTATCGACTCATGGTACAGCCGCACTAGACAAACAGTTTTTGGTATATTTTAACCGCTTATTTAATACACGAGAAGTTTTCGTGGATATGAAACGCGTTATTATTCCGCTAATCCGTCCTCCATTTTGGTGTTGGCAAGTAGTAGCCTTTCGAAGATCTGCTGTGGAGTTTGTTGTGTATTTTCTTCTTCCCAGCTGAAGCACTAGGAAGTGGCGAAGGGCGAGCATTTTCAAGAATGGTCTTATGTAATTTTGACGTTCAAAAAGTGCTGATTCTCTGCCTAGTTTGAATAAATGACGTTTAATTTTGAAGCTCCACAGAACGTCAGCAAACTGTAATTCATCCCACTCCTCAACGCGGCATTACGGTGACTGCAGTGATGTCTATGATGGTTTTACAACGCAATTGAAACATTCTCTTTTTTTTCATATACATTAAAATTCTTATATATTGACGAACGAAATCACAAACTATCTATTTACTTAGTAGGTATTGGTACCTAGACCAAAATGAAAAAACTTACTATACAAATAAATTACACTCTACTTGTGGAATATAATTTGAATACTTGTATTTCAATACATTAATGGACATCGCTGTGACATACACCGTGCGATCAGCAATGTTACTATACAGGAAAAGTTTTATTCAGTGCGCAAACTTTAACCATGAATTCAGCATATTATTCTAGACCTCCCAGCGAAGAAATTTTTCGTCGGTTTTACAAAAACAATCTGCTGTTTCATAGAAAAGTGCAATACCTACGCGGTCAATATGTATGGAACAGCTGATTTTTTTGTATAACTGACGAAAAAATTCTGCGCTGGGGGGGGGGGGTCTTGAATAATGATATGCTGAATGCATGGTTACAGTTTGCACACTGGATAAAAAAAAATCCTGTATTCATTAAAACATTTCTTATACCTTGCAATCAGTAGGTAAATTATAACTTATCTTACATAAATAATTTGCATAATCATCATTTACAGACGCCAGCCATCAAGCTATCCAAAACATGAACCTTATTTTTTGTAAGAAAGTTGAAAAACTATCAAATACGTAAATTAGACAGACTGGTGTAGCTTGATGTGCTGGCCTCTGTACCCATGATTATTGTGTGTTTTTATGTTGTTAGCAGTTAAAACTACACATCTGTGTTAAGCTTTCAAATGTTTATAATCCATACAATTATTTTTTCATTTTCATTTATTTCATAAACAAAAATACATTTGCGTCGAAATATAGGATACACCATGAACTAAATATTACAAGTAATCGTGATTAAACTCAACCAAAAAAAAAACACCGCGAGAATACATAAATATCATATACGAGTACATGTCAAAGATTATATATGAAATTGTTGCATTATAATCACTACATATTATAAAACAAAGTCCCCCGCCGCGTCTGTAAGTCTGTCTGTCTGTTCGCAATAAACTCAAAAAATACTGAACGGATTTTCATAGGGTTTTAGTGTGTGTATGTGGGTGTGCCTTTAGGGTTGTGTGTACGGAGAGAAATCAAATGCTGCGGAGTTCTATTATTGCTTTACTTATAACTCTTTCTATTAATAGTACACATGCGTAGTTAATTAGGTTGGGAGCGCGTCTACAGTTTACGGTGGTTACGGGCGAACTACTGTCGCCGAGCGCCGCACGTACAACGAATACAATACTGATGTGTCAGCGCTCCTACAGGGTTTTCTCCAAAAGACAGAGTGATTCATGATTAAGGTTTATGTTTATAATTTGTTAAGGTTTCGTGTAAATTGGTTAACGCAGGCAAAGCCGCTGGCGAAATCTGGGGAGTTAATGTACCTTAGGGTAAGTATATTTTGTTGATTGTTTCGTTGATAAAAAAAGATATTTGAAAATGAATGACTGGGCATCGCTTAATATTAGCTTAGCCAGGCCGGCGGTAAATAAAGACTCCATTTCTGCCAAGAATTATATCCGTGTTTTGTTACGGGAAAGCTTAAAATACTTTTTCCCAAATATATAGCAATCGAGTCAAAACGTTTTATCCCGGGAACACCGGTGTTGTTTGTACAGCGTAGCTGCCTGTGCCTGTGACCATTACGTCGTCTATTGCTGTTTACGTCATTGGCAGATTTAGTTATTCTAGTTAATAATACTGCTAATTATATTCGTGTAACTAAGTGCTAACAATTTTTTTCCATAAATAATTTAGAAATTATCTGCTTGTGTTAGAGCTTAATAAATTAGGTGATGTCACTATTCTTAAACGTTAAGTTAAATATTGCTAAGAAATCAGTTGTCTTAATAGTAATTGTAAGACCTCATGCCTCCTGTGATACAGGTATGGGCATTATACTTTGATATAAGTACATATATTATTTCTAGGAGATAAATTGTATTTTACCAAATTTTTATTTTTAAATAAATATTAATGATTATTTTATTATTAGATACCTAGAATAAAAAAAAACGTTTTTGGCCCTCTTTTTAGACCTCTCTAAAAAGTATAACTGTAAGTATTTGTGTTTCATGTTGCTTAAAAAGGAGGATTTACAAAAAAAAAAATATGAAAAAATAAGCAGCTTCTGTATTTGAAGTTCATTACTCGATTCGCATGAATTTACTCGCCGAAAGGGGCGACACGACACTTTTAAGTAATACCTATGTATATTATTTTATTTATTTTTGGCCGAATCAATAACTCCAAAATACATAGGTATTAGGCAATTGGCTCGTTTTAAACGTTTATGCAATATAGTAGCGAAAAAAATATATTCTTCTTACTAGATAATAGGAGAAAATCTACTTTTCACACGATAAAATAACAAGATTTTAAATGCATGTACCTAGCCTTAACTTTTCGTACCTGATGAACGGTTTTTATAAACTAAAATTAAATGTATGTAGGTAATAAAAATACAATTGCGTAGGTAATACCACTAACAATAAATCATTATTTTGTTAATCCTGCATCCAGATGAACAGAAACCTCATTAAAATCATACAAACAATCATCAATTCTGCCTACCCCCTTATAAAATACAGCATAAAGCCACAAATAATTCCAAATCATCCCCTTTATTAATAAACGTTGCATAAAGTTAAGTAATGATTAGCGACATTTAGGTATACATACGCTTTTACATCTCTTACCTATTTGAAGCGTTTATAAATATACCCCTTAAACTCTGCCCGTAATCTCATAAAACACAGCAAACAGAATCCAATATCGCTTGACTTGTCAATTGCAGAACTTTTTTCAATATTTCAGAAGTTGAACGAAAGGTCAGCTATAGCTCGGCCATTTTGGCAAGCGGCCCCTGATTGCATAATAAAAACTTCACTGTTTTAAATTAGAAATGTTTTCGATTTTAATTAAAACACCTTGCCATTAGGTACACTGCTTAGGGTATGAAGGAAAATAAGGGAGTATATGACTTTTCATTTTTACACAGAGGCTCTGTAAACATTACGTAAATTTGACCGTTTTTTAAATAATAATATAATAAATAAAAATACAACTTTCGTTCATTTTATTTAAATATCCAATTTTAGTAAATTAAAAAACCAACTAACTTTAAAATCTAGACGAGATCAGCGTTTTCTATCTAAGAAGAAAGGCCGACACAAAACTTAGAGTACAGTCTCTTTTAAAATCCAGACATAATCTTAGTCAGATCATGTGAAAACCATGTACATAGATTGGTGTCAGAAATGGTATTTTGAGGAAAGAACTACACAGGTTGCACTCAATTAAATCTACACTAACCTAAGCAAAATTATGTGTCAAACTAGTTTTTTTTTATCGTTCTGATGTACAGACGCCAGCAGATCAAGCTACCCCAAACTGTCAAATTTTCCCAATTGAACATCAACCTTAGGCTTATGTAATAAAGTTTAAAATCTATCAAAGAAATTTGACAGCTTGGAATAGCTTGATGTGCTGGCGTCTGTACCTTACATTTACTCCGAGCGTTCGTGCTAGGCCTGTGCAAGGTCCACTGGTTTTCAGTTCGACACATATTTTTTTTTAGTTTAAATGTGTTATCAATGGATTCCAGTGGATTCTCGCATTGTCGTTGCGGGGGGGCTCAGTAGCCGTGGTCACCCTCCCACGGTGAAGCGAAGAGGAACCCCAAGGTGGGTCCGCTCGTCAGGGCTTTTGGCTCCAAACCGACGACGTAGCGGCTAAAAAGTAGGTTGCGGTGAGGTGCACCGCAACTGAGGCGGGCCGCGATGTCGAATGGGAGGCATCGCGGCTGAGTGTTACAGGCTGCGGCAAAGGAGGAGTGCCGGTACTTCTAAATAGCGCTCTTCCCTTTCGTGGCCTGGATGGGGCCGCCAACGTTTGATGCGGACGCGGTGGAGCCGCAGGCGAAGAGGAGTGTCGGTATAGCGTTGGCCGCTCTCCCTATCCCCTGCGGCCGAAAAGTGGTAGGCGGCGGAGCCACTGCGCTGACCGGTCGCAGGGGGACCAAAGGTGCCAGACACAGAGTCGTCTGAGGCCCTTATGCTACTTGGTTCCTGGGGTGGTCACGGCGTGCCATGTGTCCTGGTGCGCCGAACTGTTGGGGTCCGCAAGGGCCGATGCCTGCCAGGGGTGCGGGTTATTCGAAAGAGATACTGTGGCCCCTGGCAGACAAGCAACTGAGAACACGGGTCGGTTTTAGTCAGTAAAAGTCTGACACGCCCTCCTGCTCCACCCGGAGCGGGGTATTTGATGATTACCCAACCTCAAAAACAAAAAAATGTGTTATCAATAAGAACTAAGTCAAATCAAATAAAATATACTTTCAAATAGGTACCTACGTTTTCCATCCTTTTAGGTTTGTTTCATTTTTATCTGAAAAGCGAAATTTATTTATTTACTCAATCCTAACCGGATAGAAAACTCACTGAACCGTAAAGAATTCTACTTAGAGTTACCTTTCAAATGCTAGCGATAGATTTGCGAACCAGTAACTACCTATCTATTTACTTTACTTTCCCATGGTCCATTGCTCAATGATAGATTTGATCAATCCATTACGTTAAGCCTAGCTACTTCAACATTCTGGGATAATTTAAGGCAATTTTATTCAGTTGTCCTTGGAATCATCATTCCAATCAGATTGCGAACTTAGTTCTGGCCTTGAAGCTCAACAAACAACCAGGTTACCAAATTATATTATTAGTGGTCTCCGTCGCCTACGGAAGTATGTCTGTAGTACCAGGTCACCACGGGTTTCGATCCCAGAAGCAAATCTGGTAGATATATCTCCAGCGTTTGTAATTACAACTACAATTGAAACAGCAGTGTTGCTCCGTGGCAGACATAGGTGTAGTGGTAATACTTCTTTATAGAAGCTCTTTCACAAAGACTACTCACTACTAAACTTTGTGATCTCAAAGTCCTCAGAAACTCCAGAATCTACTCGATTAATGCCGAAGTTCTAAGTAAACTAAGTTCCAGCTTTGTTTCCCTATATATGTATAGGAATATGAATATTATACTCTTTATTATAGAATATTTTTTACTCTCTTCTCTGAATGTAGAAATTGTACATTATGGCGACGCATAGGTGGTTTGATTGCTAAAAGTGATCTATTGAAACTTTTGGCTGGATTTAAAGGGAGAAGCAGAGGCAATAATAAAGGTAGTATGTGGTGTACCATTTACATATGCAAAAAATACATATATAAAGTAGACACTTATGTACATATAAACTAACTAGCATTTCGTCCACGTGGATTTCGTACTTTCCTCTAAAAAAAATATCCTAACTTCGTTCTGATAACTTTATAAGCCGAATCTGTGAAATATCTGGGGGTAATAGTTGACAACATCCTTAGATTTCACCAACATATAGACTCACTCATAGCTACGTAAATTGATATATGTTTTTAAAACCCTGAAACACGTGGCGGATGACAAACTAAAGAGATCAGTCTACTTCGCCCTCGTTTAGTCATTGATAAGTAACTGCATAATAATTTGGGGTGGTGCACCTCAAAGAACTATCTTTGAACTCGAGAGAGCCCAGAGAGTTAAATTAAAAGTCTCTAATTTTCTTCCATACCGTTATCCTACAGATCTTCCAATACAAGCAATCGAAAACCCTAACAGTATGCCAACTATTTTTCCTGAACAATCTACTAAAACCACATTCATTACTCACCTATCTCCCCTCAATTACACAATGGTAAGAGACGATATAATCCCGTAAGTCATACTCATTCTCCCCTTTCGATTGTTTTTTCTAACCGCTTCTTTTGCTTTCTGAGACAATTTTTGTGCAACAAAATCAATAAAATTCAACCAATATTTCACCTCAATAAGGGACAACACAAAAAAAAGCTTACCACGTGGGTCCTGGGACTCGACTATGATAACACCGAAAAACTGCTTACCATCGTGACCTAATGTATACCAAATGCTATCTAATAAATCCTCAGCCACTCCCTCCCACACACGCACACCCACACACGCACTCTCAGACATACACACACAAAACACATCTACTTACTCACGCTCTCACTACAAATGTTTACTAACAATTCTAACACTAAACCAAACCATTCTATTTTGTTCTTTTTTTCTCTTTTATTTTATTTTAAACATTTTTTTGAGCTACATACCGACCTAAAAGCCATTATACCACCTGCTTTTTTATTATTATTTTGAAATGTAGGTATCTAACTGCTAGAGGGTGGAGACCTGGTAACCTGAAACACAGGCCCTTATAGCCTATCTTAGGCACCAGTCTCCCACAGTAAACCGAACCACATCAGTAGGTACCGTAAGTGTAATAATGTCTGCAATTTTGATTGTGGTGAGAAAAATAAATACTTATACTTACATGTACTTATAATGATGAAGAGAGAAGTATACAGACTACTTGAAACACTTTTACGACATTCTTTTAAATTCTGTTGTTAAGTATAAAAAGTAATGACACAACAAAAATTATGGAAGAGTACTGAAAAGAAATATTTTTACCTTTACCTGTATCTATCTTTTTTGTCCACTGTACCTATACGTAGCCTAGGTATGTACCCACGTCTACGGGAACAATGCGTGGGTCGACTCACGAGTACGCAAAACATAAGATAATACACAATGTGCTTTTATATGAATTATTTACGCGCATTTATTAAAAAAACATGCGAAAACAAATTGGCTTGACATAACTGCCACTTTTTAACATTATTAAATTTTCAGTATTGTGTGAAATCTTTTTCAGTACCGAAAGTACTTACTTGTGGAGGAATTAAATTATTGTGATATGTGCGATTTAGACACGCACCAATGGTTCCTTATACAAATCCTTCAAATTTATTGAAGAGAGGACCGAAATCTCTATAGATTTTTCCAATATCGGTAGAATTCACATTCATGTGATCTATGAAACATTTCTAAATAGGGGGGGGGGGGGGCAAAGCGTTTTCCTTATTAAATCTGATTTTAACAGTAACCATTAAAATGAGTAGGCGTTTTTTTTTTGAGAGTGAGGATTCTTTTATTAACTTCTCCCGCTCTGGGACTTTTACTGACTAAAACCCACCCCTGCTCTTTCAGTTGCCTGTGTGCCAGGGGCCACGGTGGTGTCCCTTTATTTCGCAGACAGAAATTTCAAAGAATTTCGTTTCCCAGAAAATGTTTCATATAATGTTTGGCCCTTGTCTTTTTATTTCGAATATTATTGTTTCTATAGAAGTATGAGGAACAGGGTGTAAAGTTCACTCAAACTCTATAGAAAAAGGAGGATCTTCCGACCAGACGGGTGTTGTGTCTGGTGGGCAACTGCCCGACGGTTGATGTCGGGATGTTGTACCTTTGCGAATCGCGCGGTAAACTCTGATGGCGCGATGCAGAATTTGTGTGACGTGAGTCTTGCGTAGTTCGCCTGTGGCATTGTAGATGGCGCCACTTTGCTTTTTGTGTTTCAAGATATTTGTTGCGAAGTATTTTTCTGTAGTGCCGCTACATTTCAAAGACTATTTACTTGAATGAAACATATTTCACAGAAACACAATTCAATGAATTTATTATCACATTTTTTTTGTTAACAAACTTATCAAACAGTAGAATTATTTTTTAACGAATATTGTTTGTTCGGTGTATTTTTTCATGGTATTTTATTTCAACGATTAAAATATTGTCTAAAATGTCAATATGTTGTGCTACAAAAGTCAGTGACAGAAAAGAATTGCTGTAAAACCGACTCCGCGTAGTCTTGTTTGACAGGTCTTTGACCAGTATGTGTTACCAGTGATGACCTATGGCACAGAAACGTGGTCGCTCACAATGGGTCTTATCAGAAGGCTTAAACTCACCCAAAGGGCAATGGAGAGGGCTATGCTCGGAGTTTCCCTACGTGGTCTAATCAGGAATGAAGAGATCCGCAGGAGAACCAAGGCAACCGACAAAGCCAAAGAAGAAGAATTGTGAAACTTAAGTGGCAGTGGGCAGGGCAAATTGCTCGGAAAACAGATGGCCGATGGGGCCAAAAGGTTCTGGAGTGGCGACCGCGTACCGGAAGACGTAGAGTGGGAAGGCCTCCCACAATGTGGACCGATGCCCTTGTGTAGGCCGCGGGAATCCGCTGGATGTGTGAAGCACAAGACCGATCAAGTGGAGGAGCCTGGGGTAGGCCTATGTCCACTGGTGGACGTCTTTCGGCTGAAATGATGAGCTACTATAGCTAAAAAGTGAAAAATAAAAACATTTTCACAATAAAAAAATTACTAACTTCCGGAAAAACACTACAAAGTGTAAAATAACTTTAATTTCGGAAGGCGGTGACAAAAAATTGAAATATGTATGTGGGATCAGGCGGTGAAATAAAATGGTCAATTTTACTTGTATTGCTATATTTTTCCGAAATTAAGTATAAATTTAAAATAAAACTTAAGCACATCGTCCGTGTCCGTTCATCGTTCCGCACAACGTCTCTCAAACGCCATTTCTCACTTTTCTCGCTCTCTCTCATAACCTTTCAGTCGCACATCTGCATACGTTCTCTTTTACTCAAAATTCATTCCACACTCGGTCATCCTACACACTGTCTGCCCTCAGACACAACGTTCCAAACAACGTAAATCCCATACAATCCTAACACTTAACATAAACAATCTTGAATCATAATTATATAATACTTTGAATTAAGTCTTACTTGTATTACAAAAACATAATGAAGTTGCAATCTTAAACAATATAATTTCGACAAACGTTTTTTGTAATAGAAACGTTTACTCACTCTTATTACTTAACAACATAATGTAGTTAGTTAACATCTTAATATTTATTTTCATAGGAAAAGAAATAAAATATCATGACTCTTACAAACATTAGTTACATTCACACACATGTCTTTGCGTAGCAGCGAAATACAAAACACCTTAATGACATAATATGACCGGTTACAATTTATTTGTAATGCTAGCCCGTAACAACTCTGTGTAACTATGTATCTAGAACATAACAAAATAAAGAAAACATATTTAAAAAAACATAAAACATTTCTTAACACCTATCATTTTCATGCAGTCAACACACAACTAACATGCTTCATAAACCTCACATACTGAGTAGATCTTATGCCTTGTCATCTGGCCATTTCTTCATATGATCTGCAGATGTTGTGGTTTTGACTGGACCTTCTGCCATCATATCTACTTTTTCTACATTGTATCTGTCATATCGTTTGCTTTTTGTTACCTGATAAGGTCCCAAATATTTAGGTTTGAGTTTCAGTCCTGGCCCAAACTCGGTTCGTTTTATAGCAACTAACTCTCCCTCTACATATTTCCTACTCTCCTTTCTATGCTTATCATATGTAGTTCTTTCTATTCTCCTGTTGTACTTCCAGTATTTGCTGTTTGACTCTCTTCCTTAAATCTTCTCTATTTTCTACGTAGTTGTCCCTTCCTTCTTGTTGCAGTAGTTTATATATTTCTATATCCTCTTGTCTCTTCATTTTCTTTCCTATTAGCATCTCAAATGGAGTAGTGTTCACGCTTCTCTGGTAAGTACTGTTTAATGCCATCTGCACTCTTCCTACATGACGATACCACAATCCTGGTTTTTCAATACATAGCTTGGTAAGTACTGGTATAATAGTTCTGTGAACCCTTTCCACCTGACCATTGCTTCTGGGTACTCCTGTAGTAATATGACATAACTCGATTCTCTCCTTCATGCAATACTGTTGAAATTCGTTGCTAGTAAAAGCAGTACCTCTGTCTGTAATAAATCTTTCTGGACTTCCAAAAGTTTGCTTTAATATCTCCAATTTATTCAACACTTCTCTCGTTGTAGTACTTTTACACGGAAACAACCATACGAACTTCGTAAAAGCGTCAATAACGGTAAGTATATGATTATACTGTTTATGAGTCTCTGTCAGGGGTCCAACATGATCCAAATGCAGCGTATGCAGCGGAGTGTCTCCCTTATCAATTGGATTAAGGTAACCTTCCTGTTTTCCTTCCTTTCTATTTGTCAATAGACATGGTATGCATTTTTTTTTTTTTTTTTTTTAAAAACGTTGCCCCACACTAGGAATTTCTCCTGTATCGTGGGTGCGTTTACAAACATTTAAACTCACATACACAAACAGCCAGACCCAGAACAACTACTTGCAGATCATACAAATATTTGTTCCGTGCGGGAATCGAACCCGCGACACGCAGCGCAGCAGTCGATCGCTGAACCACTGCGCCAACCGTGCCGTCTAATGCATGCATGATGCTATATAGTCTTCAACTTTCTTTCCAACTCTTTCAATGTAGTAATCCTTGCTTATAAGATCTAAAGTTTTCTTCTTTGCAAAATGACCATTACTGTGTGCCCTCTTTATGATTTCATTTTCCATCATACTAGGTATAACAAGTTGCTACTCCGGTCCTTTATAAAGCAATCCTTGTTTCAGAGTGTAATCCTTAAATGATATTCCTTCTTCCAAAATTTTTATTATTGCACTAAGACCCTCGTCACACTCTTGTGCGCGTTTTGTATCTTGGTGTAAGCTAGATGTTATAGCTGCTACATATGGGTTTCGACTCAATGCGTCGACATGCCTCATTCCAGTACCGTCACGGTGTTCTACTGTAAAATCGTAATCCTGTAGAAATAAAATCCATCGAGCAACTCTTGTTGATGATGCTAAATCTTTCTTATTTAGAGTCATTTGAAAAGCTTTACAATCGGTGACAATCTTGAAGAATTTTCCATATAAATAGTGTCTGTACTTCTTCACACCTTCAATTATAGCTAGCGCTTCAAGCTCATAGCTTGTGTACTTGGCTTGCGCGTCCGTAGTCCTTCGACTCATAATGAACTGGGTGTAAATTTCCATCATCCCCCTTTTGCATTAAAATAGCTGAATAAGCAATGCCTGATGCGTCAGTATGGAGCTCCGTCTCTGCTCTTTGGTCATAGATCTTCAGCACTGGTTTAGTAGCCCACTTCATCTTCAATTCGTTAAAAACATATCTATGTTCATCATTAAATTCAAACTTGCATTCTTTCCTCAGCATATCTGTGAGCGGCTGTGCTATCTGAGCATACTTAGGTATAAATTTCCTGAAGTAGGAACAAAGTCCTAAAAAACTATGCAGTTGCTTCAAATTCTGAGGCTCAGGGAATTTTGTAACAGCATCTGGTTTCCCTGGCGACGGCATTACTGCACCACCTTCAATAACATGTCCTAGGTATTCTACCCTTCTGGTTAACAGTTGAGACTTCTTCCAGTTGATATGTAACCCATATTCCGATGCAGTATTTAGAACTTCCTTTAGGCGCTCAAAAGCCTGATGCTCATCTTCTGCTGGAATTAAAATATCGTCAATAAAAACAATAACAATACCTCTGGTTATCAATTCTCTGAATATAATTGTTATAAATCTTGTAAAAACCTTAGGGCAAGTAGCTAGACCAAAAGGTGCACGTAAGAATTCATATTGTCTGGTTGTTGTCACAAAAGAAGTATACTTAATGGAATCTTCATGTACGCGTAAGTGAAAGTAACCATCTTTCAAATCCAAAGCACTAAATATTCTAGCCGAGGACAACTTGTCAATATGATCATCTATTATAGGAAGTGGGTATTCGTCTTTAACCATTTTACTGTTAATCCTTCTATAATCAACACATATTCTTAAAGCACCATCTTTTTTCCTCACTAATACCAATGGACTAGAGTATTCTGAGTAACTCACCCTTATAATTCCGTCGTCAAGCCATTGTTGGATTTGGCGATCCACATCCTCCTGTTCTTTGAATGAAATTCGTCTTGGCCGCTGAGATACAGGTAAGTCATCTTTGAGAACAATTTTCAACTCTATTGGGGCTTCTTTATTTTTCTGTGGCACATAACTTGTTACTAACCTTGTTACTTCTTCTTTTACAGCGGAATTACTTACGTGAGCTAAACAATCAATAGAACTAGAGAAACATGCAACATCTTTCAACCATTCATAGTTAGGGTTCATCCAATCATCTTTCGGCAATAACCAAACCATACAATCTTTCATAAACATCGTAACATTTCTTAGGAAATCATTACCAATTATCATTTGGAATGGCACAGAGTCGTTGGGCATTACATAGAACGTAGTGTCATGGTACAAACAATTATCAATAGTTATGTTGAGCGTAACAACACCACATGACTTTACTTGGGAATAACCTAAACCGGTTAACGTAATGTTGTTTTCGTTACACTGTATTACAAAATCTAACCTTTTCAGTTCATCGTAAAAATCCTTTGACATCAAGTTCACGTCACAGCCCGAATCAATTAACGCATTACCCGTTATACCACACACAAACACTTTTTTCAGTGATTTTATACGACTTGCTAGGCTTACAACCGGTATCGTAACATCAGGTTCCTTGTTTTTATTTTGTTTACTTTCATTAGTTTCATTGTACGTGTCAAACTCAACAACATGGCCGCTGTTACTACAGCCAATCGCTGTCCTGCTCCACGGTTTCATGTTGCCAACATCGTAACACAAATCATTCGCGCCTGTGTTCACATCAGTCGTTGCTATGTAAACATCGCCCTGAATTTCGTCATTCGCGCTGCTGGTGGCGCCCTTTTGCATCAAGTTGAAGAATGCTTTCTTCGACATCTGATTGTTTGATCTTCGTTGTTCTTGTTCAGCAGAAATGCCAACCTTCGGAAGTTCTCCGTATCCTCCGATCGTGCCCGAAGTCTGCCGAATGTCCGATTTTGACGTATGATGCGCCGTTTGGTTCAAAACCGAATCCGAAGTCGCCATCTTTTTCAATGGGCAATTTGGAGAAATGTGACCAAAACCATTGCAATTGAAGCATTTTTTTCCTTGCGACCGATGAGGACAATTCTCCGACGTATGCTTTTTGTCTCCGCAGTTAAAACATCTCATCATTGCAGCCGCGTTTCTCCTATTATTACTACTGTTCTGCGTGTCATTAAACGGCTTACCACGTCGAATGTCCTTAGCGGAATTTTTCTTGAACATAGCGTACAACTTTAGTTTTTCTTTCAGGTCCGTGTAAGTTGTGACACCATACAACATAATCTTGTTTATCTCATCATCTATAATGCCTTCCACAATATATTTGATAGCTACGTAGTCCGGTATTCGTCCACGTTTGCCTAACTCCTTCATTATCAGCATGTAGTCAATACATGATTCGTCCTTCTTCTTACGTCTTGCGCTCATCAATTCATGTATCTTCTTCACATCTAAGGTATCGGCGAATTCTTTACCGATAGCCAGTTTCAAATCATCCCATGTTCTATATGCTTTCTCGCTGCGTAGCCATAGTGCTGCTGTGCCAGTCAGCGAACGTCGCGCCACTAGCAATAGCTGAGTTGGACTCCATTTAAATATTTCGCCGTTTTCTTCAATGTCCCGTATCCATACTGATACTGGATACGTCTCATCTTGTGCACTGAATGATCGGATGAGCTGTTCCGTAAGATGTAGCATATTATTTTCGTGTGCCGTCTGTGCCGACATAATGGCCGCCGCGTCGTGAAAATCTTGGTCGGATTTTTCCGTCATCATCGTAATTCCTCGTAATTATAAATATCGTCGTAAATGTCGTCGTTGTAGATTTTCCGTAATATCAATCGGCGTAATGGTCGGAGTTGGGCGTTGTGCGTCTCAGCGTCTGAGTCGTTCGGCGTTCCTCTTTAACTCCACTTATTTCACCTCGATCCCGGACGAGCACCCAAGTTTGTGGGATCAGGCGGTGAAATAAAATGGTCAATTTTACTTGTATTGCTATATTTTTCCGAAATTAAGTATAAATTTAAAATAAAACTTAAGCACATCGTCCGTGTCCGTTCATCGTTCCGCACAACGTCTCTCAAACGCCATTTCTCACTTTTCTCGCTCTCTCTCATAACCTTTCAGTCGCACATCTGCATACGTTCTCTTTTACTCAAAATTCATTCCACATGTATTTTAATTTTTTGTCACCGCCTCTCCAAAGTCAACGAGTTCCAAAATTAAAGTTATTTTCGACCCCCCCTCTAGGAAAGAGTATTTTTGCTCTTCGATACCTGAATGCAAAAGCCGTTTTTATCTGCTAGAGGATATAGTAAATTGAATTTAGAACATTGTGTGCACTAAGTTTGTGAATTCAAATCATCATTAAACCTATTTACTTCTTACTCAATGGAGCCGAATGTATCATACAACCTTTTTTAATGTTTTAAAAGCTCAGACTCGGAACCTTCTTGGTGTACTTTTTTTTAGTTGGCTTTGCGCGCGCCATTTTCTTTTCATGTCATATTGTTAAAACCTTAGGTTAAAAACAAGTGAAAACCCTAAAATGAGTGGTTCTAGCGCCGAGGAAGTTTATTTGACGCCAACAGTATTGACTGAAGCTGTTAATAATTCTCAAATGAGGTTTCTCCCTCAACAATCACGTGAGAAGTATATCCGAGACCAAGAAATCAAGCACTCTATGGAGTACGTATTCAATGCTAAAAGCAACAATAAAGATGAAAAAAGACATACATATCGTCACCTATCCCATATATTCCCTTGCTTACACTCAGGATTCTAATTTTTGAATCCTTCGCTTGCTCGGTTATCAAAATTGAGCACGCGGTTTAAAAGCAACTTCGCACTCTTGTATAACAAATAACTATTTTCAGTTTGTAATGTTTTTCCGAAAGTCGGTTGTTTTAAAATAAATAGTTTTTTAAACCGCAGTTATCCTCACACTCGCGCCTGTCTGTATATTCAGGCTAATCCTAAAACCCCTTGTGAATTTTTCATGCCAGCTTTCGCTGCGTTCGGCGTAGAGTTTCCCAACCCAGCTAATCCGCCTAAGTGCTAAGCTTACTTTGACATACTCACGAAAAACAAAATGAAAGAAAAAAGTGACCAGGGTTGGTTTAATCCAAAAGCTGCATAAGCTCAGATAGCGTATAAAGCTAGTGTTGAATTTAAATCCCATCCGTAACATATTCACATGAATCCATTCTCGCTTAGTCCACGTTCGCACGTACGTAAACATATTGCGGCGGGATTTTTTGCGCACTGGATCTTCAACGCACTGTTTACCGCCGAGAATTGGAAATTCAACAGAGTCCAAAAAACACCACCGAGAGTTAAAAACTCAGTGCGAGATAAAATACCGCCGCGATAATCTTACGTTCGAGCAAGCGTGGTCTTACAGCGCTCTTCTAGTGGGTATATACTGGCTTCTCTTCTCTTCTAGTAGGGGTTTGCAGAAACACTATAGGTAGCTACTCTGTTAATTTTACGAGTGTACATAATTAATCCTTTACGCTTTTTTTGTGGCGTAACATTCGTTTCTTAGAACAATTGTTTACAATTTTCAATAATCGTATGACCAACTACGTAGATGTCCACTAGCATTGAGTGGTTCATTCAATTACTTAGTGATAATTTTCTTTTTACACGCTTTATATTAGCTTTACTTGTATGTTTGTTTGTTTGTATGTTTGTAACCGACTCCTTAGGGCGCGATTTTGACGCACTTGAAACGGTCAGATTTCATTTAAACTTTGTAAACTTATCGAGGACCGATGAAAAATGAAAAAAAAGGAAAAAAAAAATTAAAAAACCATGTTTTTGTAGTTAGCAGAACTAAAAAATAAAAAATAAATAATGGTTTAAAAAACTAAAAAACACGCTTTAAAAACCAAACTAAAAAGTAGAAAATAATTTTATTCAATTAAAAAGCGTGGGGTGCTTGACATTAATTGATTATAAAAAAATACCTCTAAAAGCACCCCACCCTTTTTAATTGAATTAAATTATTTTCTAATTTTTAGTTTGGTTTTTAAAGCGTGTTTTTTAGTTTTATAAACTATTATTTTAGTAAAAATGTTTATGTAAATACCACAAAATTTATCAATGTGCCTAGGCTGCCATTTCCTAACTATATTGGGCTCGGCTTCCAAGTTAACCGGATGCAGCTGAATACCAGTATTTTATATGGAGCGACTGCCTATGGGACATCCACAACCCAGTGTGTGGGTTATACGATAAACCTTGGTAAGACGACGTTCAGACGACCCGTAACATCTGTCAAAGATCTACGAATGACAGCCGAGACTCCCATTTTTTTTACATTAACATTTATGCAATAAAATAAAAACAATCATGAAATCATGCAATCATCTAAGCTCATGTATAAGAGTGTGTGTGGGTGTGTGTTGTGTGTGGGTGTGTGTGTGTGTGTGAGAGAGAGAGTGTGTTAGCGTGAGTGACGGTGTGTGTATGCGTGCGTGTTTGTCTGGAGGTGTGTATATGTGTCTGGGCATGTGTGAGTATCAGGTATGTATATATGTGACTTAGTTGTGTAAGTGTTTATATTAATAAGTTTTCTGTTTGTGTGTAATCTAATGTTTGTAGCCAAGTACTTATTTTATTTTTAGTTTCACATTAATTAAAAGGGCCCTGTTAATTTTAATATAAATATGCGTACCTAGAAAAAAATGTTGTAGTCTAGCTGAAACAGTCTTACATTTAACATGTTTACAGACATTAGGGATGGTGCGTTTACTTTAGTATTTGTGGTTTACGGGTGTTATTATGTGTTGCTTCAATGTAAGGTTGAGAGGATATAGTTTTCTCACTATAAGCACTTTACAGCTTTAAATAAAGTTCATGACTGGGTACAAAAATGGAGAATCAAATTGAATGAAGAAAAGTCGCTTCACAATTGGTTGATTGGACGAGATTCCTGTTTATCTATACATAACAAAATTTTATTATTTAAGCATATTCTTATGCCATATGGCATCCAACTGTGGGGCTGTACTAAACCGACTACAGTTTACAGTTTTGATACAAGGTTACAGTCGGGAACCGATATTGTTTGAAGGTCATGACTTTGAGCAGTGATCTTTGAGCTCTTTCGAGGTGCAGCATAATAGTTTTACAGGCACCTCCACACACCGTGATACAATATCCCACTATTGACGGGGCTAGAGAAAGATATACAGTGCGAAGTAGATTAAAATCGGCCACATGTCGAAGTTTTTTAAACGGTCAAATAAGTGACCTAACGCGAGAGGTGGTTAGATCGATATGAGGACGCCAACTTAATCTTTCGTCCAGGAGTTCACCTAATTATTTTATATTTGGTTTTTGGATAATTGAAAGACATGAACACTGATGATTATTGTGGGAAAATGTGCAAGAGTGAGCTTTAAGACTTATTGACATAGGTTTGGTTTTGGGAAATGTGAGCTGCAAGTATGAATTCTTAGCGGCGTTAAGGGTAAGTGAATTATCTTCAAGCCAGTAACTGACTTTACACAGTTCCAGCTCAGCCGTATTTCGCACCTCCTCTTAAGTCTCTCCATGAAATATGAGCGCAGTGCGTCGGCACAGCTGAATAATTTACCTTTAGTAAGAGATTGCTGGCACAGATCATTCACATATATCGGGAAGAGACTCGGAGAAAGGCAATTGTCTTGTGGGACCCCACAGGTGACGTTGGCTTCATCACTAACCACTCCACCAATCTTTACTTTTTGTGTCCGGTCACACAGAAAATCAGTAAATATACTGGAGCTTCGCCACGGATCCCACAAAGAAGTCACATCAATCATCATAAAGTGAACACAGTACGTACGTAGGTACTGAAACCTATCGTTGCTACCTAATCTACAAAATTGTGATTGCATTAAGAGCAGATGTTGCTGCCAATCCCCCTAATGACTTCAAGGGGTGAACTACTCACTGCAACCTCTTCGAGAGTCGTAAGAGGGAACAAATTCTACACCCTTTATCTATTTGTATATTTAATTTATTTAATTATTTACACAGCGTGTCTAAATACATTTGCTAATGTTCAAACTATAGTTTTGTTGGTCTGCTGGGAAAGATTTCTTTACAGAAAATTAACTTTGTACCCATTTTATTTTGATGCTAGTTTCTATCATCACCACATATTATAAAACCAAGTCCTACGCCTGTTTGTCTGTTCGCGATAAACTCAGAAAATGTGGTTTTCACCAATAGACAGAGTGATTCATGAGGAAAGTATAGGTGTATAATTTGTTAATATTTTGTGTCAATTGGTTAAAATATGACGATAATTGTTAATGTCTGAACTCCACGCGCGGTAAGCCGCTGGCAAAAGCTAGTCTAGTACGCAATATAATAAAATCGTAGCGAAGTGTAAACTGTACTTTAATTATTTTTGAAAAAAAAAATGCTACGAGGTCTGAATATACACTCGAGAGCAATGAATCCGGGTCACTTAAAGAATGTTAAAAATCTCGGAAACTAAAAATGATAGGTTAATGCAATAAATTGTATTTAATAGACAATGTAATACTCCTTAAATGAAAGTAAAAAAAATATGAGTCACCATACATTTTATTAACACAAAATTACATAAAGAAAAAAACTGCTGATCTCTCCTTAAAACAAAAATAGGTGTTTTGGTGATAAGGTTGACTTTTGTTAGCACGGTGTTAATGATTTTCGAAATGAAATGCGTCTGTCCTTTACGAGGTTTATTGGCAACTAAATCAATGTAGGTCATGCTTCTCTTCATATATCTTAAATTGGCGTTAACATAAGCCGCCCACCAAAGGACTAAGATAGTCCTTTAAAAACAATTATTTATTAAGTGAAGTTTATCTATACATATAATAAATTGCAAAATAAAGTTAGATACGAGTACGTTACACCATAATTTCATCTGGTACTGTATCGATTGGTAAAGCACATAACTTTGTTACACATCTCTTAGTTATAGTATCACCGCTCTTTACGCTGTAAACTCTGGTTAAACCGTCGGGGCCGGGGTGCTTGTCGGTAATGCGTCCCATGGACCATTTTCCCGGCGGGAGGTTGTCTGTCTTGATCAGCACTATATCCCCCTTCTTAAACTCTTCTTCGCGTTTTAACCATTTTGGTCTCTGCTGGAGTCTCGTTAGGTACTCTTTGTGCCATCTCGACCAGAAGTCGCTCAACAATTTCTGAGTATATTGCCAGCGCGTCAAATTGCTTATTTTAGCGTCTTTTATGTTTGGGTTCGGGACGGTGACTGGTGCTTCCGTTATTAAAAAATGACCAGGTGTCAGTGCTTGCATGGTGTCGTCGTCCATTGGACATAACGGACGCGAGTTCAGGCATGCTTCTATTTCGCAGAGAACCGTCGTCATTTCTTCGAATGTCAGGTTTGTAGTGAGAACTCTCTTCATGTGATATTTTATGGATTTTACTCCGGCCTCCCATAGTCCTCCGAAGTTAGGTGAATATGCCGGTATAAAATGCCACTGAGTCCCGTCGTTAGCAAGTAGTTCACCGATTTTTCCATCAAATTGCAAACCAGCTTCTTTCCAGGCTTCATATAATTGTTTGTTAGCGCCAACAAAGTTTCGCCCTTGGTCACTCCACAGATTTATGCATTTTCCTCTGCGGGCGCAAAACCTTTTGAAGGCGCCTATGAACGCTGCTGTACTTAGGTCACCAACCAATTCCAAATGAAGTGCTTTGGTGGACATGCAAACGAATATAGCGATATAAGCCTTGCTAGTTCTGGCTCCTCTGCCCTTACTCATCAATACTTGGAATGGTCCCGCAAAGTCGACACCTGAATTGAGGAATGGTCGTGCTGGTTTCACCCGTACGCTTGGTAAGTCACCCATTACTTGTGTTCTCACTTTTGCGTTTAGTTTAGCACACACCAAGCAACGATGGATGTATTGTTTGACCAGCGTTTTTGCTCGCAGTATCCAATACTTGGATCTGAGGTAAGTAAGCATCAACTGTATACCTCCATGCAACGTCTTCGAGTGAGCTTCTGCTATTATAAGATAGGTTAGTTTACTATTTCGACCCAAAATGATTGGATGCTTGCATGCGTCATTCAACTCTGCGTTCCTGAGCCTGCCGCCCACCTTGAGAACACCAGTCTCGTCAAGGTAAGGATTTAATGATTTTAACTTGCTTGATTTTTTAACTCTTTTCTTTCTTTGTAAGCTTTCTATCTCTTCTTTAAATTCTTCCTCTTGTTCTCTTTTTATACAGGTTTGCAAGGATAGTTGGAGTTCTTCCGTTGAGATTGTATTACCTATGTTTTCCTTTAATTTCTTTTGTTTCAGGAATCGTCGGCAGTAGGTGATGGCTCTCAGTAGTTCAGTCAGAGTGTCAAAGTCGTCGAGCTGTGCGGATAATTTATTACTTTCTTCGTTTTCGTGTTTTGTTATTTTCAGAGCTCGTATGGTACTTTTCTTTCTTTCTAGGTCTATTGGTGTAATGTTTAGTCTAGTGAACTGTATCTTCCGGTGTAATAACCACTGTGGTCCGTTCCACCAAAGGTCGCAACTTTTCAAGTTGGCCACTAACATACCCCTTGACGCAATATCAGCTGGATTATCGTGAGATTGGACATGGTGCCACTGACTGCAACTTACATTGGTTGTAATCTCGACAACGCGGTTTGCCACAAACACCTTCCATTTGTTCGGATCTCCATGTAACCAGGATATAACAATAGAAGAATCTGTCCAAGCATAGATTTGTGTTGTAGGTATCCTCATTGCTTGCCTTATTTGCTTGAGTAGTTTGGATAGAAGCAATGCTCCACACAGTTCCAGTCGAGGCAATGAAATGGTTTTCAAGGGAGCTACTCTTGTTCTTGCAGCAATGATTGTGCTTTTTACTGTGCCATCCGAGTTTATGACTCGGCAGTATGCCACAGCACCATATGCTTGTTCAGAGGCATCGCAGAATCCGTGGATTTCTATAGAGTCATTTCTTGAGCTTGACGTTCCCAACCATCTATTTATGTAGATTCCGTTTACATGTTCGAGATCAGATCGTATTATAGCCCATTTTTCAGCCAGTGTCGTATTCAAGACTTCGTCCCAATCAATCTTTTCTTGCCAGAGTTGTTGAATTAAAATCTTCGCTGTTACAATGCAAGGTGCAATCCATCCGAGCGGGTCGAACAACTTTTGAATGTCGGATAGAATGCTTCGCTTCGTGATTGCATGGCCGATAACTGGTAAGTTCAGATTATATTCGAATTGGTCTTTACCTAAATTCCATTGTATGCCTAGGGCTTTAATTGTTCCATCAATGTTTAGTTCTAAATGTGCATTGGATGATCTTTCGCTTGGTTCAATAGTCTCCATAAAATCACGGTTGTTAGAAGACCATTTTTTCAGTTCGAAGCCACCTAGACGCAGTAGCTTTTTGAGATCTTGACTGATTCTTATAGCTTGTTCCAGATCATCATGTCCGGACATAACGTCGTCGACGTAAAAGTCTTCACGCAATATTTTTGCAGCTTCGGGATATTTGTCACCTTCATCATCAGCCAATTGCATAAGTGTCTTGACGGCGAGATAGGGTGCGGAAGCCGTTCCAAATGTCACAGTTAAAAGTCTGTAGTCTTTGATGTCTTCTGATGTATTATCTCTCCATAGAATTCTTTGGTAATCAACGTCTTCCTTGTTTGTCCAGATCATTCTGTACATCTTGTGAATGTCAGAGACATAACAAACAGCATGAAATCTCCATCTAATGATTATGCTTCTCAAGTCATCCTGTAATATTGGACCTAACAAGAGATCATCGTTTAGTGAAGTACCGTTGGAGCCCTTGCACGAGGCGTCGAATACTACACGAGTCTTCGTTGTTTCCTTGTCACTACGGATCACCGCGTGGTGAGGTAAGTATACTGATTTATTATTTATTTCATCCTTAGGTATTTCCTCCATATGTTTTAATTCTTTATATTCGTTAATCACCTTTATGTATTCTTGCTTCAGTTCAGTGTTTTGATTAAATCTTTTTTCTAGTTGAAGAAGTCTTCTTTTTGCTATTTCTCTTGTGTTGCCTTCAACTGATTTTGGTTCCGTTTGAAACGGTAGCTTGACTATGTATTTTCCGTCTTTATCTCGCTTGTGTGTCTTCTCGTATATATTTTCACATAGTTGTTCAGTTAGGGTAAGTTTTCTTTTCGTGTCTGTATCAACTTCCCATATTGTGGTCAGTAAATCTTCTATGTTAATTTCTTGCTTCATGGCCGTCAAGGATTTTTCTCGTGCGTTCAGTTTGATTGTTATTCCACCCATTAAGATCCATCCCAGGTAGGTATTTTGGGCGCATGGTGTATCTGGTGGACCTTTAATAAGTCCTTGCTTGAGAATTAATGAATATTCGTTTACACCCAACAACAGATCAATAGGTCCTGATCTATAATAGTTTGTATCTGCTAGTGGGAGGTTTGCTATATGCGGCCAATCAGTCCCCATCGTGGTGTTTATTGGTATATTGGAGGTCAAGTGCTTGGACATCACGTAGGCTCTGATAGGTAAATTGAATTGGTTTTCCCATCGTGATAATACTTGAAACTTGACCTCATGCTTGACTTTGACTCTCATGGATTCCATTCCGGAGACGATAAGATTTACTGGTGATTTTTCTAGGTTCAGGATCTGAGTTGCTTTCTCGCTTAAAAAACATGCTTGAGATCCTGAGTCTATCAGCGCTCTTAGAACAGTAGTGTGTCCATGTTCACTCTTCAAAATTACTACTGCGGTAGCTAATAGAGATATCTTCTGCCCCGCGGTATAATGAGACGCAATCATTGTGTGTACTTTCTTTTCTTCTACATCTGCTTGGCTAGATGAAGTCGGTTGCTTGGTTTCTACATTTGAAGCCGCTTCATCAATCTTCTTGGGTTGATGTAAAAGTGTGTGATGCCGTCTCTTACAGGTGCGGCACGACATTGGCATACGGCACTTGAACACCGAATGTCCTGCCCCAAGGCAGTTGAAACATAGTTTGTTTGCTTTGACATGTTCGCTTCTTTCATTAATCGTCATTTTATTGAATAGGCTGCAATGACACAGTGTGTGCGTTTCTTTACATAGAGCACATGGTTTTTGTTTATCATTTTCTGTTGCTGTAACATGAAGAACACGCTCTTTGGTAGGTTTAGTGGCAGTCGTCGGCGAAACCATTTCAAGCGTCCGGAATTTAGCTTCTAAAAACTCGCGTAATTCCTTCCATGTAGGCAGCTCTTGAGCGTTCACCGAGTAGGCAGTCTGTTCCCATTCTTTGTGTGACTCCGGGTCCAACTTCTGCACAACCAGAAATATAATTACTGGATCCCAGGAATCGGTAGGCACTTCTACGTTTTTTAAGCTGTTAATAACCTCAGTGGTACAATCCAGGAGGGCTTTCAGCTGTGCTGCAGTTTGATTGGTACATTTCTTCTGATAAAATAATCGCTTCATTAATGCGTTTACTATTATGCGCCTATTATCGTATCGGTGATTCAACGTATCCCAAGCTTGAACATAATTAGCACCCGTCACCTGAATGTGCTTCAATAACGATGCCGCTTCGCCCGTGATACTGGTCTTCAAATAGTGTAATTTTTCAACTTCACTTAGTGTAGTGCATTCATGGATTAATGACACATACAAGTCTTTAAATGTAGGCCATTCTTCGTAGTTACCGGAAAACGGAGGGAGCTGTATGTTAGGTAGCATCACTTTAGCTCGTAATTTTCCATCACACGACGTATTGCTGCATGAAGGTTGGTCAGTCGTCTTCAAAGTACGTGAAGCCAACATGTCTCTAAGATCTCCTAACATACATAAATATAAGTCTTCATGAAGGAGGAATTCTTCATTCACGTAGTACGGAATAACTCCACGTTGTTCCCGAGTTGTATTTATCAACAGATCATGGTGTGCTTTCCTAAAGGCTACCCAGTATTCTTCAATTGTTTGAATACGTGTTTTTAAATATCCTGGGTTCGATAACCGTTCTTTTGGACACTTTTTAAGGTTTATTTGCGTCTTTTTGAGTATTGACGCCAAATCTTCTAGTACACATAACGCTTTGTCTGCTTGAGTTGTCATTGTTTATGTATAAAATCACTTGAGTCTTTTAAAATGTAGTCTATTTGCTGTAAGTTATTATTAATATTCAAATGATACACCGATACACTTTACACACACACTTATTGACCAATTCTAAGAAATCCGTGCAAAACAACACCAGGTGTTCCCTTATCGCTCACTGGAATGCGGTTCTTTTGTTCTCACGGCGGCGGCGCTCCGTCAATCCTTAATGAGGCTCGATCCGGCTCGTATTCGACCATATGTTTTGATGATAAGGTTGACTTTTGTTAGCACGGTGTTAATGATTTTCGAAATGAAATGCGTCTGTCCTTTACGAGGTTTATTGGCAACTAAATCAATGTAGGTCATGCTTCTCTTCATATATCTTAAATTGGCGTTAACAATAGGAAACATGAAATTTTTGAACTTTATTACGATTTTCTTGAATTTTAATACTTCGTATTGCCTCCTCGTGCTTCCATTACTGCGTTTACGCGGTTTGGCATGCTGTACACCAAGTTCCTTATACGATTTTGGGGAATATTCTCCCATTCCTCTGTGAGAGCAATTTTGAGCTCACGAAGCGTGATTGGGGGAGGGTTTCGTTGTTTTACGCATCTGCCTAGCTCGTCCCAAGCATGCTCGATCGGGTTGATATCCGGGCTGCGCGCTGGCCACTCCATACGAGTAATGTTCATCTCTTGAAGGTAGTCATTCACAATCCTACCTGTATGAGGTCGGGCATTGTCATGCATAAATATAGCATCCTCACCTAAATTGACCATAAATGGACCAACGTGATCATTGAGGATTTCTTCCACATATCTTACGCTAGTTAAAGAGCCGTTTTCTATGATCACCAGCTCTGTGCGACTTTCAGAAGAAATTCCGGCCCACACAAGTACAGACCCACCACCGTAGGCTACTTTTTCTTCGATGCATGCTTGCTTGAATCTTTCCCCTGGTCTTCGATACACTCTGTGTCTTCCATCGTGCTTGTAGAGCATAAATTTTGATTCGTCGGAGAACATAACTTTTGACCAATCTTCAATACTCCAATTTACGTGGCTCTGGGCATATCTTAGTCTTGAAATACGATGCCCACGCTCCAGTTTAGGGCCGTTTGCAGGTCTAAGGGGTTTTAAGTTAGATTCAGCAAGCCGACGTCTTACTGTCCATGCACTTGGGTTACTTCCTCCGAGGCGTCGAAACTGATTTGTGAGTTCAGTTCCTGTGAGAAAGCGATTTCGAAGCATGGTGTTCACCAAGTATCGGTCTTCTCGTGCTGTGGTACACCTGGTTCTGCCCGTTCCTGGTCTGCGTAGGTTAGAACCAGTTTCTTCGTAACGTCGGAGAACTCTTTGTACTGTTTACAGCGACACACCGACAGTCCTGGCTGTATCGCGCTGACTCCGGCCGGTTTCCAGCATTGTAAGTATTCTGGTGCATTCTTCAGGCGTAAGCGACATAATTTCAGCTTGAATAATGAATATAGAGCACTATCAACATGGTTTATGTACCCACATAAATGACAGATTACAAACAAAAGCAAAACCAAATGCTGTAATTTCGTAGTTCCATCTTCGAAAGTGGCCCTTTTTCAAATTAGATTTTTTTATGATATAACTTTACAATAACTATGAAGTTTTAATACCTTCATTTAAGGAGTATTACATTGTCTATTAAATACAATTTATTGCATTAACCTAGCATTTTTAGTTTCCGAGATTTTTAGAATTCTTTAAGTGACCCGGATTCATTGCTCTCGAGTGTAGTTTTTAAAGAAAGAAAGAAAACGAAACCTAAGCTTTCTCAAACAATCGTGGAATTATCCTACTATATAGGTATATATAATATATATAATTATAAATATAATATTATAAACTAGCTGATGCCCGCGGCTTCGCCCGCGTGGATATCGGCTATTGCGACCAAAAGTAATCATGAAATTTTGATCCCGTTCCCGCAACCCATGATTTATCCGTACAGATATTAATGAAAATAAATAAAATTCTAAAATAAAAGTAGCCTAAGTTACTTCTTATTACATCAGCTATCTGCCAGTGAAAGTTCCGTCAAAATCGGTCCAGCCGTTTAAGAGATTAGCTAGACCAAACAGACAACCAAAAATTGAAAAAAAAATATTTTGGTATATGTACTGTGTATATACATCCATATGCATTTAGTAAGCTGATCGGATTTGGATAAAATTTGGCACACAGATAGATTTTAAATAAATAAAATAAATAAATGGTGTTTTATTGCAGGCAATGGACCCACATACAAAAAAATCGAGTAAAAATAAATAATAAATTAAATAAAATTCAAAACATAGAGGTATGTATAGGTACCCATAGTCATCAAAAACATAAATTCTGTCGTCATCTTTCTTCACTTTTTGTTCCCGCTTAGGTGAACTCCAGCGAAATCCAGTGCACAAATATAGGGCTTGCTAAGTTGCCCGAGACAACCTTCAAAATGCTGTTACTGGAGCGTTAACCTGGATTAACACATATAATACTTTTTACCCCGGTAGTACGTTCCCGTCCGTGGAATAAATTAACACATAGAATACTTTTTACCCCGGTAGTACGTTCCCGTCCGTGGAATAAACTCCGACCTCCGCGCGGGTAAAGCCGCTGGCAGAAGCTACCTTAAACTAAATACAGCTTAATATTACACAAAACTTAATAAGTTACTTTTATATTTCCAAGACCAAGGTTAAGAAGGTTTACGAATTTCTTAAAAACAATTATTGTTTACCAAATAAGACATCTTATTCGCAAATTCTTTACCAAATATTGCTCAAAGGCAATTTAACGTTTGAGGATCGGAACCTCGGGTATTTGGTAATACCCAAATAATTGTTATAAATTGATTTTATAATCGGCTTTGTCAGATACCCTTAGACGAGGAACTAACTAGTACCTACTCTTTATTTACAAAATCCTATAAACAGAGGAAGCTATAAAACAATGGCTTATATTAACGACTAGCAGCGCTCCGCGGTTTCACCCGCGTAGTTCCCGTTCCCGTGGGAATACGGGGATAAAAAATATTCTATGTCACCCGGGGATAGTGTAGCTTCCCAACAGTGAAATAATTTTTCAAATCGGTTCAGTAGTTTCGGAGCCTATTCAATGCAAACAAACAAACAATCAAATCTTTCCTCTTTATAATATTATATAGCTATCGACTCGATCCGGCTTCGCTTCTTGAGATTATTAGGCGAAATAATAATACCAATGTTTTAGAAATCAATTATGATGGATACGCTGTATCAAAATCCATCTAATCAAATCAAAAATCATTTATTCAAACTAGGCTGAGAATTAGCACTTTTGATCGTCAAAATTACATAAGACCGTCCCCCAAAACGCCCGCCCTTCACCACTTCTTTTTGCTTTAGCTGGGTAAGATTTTCAGTCAGTTGGCTCAACTAGCCACAAAAAACCCACAGAAAACGTCTAATATAAATTAATTTAGACTAAACGGTTTTTTTTTTATTTTACGGTTTTCAGCATCTTTTTTCATTGGCTTAATTTTTTGTTCATGTGTTTATACTTTTCCGCTTTTTAGATTCCTTTTGAACAGCCATTCCGCCAATCGATGACATACTCGTATATACACCCCAGCTAGGTCTAAAGTTCTTATCATGATGAATGAAATAATCCCAAGCACGATGTCGCTGCTGTAAACTGTTGAGCAGTTTATTTATTTATTTAAAGAACAATGTCCACTTCCTTTACATTTAAAAACCTGATAATTAATGTTTATGTATAGTTATAAGGTATAAAAGAAAGACTATCTATATTACAAAAGCATAAGGTTCATGTTCAGTTGGGAAAATTTGGCAGTTTGGGGTACCTTGATGTGCTGGCTGGCGTCTGTACCAAATATAAAGAAATAAATGTGTTTGAACGAATTATTTATTTATTATTTATTTAAACTTCTCGCACACAAAAAAGATCTCGAGATCCAGGGGCGGTAAATAGTGCCGTAAAATGAAGTAACACACACAAAATGGCACAGTACACAACGAGACGCAAACACAACAACGAAGCTGTGCGCCGCCGCCGATGCCAAAACTGCCAATAGCAAAACTGTCAAATGTCAAAAAAATCCGTTTCAGTCGTGCGAACTCAATTACATACTACATAATTAAATGTTATTTTTAATTAATCTGTATTTTACAAAGACTAAGAAATACTTAATCTACCTATACCTACTTAATAATAGGTATTATAAAACTGAAGAGTTTGTTTATTAAATTTTGTTTGATTGGTTGAACGCGCTAATCTCATGAACTACTAGTTTGAAATGAAAAATTATTTTTGTATTGGATAGTTCATTTATCGATATAACATCACGCTTCGACCTACAGGAGCGAACTATAAATGGAAAATGTTGCAAAAAATATTCCTTTTTGCGAGCTCCGTTGCGTAAACGGCTAAAGTTACGCAAAAATCATGTATGATGGAATTATTTCTCTTTAAAAGTTAAAAAATAGTTCGCGCCAGCATACGTCTATCTTTTAAGATTGACTCACTATAACCTTTTTTTATGGTAATGAAATTTGTTCGAAATTAATGCATTATTTGCGAAGGAGTTTTATCAACATAATAATGTTGATTTGCGAAGGAGTTTTATCAAGTATACAAAATACAAACTCATATTGCCAGCGCCTCGTTGATTTACTCATTATAACCCCCGTCTGATCCACTCGGGGATTGAGTTTCAAGAACTCTTTGCTTAATGCACCTTTTTAGCTTCGCAGAAAACATTTCCGAAAACATGTTTCAAATATCAGGTTATTTCCTCACTAGCTTTCTACTGTACGTTCGTCAGTCAGTCATGGTGCTGTTTTACAGGAACTTATAATAATTTGTCTATTAGGGCCCGATCACATGTACCACAACCACACCACAACGACAACACAAGGAAGACGCTATTTGTAGGTATTAATATTTGACCGTCAAAATCCGCCGTGTGGGCAATACCGAGTACATAAAGGCCACGTCACAACCACAGCGGCATGCCACATTACAAACACTTCAAACATTTGCCATAACGTAACCACATCGTAACTACTTATAAGACACCTATCAGACACCAATCCACATGGTCTAACATGAACTAACCAAGATTATGTCTGGACTTTAAAAGAGACTGTGACCTCTGAGTTTGTTTCGGCCTTTCTTCTTAGAGTAATCTTAGAGGATAAGTTGACCTCATCTAGTTTAAAGTGTTTGTACACACCTACTTACAGAAATAAAATCATTTATCATTTACTAGCGACAATGCAACCACATCGAAATTTTGTAGTTACCACAACGCAACTGCAAGAAGCTGCAGCAACACTATCCATCGGTTCGTGATGTGGTGTGGTTATAGTGTGTGGTGTGGTTATAGTGTGTGGTGTGGCTATTATAGCCTCTTGTGGTATATATTTTCTGTGGGCTATAGCGTGTTTTTGGGCCCTAAAAGAGGCGGCAAAATACATACAACGAACATTTCCTGAACATGCGAACACATATCAGCTGTTAAGCGTCCAGTGTTGTAAATAGGCTTGCTAACGACCCATAAACGGTCTTGTGACCATTACCCAGCTAGGTGACATATACTAATTTGAAACATTAATGTAATAGCTACATCGCTACACTCTCCGCTGAGGTCAGATATTGTACAAGATGTCGACAACGAATTATATGCTCCAGGGCCTTCACTAATGAATCTACTATTTGCTGAAGTTTATGTCAGACTCTGCTGTGTTGCTTCGTGCACGTGTAGAAGTAGAGTCTGATGTGGTTTTTTAATGAGCTCTTGCCAAATAGCGTTCAACTCTCAGTTTGTTTATTATTTGGCTTTTATTTTGAAGTCCACCTTTCAAGCCGTAACTAATGAAACACAAAACAAAATCTATATAATTGCTGAACTGGAGGCCGACACACATCAACGGATTAAGGACTTCTACTGCTGTCGCCGATGTACCAAAAAATGATTAAACATGCTATTGTTCCATTTGCCATTTTTTATTACTATAATCTTGTTGACACTTGACAGTTTATATTATTGTGACATTTTTCTGTAATTCATATGATTCGTATTTTTTTTTACCGACTTCAAAAAGGAGGAGGTTCTTTCTCAATTCGTCAGAATCTTGTTTTTTTTTAATGTACGTTCCCCGATTACTCGAAGATGGCTGGACCGATTTGGATTTTGTTTTTTTTGTTTGAAAGAGTATACTCCCCAAGTGGTTTCATGATCATCAAGTCAGGATCTGATGATGGGATCCTGGAGAAATAGACAGAACTCTTCAAATTTTATAGGCACACGAAGCGATTTAGGTATTTTTTTTGGAAGAGTACTTTCTCGGAGTGGTCTCATTTCAATTTGGTGAAGATCTGATGAAGAACTTTGGAGATAGGCAACGGAACTCCTCAATAAATGATAGCAAATGGACTGGGATTGCTAAAATCTCATGTCTGTCTATTGCTTACACTAGTTCATAACATAACATCTCGCCGGTATGCTGTGAAGGGGTAAGCACATGTGAACCACTAAAAAGTGAAAAAAAAAACTTTTTCCAAAAAAAAAAACAACCGACTTCCAAAAAAACACTACAAAGTTAAGAATAACTTTAATTTCGGAAGGCGGTGATAAAAAAATAAAATACAGCTCCAAAGACACCGACTTCCGAAATTAAAGTTATTTTCTCCCAGAAAGGATCACAAACGCTGAGACCAGATTAGTACAATCACATTCCTCTTTTCTGGGCCTTTGTAACCGGAGGACTTAGCACGAACGTGTAATGTAAAGGTAGCGTAAATTCGAACGATTTTTTAAAATTCTAATACCGGGATCACACGTTCCCATTTTTAACCGACTTCAAAAAGGAGGAGGTTATCAATTCGTCGGGACCTTTTTTTTATTTTTTTATTTTTTTTTTTTATTTTTTTTTATGTATGTTCCCCGATTACTCGAAGATGGCTGGACCGATTTGGATTTTGTTTTTTTTGTTTGAAAGGGTATACTTTCCAGATGGTCCCATGATCATCAAGTCAGGATCTGATGATGGGATCCTGGAGAAATAGAGAGAACTCTTCAAATTTTATAGGCACACGAAGTGATTTAGGTATTTTTTGGAAGAGTACTTTCTCGTAGTGGTCTCATTTCAATTTGGTGAAGATCTGATGAAGAACTTTGGAGATAGGCAACGGAACTCCTCAATAAATGATAGCAAATGGACTGGGATTGCTGAAATCTCATGTCTGTATAGTGCTTACACCACTTCATAACATAACATCACGCCGGTATGCTGTGAAGGGGTAAGCACATGTGAACCACTAAAAAGTGAAAAATAAAAACTTTTTCCAAAAAAAAACAACCGACTTCCAAAAAAACACTACAAAGTGAAAAATAACTTTAATTTCGGAAGGCGGTGACAAAAAATTCAAATACAGCTCCAAAGACACCGACTTCCGAAATTAAAGTTATTTTTCACTTTGTAGTGTTTTTTTGGAAGTCGGTTGTTTTTTTAGTTAAACAACTGTTGTTGTTCAACAACCTACTTTCGATTAAGTTGAACTTTATGTTCAATATGATCGAAAGTCGGTTCAAACGGGTCAAATGGCTTTCGACTTAGCAGTAGATCAACTAAAATATAACCGAGTGAACCCGGTACAAAATATGCCTAAGTAAGTATCCTGCAAAATTTGCAAAAGCCCAATTAGTAAGTATCACCATCATAGAATAGTCTTAAAACTAAGTTTAAATTATGAGCGAAACGAGTATTGTTAATTTCCGCGCTCTGGTGCTACTAGACCCACAGAAAGTAAGACTTCTCAAAAAACACTACAAAGTGATGTCGATGTCGGTGTCTCTGAATCTATATTTTAGTTTTTAGCCACCGAATTACCGCGGAAAATAAATATAAAAGAAAGTACAGACTAATTTATATAAACCTCCTCCTTTTTGAAATCGGTTAACTAATACCAAGATCCGTGCACTCACTTGGAAGCTGGGTTGATATGAATCAAGCCGACCTTGACGGAGACCACGTTGTCCTGCCTCTCGGAGGGGGTGGTGCAGTGGGACGAGCAGTTCTCCACCTTGAGGGTTTGTGGTGTCATCGCGCTGCAATAATAACAACTGTCATAAGGTCACAACATACGTTCAATAACTCAATGTCGATTCATTGTTTAGCTGTAAATCTTCCAAAAGAAATAAATAAATAAATACCTGAAGTGCAAGTGAATGACTTATTAATAGGGAGCGTATGCGATATGGAGAAATCAAAATATTTTATGTCACATAAACGTACGTGGGCACTTATGAAACGTAATTTGGTTTTAGGTAATAGGTAATACGGCCTGCACCCTAATTGCGTAACACGCGATTAATCATAATCGGTTTCATTTTGACAGTTCAACAATATTCATTGCGTTATTTAGTTGCTGAGCAGACACATTTTTTGAACATATAAAGCAATCGTTTAGCCATCTGTTTCAAAACGAAACGAATTATGATTAATCGTGAGTTACGCAATTAGGGTGCAGGTGTTCGCAACTCCGTGTCAAAGCGCATATTTTGCGTACGGGTAATTTGCTTTTAAAATGTTTTCAAAATACAGTGATAACGTAGTCCGTTCACAGTTATTTTTCCTCTGGCAGCAGCAACCCAAACAGAAACTTTATATAACGGAAATAAAGATCACTGTGCCGTATTAAAGCTTGTTAGTGGTAGCAACATAAAATCAACCTCATTGTAACGAGAACAAAGATCACTTTGATTTTGACAGTGACGCAGGATCATACGTAAAATAAGTGTGAATAGACTGTAGGTTTGGGAGGACAGTGTAGGTCAGTAGGCCTGTCAACAATTACTAGATACGTAACGCAATAGGAAATGGCCAATAAATAGAAACATCTATGAGTCTATAAGGCCTACAACGTTTTCATATTCACAAATAGAGGAGCATCTTTACAAAAGAAAAACAAAATCACAATACTATTTTTTTTAACTTACAAAAGTCTCGAACCAGTCGAAATATCGGGATAAACAGTATCTTTTTTCCTAACCCAGGTTATGGTCTACCTATGTCCTAAATGTCATCCCAATTCGTTCAGCCGTTTTAGCGTGAAATTACAACAAAAAAACTTTTTATTTAGATTTACCAAAAAACTGCATTAAAACCTTCAGAAACTGAAGCAGCATAAACTAGAAATCCACGTGCTACGATATTGACACCGACACCTGTAGTTCTATCCATGTTCAATAGTCCATACATCTTATCGTACACGCGCGAAGGTTGCGCGTACTACGCACCTGACCTTTCCGAAGGATACCAATTAGATTTAAGGAATGTCCTTCGAGGCCATCCCTACCGGGCAATTCCCGACGATGCCCTGCCTTTCACTTTATAAATTCCTTTCGTAAATCGTCTTCTTTCAACGTGAACGTAAGACTTCGTAGTATTTTATTTGTGAGTTTATACATAAGTCCTAAGATAAAACTGAAAAGTTAAATGTCTTTTAACCTCACCCCACGCGAATTCGAAACATTTTTCTGGCTCAACCCTGCAAAGACACAATTACAGGTTATAGCCAATAGAAGCTCTGCAAAAGTTTGTTGAAATGTTTATAGAGCTAAAGCTCTATAAAAAACTTTAAAGTAAACAATAAAATGCTTTTGATCTGAACTAGCGACCCGCCCCGGCTTCGCACGGATGAAGGTAAAATGTTTGTGGCGGAGGTCGTATAACTATAGAATGTCTCTATGAAAAAGCGTGTGTGTTACACAGAACAAACAGATTTTGGTTACAGGTTACACGCGAAAGGGCTACATATAGTAGTCCATATGAATAATCCTCAACGCTTAAATTTAAAGCCACGGCCATTTTTAATTTGAAATCTGAGATATCTTCTAAGATATTCATTTTATTGGTATACTGTCTAACGTATTTAATTGGAGGAGGGTTCTATGTTATTGGGTTTGGTTTCCGCACTTAGTCCTTCAAGTGGACCATTGTGCGTGAGCCATGGCGGCCGTCGGTGGTTATTCCAGCCAGCCCACCTCCCTCCAGAAGTTGGCCATAACTCCTGCTCTGTTGAGAACATCTGTGTAAGATTTGGGTGCCCCGAGGGTTTCTGTTCTAATCTGGGCTACGCCTGTGCTTTCGAAAAGCACACATGCGCAACAGTTTCCTCAGCCTCCATGGAAGCCTATAAAAACTATAGGATTAGAAATAAACTTAGATTATAAAATATGTCTATATGATATATTGAGTATATAATTAATAGGATAGCCATATTAAAATAGGTAGACTCATGGAAAAAAAAAACAGATAATACAATAATATACGTGCCTAAACTAGGTAATCCTGTCTTTCAGGCAAGAAGAGCTAAAATAGTCTTTAAAGGTTAATAAATAATCAAAAGTTGACAATAGACAAATAATTATATAAATATTGAGTAGCTTAACCGTTAGTTTCTAAATTTGATAAATACTTAACATAGGTGAATATTTACTTTAACACAGTAAGTAAATTCTCTGTTTCTTCATCAAATCAAAATCAAATCAAATCAAATCATTTATTTTTGCAAACATGAGAGTTCTCTTAAAATTTGTGTAGTTCAGGGAATAAATGCTTGCTTTCCAGTTTAGTCTATTATAGAAGAGAGGACCGAGGTGCAGGTAAAATTTGAATATAAAAGCATGTTTAGTTATATTTTGAGGACAGACTATATCTTTACGTATTTTATTAGTATATTCTGTACTGTAGGGTAGAGCTGTGTGTTGTTTTAATACAATGCCCATTATATATAGCTGTCGAACTGTTATTACTTCACAAGATTTGTATAGTAGTTTAGTAGGAAAGAGAAAAGGGCGGGAAGTACACACTTTGAAAATCTCCCTCTGAGCACTCTCGATGGTAAGTAACAGTGTTTTACCAGCACCACCCCATGTGGTAATACAGTAAGTCAACATCGATTGACACAGAGCAAAGTAAACTTGTCTAACTATTTTTGGATCAGCAATATAGCTAACTTTTTAAAAACAAATATCAACATACGAATTCTACTATTTAAAGCTCCTACATGTGGTTTAAACGAAAGTGTTTCATCCATTATTATACCAAGGTATTTTGTTGTATTTGCCATTTTAATTTTGGGACACACACACAATGATTGTCTGTAGGAATATCGCAATAATGGACATATAATGTCGAGGTAGTGCCAGTTGATGTTTGCTTGCGCATCGAAAACTTTATGTAATTGGTCTTGTCTGCATTTAACGTTAGTGAATTATGTTGAAGCCATTTATTTACAATATTGAATCCGTGTTGAGCAAGACTGTAGACATTTTTTTTTCAAGTCAGCGGAAAATAAAAGGGCAGTGTTGTCTGCATAGGAAACAATTTGGCCGTGATCTAGGTTTAGATTACAAAGATCATTTATTTAAATCAAAAATAGTGTAGGTCCCGAAATACTCCTTGGGGTATTCCGAAAGACGTGGTTTTTTAATCGTCGCTGAGAACTTTACCAATCTTTACGCATTGGTTACAGTCTTCTAGATAGCTTTTAAATAGTTTCAACTGGGTGCCTCTGATACCTATGGCTTCAAGCTTGTGCAACGGAATAGAAATAGAAACGGTGTCAAAAGCTTTGGCGAGGAAGATTCCAAGAAGATTCCTACTGCGTGGTTACCGTTATCAAGTTCTTTTTCTAAGTGGTCAGTCAGATGATGTACGGCATCGTCTGTTGACATTCCAGGCCTAAATCCATACTGCCGCTTCGATAAAATTAATTTATCCTGTTAAGTTTAATAATTTTATTAGATATGTTATCCCAGCCAACTGCACAGGCGTCTTTCAAACTGATAATGATCGTTTCTACCTCCACCTCGTCAGTGTCTAACAACGCAAAGGATGATAAAATAGTGCTACACGTAAATGGTGTGCTTGTTAGACATTGTGATTGGCCCCGAACTTTTTCAGCCAGACACTTTCCAACATTCACAAATAAATTATATGCAATGTTAGCTGATGTTAATTGTGATGAATGTGTTTGTAACAAACCTGAAGATGACTGATGTTGCTTTGAGTTATTTGTTACAGTTTTGATAAAATTCGCATTTTCGAGTGCAATTTTATCGTAGTTGCTTTTTACTTTTCTTAAGAGATTATTACAGGAGTTACGATATCGGTTATACTACAGTTACAAAGTTAAATTATCTGGATTTAATTTAGCTTTCATATGCAGTTTATCTCTATATTTCATACAGCGAATGAGTCATGTCGAGATCCATGGCTTTATGTTGTAGTTTTTGTTATTTAGCCGAAATTTTACAGTGTTTTTCTGAATTGCATGTTACACATTATTGATTAGATACAACATACAAAACTGCGGATCAGCGGAATCGTAGACTGGGCCAAAGTCGATATTACGTAAGTCTTCTTCAAGTTTATTTACGTTCAAACGAGAAATTGTGCGAGTGATTACTTTAGGTAATTTACAATTTAAAATAAGTACCTAGGTTAGCACTGTGATCGGTGATTGTTGAATTAATTACAAGGGTAAGTTCAGGAAAGTTCGATTTGAGTATTATATGGTCCAAGCAGGAGCCACTTTGATGTGTAGAAAGCGTGTGTGTGGGAAGCAAAGCATGGAAAGCGCATTGGTTAAGGTATTCCTCAGCGGATGCATCAGCACTTTCTGGAAGAATATTGATATTAATATCTCCAATTAAAATGGTATTTTTGGGAAGTGGTGTGGCGCAATAAACTCCCCAGCAACACAGCTGTTTGATTAGTCGGATAGACTTCATTCTATACATACATAGGCAAAGTAATAAATGTTAATACGAGACACAGAACATTAAATCAAATCGATCATTACAAATCCTTAAATTTCTCGGCTTTTCGAATGAAATCCTCTGAAACCGTATCAAAATCTGTTGCGTGGTTGATAAGAAGTAAGCGGAGAAACAGATAGACGTAAACAGCGACTTTAGAGGTTCGATATTCCTTTTCTTTCCTCCTATACTTTTATATTCAAGCTTTGTAGCATGTTCTAAAGTCGAGGGAAGGAAAACCCTTTTTTCTTATCTAGAATACTCTAGTTCTGTTATTATACCCTAAAAGCGCCCTGTGGTACTAAACCTTAACCCCAGGGAGCTTTTTAAGGAACAAACATCCGAACTTACAAATATTATAATTATGGAGATGGGATAAAACCTTGTTCTTAATTAGATTTTACGTTGCCATTTTTCGGTGTATCTCGGAAAAGGTATATATGGCTAATTTGCTAATGTTATTAATTAGGTAAAAGGAAACTTGTTCGATTAAATGGGCAAATGGGACGGTGGGTACAAAGAAGCTTCGCTTTATGGCTTATTGGACAAGTAGGATGAAGTGTCCTGTAATTGCCATTGCGCGGCATAGAGGTTCTCGCCCGCGATTCGATATCAATGCTTGCCTTAAGAACATTCTCAAAACATGCATTGATGACGAATGGCGGGGTCTCATCACTGATGAGGCTCACTAACTAAACTAAAGAAAGGAGGAGTTTTCATGCCAACGAGTTTTTTTTATTGTCACCCACGTTTAACTTTTTACACAGTAGTCCGATTTTAACAATTTTTTTTATCGGAAAGTGTCCTCGCATTTAGTCCCATTTAAAATTTTGAAATATTCCGAGGTGAATTAGATTTTGCAATTTCAAATGCCGCTGACTCAAAATTAGACTAATTTACATTAAGTTAAAGCTTGGTTAGAAAAGTTTGGTTTTTGATTTTAAGTTTCTGTCGGTTTAATTTTTTGCTAACGTCAGATGCCACCATTGCTTCAAATAGAAGACTTCACCATAACACGAACATAAATAAAAAATATTTAGCAAATTATTGAGTCGCCATCGACAAATTACGGATACAAATATTATAATATAGATTTAAAAATGAGACCCCTTTTAAGAAAATGATAAAATTATTATATGTGTACACTACAATAATTGTTACATAATTAATTTAGAAATCCACACGACTTTTCATTCCAGTTTTATTAAATTGTTTCCTTGATATTATGATGATAAAGGGTTCCTCGACTACATGTCGTAAGCACCGCAGTGTCTACTAAACGGTAAACACAAAAGATTCTCACACAATATGATGGAGAGCATATTCAAATACCTACCATCTTATAGAGAGAAAAACTAGCTGGGGACTAAGGCAATAACCCAGTGGCACGGGCTATCAATAAATTATCCGTACTGTATCACTCAATAATTGCGTAGCAGAAACAGCTGACAGTCGAGACTTAATAAGTTAGATGAGATTTTTTATAAAACCACGCTTCAGCTTATCTGAATAAAAACTAACATATAAACAAGCAAGTTTATTTACAACTAAAATGTCTACGCTATTTACGGTTTTATGTTCTTTTAACCTCACTCAGGTAAAATGAGTTTAAACACCAGAAATAAACTGAAAAAAGCAGGTTGGTACCTCGGACATTGAATGAAGCCGCCAGCAGCAGTTGAAAGAACCAGGCCTGTATCGTGACCTAGATGCGACCAAGAACATCATAATGTTTGTATACAACACTGTTTTAACTCCTAAACATTTTATTTTTAAATTCTAGGTGTATTTTTCTTCCAGGGCATGTTTAACGAGGCTTAAGCGGAACCTTTAAAAAAGGTTCGCTCAATTGAGGCAATTCTCGTTGAAAGACGTTGTCGAGTAAGACTTGAGTTAAAACTTCACAGCATTCTGTGAAGTCTCACCAAGCCACGCCTATTGACGTGGGCCCAAACTTATAATTAAAGATTTCTGCGCCCACCATGAATGAAAATAATATATTTTTGGCTGGAAGTTGAAATCAATTAAAACTGAAAGGCCTCCCAATTAAGGCAACTCCCATGTTTGTTATTGACGCAATCAACTTAATTTTGGTAGTTTTCGAGATGTCATCAAAGATTAAGATTCTCTTTTAGAGGTTTTGTTCGAGCCGAGGGCAAGAGACGCTTTTCTCGATGTCGAATAGCACATATAGACGGGTACTTATAACAAAGCATCGCGAGCATAATACATTCAATTAACTGACATCTAAAATAGAATCGCCCTCTGTCGTAAGTCAGCTTCTTGTACCAAATAAATATTGTTGTCCTCCGAAAATCAGTGTATTTGCGCAGCTATTTCGCGTCTCATAGAATTGCGAGAAGTCCCGAGTAGGTACACCTTTGCTACAAACGAAAACATCGTTGTCGTAACAAAAGGAGTTGTGTACCTACATGGTCCTTTCAGACACGATAACAATGTCACGTCCGTGGTCACGTCGATGGACGGTGATCGAAACATTCTAGTGACGTTTGTGTTTTGGTACTAAGATTACCTGGGTCTTGAAATAAAATATACTGCGGATATCATTTTCCAAAACGCTTGTGGCTAAGTAATAACAGCCGCACGGATCCATCGGTCAGGTTAAGCTACACTTTTAGCGGTTGGTCCGTGGATGGGTGACCATCATTACATACCGAGACCCCACTATGCGTCGGAAAGCACGTTAAGCTATTGGCCGGCTGTCATTTGTGGATCTTTGACAGTCAGAAGCCCGAAAGTCTGACAACCAGAACCACCTCTTACCAAAGAGTACCTATCGTATTACCCAGTAATTGAGTTGTGGAGGTCAGATAGGCAGTCGATTCGTGTAAATACTAGTATTCAGCTGCATCCGGTTAGACTGGAGGCTGCCCCCAACATAGTTCGGAAAAGGCTAAGTAGATGATAATAGTTTCCCAAAACTCCCGTTCAGATTCTCATTCTAATTGCGATCACCATTAACCTACAGTTTCGGGGCATACATACATATATATTAAGTATAATAATTTCAACTACCGCATTTAAATGAAGTCATATTTAGTTTTTGTTGTTACCGCTAACATAAACTCTATCTATTTCTGGGTAACCTTTCCAATTGAATGGTACAGAAACACGCATACCAACATGATTGGTTCTGAAAACACAACTATTTTTATTTTCGACGGAAAGCGACTACAGTACTGTGGGATCGGGGGATCTAACTATAAATAAAATATTTAATAGCGTTGAAACTCGTGGGAGTCCACGTATATTATAAGTAATAAGGAATTACATCAACGCGCCTAATACAATCAATATATTTTCTTCCGGAACAAACCCTATCCTATTCTATTTGAAGGATAGAATCTAGAACCATCATCTTAATAGTTTAAATGTGACCAAGTCATTTCATTACCGGCCTGTATTAAGGTTGCATTCGATAAGCAACAAACCTTTACAGTACATACCACAATGGATCACGACAAATCATTGACGTGAGTTTCCTAGAAAATACACTTAGAATTTTCACAGTGGTAAGTACCATTGTAACTTAGATACTAATTTAACTTGGGATGCAGAATATCATGAGAAAGCGAGTAGCAAGCATGATAGTCATACGATGGGATTTTTTTGGTAAACTAGAAGAAAAGTGTTATTGCAACCAACAAAGAGTATGTTTATTATTAATAAACGCTCTGGGACGCGCACAGTTGGATAAAATCCCGCCGCGATATTTATACGTCCTTGCTAACGTAGTCTAACGCTACGCGAACACCACGCCGCCGCGCCGCGCCGCGCTGACGCGGGTGAACCCTACCCGCGTCGGCGTGGCGTACGCTTAGCGTTGACCTACAGGTTTGCCTTACGCCTCCGTTCAGTGGGATGACTCTTAGCTACATAGTTTTGCAGTTCTTAAAGATATTACGAGTATGTTTTCCAATTAATACCGTAATGCATAACTCAAGATACACCACGTAGCTAACGACAGCCCGCGCCGGCCCTCAAAGGCGTTTGTTTATTTTATAGAGTCAGTGCATGATTCTGATGCCCTGCATTGAAAATTTACGACGGTTATTAAAAAAATATATTAAAAATGGCGCTTCGAAAAAATGTAATTGCTGGGACGTGTAGGCACGATTCTGATGCCGACAATATAGTTTTGTCTGTGATGCATGTTACTGATTGGTGCAAAGTCGACTTAACGGATTTAGAAAATGTTGGGGGTGTGTGTTTGGGGGTGGTGGTTAGTTTAGATATAACCTGATTAACACATAGGGTACTTCTAATCTCTATAGTACGTTCCCGTGGGGTAGTATCCGACATCTACTCGGGCGAAGCCGCGGAAAAAAGGTAGTTCTGATTCTGAATAACCGGTAGCATTGAAGTTACAAAAATATACTTCTCCCCGTGTGATGTTTTTGATTCACCCTTAAATCTGGCCACATCCATTTCGTTATCAGAGAACTCACGGTTTCAACAATTTGTAATGGCTTTCAAAGGGTTTCGTTTTTGTAGTGACTTTCAGCTGGATTGAAATAAGCTTTTCGGTAGCTTATGTCGGTCGCCTACATTTTTTAATTTTCCATCATCGTTATCGCTGACAGAATTTCACTTTTTAATTGACTTCAAAAAAGGTGGAGGTTTTTTCTAGGTATCTTTAATGCAACATTGTATACAAGAGATATAGGAGTTGAGGCAATGACTCTTCATATGACTGAGTTGAGCTGCATCATTACTGGCAAATGCAGGTGCTGACTGGGCTTGTCCACTCAATCTGTGTGGTTCTTTCCTCATAAGACCATTTCAGACCAATCTACATGGTCTACACGTCATGATCTGACAAAGATTATGTCTGGACTTCAAAAGAGACTGTGACCTCTGAGTTTGTTTTGGCCCTTCTTCTCAGAGTAGTCAGATAGAAAACGCCGACCTCATCTAGTTTTTAAAATATGATGGACGGGTAAAAATGTTTTTACAAATCTACTTACAGGAATAAAATCATTTACCATAGGAGAACGACGAATGAGAGGGGATGGCCTTGAAGGACATACACTGACCTTCACTAAAAAGGTCAGGGGCGTAGTACGCAAGCACCCTGCGTGTGTATGTGTATGACCAGATTATGAACGTGGACGAAGCAAAAGGAGTATATGGAATATATGTACATGCAAGGATAAATAACACGCAGGATTCTGAGGGCAAGATTCACAGAATGCACTTTGATACTATCCATGCCAAACTTTATAGTCATGTCATATTCGTTTAAGCAAATGTGACCAAGTGTTCATATTCAAGTTCGAATTTTATAAGTCGGTTTCTTAGTAAAGAAGAATGGCAGTTCTGGTGTCGCTTGGTTCCAGAAACGTTCATGAATGAATGTATGTGAATTATATGAAACAATTACAGGAGTTTGATTGCATTAGCTTTTTTCTATTATGCTGCACAAAGTGTTAATTTTTTTGCAATATCTCAACGCAGAACCTAGAACCAAGTCATAGTACGTTCTGTAAGTCATGCCCTGAGTCTCTACTTACTTCCGTGCCGAAAAGGCGGGAATTTTATGTAAACTCCAGAAGAAAATTACGGACCAGGAAGCAATGTTACTATTCGGGCGCCGTCGGCTATCTTCGTGTCAGGCATCGGGCGGCTACCCTTTTGATTGTATTCAAAAGACAGTCAGAGTTCAGAGTTCTCTTGGGACGACAGAATGGTCGAAAAGTTACAAAGTGCTGTTTACTTACGTTATATGTTTTAGCCGATTCCAGTATTCTTTCATAAAATATCCTACTTTTTTATTGAATTCGGATGTTTATCTGTTTTGAAACTATTCCCCAGAATGATAAAACTGACGTGACTAATATAATTTTCGATCGATCCGCGTACACAACAACGTAGGTTATTATTATGAATTATAATAGTCGTATCGATTGTTACTTGTTGATGTTGGATTATAATAGGTCTTTACCTATGAAATTGCCGTTTTGTATGAAAAAATTTAAACGAATTTTTTTCATGTATTTTTTATTTGTATTAAACGAAGTAATCACCCATGCAATCAATGCATCTTTGCCATCGCAGTGGCAGTTTATTGATGCCCTTCTTAAAGAAATCAGCTGGACGGGAGGCAACAAATTCTTCAAAGGCATTTTGTACTGCCTCTCGGGTATTGAATTTTTTTCCCGCCAAGAAGTTATCCAAATTCTGGAAAAAGTAGTAGTCTGTAGGCGCAAGGTCTGGTGAGTAGGGCGGATGACGGAGAGCTTCCAACCCCAGTTCTTGCAACTTGGAGACCGTCTGCTGTGCAGTATGAGGTCGCGTGTTGTCGTGCAGGAGCAGCGGAGACGAGCGATTGACCAATGCTGGTTGGAGATGTGCCAGCTTCTCCATCATTGTGTTCAGTTCTTCACAGTACACATCTGCAGTAATGCTCACCCCGTTTGGTAAGAAGCTGTGATGAATCACACCGGCGCTAGACCACCAAACAGTGACCATCACTTTTCTAGGGGTAAGTTTTCGTTTAGGGCATTGTTTAGGTGCTGAACCAGGATCCAACCAACTTGCTGAGCGCTTGCGGTTATCAAACAGAATCCATTTTTCATCGCAGGTAACAATGCGGTTCAAAATTCCTTCATTTGTGTGTCTGTTGAGCAGTGCAAGGCACGTCTCGACGCGTACTTCGCGCTGACGATCATTGAGTTCGTGGGGCACCCATTTGTCAAGCTTTTTTACCTTGCCAATTTGACGCAAATGGACCAATATTGTTTTGACGCTAACGTCGAAAGCTGCTGCTAATTCAGCCGTAGATTGTGTATCATCAGCTTCCACAATCGCCTTTAATTCGTCATTGTCGACCAAAGTCTTCGGACGACCGCGAGGTTCATTTTTCAGGTGGAAATTTCCAGAACGGAAGCGAGCAAACCAATAACAGGTGGTGCGTTGGTTTGTAGTGTTAGCTCCGTAAACGTCGTTGATGTTGCGTGCCGCTTGTGCCGCGTTGCTGCCACGACGGTACTCATATTCCATAATTACTCGAATTTTTAACGTATCCATGATGACGAAAAAGATTGAAATGCGATGAAAATGTAACACTAATCAATAAACAAATGACTACTTTTGGAAAAAAAAATCCATGTTTTTAAAATAAAATTAATTTGAAATTTGAATTCTTACCCAAGCAAAAATTATTTTGATTTGAAATGGCCAGTACTGCAAAACGGCAATTTCATAGGTAAAGACCTAATATTAATATGAACTACAAACCATTGCTAAGGTAACATGTTGTTAAATTAATTTCACCGCCACAGTTGCATTTAATGTGTAATCGATTGGGTTCACTATCGAAAACTTTTCATTTGAACAGCCCGGGAGTGAAATTTTAGAGAGAGAGAATTTACTCGCCTGAAACGGGTGAATCGACACTAAACGCAATTGGCAAGTTTTGAATTTTATGCAATAAAGTTATGAAAAATAAGTGCACTAGCACACAGTACATAAAATACAATACGTGCCGATGGCCTAATACGTATTCCTGGAGTTATCGATTCGCCCACAAATAAATTAACTTCGTGCGAATCGCCTACAGAAAATAATATACGATTTAAAAGTGAGTAAATTCGTGCCAAGTTACCCTCAGTCCATACCTAATCTTCAATGTGCAGTAAGTGTGTAGGTATGTATAATGCATGTCTTTCATTACTATTTCGCCGTCCCCCTCCAATTACTGGGTCGTCAGTTTTTATTTGAGAAAATTCCTTCCTTAATTTATTCTGTCCCGCGTCAATTTGAATGCATGGAACTTTTTGACTTCGCCCTACTTTCTCAGCAGAAACGTCCACGTCCCACGAAGAATATTATGTTTTTTCATAGGAAAAAACATTCTTGCCATCGATATTTATCTATCTCAATCTGCCTAGCTTTTGAGAGGTCGGCTTTCATATTAACTAGATGCAGCTGAAAACCAGTATTTTACATGGAGTGACTGCTTATCTGACCTCCACAACCCAGTTACTGGGTAACACGATATCCCTTGGTAAGTCTGGTTGCTCATTGCTTCATATTTATGTTTGAACAATTTGCCTGCTCGACAGTGTAAATCACGCAGTTACTGGGTCAAACGATATCTCTTGGAAAGACTGATTGTCAGACTTTTGAAAAAAGAAGGAAAGAAAATACAAATATGGCCGTATCGACGTCAAAGATCTACGAATGATGGTAATAACGGCTTAACGTGCTTTTCGCAGCACAGTAGATTCCAATGTAGCTTCACCCTTGTATCGACCCAAGCGGCTGTTAATAAGCCACGTGCCCTCTATTTTGCCGTCCCCGATATTGATCTATCTAAACGTCTTTATTGGCATTAATAACAAAAGTTATTAGATACATGTAAATTTTATTTGGATGTAATTGCGTAAACACACAAAGGCGATGCCTTCCATTTTAACATTTCAACCACATACATTGCATGATTTACACTGTCGAGCAGGCAAATTGTTCAAACATAATTATGAAGCAATGAGCAACCAGACTTACCAAGGGATATCGTATTACCCAGTTACTGGGTTGTGGAGGTCAGATTAGCAGTGGCTGCATGTAAAAAATTGGTATTCAGCTGCATTCCGTGAGACTGGAGGCCGACCCCAACATTGGGAAAAGGCATGATATGACAATCATGAAGCATTGATTAGCAATTTCAATAAAAATCTAGTGTGTTACGCAGATTGGGGTGCTGGTTACAAAAGTTATTTCGCTTGATACTTTTTTGTCAGAAGTCACATTTATTTTTATTCAGAATTTCCTAAACATGAGAAGATACTTTGTTGTTATAAAAAACAGGCATTATTAAAGCAAATGAAATGAATTTCGTAATTGACAAACCACATTTAAACACGAATAACAAAGTGTGAGCGCTATGGAATATGGCTTCTTGTGATATCGGCACGGTGCTCGACGGCGGCGGCGGCGTGCGTTACAATTTAATTATTGGCTTATCCATCAGAAACACTACAGTTTAATTAAATCCTTATAGTTCTCAGAAACTTTATTTTCAATTAATGACGTAATATCGTGCCTGTATTTCCCGAGGGGTGGAGAGATGTGTATCAAACACCTATATTTATCTAGGGGGAATAAGAGACGACGGGTTGCTAATTCTGGGAAAATTCTGATAAAATCCTAGTAAGTAATAACCCCCCTTTTTTGTCATTCTCCACCTTGGTATTGAACAAGGAGGTTCCTTGTGATGACCCCGTTAGAGTATTGGGTTGCATGGCATGCTGAGGAGTCGTGCTTGTGACCACTAGACCATCGAGGCCGTTTAATACAGTCAGGGGAGTTTATTGTATATCAAATTGGTACACTACGTGAATTTTCCGCGTTTTATCCATTCCATACCATCGTCAAAGAATTACAGTAAGTTTTCATTTAAATGTACGCACAATTTAAGTAGTTTAATAGCTTTGGGCCGATTTTTCAATTACTTTAAAACTTTTACCTGAAGAATAAATGTGATTTTTTGACAGATTGTCCATACAAAAACTATCAAAATGGCAAACTTATTCATTGGATATAAGTTAACTGGCGGTCGAAAAACCGGCCCTAAACATATCTGTAATTCTACCCAAGTAACATGCGACTAGGGGAGGGAGTTAAAAGTTGATTGTCAATTCGAACTGTAAAAAAAGGTACTATCAATCGGTTCAACTTTGATCCGTATACATAAGTTATGTCCTCCCCATGGAACCCAAACGTGACCCCTAAACAAACTATGTGTATAATCTGTGGTAATCATCATCCCTTACCGGATGTGGCTATCCAGGGCAGTAGCCACAACAAGCAACAAACAAAAGCACAGAACATCACGCCTACATTCCCGGATGGGTTCAACAGCAGTGTATACAGAGGCACGTGTATTGGTAACAGAGTTTACACACCAAACTACCGGCTCTTGTTGTGGATTCATGGCTAAATAAGGAACCCTTCACAATGTCGTCGTGTCCATCCGACTATCTACCTATTTGACCCAGAAATTCGATTTGTGTTCTTGGCAACTGTTTCGTGTTTATGTTTCTTATGGCTACATTCATAACAATTCATGGGGCTTATGGCTTCAAAAATCAAAATCAAAAATCAAAATCAAAATATTTTATTTCACATAAGCCTGCATGGGCACTTATGAAACGTCAGAAGCTAGGTGCACGGTTCCAATTTGTCGTTTCCTATGGAGAAGAGCCGGCAAGAAACTCCACGGTTACTCTTTTAAAAATAATTGGCTTTTACAATGTTTTCAAATTACAGTGATAATAGGTATGGGAGGACAGTGCAGGCCAGTCAATAAGTACCAGGTACTTAGAGGAATGAAAATACAGAATAGAAAAACGTCTACAAATCTAGTCTCTAAGGCCTACAACGTTCTCTCATTCACAATATGTAAAAGAATCTACCTATATAAAATGAATCTATTTGAACCAAGTGACATGATTTCGATGACAATCACTGAAAATAAATAGTAGGTAGTAAAATTGATGTATAATGTCAAATAATGACGAGAATATGTCAGACATTGTAAAAAAAATAATAATAATAAAAAGAATAAAAATTAACATTGCAATTTGGGAGCAGTTAATAGACTTTCACACGGTTTTGCTGTTAATGAGGTACCAGGGAAGCCACATGTGCAGAAGGAATTAATGCCAAACTTCCCTGTCTTCAACGCTTGTGGATAACAGCACCGCACAGGTCGAGCGGAGGTTAAGCTACACTTGCTGCGGTTGGTTCGTGGATGGGCGCCCATCCATTACATATCGAGACGCTTTCGTGTCTCGGAAGCCACGTTGCCTGGCTGCCGTTGGTCCTGGCTGTAATTCTTATATCTTTGACAGCCGTTACGGATAGTTAGAATCCCAAAAGTGTGACAGCCTTACCGGGATATCGTGTAACCCAGTAACTGGGTTTTACAGGTCAGATAGGCAGTCGCTCCATATAAAATACTGGTATTCTTGCATTTGGCTCGATTGGAAACCAATCCCAACTTAGTTGGGGAAAGTCTGGACAGGCTAGCACAATCAGCGTATTATGTTCCCACTGCTAGGACACAGGCCTCCTCTCTGTGAGGGGCAGTGCCCGCGGTGGAGACACGCGGCCGCAGTGCGGGTTGGTAGATGTCCAATGTCTTCGAACTTTTGGTTCTAGGACATGCCAGTTTCCTGATTATGTTTTCCTTCACCGTTTTGAGAGCGGTGGTGAATAAATCACTTACACATACTAAAGCACCTGTCTAGTCTAGTCGCGGCCATGACCACTGAGCCACCACTGCTTTAGACAGATTGATTTATAAATCCATACGATTCCGTAATTGCATGGAGTTTTATAAGACTTTAAAGAGAAGAGACTCTTATCTTGCTTTTGTATGCGTACCTACCAACCATACAGCAACACAACTGCAGGATTAGTTATCTCCATAACGATTCGCTTAAACCATGTTCGCACTGACGTAAAAATATCGCGGCGTGAATTTATCATACACTGGATTTTCAACTCTCGGAGTTGAACCCAGCATTGAGAATTCAATAGAGTAACAGTTGGGTTGAAAAGTTCGTAGGCTAGCTCTCAGCGGGTTGAATAAACACACTGTTCGATTTTCAACTCTCGGCGCTACGCAGTGCGTTGAAGATCCATTGCGCAAAAAAATACCACCGCGATACTTCCATGTTTATTGTGTAATACTAAATACTGCTATCTTGTGGCTGTGAATACGGTACACACATCCAGTTCCAGTGGCACACTTACACGCCTAATTAAGTATATAATGATTGGGGAATGGTTTTCCTCAAACATGAAAGGATTTATTCCTTTGAGGAAAACCACGCACATAGCCTCCGAGGCGCACACAATACATTCCGCATTTTAACTCTTTAATTGTATTGGATAATTTTGCAACATATTTATCCACTACATTGCATATAGTATGAAGCTCTTTGTACTCGCTCCAAAGCAATGTCACGGTTTTTGACAAAAACCTTGTCCAACCATAAAGTTTTATAGCTGGCAAGTCATCAAATCCGCCATTAGCCACCACCTACCGGCCTCCGTGTTATTTTCTGCGTGGCAGCCAAGATTTAGTTTTAGGTTTTGAGCGCAAAGCGATATCTGCATCTTTATTTTTGAAAGAACGAGCACAGAGTAGTTCGCGTTATCACTAGAGATAGGCAGCCAGCATGTTTGTGACCTATGCTCCGGTTACATTGTTGCGTTATAGCGAATTACAAGTAGCGCTCTCTTTCACACATAGCTCGATGTCTCCATGTACCTACATCAGAGAGAGCGCTACTTGTAGTTCGCATAACGCGACAATGTAGTCATAGAACTATTAATATTAAAATTACTACCAGCCCTCCAAGCGGACAGACGATCTACTTGATGGGTCAACCCTCAGGTAGATTGTCTGCCCACTTGGACCAATTAACATAAAAATTACATCGCTCCAGTTGTGTAGCGCCCCTTAAACAGCCCCGTCCTTAAGAGCTGAGAAAACAACACGATACTTATTATAAATTCCGGTCAGTTGCTAGTTGTTTACTGTAGAACTTTCTCGGGTCAATAACCACGGGAAGTGTTGCTTGTTTACATAGTTACATCATTGGCTGGGGAGGCAGCTTTAAATATAAGCTGATTTGAACTTTAAAGGTTGTTTAATAGTTTCGTAATATCATGTTATTACTAGTTATTATAAGTTCTATTTTATTCAAAAGCATGGCTGCTAATTAAAATATAGCTAAACTAGCTTCTGCCCACGATTTCGTCCGCGTGAAATTCCTTGTTTTAACCTAAGATACATCCGATAATACTCGGCAATACTGTAGCTTCCCATTTGTGAAATAATTTTGGAAACGGGTCCGTAGTTCTGAAGATTATTCCGAACATACGAGTACAAGCTAACAATTTTGACCTCAAAAAAGTTATGAGTCGGACGACTAGTTATTTTTTCGAGATTACGATGTTTTTTTCCATGGAGAAAAGTGTTCTGTTTGATGGTTTGTACCGCACCCTTAATTTTGATCGCACCTTTCTGATACACCCTGTTTAATATAACAATATCTAAGATAAGTGGGTATATTGAAAGAAGTACCAAAGTTACCCAAAACTTTGTCATAACTGTCTAACAGACGCAATTTTATGGTTTATTACGCCTTAAATCTAAACGAAAGCTGCTGTTATTCAAGACCTCTGAAAAGGAACACTGACACGAACTGAAAGGTCAGGGTTTATTTAGAAAGCTTGGCCCGTTTCGGGTCAAATTATATGATAAGAATGCAGACAAAGTCTGGAACTGGCTATTTAGGAATAAGCCAATCACTTTATTTTCATTTGATTTGAGTATACAGACAAACTTGATTGTCATGAAATGAAGATGTATTTGCCCGTTATTTGTACGCAGTTTTGAGATAACTAGTGTCAAAGTTCATGTAGGTAGATGATTTTTGAAAATGGTTAATAGACTTCTTACTTTAACTTTTAACTGTTAGATGTTTTAGAGCACTGAGATGCATCAAAAGGTTTGTTAAGGCAATGGGTACCCAATCAAATAATAATGAACGCAATTCAATTTGATAGTTCATGGGAAAATTTAAAATATTTTGTGATTTATTCTAGGAAATCTTCAAAAATACATAAAAAATCGGTTTTCACGAATCCCCTGAATTTTCGCCTAGGCTAAGGCACTATCATATACTTTAATGAATACGTCAAATTACAAGTCACCCTTTATATAATTAAACTTAGTTTTTAAGGCGAATATCAATGTCGATAAATACTTACGGAAGACGGTAAATCAGTAAAAAAACTTCTTTCAGAAGCATTTATGTATGACAAGTCCAGCTGAGACTACTACGATTATAGACCAAATAGATATTATTCTACATGACCCTTACATCTTGCAGAAATCTAGGTCACTGACTGGTAAAGGCAATTTCACTTTGCAAGCGTATGATGATCGATCGACTCCATTTATTTATTCCCAGACGTCACTCAAAACTGAAAGGTGACCCTCGGCAGTTCGTTAACAATTCCTAGCTGTAATAATTAGAAGCTCAGACCAGATAAGCCAGCACAGCTTCGTTGCGAAGAAGGGATGGTGCTATTCGTTCTGTATAGCACCATCTCTCTCTTGCACTGGAACAATTATTACTGATGAAACTATGAGTTCGAACCCTGGCAAGGCACTTTACTTTGTGTAAATTAATTCATCACCACTGCTCTCAAAATGGTGAAGGAAAATACGTGGGGAAACCGGCATATCCTGGAAAAAAAAATTCGAAGACATGTATCATCCACCAACCCGCACTGGGCCCGCGTGGTGGATTACAGCCTACTCCCTCTCACAGCGAGGAGGCCTGTGTCCCAGCAGTGGGAACACTACACTAGTCAAAAGTCGACTTTTCTAATAGTAAACTGAATGTTGAGCAATCTTTGAGGGAGTGGACCGTAATCCACCACGCAGGGCCAGTGCAGGCTGGCTGATGTCTCATGTCTTCGAATTTTTGGTTCTAGGACATGCCCGTTTCCTCACGATGTTTTTCATCACCGTTTTGAGTGCAGTCGTGCTGAAATAATTTACACAAAGCATCTGTCGAGATTCCAACCTACTACCTACTGCAGCTACAACTCGTAAGTAGCAGCCGTTGCTATCACTGGAGCACCACTGTTCTCGTAGTAGTAGTATTAAAACATATTAGCAATGTGTATCAATCACGTAAATAGTGACAATTGCAGTTGATCGTTTCGGGGACCATTAACTAAAGTCTAAAAGGCTTAGATATATCGACCAGAAACGTGGCATTCTTAGTTGCCAACAAAATAAATAAATAAAATTATAACAATGTATTATTAAACAACGTAAAACCTATTAAATCTCGTTTGCCACGAAGATTTTTCCGTCATTGAATCGCTATTATTATAGACAGACCAATTTGTGGACAATTAAAGTTAATATTCCATCAAACGCAGCCAATAAATTGATGCTGGGTCTTTTTTGAGATAACTTTAAGTAGCCATTTCGGTTTTATATACGGGCTAGATTTTCCTGTTTTTGTCGTCGGCTCTTTCTGGACTCATTTTATAAATAGTAAAAGTCGTAAATAGGTAGTACATTAAAGTTGTTTTTGTCCACACGTGCAAAGACAACACAAACAATGAGTCACGAAATTTGGTATGTTGTGATTCATTGCTATTATTTAGCAAGAAGCACCGTAAGGCAGCGCCGTAATTGAAAACATGTTGTTATGGCGGTGGCTTATCTTTTCCCTCTAATTAAATGTGTTCTATTCTTTTTCTTTTGCTAATACGGTGAGTATACTATACTACTAACTCTTACTTTCTACGATGAACAGTCATCAAAAATACATTCAATTTTCGTAGACATTTTCAATCCGTGGAGCATCTTGCCCGTTCTTCACCTTTCTGACTGACCGAACCCTTGTCTGTTCAAAAGTGCTTGTAATTGGTTTATTTGAAATAATAGCTTTGAGTGTGAATTTCTTAATTCCCACTCAAATGGGTTTCTCAATAACGTGAATTCATGAGCATAATCGGCATCCTAAACCTACCTAGTTGCTTATTCATGTTCATCTCATATTCTAAAACTGTGTTACAGCGCCGAATGTCTGCCGATCTTGAGCGCTCATAGCCTCTGTAATAGCCCTCACTTCATTGAGATGAAATGGAGAGAGTGATACGAGGCTAACGTTGTTATGAACAAGATGATAAACTTTCTGCTCTGACTCGTACTTAAGTATTCAAGAGCCATTGAAATACATAGACCGGATTGTTGAATCGAATCTAACAGCGAACATAATAGAACCCATTAAATAATAATTTAAGGGGGAAGCGCCAGTGTAACCGCGAAATTCTAATTTTCTAACGTATTTGCAATTTGCAGGTCAGGCTGTATGTTGGACAAATTATGATTTGCGACAGTAACTAGTTGATTATAATTCTGTAAATAGGTACATACTTACCTATTTACAGAATTATCAACTAGTTCAATGGCAATGCCAGATCAATAAAATCATCATAATTATCCGTTCTAGTGATCCCATTGAATAACATTTCCAACCTTTGTTCTAAGGCATATTATTCTATCAACGACTAAACGACTACTTACACGATAAGACTACGTTTGCGTTTTTTCCCCAGAATTAGCTTAGATACCTACTAACAGGTCATAATTATGAGTTACTTTTTATCATTGTTTATTTTATTTGACTGTATAAACCATTTTGTTTTTTTTTTTTTTTTTTTTTTATTGTTGAATGTTACCTATTTTTGTATAGAATCATGTTCTTCAAACTTAACAGACAGCCGTGCTACTGGGGAATGTGTTCCGCCACTTCTTCTTCCCAGCTAAAGCACTAGGAAGTGGTGAAGGGTGGGCGTTTTTGGGGTCTGTCATAAGTAATTTTGACGTTCAAAAAGTGCTGACTCTCAGCCTAGTTTGAATAGATTACTTTTGATTTGTTTTGATTTGATTAAGTGGCATTATAAAAATATTAACTAAGAAGGTTGTATTGGCGATTTTATTGATCATAATTCTGTAAATACATACATGTCAAGGTCACGAATAATATTTTAATCAGCATAAAGCCTGACACTAACCTGGGCTAATAATTGCTAAAAACGTAAGATAAATTTCGCGGCCTACCTTAGCGCATCCTCCTTAAATATTAATTTAATTTCAATCCGTGGTGCTAAGCGAAAGAGAATCCTGGGATAAGCCCAGCTGGCTTATCCCGGTTGTGTGAAACGTCCCTTTGCGCTCCGGCCTAGATATTCCGCCTCCGAATTCTCTCTTCTGATTAATTTTGTACCGCGCCAGTTTCATAACAGTTGAATAATTTCTCTGAGACTCAACGAGTTTCTTTGTCTCAGCGATTACCTATCTGATTGTCGCCACTGTAGGTTCTGAAAACACGCAGGTACCTGTATTATGTGCTGTTTTAGACTCAGGTACGTTGTCACTAACGAGGTGTTATGTAGTAGCTTTTACAGCGGCTTCGTCCACGTGGAGGGCGGAAATTACCCCACAGTAACGTATAATAACAGCATAATCAGCCTATAACGTCCCCACTGCTGGGATACAGGCCTCCTCTCTGTGAGAGGGAGTGGGCCGTAATCCATCACATGGGCCCGCGCGTCGTTGAATTTTTAGATCTAGGACAAGCCGGTCCCCTCGCGATGTTTTCCTTCACCGTTTTGAGAGCAGTGGTGATGTAATTATTTACACAAAGTAAAGCGCCTGACTGGGTTTGAACCTACGGTCCACAACTCGTAAGTCGCAGTCGTTACCACTGGGCCAGCACTTCTCTCTCACAGAAACGTACTACCTAGATAAAAAGTATCTTGTGTTAGTGTTACTCCAGGTTATAAACTACTTGTGCGCCAATCATCCAAATCCGTCTGGCAGGATAGTAGGATTCTGTATTTTTTAATTCAAATTAGATCACGAATAGGTATTATGACGCTGAAGTAGGCGTCATGACTCATGAGTTCATAATGCTTGATTCAGCGTCGTAATAGCGGGATGTAATTGACTCATAACCGTGAGGTGTAAGTACATAATAACTTGTAACATTGTAAATAAATCGCAGGCCACTTATACTGCTTCCAACTAAATGGCCCCTATTCCCGGGAGGGATCCGTAAAGTGGCGAGTAAGGGATTATTCCCGGAAAATTGGCAGCATCATCCACCTGTTTGCAAACATTGGGGAGTAGTATTTTGGAAAAGGTCAACGAGGTCAAGCTGCGCGTTTTATCAACGATTGGTCAAAAAAGGAGTTGAAAACGTTGAATTATTTAAAACAAATTGTGTTCTATTTTGAGGGCCTAATGAAAATTTGAATTATTGTTTTTGACTCGATTTCCTTAAATTATTCCTTTTATGGTGCGTATGACGCAAATTGCAATGTTTGTAACCGAATTACATGTAATTTCGTTTTATAAATAAATATGGTGTTCCGAAATTGTACACCATTCGGACAAACAGAACAGAAAAAGTTAATAAATATACCTACAGTTTTACAATGGGCAGTCCTATTGCTAAAACCAATTTCTTATAGACAACCATTCGGGTGGAATTGAATCAATAAGCCGTACCTTTTATCGTATCTACGTTTTGATCTTAGGTACCTACTTAAGACTGCTGGTCATGGTAACTGACGTCACTAATCGCCAGCAACCTCGTAGAATTAGGCTTTCTGGGCGTAATGGTTCAATTTGTTGCAAACTCGGACTGTTCGATTTTTCGAGGGTACCCTAATCGTAGGGTTTCTAGTTTTTGTATAAATCGCGGAAATCCTCAAATTCACATATTAAGGAGAGTTTTAGGTTAAAGTGGAAAACCAAAAAAATTTAGTAAAGTCGGTTAAACGAATCACTAATCGGCTCAAACTGTGTAAGAACTGATCATTCCGACAAATATCACCGTTTTCGTAAAAAATAAAACATCTTTTTTTCCCATAAAATCATAAATTCAGCGTTACGCAGTTACTAAGTCAAACGACAGTACCTTCTTGCCTCAATATGTTCGAGTAAGTTCTTGTTGGTAGAAGCCACTCAGACTTTGTCAAAGGTACTACCATAACCGATTAGGTTGAATTTCACCATAAAATTACCCCAAGACAATGCAACATCTGCTACTATGTGTTCGACGGTGACCTTTAGGGGCAAACGCATTTATAAGGGATGGTAGCCACCTGCGAGCACGGACATGATAATAATGTGGCAGTAGACAAGGGAAAATGTGACGTTTGACAAACGACAGTAGACAGTTTTTGCTTTGAGGACGATTTTCTTAAATTTGAGATGTCAGCCTGTCTTCCAAGCATCCAACGTAAAGGAATGAATTTGTTTTTCCTCAAAAAACAATCCCTCAAACGTTTCATTTGAGTTGTCTCTTAAAGATCGAGCTTCTCAGACAGGCCGGTCCTGTTACATAACATCCCGCTTGTATTCCCCTAAAGGTAGGTAGAGAAGTGTACCTACTTATGGTACAACCTATGGTGAGGCCCTATGGAGAAAATGGGAAAATTCAACATTATCTTGCCAAATTTTATGGCATACTTACTATTCATTTCATTACCTGCTAAATTGTATGGCATATGTGATTCCTAGCGTTGATTTGGGAGTGCAGTTCGATTCTGCATACTTTGATTTTAAAAACGGCTTTGATTTGGTCGATAATGACAATTAATTGACAAAGCTTGCGGCAGTCGGATGCACTCCTAAATTGCTGAAATTCAAGTAACAGACAGCAGTATATCGAATATGCTGGGTACAAATCTGAACCCTATTTTATGAGGTCAGGCGTAAATCAGGGCCACTGCAATTTATAATAATGGTAAATGACTTGCCCGAGGTCGTCAGGAATGCCAAGTGCCTGTTGTTTGCTGACGATCTAAAATTGCTACTAGCTATGAAAGAACAAAAGGACTTTGAGCGCTTACAGGAAAACATAGACAGGGTTGTTGAATGGGGAAAGAAGAATAAGTTAGTGTTTAATACGTCAAAGTGTTCGGTAATAACTTTTAGTAGGATGAAAATGCCCAAGAAATATGACTATAGAGTGGACAACACGTTATTGAAAAAAACGGAAACGGTGCGTGATTTAGGAACGCCTTGACTCGGACCTGGCATTTCGTAATCACATCGTAAATGTTTGTAAAAACGCCTATGGAAACCTAGGTTTTGTCCTAAGAAGAGCAGAGAGTTTTACAAGCATCGCTGCGCTAACTTCTCTGTACAATGCGTCGGTAAGAAGTCAGCTCGAATGTAACGCAATCATATGGGCTCCGCATGAAGCTAAATACAGTCTCATGCTGGAGCGTATACAAAATAAATTTACTAGGTTTCTGTACCTAAAGTGGTATGGTGGATATCCATTTTATCCACTGATGTATCCAACTATGGTTTTATAACAACCAAGGCATGGTGGGATACAATAAATTGGAAACAAGGAGGGGCATAACTATTGCTACCTAAATTTTTAAATTATTGCGGGGCAAGACTTCAAACCCAGGTATATTCAAATAAATAAACCTGTGTGTGCCCGACAATTATGTATTGCGACGGCAACGGCCACGTCTATTGGCGGTGCCCAGTAGTAGGACCAATCTACTGGGTAAAACCCCTGTAACGCGTACCTTGCGTGTACTTACAGACAGCATAGATCTTTTTAATTGTTATCTGAGTGAGTTCACAAAAACCACGATGTACATGTTATGATAAATAATAAAACTGTAATTATGGCCACACTATTGAATTAGGAAATTCCTGTAATGATAGTGACGATGAGTTAATAAATAAATCTTCGATTAAGTAAAACAATAAAATTACACACTTTTGTGTAGAGAATGTAGCACGTAGTCTAGACTATATAAATACCTAGGTAATATTAACTGTTTCTATTTATTTATTCACAAAATCCACAGCTCTTTAACAATTTCACTTAGCATAAATAAACTAATGTTACAGCCAATTACGGATTAACAATTTAATAACTACACTTATTAATACATGTATCAGAAACAAACAGGATGTCATACTAGCACCTTCTAAGCATACAAGTACAAGCAGCTTCTGCTACAAGTTCCATCACAGTCTTGATTGACGTGATCCGTTTACGAATTTGACCTTTGAATTAATTTACTAGATTTATATTAAGGCCGATAAAGGTATCATTTGATTTCCGAATGATTAAGAGGTTAGCTAGAGTATCTATTAGCTTAGCTTATCGCAGTCCACTGCTGGACATAGGCCTCTCCCAAGTTACGTCACAACACCCTGTCTTCCGCCATCCGCAGTTCCCAGTCTGTCCCAGCCACCTTTTTGAGGTCGTTGATCCACCTAGCTGGGGGGCACCACACACTACCCTCTAACTTCGTCAACGAAGATACGAACCTATCCGGAAGAAGTTCGGGTTTCCGAGGTGAATCCTACAACTGGTTAATTAAATTTTTGTATTGCAATTCATTTTTATTTCGGGCTCCGTACTAATCTTATATCCGTAAGTCATACGGAGATTGAAACGCCCGTTACTTCGTCAGAAAAAACGGAGTTTGTGCTTAGAAAGTCCCCCAAGAGTAAAGTGCCCCAAGACTCGTCTGGGCCATCGATCCTACAGCTAGAGCTCGGGGTCGGATAGGTAGACTATTGATGGCAATGAAAATAGTGTCAGGCAGTGCAGCTACAAGTACCTTCAGCAGTGGTTTCTAAGGCGGATGGGTATTATCAGGGCAGCTACAGCAAGACATTTAATCTGTAGAGTGGTTTCATTTCATGTTGTGAGTATCAAAAGTATGAAACATACTTCAAAATCAAACAATTTGTGATTGAATGTGTGTTACGCATTAAAGGTGCTGGTTGTAGATCCCATTTTGTTTTGAACAGTTCAAAATATTCCACTTTACGGGAAAATATGAGACCTGCGATATTGTCGAGGCCAGACATAATAGAACTATTGTAACGATCGCTTTCTCCAAGCGACTGAACTTGACCGCTAGTCATATTTAAATAAATTATTAAACAGTAAGCTTCTGTGGTTTGCCCTAAAATCGATCGTCTGAAGTGTATGTCAGGGGCATCGATAGAGCTATTATATGTAGAAACGATACGTGAAGCAATAAAAGGTTTGATACTTTAGATATACAGTTCCTTTGATATCAAAGGAATTACTGATTCAATATTAAAAAATTTCTAGTGTAAGCTTACCGGCTTTCCTGTCCTCGGTCCACAGCACCGAAAAGTTAACCAGAAAAATCTTAGCCCCTTCTCAGGTTGACTCTGAAGTGCCGTGTTTGACCGATGCCATGAACGCCTGGAAGATGGCTTGTCCGAATACGGTTCAGCCCGTGAACCCGTCTTCCCAGAGACAGTGGGATGAGCCGCTCTGCAGGTTGGTACGGAATAATCTCATTAATACGTCCACCAATACTGCTGAGCGCGCCCGCCTACTGGCTGTGGGAGAATGGGAGTCGGGCCTATGGCTTCAGGCGCTACCGTCACCTAATGTAGGTACTATGCTGGGTGACTCTACCTTCCGGCTCGCTACAATCTGCGTCTGGGTGCTCCATGCGTGGCTCCGCATCGCTGTCAGTGCGGTGAAGCAGTTGATTGCCTCGGACACCATGGCCTTGCTTGCAGCAAGAGCGCTGGTCGGCTGGCACGGCACGCCAGCATTAATGACATCATCCGTCGGGCTCTCGTCACCGCCGGGGTGCCAGCTGTCTTAGAACCCAATGGCTTGGCACGCGACGATGGGAAGAGGCCAGACGGAATGACCATAATGCCTTGGAAGTTGGGTAGACCTTTGGTGTGGGATGCTACCTGTGTCGACACCCTCGCGCCATCCCATCTTCTGAGCACGGCGGGCTGTGCTGGTGCGGCTGCTGCAGGTGCAGAAAGCCTCAAACGGCGCAAATATAACAACATTATTGGGAGCTATATGTTTGAGCCGTTTGGGGTTGAAACACTAGGGCCGTGGGGTCCGAGTGCTCATCGAGTATTTCGAGACATCGCCAAGCGGTTGGTCGAATCTTCACGTGACCAAAGGGCTGGCCAATTCTTAGCTCAAAGAATCAGCGTTGCCATCCAACGAGGCAACGCTGCCAGCCTTTTGGGCACTTTTCCCACTGACAGCGATGCGGACGAATTCTTTGATGCCCTGTGAGCTTTTCCCTTTTTACTTTATATACTTGTTCATAATTCTAATTTTACTATAAGTTTTAGCATCTTAAATACAAATATAATTTCTCTAGAATCATAACGCTGAATACACTTCAAAAAGGAGGAGGTTCTCATATTAAAATAATAATATTTTAATATTGAATCAGTCATCCTGATCCCAATTTAATTGGGGGCGGCGCAACTTGTCTATTTCTTTCATACTTCTCTATTAGTCTTTATCTCGGTAGTCACCCCCTTTCTATACATAATATCATTTCACACAGTCCATCAGTCCATTCTATCATCGCAGTATCTAATATCTCATATATTATTGGTTAAGAGTTTATCTTAAACATAATAATATCTATAGGTACTTAAACCAAAAGATACGTGGTTCAATATGTCAGTTTCAACCGTGTGGGCCTGTAGCTTAGTTGGTTAGAACGTCGTGGTAATAACTTCATAACTTCTGTTGGCGACGTCAAGTCCTAAATTAGAAAATAAGGTTGATTACTTTAAATAAAAAAGATTTGGTATTAGGTAGATATAAGTAAATTATTGTTGCATACCTAAGCGTAGGGCTGGTTTTGATTTCCCATACTTTTAAGTCCATGAATACCTACAGATCAAGTAGGAATGTAAGTCTAAGCCAATCACTCAATTAGAATTTAAACTATCTTGAAAGGTACATGATTAAAGGCAAAACCTAACTAGAATTAAGCCTAAATACATAAGTACCTACCTGCATATACCTACAGTACCTAATCTGCTATTAACAAACAACTAAATCTGTTATGCGCAGTAAAATTAAAGCAAAGACGTAAACATTGGTAATATTCCACGAAGAATCGGCACGTGACCGGTTTTCCCACGATCCAAGTGAAGCTTCTCGAAGGAATCGGGCGCAGGTTTAAACTTGTCGAGAGAAATCGAGCTTACGCTTGACCATTAGGCTCCACCCCCTTTAATGTGACTGGTTTAGAACAAATGTTTGATGTCAAACATAACCGCTACTTGTACCCTAGTAGAAAACTACTTAAGGAAATTTCTAAGGAAAATAGTTCAGAATTGTACACATTTTACTCAGTTTAAAGTTAGTCGTCAATGAGACAAGTTATGTTCATATTAAATTAGCAGTAATTCAGTATTTTGTAATAGTTATTAGTGCGTGATTCAATAAATGTGAATAGTGGAATTAAAAAAAGGTGTTTCAATAGAATCCCCTACAATAATGGTCCTTCAGAAGCCGGATAAAAAGAACTGAAGCCTGAGTCTGAAGTTACGTGAAGATAAATCGCTGTTTGAAGATTAGCAGCGTTTTAAGAGAAGATCACGAATACCAAGAAAGCTATTGGTGAAGATCAGTTCTACGAGCCACGCACTAACCACGCCACGAGTCCTACGTGTGCTAAAGAAAATTGCTGGGAATAAACGACTAAGACGATCGCTTATTCTCGAAGCTAGGACATCTAGGACGTCTAGAAAAATCGATTGGTGGCTACACGACCCGCTGAGTGAATAATATTGCTGGGAGGTCGGCTACGAACGACGCCGCGCCCTCTCGAAGCCCCTGTATCACTTGAAGCTTTACGTGTGCCGCTGAAGAACCTAGGACGTCTAGAAAATACCTATTGGTGGCTACACGACCCGCTGAGTGAATAATATTGCTGGGAGGTCGGTTACGAACGACGCCGCGCCCTCTCGAAGCCCCTGTATCACTTGAAGCTTTACGTGTGCCGCTGAAGAACCTAGGACGTCTAGAAAATACCGATTGGTGGCTGCACGACCCGCTGAGTGAAGAATATTGCTGGGAGGTCGGCTACGAACTACGCCGTGCCCTCTCGAAGCCCCTGTATCACTTGAAGCTTTACGTGTGCTGCTGAAAGACCTAGGACGTCTAGAAAATACCTATTGGTGGCTGCACGACCCGCTGAGTGAAGAATATTGCTGGGAGGTCGGCTACGAACGACGCCGCGTCCTCTCGAAGCCCCTGTATCACTTGAAGCTTTACGTGTGCCGCTGAAGAACCTAGGACGTCTAGAAAATACCGATTGGTGGCTGCACAACCCGCTGAGTGAAGAATATTGCTGGGAGGTCGGCTACGAACTACGCCGCGCCCTCTCGAAGCCCCTGTATCACTTGAAGCTTTACGTGTGCCGCTGAAGGAAATTGCTGGGAATAAGCGAATAGGAAGATCGCTTATTCTCGAGGCTAGGTATTCAAGAAATACCTATTTGTGGGAGCGCAACTAACTGAGTGAAGAATATTGCTGGGAGGTCGGCTAGGAACAACGCCGCGTCCTCTCGAAGCTCGAATATCACTCGAAGCCCGGCGTAACCCTGTATAATAAGAACGTGTAGAATAAGTTTATAAGTGTTAACGTGTGTATGTACTGTAAGTTCGAAGTGTGTGTACGTCTCTATAACATAGCAGTCTCCGCTAAGGACTTCATATAAACTCAGGTGAGTCATTGAACAATATATTGACATTAAGTGAAGTGAATAAGAATGATGACGCGAAGCCGCAAAGGAGACAGCACGCGCTCGACCACGGAAGAAGAAACTACGGAGACGTCAGCTACTACCTCCGAAGAGGTGACAGATACTAGCGCGGCTACCGAAGATACAACCATGGTCGAGGAATCTAATGTTACCTTAGTGGAGAAGAAGAAGAAGGCGAAATCTACTTCGAATAAAGCTGCGAATAAGAAGAAAGAGCTAGAAGCCAGATTAGAGTTGGAAAAACTACAGCTGGAAGAAATTAAGCTGAAGACTAAGATGGCAAATACAAAGTTAGAATTAACACGTGTCACCGCAGAAGACACAGATTTGAGTGATAACGAAGAGGATGCTGCAACTAAGGCGGCTGCTGAAAAGGCCACTGAAAGGTGGGTTTCAAAAGCGAAGGAAGCGCAACCCGCAATGAACCCCACCAGTCAGTTGGCAGAAGCGATAATGGAAGCAGTCAAGTCCGCCACTGATAGCAAAGCAGCAACGAATACGCAGCACGCGCCGAAGTATGTCAGTGAGCTACATCAATTCGACGGCGATGCAAGAGACTGGATGGCTTTTAAAGCTACGTACAAAGACTCACAGGCTCTCTTCAGTGGAATCGAGAATATGGGAAGACTGAGAAGAGCAGTAAGAGGAAAAGCCAAAGAGGCGGTGAAGTCCATTCTCTATACACAAGTGGATCCGGAAGAAGTAATGACTGCTTTAGAACGTCGATTCGGAAGACCCACTTACCTAATAAGAAGCGAGATAGAAAACATAGAGAAGCTGCCTCCCATGTCAGAAGATGCAAGAGAGTTAGTGAGATATGCTGGAGCTGTGGCCAATACAGTCAGCGTTGTGAAACAAATGAAGAAACAAAGTTATCTGCACTCGAGTGATATATCGAATCGTATAATAGAGAAGATGTGTATTCTAGTACGATTCAGGTGGTACGAGTACAGAGCATCTAAAGAAGAAGATGATGAACCGATCCTCATTGGCCTTATGAACTTCTTCAATCAGATGGTAGACCAGTTCGAGATGCACGAGTTCACGGGAACCAGAGTGAAGAAGGAAGGAATGAGAAACCGAATGAGACCTTCAGGATCCCGGGGCGTGAACGCCGCTCGAGTTAAACGGCACGATGAGGAAGAATATTCATCATACGACGAGGATTCAGATAGAGAGCAAGACGAACAACAAGCTGCGACAGTATGTTCATGCAAGGACGACGCCAAGAAGCAAGAAAAGATAGTCTGTCCTGAGTGCGCTGGAGAACACGCACTGTTCAAATGCAAGAAGTTCGTCGATGCTTCTATAAAAGAAAGATGGGAACAGGCCAAGCGAGCCTTCATATGCTTCAAATGCCTGCTAGGACGGCACAGAAGGTTCAGTTGCAAAGCAAAACCGTGTGGAAAATGCAAAAGAGGCCATCATGTGATGTTACATTCAGAAGACTGGCCAAAGCCAGAACCACCACAAGAGACCCAAGCCATAGCATCAACGATAAATGCAACTCGAGCAATAGCGAGAGCCTACCTGAAGATCGTGCCAGTGGAGCTATGGGGACCAGAGGCCAAAGCAGAAGTATACGCCCTTATGGATGAAGGATCAACAGTGACCCTAATAGAAGAAGATATTGTGAATATGATTGGGGTAGAGGGTCCTGAAGAAGAACTGAGAATTGAGGGCGTAGGTGGGCATCGAATGAGCCAGAAATCCAAGAAGTTTGACATCAAGATTCGGGGAAGATTCGAACGGAACATGGAGAAAATATCAGGATATACTGTCAAGAATTTGAACCTATCCCCCCAAGAAGTCAGCAATAAGGATTTAGAAGATTGCCCCCATCTAGAACAAATAGCAGATCAATTAAAATATCCGAACGCTCGTCCTACGGTACTCATCGGACAAGACAACTGGCATCTGATCGTGTCCCAGGAAGTGAAAGTTGGTGACCGAAGTAAGCCAGTAGCCTCCAGAACCCAGTTGGGATGGGTCTTGCATGGAACCAAGACGAGAAACGATACGGTGCGAATGATAAATCATCTTTCAACACCGCCAGGAAAAGATGATTATCTTGAGAAGATGATAAGAGATCACTTCGACATAGAAGCTCTGGGAGTAGCAGCAAAGAGACCATCTAGTGACATAGATCAACGAGCTCTCGATGTGCTGCATTCAACAACAACCAGATTGTCGGATGGAAGATTCAGCTCAGGTCTGATCTGGAAGACGGAAGACGAAAGTCTACCAGAAAGCAGAGTAGCTGCAGCGCGACGATTAAAGGGAATGGAGAAGAAGTTCCTAAAGGACAAAGGATTCGAACAGAAATATGAAGAACAAGTTGAAAACCTGATCAAGAGCGAATATGCCGAGGAAGTAACAAACGAACCTACCTCTTCAAGATCATGGTATCTGCCTCATTTTGCCGTTGTCCACCCCCAGAAGAAGAAGATGAGACTGGTTTTCGACGCCGCAGCCAAATCAAACGGAAAATCTTTGAATGACGCATTGCTAGCTGGACCCGATTTACTACAATCGTTGTTCGGCATTCTGCTCCGATTTCGCCAAGAAGCAGTAGCCGTCGTCGCAGACATCAAGGAGATGTTCCTGAGAATAAAGATCAACGAAGAAGACAGAGACAGCCTTCGATTTCTCTGGAAAAACAAGGAATACAGAATGACATCCCTAATTTTTGGAGCCGCCTGTTCGCCGTGTACCGCCATATATGTAAAGAACAGAAACGCAGAAGACTTTATTAGTCGCTGTCCGGAAGCTGTTAAAGCAATAAACCGGAATCATTACATGGACGACTATATCGCAAGTTTCCCCGACGCGGCGACAGCTGCCAAAGTATCAAGAGATGTAAACGAGGTTCACAAGAAAGGTGGTTTCTTCTTGAAGGGTTGGGCAAGCAACGACCCTTCAGCAGTTGAAGAGTTCACCGACGATGAAACTAAAACAAATTCCATCGTACTAGGAGAACCAAAGGATCAAGTCGAGAAAACATTAGGACTCAATTGGAACGTTCAAGAAGACAGCCTTCATTTCACTCTGAGTCTACGCAATACTCCCGATGAAGCCAAAGAAGGAAGGCGCGCACCAACAAAAAGAGAAGCAACAAGCGCAGTAATGTCGGTCTTCGATCCTTTAGGATTGGCATCACCCATAACCATACAAGGAAAAGTAATGCTTCAAAACTTGTGGAGGTCCGGAATAGAATGGGACGAAGTATTACCTCCACCCAGAGAAGAGGAATGGAGAAAGTGGCTGGAAGATCTAAGAAAACTTGAAGATCTCCGAATTCCTCGCTGCCTCACATACGACGCGACTGAGGGGGAGCTGCACACCTTCTGCGATGCAAGCGAGAAAGCGTACGCTTGCGCGGTGTACTGGCGCTCTCAACATCCAGACAATCGCGTGGAAGTGAAGCTGCTGACTGCAAAAGCCAGAGTGTCACCACTCAAGCCAACCTCAATACCTCGACTCGAACTACAAGCCTGTCTACTGGGAAGCCGCTTGGCTAATAATGCGAGCCAAGAAATGAAGCTGACTACGACCCGAAGATACTTCTGGACCAACTCTAGAACGGCATTGACATGGATCAAATCAGACCGTAGGCGATTCAAGCCTCTTGCCGCACATCATCAGCGCCGATCCAGAAAAAGAAGAAGCTTTGACCCCGAACCATTTTTCCATCGGGCGGCCAAACGGAGCCACCCTCTTTGGCCCCTTCGACGACGCAGAACTCATCGGTTCTCCCAACTGGAAGACATCCCAACGCCTGGCCGATCATTTCTGGTCAAGGTAGTTGCGAGAGTACCTTCCCACTCTCTCGCCACGCTATAATCAAAGTCCTCATTATCAGGACCCAACATTGGGCGACATAGTCCTAATTGTCGACCACACTCTGCCACGCTACTCGTGGCCACGCGGCGAAATAATCGCCACTCATCCCGGACCAGACGGAAGAACCAGGATCGTCGACGTGCGAACAGCAGCGGGTATCCTGCGGCGGCCAGCATCACGTCTAGTCCTGATCGTACCTTCAACGTCGCCCCAACAAGATGGAGTGCAACGCACTAAGGGGGAGACTGTTGGCGACGTCAAGTCCTAAATTAGAAAATAAGGTTGATTACTTTAAATAAAAAAGATTTGGTATTAGGTAGATATAAGTAAATTATTGTTGCATACCTAAGCGTAGGGCTGGTTTTGATTTCCCATACTTTTAAGTCCATGAATACCTACAGATCAAGTAGGAATGTAAGTCTAAGCCAATCACTCAATTAGAATTTAAACTATCTTGAAAGGTACATGATTAAAGGCAAAACCTAACTAGAATTAAGCCTAAATACATAAGTACCTACCTGCATATACCTACAGTACCTAATCTGCTATTAACAAACAACTAAATCTGTTATGCGCAGTAAAATTAAAGCAAAGACGTAAACATTGGTAATATTCCACGAAGAATCGGCACGTGACCGGTTTTCCCACGATCCAAGTGAAGCTTCTCGAAGGAATCGGGCGCAGGTTTAAACTTGTCGAGAGAAATCGAGCTTACGCTTGACCATTAGGCTCCACCCCCTTTAATGTGACTGGTTTAGAACAAATGTTTGATGTCAAACATAACCGCTACTTGTACCCTAGTAGAAAACTACTTAAGGAAATTTCTAAGGAAAATAGTTCAGAATTGTACACATTTTACTCAGTTTAAAGTTAGTCGTCAATGAGACAAGTTATGTTCATATTAAATTAGCAGTAATTCAGTATTTTGTAATAGTTATTAGTGCGTGATTCAATAAATGTGAATAGTGGAATTAAAAAAAGGTGTTTCAATAGAATCCCCTACAACTTCTTATTTCATATTTGTGTAATAGGATTCAGTGTGTTGATGTAAATGGAAAAAGATCTCCCGGATCCTTAGTATCAATGGGAGTCCCACAGGGCTCGATTCTTGGTCCTTTCTTGTTTCTTATTTATATTAATGACTTGCCTTACCTCATAAAGGATAATCATGAAATAGTGTTGTTTGCGGATGACACTTCACTTTTGTTTAAACTTAAACGTCAGCAGCTGGTTAATGACGATGTAAATAGCGCAATCTCAAAAGTAGTTCACTGGTTCAATGTTAATAATTTACTTCTTAATGGAAAAAAAACCAAATGCATTAAGTTTACGCTACCTCACGTTAGGCAGGTGAAAACTAATGTGTTGATAAAGGGCGAAGAATTGAATCCTGAAGATAGCACTGTATTCTTGGGCTTAACCTTGGATGCCAAGCTTCAGTGGGGCCCACATATAGATAAATTGTCGAAAAAGCTTAGCTCTGCAGCATACGCTGTTAGAAAAATTCGTAATTTAACTGATATAGAGACAGCCCGTTTAGTGTACTTTAGCTATTTTCATAGTGTAATGTCGTATGGTATTCTGTTGTGGGGAAATGCCGCCGACATTCAAACTATCTTTGTGTTGCAGAAAAGAGCTGTTCGATCAATTTATAAATTAAGTCCGAGACACTCTCTCAGAGAGAAATTTAAGGAGATTAATGTAATGACTGTGCCTTCACAGTATATTTTTGAAAATCTTTTATATGCCCATAAAAATATTAAATTGTTTAAAAAATACAGCGATATCCATAGTATAAATACTAGGAACAAACACAAATTTGTTGTACCATCAACAAGGCTCAAAAAAATAGGTGGATCATTCAGATGTCAATGTATACGCTTTTATAACAAACTTCCAAGCCATGTTCAAGATCTAAGTATCAATAAATTTAAATCATTCATTAAACGTAAGTTGTGCCTGAAAGCCTTTTATACCGTTAAGGATTATATTGAGGACAAAACATCTTGGGATTGACCTGCTCCAATTTTTGCATACTGAATGTTGTTCTTTTGTTTTTTTTCAAACTTATACTCTTCGACATTTGATTATTATTATATACACTTTGACATGAATATTTACTTTGAGAAGTATAATATTATTATTGTTTTAATTATTGTGAATGTGAGGACTGTGTGGGTCATGTTTTGTTTTGTGTTTCATCTATTTCTCAGTTAGTTTTAATGTTAATCTGGCAGTTTGAGTAATTTATGCGGCCTACCCAAATGTCCTTTCTTTGGTATTGTTCGTCAAATCTTTGAGCTCCTCAAGTTCTGAGTTGAGCTGCATGATTATGATAAATGCGTGCACTGATTGGACAGGTCCACTCAATCTGTGTGGTTCTTTCCTCAAAAGACCATTTCAGACACCAATCCACATGGTCTTCACATGATCTGACCAAGATTATGTCTGGACTTTAAAAGAGACTGTGACCTCTGAGTTTGTTTCGGCCTTTCTTCTCAGAGTAGTCAGATAGGAAACGCCGACCTCATCTAGTTTAAAAAAAATATGATTGACGTGTAAAAGTGTTTGTACAAACCTACTTACAGAAATAAATCATTTATCATTTATCATTTATAACGCGTAGGATACCTATTCGATCTCCTCGTGGGCCACTAACATTTTTTGGAAACATGATTATTTTCAGAATCCTTGTTTATATAGTTACCTGTACCTATAGACTATCATCATCTGTCTAGCCTTTCCTCAACTATGCTGGGGTCAGGTTCCATTCTAACCAGATGCAGCTGAATACCAGGATTATGTATGGAGCGACTGCTCCTGCCCTCTACAATCCAGTTACTAGATAATAGCATACCCTTTAGAAAGACTGATTGTCAGACTTTCGCGCTTCTGACTACCCGTAATGACAGTCAAGGATCTAAAAATAACAGCTGGGACCAACGGGGTTACGTGCTTTCCGAGCGACGGAATGGTCTTAATAGGTAATGAATGCTGCAGGCGGTACCTCAGCAGCTTCACCTTCGATCGACTCGTGCAGCTGTTATTATTTAGACACCTGTGCCTATAGTTGCCAACTTGCCAAGTATTTTATCTTTTTAGTGTCCAGCCAGTTCAATAATTTAATTTAATTTCAACCACAAACAAGAAATTATGTAAGCCAAAACAATGTTCCCACTGCTGGGACACAGACTTAGAGGGAGTGGGCCGTAATCCACGCGGGCCCAGTGGTAAATGTCACATGCCTTCAAAATTTTGGTTCTAGAACATTCGGGTTTTCTCACGATGTTTTCTTTCACCGTTTCAAGAGCAGTGGCGATGAAATGAATAAAACAAAGCAAAATGCCTGACTGCGTTCGAACTCACGCTCTGCACCTCGGTAAGTCGGGGCAGCTACCACTAGACTAACACTGGCAACAGTTACCTATGGACGACATAAATACTAGGTTGGTTCGCTATCTTGTCCATTATAATTTGCCAGACTGATAAAATATTTAAGTAGGCTATGTACATTTAAATGTCATTGGTCTTAGATTTTTATTGTGTTTACATTTACAATATTTTGTCCAAATTATAACCAGCGTAAAATATTGAAAAGCTTAAAACTAGAACAAATGAAGCAATTTGAAAATGCACGTCAATTAATATTAATGGTACAATCGACTCGTGCACGCTCTCGCCGCGCCACGTTAACATCTGTTACAAAATTAGCCAATTTAATTAAACACCCAGGAAACAAAGCAACCATTGAAATGTGGGTAGTATTGTCAATGCAACGTATCTACTTTTATTTTGACAACACGAGTGAGCTAAACAGTAAGGATGTTGCTCATTGACGTGACAAATTGTTGTAATACATAATACAGGGTTATTTTGAAAAGTCTAGCTAAACCCCGCAGACTCTATGGGTATCGATATTTAAACATGAAAAAAAAAAAACTGAAAAAGTGTTTTTCCAAAAAATTTTTTGTAACTTACCTTTACCTCTGCCAAACTGCGAAGCAGTTTGTTGGCAGACGTAGCTCCATTTTTTGCACATAATAATTATTAACATTTTATTTTTATGATACTTTTTCATACATATAATAGCATGGGATGACTTGCAGTAACCACCTGCAATTTTTTCGTGACAATTATATTATCATTGAGCAGGCAGAGGAAATAAAAAGAAAAAAGATGAAAAGAAAGAGGACATTTCCTTCCAAAATTCTAAGCAAACAATCCATTATAGCCACCCAAACCCATAGCCTGTGTATAGTTTCCATGTTCTGCAATAGTCCTGCACCATCCGGCGGTTGTCCAAGAGTGCACTTATGTAGTACATAGTGCATACAGGGATAATCGTCGGTTGGTACCTCACTCCTCATTTAAAATTGTTTAAGGGGCCTCTGCGTGTTGGCTTCGGCAACTCGAACACCTTCCAAAGGACCGGGACTGCACAGGCCCTGAGATACATAAAAATAAAACTAATAATAACACATCCCAGAGCTAGAACGAAAAATGTGTAGCATTAGAAAACTGTTCTTACCTAAAGTGTCGTGCAGTCAACATTTTACAACTTTTTTCGGTGTAGCTGTCATTTACCACGTGTACAGAGTATAACGTGCGATAAGAATAAATAAATGTTTATTTCGAATTTTGATGTACACAAAGTACAAAGGGATACAAAATAATTATAATTTGAGTACAAAGACTTATTTCTTTAAAAACCGCTTCAAGTTGACCTGCAAAAGGAGAAGTGAAAAAAAAAATTCGATAGTGAGAGCAAGATGAGAAAATATGAAAATGTGAAGTCTGTGAAGTCTTTAATTTCACGTGCGAAACAAGTATTTCCATGTCAAAAATCGTTTGAATTTTCATAACGTTTACTTCCACGTTCGCGCTAGGCCCACTGAATGTGTTGCTCAGGACGCACGACGGCACAGGAAATTGCAAATGGCGGATACTTCACACTTTTCATTTCGTTTTTCATTGCCTATGTGCTCATTTCCTTTTTAAGGTTCCATAACTGAACAGAAACAAGCGGATAAGATTATTTTGTTGTCCTGAATAGGACGTCTGTCTGTCTGTCAGTCTGTCAAGACTATTTTTCTCAGGAACATGTCGAGGTGTCTACTTGAAAGTTATATCAAATACGTAGGTTTACGGTCCCTTGCAGCTATAATAACATCAAACTTCTAAGCGCACGCCCTACAAAAATACGGTTGTTTATGCGACATATTTTGATACTCGCAAATACCTACAGATATTTTCTAAAATCATGAAAGTTGGCCAGAAGCAAGGCTTACAGCACAAATAAAAGAAAAAGTAAGAAAATCGTTCATTGGAAGTTTTTTCACATAAAAAAAAATATTTTTCGATTACAAACTTATGTTTGCTCTTGTAGAATTTACCGCGACGTAAATCGATGTTTAGGAGATTTTTTATCAACTATAATGCTATGTTTGTTCTTGGAATAAATTCATCCCAAATACGGAACCCTTCATTGTGCGTGGTCCAACACGCACGTGGCCGGGTCGAGTATTTGCACTACCTACTTACCCAAATGGTAATAAATAAATGTGAAATTTATCACGTATACCAGATAGGTAGGTACCTGTTGAATGAAGCGGTTTGTACCTACTCACCTACGGGTGATATTGATAGTTTAATTGCTAATTAGTGATTCAATTTATATAAAAACCCAAAAATATTAATAGTGATATCCTTATTGCTGTCCATTTTCGAACGCATCGGTCGAGGGAAAATGTTGTGTCATTACCTAACAAGTAGGTACATTCATATGTGGATACAGAACAAGTAGATTCAACTCAAAACCCTGCTTATTTCCCTTGGTAATAATGACACATTAGATCATATACATCCATATTCCACAGTCACGCTCAAAACTACGGTCTTCGTCGAGGAAAACAATACAAAATAACTTACAAATGTGAGCAATAATTATTAGGAGGGGCTTCTGGGTTAGTAATAACAGCCGCATATGGGTCGATCAATCAGGTAAACTTCGCTTGCCGTGGCTGGTCTGCGTATGGCTGACCATCTTTACACGTTAAGCCGTTGCTCCCGGCTGTCATTCGTGGATCATTGACAGTCGTTACAGGTCGACAGAAGCCCGAAAGTCTGACAACCAGTCTTTACAAGGGGTATCGTATTAACAGCTGCATCTGGTTAGACTGGAGGTCGACCCCAACATGGTTGGGGAAAGGCTGGATAGATGATGTGAGTAATAATTATATTTAGAATATAATTAATGACTATGAAAACAATGCCGTTATTACCACTGATCTGACTGCACGTACGAGTACAAATTATTATTTACCTACTACATAATATGTTCACCGAAGCGCAGCTCAAGATTCTTTTGCGTAAAATTAGAAGTTTCCTGCCCCGAAATGTAATAATACCTAAAATACCTTGTAAACAACTTTTACCGCCGCCATTTTCCCTGAGCCCAAGTCCGCATTTGCGATGGTTTTCTTCCGCACACTGGATTTTCAACTCTCGGTCAATAGCGGAGCATTGAGCATTCAACAAAGCGCATCCCAGCACGTCGAGAAAACACCCTGTTGAATTTTCAACTTTCAGCACTAAGCACAGCGTTCAAAACCGAGTGCGCGAAAAAAAATCGCCCGTTCGAGCTTGGGCTAAAGTAAGAATAAAAACCGGCTAAGTGCAAGTCGGATTCGCACACTAGAGTTTCGTCAAGTTCAAAAACGTTCTAGAACACACTTTCAGTTATTTAGGTTGTGAGTTTTTTTGCCACGCAGTAACAACTCGGAGGGTAATTAATGTGTTCATTATTAGCGCCTATGTATGTACGTTTGTTTCTTTGTGGCACTCTACAGACCAAACGCGCGGGCCGATTTTGATGATTCTTACGTCAGTCAATTCTGGACACATGATCTAACGGATTACCATAATTATTCGGGTTGAGACTAATAGTGTGTGAAGTAATTAGGGTCCCCATTTGGATGAAAATTTCGCACATGCGTAGAACATGACCTGCATTAGGATATGGCATGCTTTTTTACCGATATTCTCACGGGATCGAGACTTTTGCGGGTGAAACCATGCGGCGTAGCTAGTTTATAATAATAAATGAAATATGTATTCTACGATACAGTGGGTAGTAACTAATGCTGTAACACTCCTCAAAGCTCAACAACTTGGCAACTGCTACGTTGAGAGTAATGTACTACTATACCCAAATGGAAGATCAAATGTACGTAGTTATTAGTTTAAATAGTTTGAGGTAGGTACTGCTGACTTCTAAGAGGTAAGTTTTAAGTTAAATCTATTTCAGGAAACTTATTTTGTTTAATTTCTGCTCACCGTTGATGATGTGTTTAAACTATACTGATTACAATAGTGATTCAGCAATGGACGTCATTAGCTTAAAAATTATGATGAAATGCGTAAAACTGGGATATTTTAGTCTTATTTGTGTACTAGCTTTTGGCCGCTGCTTCGCCCGCGTGGATGTCGGAATATATCCCACGGTAACGTACCTACTACCTACTACCTGGATAAAAAGTATCCAATACTAATCCAGGTTATAAACTACCGGTGTGCCAAATGTCAGCCGAATCCGTTGTTGCGTGATTAAGTTATAAACACGCACACTTTCATTGATTAGTTTCTTAAATGATGCTCAAATGTTATTTCCTTCCCATTGTCATGAGGTTTTATACATAAGGTTATAAGGAAGATGATAATATATAGCATAAACAGATTGAGCTAAAAACTGTCGTAATAGCTAAGAAATCCGTACACTTTTCCAATCAATGAATGAAGTTTGGTAATCTTACTCAGCCGATCGCATAGCAGCGTAGCGTTGTCGTAGCAGTCGGCGTAGCAGATGTTCACGTAGCTTCGGCGTAGCAAAGAAGTAGCCCGAACATAATTGAGTCTGTTCATTTGTTTACACTATGAAGTTAAATTATGAACTACAAGGGACCTCTGTAGCGCCTGTCTCTCTTTTAAGGTTCGTTTCCCAAAGGATGCCAACGAAAACCTATAACTAAGCCTCCGCGGTCCGTCCGTCTGTCTGATAAGCAGGCTGTATCTCATCAACCGTAATAGGTAGACAGTTGAAAATTTTACAGTGCGTGTATTTTTATTGCCGTTATAACAACAAATCATATATGTAGATAAAAAAAAACATAGAAAACGTTGAGTCATTCAAAAAACGTGTTTAAAAAAAACAGTGGCACTACGGGAGTCCCGACAGAAGTGAAAACTTGAACAATTACGTGTGTATTTTTTAAATCGTCAATACAGGATTTCACATTGGGTCCTTGGGTCCTGATTACTCTCGGTAAAAAATGTTAAACGAGCGAACGACTTCAGCCATTAAAACGAACAAACCGTACATATTTTTACGATAAAAATACAAAGGGAAAGAAAGGGATAAAAGAATTAGAATTTCCTAATGAAATAAAGAGAATTTTCCAAAAGACATCAACGCGCGACTCATTCGTGTGCTCGTTCACCCATTCACCATTTCAAATAGACCCCTGCGGTGGATCATAATCTGATTAAATAAATAAAACTAAGTAACTTGTGAATTGTATCGTCGTGCTATTAGACTATTATTTCTGACGCTTTAACACTCCTATATCTATGTTCATATATACACAGTATACATATAGCTCATGGAAAGTGTTCGGTGACGATGACGCGCGTTCCATGATTTTTGTTCACCCAAGAAGTGCTCAAAGCGCCTAAAGAATTTTTCACTACAAAAAATTTCGTTAAATATTGTACGCTGAAACGGAACCTGTCGTGTGCAAATCCGACTCGCACTTGGCCGGTTTTTAATGTTCTGCGATGTTTTATTTAAACTCAGCTAGATTTTTCGAAATACAGACGATAGTTAAGCAGTGAAAACATGATGAATGTGTGTTTAACATTATCTATCTATAAATGGTTAGCGTATCGCTCGAGAACGGTTCAACCGATTTTTGTTTAGATTATCTTTTATTCGAGAAAACTAACCTTTTGGTCCCATGGCATTTCTGTATGAATTACTGAAATTATGACAGGACGACGTCTGTCGGGTCAGCCAGTTTAATATAGATATTGCAATAAGAAAAGATTCATGTAGTGGTTCTCCGCTTGCAGCGGTTGGGCCGTGGACAGGTGACCATTTTTACATACCAAGACCCCTCCATGCCTCGGAAAGCACGTTAAGCCGTTGATTCCGGCTGTGATTTGTGGATCTTTGACAGTCGTTACGGGTCCTCAGAAGCCCGAAAGTCTGACAACTAGTCTTACCAAGAGGTATCACTCCATGTAAAATACTGGTATTCAGCTGCAACCCCTAAAAAAGATTAGTTAGAAGATGATGAATTTTGACGTAAGCAGGCCAGAAAATCCCATTTTTGTGTGTGATCTAATGTTAAAAAACTACGTAATCGATAACTTCATTCGTGGAGGCGATCGGCGGCGGCGATCTCTCGCGTCCGGCCCTGGTCCAGGCCATGGTACGGAGCGAGAGTGCATGGATAACCGTCACCTCCTTCTGCTAAGCAGTAATCACCTCACGGCCTTAGTCGCCGCAGGAGACGCCCTGGGCATCGGGAATCCCAGGCTGATTCTCGGCCACCGTAGTCGCGGGCTTGCGGATGGCGAGTTATGGGTAGCTCGCTGTCTGGTAAGGACCAAGGCCGGGTCGACGGCGCGTTGTGTTCCACGCGCGCCTCAAAGAGATGTCAGCATCAACTGGTGGGGTCCGCAAGGGCCGATGCCTGCCAGGGGTGCGAGTTGTTCGAAAGAGATACCGCGGCCCCTGGCACACAGACAACTGAGGGAGCACGGTTGGGTTATAGTCAGTAAAAGTCTGACACGCCCTCTTGCTCCACCCAGAGCGGGAGAAGTTATTTGATGATTTCCAATCCAAAAAAAAACCGATAACTTCATTATTATGAGAATGTATATTGAATTTGCTCTTTCATATTAATGTTTTGATTTGTGGTTCTACCTATTGTTGACAAAAACAATGGAACCAAATGTTTTCCTATACTTTTACGATTAATTTTATGAGTCGTGGTTAATTAATCGGTTGAAGGACACTGAACGAGACACAATACAAGTTTTATTGTTATTACGCCAGAACGAGTTTAGTGTGTGTGTGTATCTGTATGTATATGTACCTACTTATGAATCTGCCCAAATGTGCCGACTTATGAGTCTGTCTAAATTAGCAAGCGTACGTTATTTAATTTGAGTAACTTTAACTTTGATTTTAATTGTTAATTTAGTTATTTTAATATTTTTACATAATTTAAAAGCTAAATGTCTTAAAATAATAACATCTGCAAGTATATAAAAAAGACATCATAGAGGATAAAAAAACGTTCGAGACGTCTACGAGAACCCAAGTGCCCGAGACATTGCCAAGTGGTTGGTCGACTCTTCTCATGGCCAGAGGGCTGGCGAAATTTTTTGCCAAAGAATCAGCATTGCCATACAACGTGGCAATGTTGGCAGCCTGTTGGGTACTTTTCCTGTTGACAAAGATGCGAACGTTTTTTTTTTGATACCTTATGACTCTTTTCTTTTTAAATACTTGTACCTACTGTTATTTTAAGACTTAACTTTTAATTTTGTAAATATTTTTAGATTACTAAAATACATTTATTAATTAAACTAATATTATAAAGAGGTAAAGTTTGTGAGTTTGTGAGGTTGTCGGGGTAATCTCTGGATCTACTGAACCGATTTTGAAAATTCTTTTACCAATAAAAAGCCACGTTATTTGTGAGTGTTATAGTGTTGTGTGTTTGAAAAAGTCTTTTAATTTTTCGTGGTAGTCGGATTTGCAAAGTAAATCGGAGATAAAACGGTCGCACGAAAACGTTTCTTACTAACGCTGCCTTAGATGCCTTAGATAGATATATTATTGAGTTATTGAGAAAAGTTGTAGAACTTATCAATGTCTACAAAAAAGTCAGCGACAGCATATGTCTAACTTTTATATTTAAGTCACAAAAAGTAGTTTTTTATATCATAATTTTTTATATAAAAAATATTTAAATCGTTAGGTCATGTTTATTGGTCATATTATCAACAGTTATGAATTCTTATCAAAATAAGTAAATTTATCGTCTCAACGAAACTTAAAACTAAAACTTAAAACAAAAAACTTTTCCCTTTTACTGCATATAATTTGGACGAATGGTTAAAGAGATAATACGACATAGGTATGGAACCGCGACCGTGTCGTAATCTATTGAGTGATTTATAAATATTTACCGCCCAAAAAAGTGGCACGCGTCAGCTATTTTGGAATAAATGAAAAGGAATTAAGATTATATTGTTGCTAATAAAATAACACAATGACAGGAAAAATTAAACTGCCACTATTCATAAATTTATTTGTACCTACTTGGTAAATGAATTTTTCCTGTCATTGTTTTTTCTATAACACCTAGGTACATTATACTTAACTTCCGTCCCTGTTTTGCAAGGTGTTCACGACTCGACATGGAATTCTTTATAAGGTGTAATCCAGAGATAAGTTCTATGTTTCTAATGTCTAATGACTGTTGTTTAAGTACTGTATCTGTGTTACTAGCTAGTTTTAAAAACTTTAAATTGTAATCTGTGGAGAACGTAGTGGGTAGCATAATTGTTAAAGTGTAATATTTAAGATAATTTATGTATATCTCTTATTGTGCTACTGTTTGTTTTTCCTTAAATAAATAAATAAATAAATAAATATTTATGTAAGTTTAAAATTAGTGTCATCATCATTATCTGCCCAGCCTTTTCCCAACTACGTAGTGGTCGGCTTCCAGTCTAACCGAATGCAGCTGAATACCAGTACATGGAGCAACTGCCTATCTGACCTCTACAACCCAGTTACTGGATAACACGATAACCCTTGGTCATACTGGTTGTCAGGCTTTCGGGTTTCAGACGACCCGTAACGACCGTCAAAGATATACGAATGACAGCCGGGACAATCCGAGGCACGGAAGGCTCTTGGTATTTAAAAATGGTTATATTTAGGATATGTACAATTGTACATAAGTATCTATGTATCTATTATAGTATATTGCAAACATTTTATTTGTACCAACAACATCCCCATTTTTTGTCCAGGCAAATCACTGTCCATGCCAAGGTTGCCCGGAAAAGATCACGGAAAGCAATAAGGCGCCCATTGTATATGTTAATAGTGTTTTTTGTTTTTGTAATGTATTTTTGTGATGTATACCGGATGATTTTTTTTACCGTCTGGAAAAAAATAGGGGTTAATAGGTGAACGGAGTAGAAGCCTATGGCACGGAAATTTAACATTTTTTTTTTTAAATTCTAAAATGAAATTAACCTATCAATAAATACTATTACTTATTTGTAGTAAACTTTTCATATAAAAATTAAAAAACAATAAAAAATTATAAAAATACAAAAAATCGACAAATAATATCAAAATCCAACTTATGGGCACCCTAATCAACGCGCAGAAATTATGAATGAATTCGTAGCGAAATTCAATCCTTTGATTGAAGCCGGCCGGGGATAGGTAACTAACATTTTTTTGCAGGCGTACCGCTCAAATGTCGCCGCATGCGCTCCCCCTCCCACACGCGCGCCCTTCGACCCGAGTACCGCGTCCCCCGGTCTCTCTCCAAGTCTCCAGTCCAGTGCGATTAGTCATAGTGTGACGTCGATCGCTGTTTTTTTCCGCGTGTGCTTCAACGTCCAGTATCTTGCCATGATGAGGTATTATTTTTTGTCTGGTGAAAATGTAAATGGTGCAAGGCGAATGTACGCCGACGAAGAACACCTACAATCCCTTAGACGTAACGGTATCCCTGCCCCCCGAATCCCTAGCACAGACTTGATACTCCACACTTATCAGCGGTTACTTGACCATGGCCAGTTTCACCTTCCTGGTCATGCCAGAGGCAGAGGCCGGCCACCCTTATCCATACTCGTCGAAGACGCCATCCTGGAATATTTCCATCGACACCCGAGGAGGAGCACCCGGCAAGCAGCTCGTCGATTTGGCGCTCATCAAGTTCGATTCAGTGTGAATGTTTGGGCCGCGATAATACACGATCGCATAATTGGTCCAGTTTGGATCGAAGGTCGATTGACAGGGATAACGTATCGAGAAATTATACAGTCCGTTATCGACACAATGTTGGAAGACGTTCCTCTACACTGTCTGCGGGACATGTACTTCCAGCACGACGGATGTCCAGCTCACTACGAGCGATCTGTGCGCGCGTATTTAGACAGTGAATTCCGTGATAAGTGGATAGGTCGCTGGTGGACCTGTGAACTGGCCGGCGAGATCACCAGATGTAACGCCGTTAGACTTTTATTTGTGGGCTGAACTAAAACGCTTAGTGAGTGATTGTTATAAGAATTTAACATCAACAGGTTTGTTTACATTTCTATCAAAGCTGATCTTACAAGACGTCATTTATTTGGTTTACGGTTTCAAGACACGCGTCACTCAGTGTATCAAATTATTTGCCTACTAAAACTACATACAGCAAGGTGACGTATGTAGATACACGCGCAAATGTGCGCGAAATTAATGCTAGCGTCTCGCTCACACTCTCGGCATGCTCCATTCATGGGCCGTCGCAGCTTACGCCCATTTACTATTACCTATTTTGCGTATTATTCGTTTTACGCGAGTGCCGTAGGATGTATTCTTTTTCATGTATTTTAAGGATATTCGGAACTTTTTCTATATCAATGGTACCAGGCAAAGGTTAGCGTATATGAGTTCTATTCTACTTACACAACATGTCATATTGTTCTCCAGACGCTAAAAAAAATCAGCCGGTATAAAGAATAAATAAATAAATAATTGGCTACCCTTCCACGGACAAACCGTTGCACACGTAGCTTTACCTGATCGAACGACCCGTGTGGCTGTTATAACATAGCCACAAGCTCCTCTGAATGTAGGTTATCGGAGGGGCTTATGGCTAAGTAACAGGTATGGTTTGAGAGCAGCAACGGTCATGAAATAATTTACAGAAAGTGAAGCACCTGCATGGCTTCGAACCCACGACCTACACCTCGAAGCTGCGGCCGTTTCCACTGGGCCAGCACTGCTCTCACATAGATAATTACACAACAACAACAACAACAATTAATTTAGTAAGTTAATTACGAGCATACATTTGAACCACAAAGCTATTCGATTAGACGGGTTCCTTATGCAAACGGTTGCTGGAGGCGCATTTATGAAATTGTAATTAACTCGGTTCCAAGTTAATGATGAAATTAAATTTTAACACTCACAAGATTCCGTAGAAGTAATTTCGCTGCTAAACATGTTGGGAACTAGCAGGCGTCTGACTTGGGTGTGCTTCAGGAGTATTTAGGAGCAGTAAAGCTCTCGTTATGGGCTCGTTTAGGACAGTGCTAGCACAGGAGCAACACGATATACTATCACATTCGTTACTAATCAGGTGCATCCGGTTTTAGGCGGAAGCTGCGTAACCGACCCAAACATAGTTGGGGAAAGGTTTGATGATAATGATGATTCGTTACTATTTTTCTGGCACAATTTTCATTTCATTTAAGTATGCATAATTATGTCACATTGCAGTATAAATCTTATTTACATCCGTCACCTCACACTTTAGTTTCAGTTGAAAACCAGCGTAAGGCACTAGGTTGCCTGGCATATGGCTGAACTGTGTTTTTTGGCGCAGCCGTGAGACACACTTTAATGCGAGTTTCTCACATCGCACTTTATACTTTTAGTTAGTCTTTTCTGCTGTGCCTTTATTCTGTGATAAAAAATATATTTTCGTTCTTCTCCTTCTTTCTTTCTATATGATTTGAGCCAAATGACGTCCACTGCTGGACATAGGCCTCCCCCAATCGACACGGTTAACAGGCGTCTTAGCGATCGCAATATGGGGTAAAATGCATAGAGAACGCTGCTGCCCACTCTGGTAAGAAGGGACTTACGAAAGTCCCTTTTTACGAAACGCACGGGAATAAATGGGGTGGTGGTATTTTTTCCGTCCGGCACCACACGGAACGAACGAAGCTTTCCACGATCCCTTGACCATTGCATGCACCCATAAGCACAATATTTTGGGTGCGTTACGTTGCGTATTTGTATGTACAAGTTCTAGCAGGTGAGTACTCTACAGGTTGAAATTGAAAACATGCGACAAACCGTAATGGGAGATTGTACTCATCATTATGAACAACTTTTACTAAGGGACCAAAGATGCAATCGCAAAAAAAAAAAACAGCTGTTCCCTACATTTTGACGAGTCATGCGAACATAAATGTAGGGAACAGATGTTTTTTTTTTCGCGATTGCATCTTTGGTCCCTCAGTAAAAGTTGTTCATAATGATGAGTACAATCTCCCATTTCGGTTTGTCGCATGTTTTCAATTTCAACCTGTATAGGAAGGAAGTCCTTTAGAGGTATGAGGAACAGTGTAAAAGTTCACTCATCGATGTTTAGAAAGGGGAGGTTCCTCCGACTAGACAAATGTTATCTGGTGCGCAACTACCCGACGATTGTTGTCGGGACATTGTGAAATATGCTAGTCGTGTGGTAAACTATGCTTGCGCGATGCAGGGTTTAACGTGACAGTAATGCGGTACGTAGTTCGCATGTAGTGATGTATGTAGATGCCGCTAAACTCCAATACCGGGCAGATGGTGTAGCTGCGGTCAGATAGTATGACTGCGGTCAGATGGTCCACCTACCTAGCCTAAAGAGGCTTGCTTGTTGCTGTCTTCCCCCCGATAATGAATCACTTGACGTAAGTTTCGGTTAGGCAGAAATGATTCATAACATTTCGATGAGTTGTTTTTCTGTGAGCTTAGTCATAATTTTAACACACTAATATAACATTTAAGGGTTTTTTACGTAACTAACTAACATATATTATGGATCATTGTTGTCTAAGGAAATAAAGAAATTTAGTTTAATCTATTTTTGACTGATATAATTGGATATTTGAAATGCTAACACCCAATCAAATACCTTGACATGATCACATGAGTTGCAGTTTGATTTTCTGTTCACCTGTTAGAAATCAAATCTGCCTAGCCCTTTCCCAACTTTGTTAGGGTCGGCTCCCAGTCTAACCAGGTGCAGCTGAATACCAGTCGGAGCGGCTGTTATCTGGCTTCCCCAACTTGAGTACTTCTAACTATCGATATTGACTTTCAAAGAGCGACGAGTTATAGCCAGGACTAACATCGTAACGCTATTACTTATTACTTTACATTACATTCAGTGCATATTTGCCTACTACGTTAGCCGGGTGTATTCAAATAATTATTACCTAAACATTGCTTAAACACTAGACTAGTTTGAGTGTGAAAGTCAATAAATAGTGTTCAACATAAACATTTGTTTCACCACAAAACACCGGCCTCTTGCTACGTACCCCGACAGGTTTACTTTCTTTCACGTGTGCACGATCCTGAATAAGATACTAATCATACCTACTAGGAAGCTCTCAATTTATTCATAGAAAACTGTCATTTACTTCGACATGAATGCAGTTCGCAATGGAGAAGACGCTATGTTTTGCAAACCGACACATGTAATTACTATTTAAAGGACCGGAATTATTTGAATCAAACGCTTCACTGTTTTTTTATTAACGAACTTCAAACAGGACATTCTCAATTTACCTATATTCGTCTGTATGTTCCGCGACATCTCCGGCAATTGTGAATCTGTTTGGATTGTGCCTCTGAGGTCTCATATACATTTTATTAACTTTGCTTGGATAGTGTTTGCGTTAGCTTCGATAATACGTAGGTATTTTATCCACTTTGTGATGATGTACATCATCTACATGATGACTAATATTCCTTGCACTGTTGTTTACAGTAGATGCGCTGTCTGCGTTCGAGCAGGCTGAAAACGAGGTGTCTGCGACGGACTGGAAAAAGTGTTTCGAAAACTGGTTCAGACGCATGAAACTTTGTATAGAGGCTAGTGGAGAGTACTTCGAAAAAATTTAATTTAAATATAATTACATATGGAACATTCGACTGGATACATACAACGTCCCGACATCAACCATCGGGCAGTTTCCCACCAGACACAACACCCGTCTGGTCGGAGGACCCTCCCTTTTCTATAGAGTATGAGTGAACTTTACACCCTGTTCCTCATACCTCTCTAGCTGAAACATACTCAGAGGTCATGATCTCTTTTGAAGTCCAAACATTACAGTATTTGTTTTTTTATTTGAGTCTAACAATGCAGGGCCGTGTCTGGAAAGGCCTTTTGAAGAAAGAGCCATTGCAGATTTGGGCTGACCTGTCCCAACAGACACCATGTCTGTATCAGTCATCGTGTAGCTCAACCCTATTTAAGGAATCCCAATTACATGGGTTATTGGGATTCCTCAAATAGGGTTTTAGAAGACGCTTCCAGATCTGCAGGACGTTTGCATAGGCCGTATACAAAATACTCAAAACCGCCAGACAGTTATAAAGTCATTTATGCAATCAAGCCTTACGTTAGTTTAGTAGTTATTTTAGCAATTAAATTAACGGAATTTCCCAATTACCATTTGTTGTTGAGATTCACAATAGTACTTATTAGGTGAGTAGTGACTCCGTATTATAATATTTATCACAATAATGTCTCAATTTACCTTATAATTCAAATGGACACCGTCAGTTACATTTGTAAATACAACAAATAATACAATTACAATTGCAGTAGGTAATTAATCAGTTTTACTGTTTTGTAAATTTTGACGTTCAAAAGTGCATTATAAGTGTGAATTTGAAATTAATCATTTGATTCTGGGTCGCCTATGACGTCATAAAATTTCTGAATAGGCACTATTCATTCCGATAGGACTATTTTACCTGCGTAAATGTGGTTTTGTAGCACACTATAAATTACTCATTATAAATGAGGCGTTAAATGACGTTTATTACATTCGGCTTACAGTGTTCTAGCAGTAAGGCCGGCAGCACTTGTCGCCATGAACTTGTTTGTTCTGTTTGTTTCAACTGTCGCGTTTTTCTTCGCTTTGTGTTTGGCGCAACCGGTTGACAGCTCAGTATCCGATCAACCAGACGATGCAGCTATAACACGGGTTAAAAGAGGTTTTTTTAAGAACGATTGCCGTTGCCCTGCAGATTTAGTTAATCTGGGAGCATATTGCGTCACCTGCGACAAGTAAGTATAAAATAATTTAGAATAGAATATAACAGAATACACACATGTGTTCATATTGTAATGTTGGTCGCAGTGTGTTATTTACCGCACTTGTGCAGAATCGAAACTAAAAAACACGCGTAATAAATACACTAAATTGTGAACCTAAAGGCGGTGCAGTAATGTCACTTTACGATCAGGTGTATTGAAAAGCTATTAAAATATGTATAAGCTGAGTAGGTTTGTGATTGCCCAATATCAGGAAATACACGAATTAATTAAATACTCTAATTTTGTTACAATTTTCCAGAACCTATTCTAACATTGTGGTTTTACATTTTAGGTATTTGGATCTCACGGGAGCAGACGATTGTCCAGAATGCGGGGGTTACACCCACTGGTGAAGAAATAATAATAAAGTTTTATTTAAGATACCTAGGATTCAATTCAAAATCAAAATCAAAAGTCATTTATTCAAACTAGGCTGAGAGTCAGCACGTTTTGAACGTCAAAATTACATAAGACAGTCCCCAAAAAATCTCCCACCCTTCGCCACTTCCTAGTGCTTTAGCTGGGAAGAAGAAGTGGCGGAACAAACTCCCCAGCAGCACAGCTGTCAGTTAAGTTAGAATAACTTGATTCTATACAATAATAAGTAAGTACTCGTAATTAACATTCAACAATAAATTTTAAAAAATCATTTAAAAAAAATTAAAAAAATGGTTTATACAGTCAAATAAAATAAACAATGATATGAAGGAACTCATATGACCTGTCAGTAGGTAAGCTAATTCTGGTGAAAGAATACAAACGTAGTCTTGAGTTAATCACATAGACCAACAATTCTTATCGTTTAAGTTGTCGTTGATAGAATAGTATGCCTTAGAACAAAGGTTGGATTTTACTTTAGCTTTAAACGCATTAAAATGTCAATCTAGCAAAGAAGAGGGAAGCTTGCTATAAAAGGTTATAACAAGCCCAACAAATGAGTTATGAACTCTATGAAGCCGGTGAAAGTGAACACGTAGTTTGTACTTATTTCTAGTATTAATATTATGAATATCACTGTTTTTAGTGTATTAGTGTATATTTTGCCTAATATATAAGATGTTAGAGAAGATAAATTATGATGCCACCGTCAGAATACCAATATCTTTAAAAAAATCCCTCAGAGAAACTCTAGTACCTAGTTGGTAAATTGCACGAACAGCTCGTTTTTGAAGAACTAAAATATTTTGAATGTCAGCGGCTTTGCCCCACAGCCGAATACCGTAGGACATAACGCTATGAAAATAACTAAAATAGACTAACCGAGCTGTATCAACGTTAGTATATTGTCTTACTTTCCTGGCGGCGGCGGCGTAGGCGGCCAAACTGAGCCTTCCCGCTAGGCTTGATATATGTACCTAATTTGTTAGTAGGTAGTATAATAAATTTTAAATAGAGTTAGTAATACGATCTTAATCTACTCACCCCCTGCCTGACCCCTAAATCGAGGTATCAATACTCATGTGAGCATTAATACATTGATTCATGTACAGACAGTCAGGTCTATTGGCTATCATACTTAACACGCTGTTGCGACTAGCCCGAACTCTGCTCAGCATCGACGCGCACCGCTTGCGCAGAGTAGCTTAGAAGCAATCGTTGCGCGCCTCCGCAATAAAAACATTAATTTTGAATATACTACCACAATATTATAAAGGGTGAAAGTTAAATGCGGGCTCCGGATGAGAAGGGCCTTAAATATTGTTGCCAACAAGTTTGACTCAAAGGAAACATTCGATTTCTTGCAAAAATAAGTAAAGAGGCTTCCCTGAACTATTTTAATGACATAAATCGATAGGGTCAATTGAAAACTACCAACTAAATGCAGTTTTACTTTTGAAAAAAATGTAATGTATCGCTTGAGCAAAACTTGGTTCAGGACCCACTACAAATTTCATTGCACGCCGTCGCACGAAAACCTCCACTGAACCGATCACTTGTCATGACATGTACCCAGCCTGCGTTTATATAATACACGGTAATTATTTGACGTACGGAAAATACCCACATTGAGGTGGACTTGTGGCGGACACCAGCCCGTGTCACCTATTATGTACAAGGTGGAGCGGACAACGACGTGTAAAACTGTTACCTTGAATTCAGCAGGCGACTAGCACATGAGACTTCCATCCGGGCACTAGTTGCCGAGGCCAACTTGAAACACCTTAAAAAGACTTCGTATCCAAGTAGACCGTAGCAGGACCAAACTACTCAAGTGGGGGTTCGTGTTTGCGTGTGCAGCGTGTCTCCAAAACAATGACTCAGCTGTCGATGTTCGATACACCATGTATTTATGTTTACTTGTATTTAAGTTACCCACAACAAACGTATCCTTATCAAAAAATCAAACTGTAGAAAAAAACATAACCCTCCTTCTGGCTCAGTCGGTAATAAAATACTACGTTGAAGACAAAGAAATTTGGCATTAATTCCTTCCACCCATGTGGCTTCCCTGGTACCTCATTAACGGCATAACTCTGTCAAGGTCTATTAACTGCCCCCAATTCACAATGTATTTTTTACATATTTTGACATAATCTTCTCATTATTTGACAATAAATACCAACAATAATATAATTTCAACGCATAAGTGGTTGTCATGGTAATCATGTCATTCGGTTTTTATATTTTATTTATCATATTTAAGAGGATTCTTTAATATATTGTGAATGTGAGAACGTTGCAGGCTTTGTAGACTGTAGCTTTGTAGACCATTTTCTTTTTTATTAAGTACCTGGTACCTACTTATTGACAGGCCTGCACTGTCCCCCCACATGTATTATCACTGTAATTTGAAAACATTGTAAAAGCCAATTATTTTTAAAAGAGTAACCGAGGAGTTTCTTGCCGGCTCTTCTCCATAGGAACGACCAGTTGGAACCGCGCACCTAGCTTCTGACGTTTCACAAGTGCCCATGTAGGGTAATGTGAAATAAAATATTTTTATTTGATTAGATTTGATTCATGTATTAAACACACACATAAGCCTTTTGGAATAAATACTCGACCACGATTTTATTTTTTTGTCTGTTTTGTTTAGATTGGTGAGGAAAGTGGTGTGATGACTGGTACCTAGGACTTGCCGAATTATTTTTTAGCTTTTAGTACATTATATACATCACTATTTTCATTAAAACCGTATAACAATTTTTTTTTAACTTATTATAAATTATTTTATAACTCTTTCTAAGTAATTGCTTGTGCTTTAAAAATGTAATTAATTTTAAATGGTAAATACAGCAATGTATTCAAATCAGTTCTTTGCAAATTTTTTGACATGTCATTATTCCTACGATTATTGAGAATCTAAAATTTTAAGTAATCTATAAAGTAGTCCCGACTGCCACTACCTGCCACTTGCTTGCCCTTGCCACTAACTGACTACGCCAGAAGGAGGGTTATGTTTTTCGAGTGTATGTATGTATGTATATTTATTTCTTTGGCTCGCTCTGTAGCCTTAACGGCTTGATCGATTCCAGCTTGAGAGACGGCCGTTAGATTCGTCTTAATTGTGAGAGTGACACCGGGTATATCAAAATTGAAAAAAGAATGAAGTAAGAAGATTCCGGGAGGCGTAGGGCAGTGGTGCAGATTCCTGAAAAAAAATCATGAAGAACGCTATCGAACAAAAGATATTTCTTTCACTTAGCCTATGTTGACTATGTTTTGATATTCACATTTGAGTAAGACGTGACTGTGTAGTGAGTAGGCAACCTACTCATTTTTCGTTGTTAATTCCTCAATTTACCAAATTTTATTCATCCAGCCAGCCCGCGTTGACGTCATGAAAAGTTACTAATAATTCCCTGAAAGTTATACCTATTAATTCAGATTGGTATATTTAGCCTGCGTAGATGACATCAACAATCACTATAAAATGGGGGTTATTCACCGTTTCCAACATTCTACTGAGGACTCTAGTAGTATACCAGCACGCAAGCTCGTGTCGCCATGAAGTTCTTTGCTCTATTTGTCGTGATTGTTGTGTATCTCATTGCGTTGTGTTCGTCGCAACCGATTGATAGCTCAGCACCCGATCAACGAGATGCAACACTAGTTAATACCCGAGTGAAAAGAGAATTTTCTATAATTAGATCGAGGTGCGGAAATGGTTATGTTTTGCTGATGGGCAAGTGCATTACCTGCGATGGGTAAGTGCAGTTTTAGTTAATTTATGACGTCTATACTAATATTATAAAGAGGTAATCTATACATTTAATAACATCGTAGCAAAGTCAAAACTATATTGTTTTTTAAGTAATTTTTGCGAGGTCTGGGAACGATTCTATTACCGAAAATATACTTCTTATAATAAAATTGTTGTCTCTTTGTCTGAATGTAAGTCCCTGCATCACGCAAAACCTACCAAATAGATTTTGTTCAAACTTTGCATAGATATTCTCTATAACTCTGGTCAGAGTAGCCCGTGAAATTCAAATTCTCTGCGACCGTAAGACGAATATTATGTACAGAATTAAAATCATTAAAGTCACCAATACAACCCTCTGAGTTCATATAATCCCATTGAATTACTTATCATCAATAAGTCATCGAATGTGTGTTTAATTATAATTCTGAACAGCCATATTTGTTACGGTCGTGAGTCATATTATAATTAACATACAACCAGATACTGACTTGCAAATTGCAACAACGGAAGAAAGAATGTTGTCGGCTACCTTGTGGCATCCACCATAAGAATGTCAACGACTACCTTGTGGCATACACAATAAGTGATGCAATTATGGGGCGACATTATAGTTACTATTAAAGCACAAATCCAGTCTTCGGGCTGCTACTGAGTAGAAACTCAATAACACTACCGACCTCAGTATCAAACCCTTGAACCCTTGAAGCTTCATGCTCAGTAATAGCTTTAATGACCACTACACCAACTACTTTATTTTTAGACGACTTCAAAAAAGGAGGAGGTTCTCAATTCGCTTGTATTTTTATTATGTTTATCAGGTACCTCAGAACTCCAACATTTTATTTTATTTATTTTATTTAAAAGGGTTTAAGTACCTACATATACAACGTGTAACGGAAAGGGTATATACATACCAAAGGCACGGCTTCTTTGGATGATATCAAACGATATTCAAATTGAAATAAACACATCACTCGGAAGAGATTTATAGTGCTATTGGCAAGTAACGTGGAAAGTTATTGACCTACGTAGTGCGGTGACACGTTTGTTATGATTTGAATTGGAGAAACTTAAGAAACCGAAAATTTGGTATCAATTCTTATTTTGAGTTGAAACTATGTATACTAATTCTATACCAGTTGTTATCTTTAGTGCTTAAGGTTAGCAATAGGGTTTCTGTTACACCCTGTACATAATTATATATTTGGTCAAGTTCTGATTAATGGTTTTCGAGTTAACTTCAACAACACGCATTTTTTCCACATAATTTATGTTGATGATGTTATAAGTTGCTGTCACTGTTATTTACTTAGCAAGTGAAGGTATGCGAATTTGTGTGGGGGTGTGTACCACAAGTAAAAAGTGAAAAATGAAAAGTTTGTTCACAAAATATCAACTGAATTCCAAAAAATCCTACTAATATTATAAACGCGAAAGTTTGTAAGTATGGATAGATGGATGTTTGTTACTCTTTCACGCAAAAGCTATTGAATGGATTTGGATGAAATTTGGCAAACAGATAGATTATAACCTAAGTTAACACATAGGATATTTTTATCCCGGTAGTACGTTCCCGCGGGATAATTTCCGACTTCCACGCGGGTGAAGCTGCGGGCGGAAGCTAGTAACACTATAAAATGACAAATAACTTTAACTTCGGAAGTCGGTGGCAAAAAAAAAACAAAGACAAGGACTTACAAGTTATTTTTTACTTTGTACTGTTTGTTCTTTTGAAGACAGTTCTTTTTTTATATTTAATAAAAATCTTAAATTCATCCACTGACAGACAACGCGCAGCACACATGGGCAAACTTATTGGGCACATGACTTGTTTAAAATAATATTATTATGGTCACCAAATAATTTTCTTATTGTTCTGTTTTTTATTTCTAGGTATTTGGATATAATGGGAGGAGACCACTTTCCTGAATATTTTTATTATGATTCGTTATAAAAAGTTCTCAATTCACCTGTATGTGTTTTTTTTTATGTATGTTCAGCGATAATATCTCCGGCAATCGTGGATCGAGGGTTGTCCCATACATCCACTTTGTGTATCTTCATATATTGATGACATTCTACTACTTCTTGTCACTGTCGTTTACATGTGGTATACATATCGTGTGGGATAGGTAACTAAAACGTGTAAAAAAAACTTTTTCCGAAAAAAACACAACAAAGTGAAAAATCATTTAATTTCGTCAGTGGCAAAAACTAAACAGATCCAAAGACACCGACTTTCGAACTTAGTTATTTTTCACCTTGTAGTGTTTTATTTTTCCGTAAGTCGGTTTTTTTTGGAAAAACTTGTTATCAACCAATCGTATTTTACCCACGCTTGTATCAAATTTTTGTTTTATGTTCAATAAAATCTGTATTTATTTTAAAGTATTTCTTATTATATTATTTACAACACATATGGGTATTTAAATTAAATTATTATACATACACATCACCGAGAGACCACACCAGATGTATGAACGTAAGTATTGTATCGTAACAGGTGGCGTTCTAAGGATTCTGCCTACCCCCTGGGAAGAAGGCATGAGTTTACATAATGTATGTATCACGCACAGGAGGCCTGCATACCAGCCGTGGGAACATTATATTTTATATATGTATGTATGTATCACGCACAGGAGGCCTGCATCCCAGCCGTGGGAACACTATAGTTTATATATGTGTAAAGGAATACCTAGTGATGTCTAGGATCCCTTTATCTTTCAATACTAGCGCGCTTTTCAAAAGTCATATGTCATTGACGTGTTGTCTTGAGTAACACAATAGATGGCGTCAGCTACCGAAGATTGGTAAAGCAGCATTATTGTTTTTACTCTGTGTGGCTGGGATTTGAGTGACAAGAAAAACATTACAAAAATAATTTAATTCGATTATTGGAAAAAGATCGGCAAATAAACTTTAAATGTCGTTTCTTTGTTTTACAGGTAATGTTTGTAGCTTTAGGATAATGTAATTAGTGTTTTTTCGTAATACGAAAGTGAAAATAAAAACTTTGTTTTACAGAGCAACACATGGTTTAATTTGTCGATATAAACTGAAAAAGATAACAAATAGACGTATTGTCTTATAAAACGACATTTTTAGTGAAGAGAAATGGAGAAGTTACGATTCACATTTGCAGTGTTAGCAGCATCTGATGGAAAAACCAATGTGATTTGTATAACCTCAATTGAGACACCCGATGGACATGTATTTGATATTCCTGATGATTTAAAATCTGTCAGTAAACACACTGCAATAACGACTATGGAGGTTTTTACCAAAATAAAGAATTCTCTCAAGAAAAGACATCAAACACGGAAAGTATGGATTCCTTTAACTCAGGATTTGAGGAAAATTTACTTAGATGAAGGTGAGAATTTACAATTTGGTGACCAATATCTGGATGAAATTACACACGAAACGAACCTTTCTGACAATAACAATAGTAAGGGCATTGAAAATAAAAATCTAGGAAAAATAGCAGAAAGATTTTTACTCGAGAAGTTTTCAGGAAAAATATCAAATGTTAACCAATGGATCAATGATTTTGAGATTGAATGTACACGTTTTGGGATATTAAAGGATACAGAGATAATTGAGACTTTAAAATATTTACTTGAAAAACAGTGTCTAGATTGGTATACTAGTATGTTAATAAAATGTACAGTAAACGCAGGATGGGCAATATGGAAAACTAATTTTTGTGAAACATACGAAAACAAAGGTTGGTCACAAGTTAAATATGCATTTACATTTAAATTTCAAGGAGGTTCATTACGGGAATATGCCACAAAAAAAGAAAGATTATTACTAGAGATAAATAAAAGTATTGACACACAGACATTGATTCATCTTATTGTTATGGGTCTACCAGATTATATAATGTACAAAATGGATAAGGAATCAATAACATCGACTGCAAATCTTTTCAATGAAATTGGTAAACATGAACAAACAGTTAATAAAAATAATTATAATAAATTCAAGAAAAATATATTAGATAATAAAGTAAGAGTTGATAAAAGTAAACCTTGCAAAATTTGTGAAAAATTAAATAAAGGCAGCCGATTTCACTCTGAAGAAAAATGCTGGTTTAAACAAACTGATGATCATGAGAACAAGAGAAACTACAATAGGAATGTAAACAATACTGTATTAGATGTTGAATTGAGTGATAGTGAGCCAAAAAACGAATAATTACACCATTAATTAAAGTAAAACTAACATTAGAAGGAAAATTAGACATATTTGGTATTTATGATTCCGGCTCCAATGTTTCCTTGATAAATTCAAAATTAGTAAGAATAAAGGAAGAAGAAAATAATATATACAATAATACAAAATTGGTAACAATTAATGGTGTAAAAAAGACAAAAGGTTTAACAACAATAAAAATTAAGATCTTTAATATAGAGAAGAAAATTGATGTTTATATTGTAGATGGAAAAGACTTCACATACGATTTCCTAATTGGACTTGATACTATAAAAGAGTTTAATTTGATTCAGAATGAAAATTTGGAAATTGAACAAAAATCAGAAGACAATTTTACAAAGGAGGAATTACATTTTGAAAACAAACCTAATGAAAATGAAGATAAAAAGAACTTGGACTTTATAAACTTTAATGAACATATAAAAGAAAAAGAATTTACAATGGATTTGAGTCATTTGAATAGTCAACAAAAATCAGAAATAAATAAACTTATTGATAAATACAAGTCAAGCTTTGCAAAGAATAAATATGATATTGGAACCGTAACGGATTACGAAGCACGCATTGACCTTCTTGTAGACAGATACTGCAGTAAAAGACCTTACAGATGTTCAATAGAGGATAAGTTGGAGATAGAAGAACAAGTAAAAAAATTGCTTGAAAGAAATCTTATAGAGGAATCATACAGCCCTTTTGCAGCACCAGTAACCCTAGCTTTTAAAAAAGAAGACAATAGAAAAACAAGATTGTGTATCGATTTCAGAGATTTGAATAAAGTGGTGGTACCTCAGGCTCAACCATTTCCTTTGATTGAAGACTTAGTAACAAAAACCAGAAACTGTAAGTACTTTTCAACATTAGATATAAATTCTGCGTTCTGGTCGATTCCCCTGCGAATTGAAGATAGAAAGAAAACTGCTTTTGTTACCCAGGAGGGCCACTATCAATGGACATGTCTACCCTTCGGTTTGAAAACTTCTCCAGCTATTTTTCAAAGAATATTAAGCAACATTCTACGAAAGTACAGGTTAACAGATTTTGCTGTAAATTTCATTGATGATATTTTAATATTTTCAAAATCCTATACAGATCACATAAATCATTTATCGCAGCTTTTAGAGGCGATAGAAAAAGAAGGTTTCCGACTTAAGTTCACAAAATGTCGATTTGCAACAAATTCAGTAAAATATCTCGGACATATTATACAAGATAATACAGTAAGACCAGTGAAAGATAATTTAATTTCAATAAGGGACTTCCCAACACCAAAAAATCAGAAAAATATTAGACAAATTCTAGGAAAAATCAATTTCTACCGCGAGTACATACCTAACAGTTCAATAATTTTAGAACCACTACATAATCTACTAAGGAAGCGCCAAAAATTCATCTGGTCAGCAGATTGTCAAGAAGCTTTAGAGAAGATTAAACAACTACTGTGCTCACAACCAATCCTAGAAATTTTTGATCAAAACTTACCAATAAACATATTTACGGATGCATCATTAGAAGGTATTGGGGCAGTGTTAAAGCAAATTCAACCCGACGGAAAAGAAAAACCCATAGCATATTTTTCAAAAAAATTAAATGAAACCCAAAAGAGGAAAAAGGCTATATATTTAGAATGCTTAGCTATTAAAGAAGCTATAAGATACTGGCAGTACTGGCTAATAGGCAAACCTTTCACAGTATATTCCGATCACAAACCATTGGAAAATTTAAATATTAAGTCTAGAACGGACGAAGAGTTAGGAGATTTATCCTATTACCTATCACAATATGACTTCAAAATAAAATATGCACCAGGAAAGGAAAATTTAGAGGCAGATTGCTTGAGCAGGAACCCAGTATTAGAAGCTAATAAAGATGTACATGAACAATTGAAAATAATAAATTTAATAACATTTAATGACATATTAACAGATCAAGAGAAAAATGAGAATATTCAAAAATACAAAAAAAAGTTAATATATAAACACAATATATATTATAAGAGGATAAGAAAACAAGATAAAATACTATTGACAGAGGAATTCAGTGTAAAATTTATAAAACTAATACATGAAAATATGTGTCATATAGGTATAAAACAAATGCAAAAGAAAATAGGAAAACTTTATACAGCAAATAATTTAACTAAAAACATTACTGACATATGTAAAAAGTGTGAAATATGTATAAAAAATAAAACAAGAGGACAGGGTAAATATGGTTTAATGTCATACTTAGGCCCTGCTACAAAACCATTTGAAATTGTGTCAATAGACACAATTGGCGGATTTGGTGGCTCACGATCAACGAAAAGATATTTGCACCTTTTAATCGACCACTTCACTCGATATGCTTATATAGTAACCTCAAAGACACAGAGTGCAAAGGACTTTATAAAACTAATAAATATTGTACCAAATTGTAATGAAATTGGCATGGTTCTCACCGACCAATATCCTGGGATTAACTCGAAAGAATTTAAGGTATTTTTAAATGAAAGATCAATCACAGTAATTTTCACTGCAGTAAATTCGCCGTTTTCTAATGGACTTAACGAAAGGTTAAACCAAACACTCGTTAATAAAATAAGGTGCAAAATAAATGAAAATCAAAATACTAAAGCATGGACGACTATTGCTCACAATTGTGTGGATAGATATAATAGCACGGAACACTCAATAACAGGTTTTGCACCAAGATACCTATTGGATGGTACTGATGTTTCATTATTACCAAATGAACTTAAACTACAAAAAGAAGCAGATGATTGGAATAAAGACAGAAAAATTGCATTAGAAAGAACAATTAAGTCACATGAATATAATAAAATGTTAATGGATAAAAATAGAACAAACTATAATTTTAAAACAGGGGATATGGTATATGTTGAAAATGGTCACAAACTAAATCGAAGAAAATTAGATGAGCTAAGGATTGGTCCATTTAAAATCGAAGAAAAAATATCGCAATCAATATACAAGATTAATACAGGACATAGAAAGATCGAATCAAATCTATTCCATATTACAAAACTTATTCCTGCCTCCGTACCAGAAGAAATTGAAGAATTTGGAAGAAGCGAAAATCTCCAGGGAAATTTTCTTACCCTAGGGGGGGAGATGTAAAGGAATACCTAGTGATGTCTAGGATCCCTTTATCTTTCAATACTAGCGCGCTTTTCAAAAGTCATATGTCATTGACGTGTTGTCTTGAGTAACACAATAGATGGCGTCAGCTACCGAAGATTGGTAAAGCAGCATTATTGTTTTTACTCTGTGTGGCTGGGATTTGAGTGACAAGAAAAACATTACAAAAATAATTTAATTCGATTATTGGAAAAAGATCGGCAAATAAACTTTAAATGTCGTTTCTTTGTTTTACAGGTAATGTTTGTAGCTTTAGGATAATGTAATTAGTGTTTTTTCGTAATACGAAAGTGAAAATAAAAACTTTGTTTTACAGAGCAACACATGGTTTAATTTGTCGATATAAACTGAAAAAGATAACAAATAGACGTATTGTCTTATATATGTATGTATGTATCACGCACAGGAGGCCTGCATCCCAGCCGTGGGAACATTATAGTTTATATATGTATGTATGTATCACGCACAGGAGGCCTGCATCCCAGCCGTGGGAACATTATAGTTTATATATGTATGTATGTATCACGCACAGGAGGCCTGCATCCCAGCCGTGGGAACATTATATTTTATATATGTATGTATGTATCACGCACAGGACGCCTGCATCCCAGCCGTGGGAACATTATAGTTTATATATGTATGTATGTATCACGCACAGGAGGCCTGCATCCCAGCCGTGGGAACATTATAGTTTATATATGTATGTATGTATCACGCACAGGAGGCCTGCATCCCAGCCGTGGGAACATTATAGTTTATATATGTATGTATGTATCACGCACAGGAGGCCTGCATCCCAGCCGTGGGAACATTATAGTTTATATATGTATGTATGTATCACGCACAGGAGGCCTGCATCCCAGCCGTGGGAACATTATAGTTTATATATGTATGTATGTATCACGCACAGGAGGCCTGCATCCCAGCCGTGGGAACATTATATTTTATATATGTATGTATGTATCACGCACAAGAGGCCTGCATCCCAGGCGTGGGAACATTATATTTTATATATGTATGTATGTATCACGCACAGGAGGCCTGCATCCCAGCCGTGGGAACATTATAGTTTATATATGTATGTATGTATCACGCACAGGAGGCCTGCATCCCAGCCGTGGGAACATTATAGTTTATATATATATGTATGTATCACCCCACAGGAGGCCAGGAAGCTAGTCATTCTAGTCTGATGTATGCTGAATTATCCTCATAGTTAGGCTAGCGGGCCTCATTAAAAGGCTAAAAGTCACCCAAAGGCCAATGTAGAGGGCTATCAATGCTTTCGAGTTTCCCTACGTGGTCGAATCGGAATTGAAGAGATATGCATGAGAACCAAAGTATCAAACATAGCCCGAATAATTCCCAAACTTAAGTAGCAGTGGGCATGACACTGCTCGCAGAACAGCTGGCCGATAGGGCCGAAAGGTTCTGGAGTGGCGACTGTGTACCGGTAGGTACAGAGTTGGCCTCCCACAAGATGGACCGATGGCCGCAGCAATCCGCTGGATTAGCGCTTAATTAAAAACGTTATTTTGGACGGGTAAAAACACATCGGGAGTAAGGACAACTGTCATATCGTGTTGTCATTCATTCTTAGCTCGTGGCCGAAACTAATCTTATGTCTGAAGGTGATAATTAATGAGTAGGTTAGGCTCGTAACTTCGGTCGAATTTACGGACTCCCCTGGAATATTGGCAAGCGTAGTGTGGGACGCCCCCTGCTGGATAGACTAGCCTTAAAAAGGTGGCTGGGACAAACTGAAGAAGGTGGAGGAAAGAGTGTGTGGCGCAGTCTGGGAGAGGTCTATGTCCAGCAGTGGACTGCGATAGGCTGAGCTAAATGATCATTATTACTGGTCCATATCTTTTATAGACTAGGTTGATTATTATTTACGACGCTTTTCTTAACTAATATTATAAAGCGAAAAGATTTGTTCGTTGTGTTTATTTGTTTGTTACGCTTTCGTGCTAAAACGTCTGAACGGATGTGAATAAAATTTGTCACTAGGCAGACCATGACCTGGATTAGGACATAGGATATTCTTCATCCCGGTATTCCCATGGCATGGAGACATGCGAATGAAACCGCGGAGTGCAGTTAGTCTCATTAGACAGCCAGATAGTTAGTAGCGGGAATGTCAGAGAAATTAGTTTTTGTTGAACAATTAAGTTCCCTATCTGTACATTTATGTATCGGCACTTACGAAGGATAGAAATGAACCTCAAATAAGTACTATAAGTCGAGTTCTAAGACGTAAACGATATATTTTAGAACTCTAGAGCGAAATTTTTGTATGATATAATTACGAAAAATCTTAATCAGCTTTTAAGATTGTTTCAACAGGATAAACTGTTTGTGACCTCCACCGCTCAGCCGGCAAGATTATCCAGATTATCGTACCCCGTCTTGTTGAAAGCCCCTCCCATAATAACTGTTGTCAGATCTTATGTGATTGCTTGTTGTTGATTTAGGCAACCAATTAAAACGGCTGAAATGAGATTTGAAAGCGGATTTGTTCTTAGAAAGTAGGAGCCACGAGGTATGCTGAAATAACATATTGTGCAGTCGTAACAAAGAGTTTACGGCAAAATATATTTATCTTACCACTTCTACTTCTTTTAGTTTGGACGGTACATCAATGTTGCTTATACCATTTGTGCAATAACAGCCGCACGGCTCGATCGATCAGGTTACACACTACTAGGTTATACTACGCTTGCCTGTCTACATATCGAGGCCCCTCTATGCCTCGGACAGAAGGTTAAGCCGTTAGTCGTCAGAAGCTCGAAAGTCTAACAACCAGATACCGGGTAATACGACTCCCCTTGGTAAGCCAATAGGTGTCGTAGTACCCAGTATCTGTGCTGAGGAGGTTACATAAGCAGTTGCTCCTCGTAAAATACTGGTAGGTAAACTGGAAGCCGACCCCAACATAGTTTGAGAAAGTCTAGTAAGGTTGATTGACATATCCAGAACGAATTAACATTCAAAGATATAAAAACTTTTTTCAACAAAAAAAAATTTACTGACTTCCAAAAAAACACTACGAAGTGAAAAATTACTTTAATTTCGGAAGTCGGTGACTTCGGGTTTGTATTTTATAAAAAAATTGTCACCGCCTTCCGAAATTAAAGTAATTTTTCACTTTGTAGTGTTTTTTTTGGAAGTCGGTTGTTTTTTTCTTGGAAAAAAGTTTTGTATTTTACACTTTTTAGTTATAGTACCTACCCCATACAATTAGAAATTTCATCATACTTGGGGTCAAAACAATGCATATTTATGCGATGGCAGCAATCGCGGTTTGTTTGCTGTCATTTTTTGAAGAGTTCGGTTGTCTGTCTCCGAAACGCATCATCAGATCTATATGAAATTTAAATGGGACCAATTGATAACTTCCTTCTGTTTGAAGTCGGTTAAAAAGTGGTTTGTTTCTCTTTTAGGTGCAAGGAAAAAAGGTTTTCGAGGTTACTAAGTAAAGAGTCGAAGTACTAACTTAAGGTCCAACGGGCTACCTCGTAGAGTTCCTATGTATATTACTTTTCTCCTGTAGGCACATAACACATAAGATGACACGCTTGCCAGACGATTGGTGATCACAGTTTATTATAATAAGCAGACAGGATGACGCTACCATTCTATTCTCCTGTTATTACCCCCTTTTACGGCCTCGGCAGGTGGGGAGGGGGTGCTTTATGCCTTGCCTTCAATATAAAACTCTGTTACGTTACTGACTATCTCATTTTAACCAGCATTAGTTTCTGACTGCGACCTCGCCCGCGTGAAATTTTTTATTCCCCCAACGCGTCACATCGCATCACATCACGGAAGAGTCGAGCAAAAAGAAAAAAGTGAGAACGAACTCTAAGCGAAAACGAATTAATAGCACGGTCGGGCGATGCGATGCGACGCAGTGGGACAGGGAACCAGCAATGTCATTGGGACGAAGTCGCGGGCAGAAGGTAGTACCGTCTTATCATAATATGATTATTTTACACAATATTATATTTTACACGATATTATATTTTACACGATATTATAGTCCACTTCCTCTACGTTCAAGGATTACGAAAGTGCCAGTTAAGCTATTGGTTTGCCACTAAAAACTACCCTAAAGAACTTTTTTATATGGGTACCTTAATAAAAAGTTATAGTATCTCATTTCTGTGAAACTTTATCATAAAACCCACGCATATAATAAAAATAAAATGACCAACTATTGTTTTGAAGAGCCTTTGTTGAGCTTAATTAACAATGATGTGGAGATATAAAGGGTGGGTTGATATACAACTACGACAGTGGACAGCCTTTGAAAGATCAGATAACTAACCATAAACAGGGTGTAACAAGACCCGTCACGAGCTGTCACCTACGCATTCTGTACATCAAACTAATAATCTTTACTTTCCATGAGCAACTTTAACAATGAGAACTGTATAAAAATCTCTTGATAACAATTTTTTTTTTACAAATATAGTATTATTCTACTTCTACTGTATCGCTTCGATATTAAATGGCGGCATCAGATTTTTAGTTATCGCCAGTACAGTACTCATGGGTAAAATTGCTTAAGGCGGTTCACCGAGCAAAATAGCCTTGAGCATTCGCTCCCTCTGCCGCACCACACCTCAACAATACTTCGTAAAATTTACTGGCGCCATCTGGCAAACAACTTATGAATGCATGTAAAAATCACATACTTCACAGAATCCTTGAATTCACACACAAGGCATTCAATCAAATAAAATAACTTTTATAAGAAATAAATGTTTGTAAGTGCGGATTAAACCATTTTGGTCTTGAATTCAGTGAATCTTTATTATTATTAAATTATTAGTTGGTCCAAATTTTCACCATTTCGAAATCGCCACGCAACGGCAAAAAATACTGACTTTTAATTATGTATACAAATAGACAGAGATAAAGAGAGACAGCCAATAATGAAGTCAAAATGAAAATTCAAGTTGGCGGCTGCAAAAAATATCAAAAGTTTCGTCATGGCTGTTGTTTTCGTGGTTTACGAAGATACTGAAGCCAATAATGAGGTTAAAATGAAAATCCAAGATGGCGGCTGCAAAAGAAATCCAAATTCATGGGTGTCGATTTCGTGGTTTTTAAGGGTGGTAAAGCTGATAGTGAGAGCAAAATTAAAATCCATGACGAGTAATTAAAAATATCAGGTTCGAATTTCGATTGCCAGGTTTGAAATACTTGAAAATACACTTTTTTATGGATTAAGTCTCGTAAAAATATTTATTATACGCTGGGGGGTTCAGAATCATGTACTGACTCTGGTATCATGTTTTCCGTCGATGTCCCTGCCACTCTGTATAAACATAACTATTACTAGGTAGGTAAAAATTAAATACGCTACAATGGTGCCGATTCTCTTGTAAACTGTAAAAATCTCTAAATTTAAAAATAATTTCGACGCAACTAAAATGGGATTTGACAATCGCGACTTCACATGGTATTTTTTGGCTTCACTTCACAACGTGGTACTTGTTTGCCCTACCCCGTGATTCTTTTTAGAGCCGGAGGCGCGCAGTATGGTAGCCTCGATATGTTTTATATAGAATTTTTCACTTTTTGTATGAAAAATATAGAAATGATTACCTAAATGTTAAGTTTTAGAGGTTTATGCGGTTGATAAAGGGGGTCGAAATTTTCATTATTTTTGCGATAGGACACATCATTTACGAGATATAAGCAAACAAGAAATACAGTAGTAGATACAGTAGGTACTGTTTTTGCACCTAAATTCGAGGTGTGATGTGAATTTTAGTTCTTGACAGCAAATTTTATTCCACACCTTTTTAATCGTGATTAAAAATAGTCAGATTTTCGTAGTAAATAACGCAAAGAAACAATAACCAAAACAAATGTAAATAACAAACTTATATTATTTTCTACTGATAACGTGACGTGGGCGAGCAAGTGCGCTTGCAGCGAGCCGACGACGTGGTGACAAAAGACACGGGTTCCGCCCTCGAGGCCTTACGGCATACTGAATCATATATTATAGTACTCTTTGTACTGAATCTCGATACCCTGCGCATGAATACAGTAGTAAATACACCCAGATGTTAGAATAAAATCGTTATAAAATCAAAATTTGTGCTTTTGAAAAAAATCCACTTGCATATTGTTCACGATTAAATTGTCTATCTATTAACGTCTGTAACATAACTAAAATAATGCTTATTCACGAGCAGATGCATGTTATCAATCATTGTTACTCATTTCTGTGGTATCGTTGTAAAAAGATTTGTTAAACAAATACTACTTAAAAAAAAACGAAAACAACCATTGTGGAATCAATATTAAGTATGTAGGATTTTAATGTATTGTTTTTAGTAGATATTTCATTTAAATAACGAATGTAATTTAATTTAATTTGGCTGAAACTAGCTGGCTAGGCTGTTAACGATGTTTTATCAAATCCAAAAAACCGTATGCACCAGGGGATCGTCGCTGGACACAGGACATTTTCCTTGACACGATTTGACGGAGGTCGTAACCGGACTTTAAGCCACTTATGTAGTGCTTGGCCCAAATATTATGACAAAGTGTATGTTATATCCTTCTTTAATTGTTATTGACGACCGATTTTTCAATCTCCAGATTACTTTCATTTATTATTATTTCAGCCGAAAGTCGTCCACTCCTGGACAGAGACCTCCTCAAACATAGCCACTTCGACAGTTTCTATATTTCTCGCTTCCATGAAATTAGAATGTAGGTACCTACGAAAGTTTGCCACATTGTCTACTAGCTGTTGCTAGCAGTTTCACCCTAGCGTTGAGGTCGGAAATTATCCCACGAAAACGTACCTACTACCAGGTAAAAAGTCTGATATGTATTAATCCAGGTTATTTACTATCTGAGTCCCAAATTTCATCCAAATCCGTTCAGCCATTTTTGCGAGATGAGTAAGAAATATCCAAACGTCTATACATCCAAACTTACTAACTTTCACATTTATAATATTAGTAGGAGTAGCATATCAGTAGGATACAAAAATATTCCTTACGCGATAGATATCTGACACTTGAAAAATATTCCTTACGCGGTAGATATCTGACACTTGAAAAATATTCCTTACGCGGTAGATATCTGACACTTGAAAAATATTCCTTACGCGGTAGATATCTGACACTTGAAAAATATTCCTTACGCGGTAGATATCTGACACTTGAAAAATATTCCTTACGCGATAGATATCTGACACTTGAAAAATATTCCTTACGCGGTAGATATCTGACACTTGAAAAATATTCCTTACGCGGTAGATATCTGACACTTGAAAAATATTCCTTACGCTTTAGATATCTGACACTTGAAAAATATTCCTTACGCGGTAGATATCTGACACTTGAAAAATCAGCCCAATAGTAGGCATAATATCTGCCTACTATTGTAGACATAAAACAATGAACGTCGTATGAGTAAAATGGTTAGAATATTTGGGCGTCATAAAACCTCAAAGAAACTGTGAAGATTATAATAATGAAGCACGTGTAAGCTCAGCTTACTATGTCATCATCTGCTTAGAATTTTCCCAACTATGTAGGGGTCGGCTTCCAGTCTAACCAGATGCGGCTAAATACCAGTATTTTATATGGAGCGACTGCCTATCTGACCTCCACAAACCAGTTACTGGGAAACACGATACCCCTTGGTAAGACTGGTTGCCAGAGTTTCGGGCTTCTATCGACCCAAAGATCAACAAAAGATGGCCATCCACGGACCAACCGCGGCAATCGTAGCTTCACCTGATCGATCAACCCGTGCGGCTGTTATTACATAGCCACTAACCTCTCTCAGCTTGCTGTGTATGTTACCATAATAATCTCAAGTCAGCTCCCAATCTCCCAGACGTGAAAAACCAGCAATATTTTCATTCCCATATTTCATTTACATACATATTGTTGTCCAAATTCCCATTTAAAAAGAAATAAATAGGATATTAATGTTCTCCCATACATATTCATGGGAAATTAGCTTTCGGATCGCGATCAGGAATTCCGCAGCGGTTTCGGACCCGGCCGGGGTAGGTATCATTATGTGTGGGTACCACCGGACGGCGGGCATGCAATTGAACCGGACGCTGTGCTACCGCACAAATGAATAGAAATACAAATTTCCGCCATCCGGAAATCGGATATAGAATTTCTGATGACTTTTGGTTTTACGCGAGTGACTCCCGTTTTGACGAGTTTCATCGGCTGATGAAGATATACAAAGGTAAGTTTATTCTTCCAATCCTATTACAGAGAACAGAATGTTGTCTGTGTACTTACGTACCTACAACAATATTTGAGTAAAACTTTTAATAGAATTCTTCAGCCATATTTGTGAAAATGAAAAGACTTGAACTTTGTAAGAGGATTATTATACAAGACTTTGGTTACAGTATTCTATAATACGATCAAAAATATACCTACATATAAAATTCTTCTGTACTCCACCTAAACGGCTGGACCGTTTTTGATGTTTTTTTTGTGTGTGTTCAAATGGATTCGAGAATGGTTTAGATTAACAATTTGACCCGGTAGGTGGCGCTGGTCGGGCAGAACAACGTCTGACTGGTAGCTAGTATACAGACCTATATTATTGAACAGAATCCCAGTTTGAGAACCTCTTTTTAAAAAGATCTATGGATACTATTAACCCTATAATAAGCAATGGACGAATGGGGATCATATAGCTACTTCTGCTGGCCTATTTTTTCATTATCCAGATAAACAAGTCAAATCTAATAAACCTCATTAACCCAGCGTCTTCCCGGGATCTACACCTGTCTTGCTCATTCGCATACACCATCTTACTCTAACAATAACGACGAAAAACAAAAGAAGAAAAACAAGGTGTATTATTAACACATTTGTTACAAGTGTTTTCTATCTCGCTACAAACACGACCGTTCTTGCATAAGTTATTTACTAGCTTGAGCCGTTTTTACTTAGGTTCTTTCTGACTTGTTTTCTTTTTGCTTGGTTAAGTAGCCTATACCGTTTCCCATGAATAGGGATATCAAATGCAATGAAATCAATTTCGACTGTTAGTCAAAAAAATAATGAAAAGTCAATTATTGAAATTAGGGTTAGAATCAGCACTTTTCGAATGTCAAAATTACGTAAGACAGTCCCCCACCCTTCGCCACTTCCTAGTGCTTTAGCTGGGAAGAAGAAGTGGCGCAACAAACTCCCCAGCAGCACAGCTGTCTGATTAGTTAGATAGACTTGATTCTATACATAGGTAGGCGAAGTAATCAACATTACGAGACACAGAACTTAAATATTTTTTCATATTTCAGCTAGCCATGCCAATATACCAACAAATAAAATGAAAACTTAACTCAAGCACAAATAATAAAAATGTAAACAAAACATACTAGGTACCAAAATAAAAGCCTTCTGGTATAAAGATCGTGATAGGTTGCATAGTTCCAGACATTAGCGCGTTCAAACAAACAAACAACATAGAAAAGTATAGGATAAGTATAGATTATTATAGATACCCTAACGTCTCCAGGGCCTGACCAATTCATAGAGTATGTTGTTTTAAATCTATATTATATAAGTAAAAAGAAAAGTCCAGACAGACTGACTGACTCATCAACGCCCGGGTTTGGCCCTTGGACCTAGAAAGCTGAAATTTCACACGCACAGAGATTCCCTTTATAATGTAGACAAGGAATGAGGAAGGATTTTTTGAAATTCAATCCCTAAAAAATCCCTTAAATAGGGGATGAAAATTTGTATGGAAAATCGTCATTTTAAACCATGAAAATTGATGTTTTTCAGTCTGATTAAAAATTCAAAACCACGTGTTTCAGTGTTTTTGGGAAAACAGCCCAGAATAGGGTAAAATAGGGGATGAAAGTTTAAATGGGAAACCCGTTAGTTTTGTAGTTCAACCCAAGAAAATTTGTATTCACCCTTTTGGTTGGTAATTAATAATAATCACATGTATCAGCGTTTTTGAAAAATCATCCCAGAAGACGGTGAAATAGGGGATGAAAAATTTATATAGGAAACCCGCAAATTTTAAAGCTAACCCATAAAATTGGTAAAAATAGATTTAAAACCCTGGCACACAGGCAACTGAGGGACCACGGGTGGGTTTTAGTCAGTAAAAGTCTGACACGCCCTCCCGCTCCACCCAAAGCGGGAGAAGTTACTTGATGATTTCCCACCCAAAAACAAAAAAAAAAAAAAAAAAAAAAAATTCTCACATGATAGAGAATAAAGAAGATTTAATGGGTAAAGACGAAAATTTTGACTCATTTGCAAAATCAAAAATTTCCCAACCATTTTTCTTAAAAAATATGTCTGATAGAATTTTACGACAATCAATACTACAATAAATGGTTATTTTTTCAACATGCCAAAGACTCAAAGTTGTAGAATAATAATCGATAGCCGAGTAAATTAAATAATTTCTCCACAAACGGGAGCTAATTGTATAAAAAATGGCGTAATAATTTTGGAGGATGAACTTTGAAGATATTTCTGAACAAGTTCTTTGTATGTAACAGTAAGGCTGAATATTGAAATCTACAGAAATAGCGTATAATTGGCAACCCTTTTCATATGGACGGTGTAAGGAAATAACCGCAGTAACATGCTTATTTACTGTTATTTTTATGTATTTGTGATTTTAAACAATTGTGCTAGTTATTTTGTGCTTAGCGTTTTCATGGGCAGTTTATATAGACTTGAAACAAGGTAGGATTTCATTTTCAAGAACTTGTAATACTACGCATAATTATTATTGTCTATAACAGCTAGAACTTAGCGGTCATATTGAATCTTTGGCGATGTCAAACTCAAAAGTGATTCAGCGTGGGCAGAAATTTTTCGGCAGGTTTTTCGACGATTTTTACGGTAAATTTTGTGGTTTAACTATGATTTATAGTGCTCTAGATACAAAAAAGCATAGGCTTTAGTGTAATGTTCATTTCAATACGATGCACAGCGTAGTTTCGGAGTAATCAAAATTTACTCACTGTGCTACGTCACAATTGTGATACTTTTGTATCACCAGTTGAACAATTTCTGTGTCACCACAATCGTGCTACCATTATAAGGGTGTGTCCAGACCTGGCAAATGCGCCGCACACTGGTTCAATATTGGAGAATTTTGGACATAGAGTCGAAGGCTGTCGAAGGTCAATGGATCGGCGTATAATTTTTTTTACTGGTAGCTGACACTAATACAAATCACTGTTACTGATGAAAGTTTTGTGAAATAATGCTTATTTTCTGAGAAAAAAATTGTTCTTTTAATTTTTGTATGGAGAAAAACGTATTTTTATTTTTTACTTGCGGGATTCAAATGGATTCAAACTAAATTTTGCTGTTAATTATCAAGGGTGTTATTACCTAAATTTCGGGTATAGTCACTTGCCGCGGAGCACTGCGGAAGTTTGTTAAAAAAATGATTTTTTTTTACTTTGTCAACAAAGCTAATAACATTCAACAAGTGATAATCAAATATTAAATAGAGAGGCCATTAGTATAATCTGATAAAGATATGACGTCCTAATTTGCTAATTTTGTATCATTAGTAGATTTTAACCAAAAAACTAATTTTAGCTGAGAATTTCCTAGAAATTGTTTATTAATGACTGCTAATGAACTATTTAATTTAAATATGGATAATGACAATACGTACATATACCTAATTGCTTGTTCTCAATAAAAAGCAGAATGTGTGACGCAGATATTTGGTAAGTAATTATTGGAAAAAGCGTTTTGCTAAGTACCCTCAACAACTATATTAAGCGATTTTTAAATCAAAATGATCACTCAACTTCTTGAGCTCTTAACTACAACATACTCTTCTAACAAGTGAATAGTTAAAATGACTGCTTTTTTTTCTAATTTGGACATATATGTCTTTCTTAAAAACAGTGGTGATATAAAAGATGGCGATAAATTTTATAATACCCTTCTTGAACAATTTTCACGTGAAATTCCACCAGAAGATCTCAGTGCTATTAAAAAGTTTTGCGCTAACTACACATCAAATTTGTACAGAAGATGGCAAAGTTCTGGTAGAAATGAAGCTTCGTTTAGAAACAAAAACACGATGTGGCTGGATGGCCTCTCTATTTAATATTTGATTATCACTAGTTGAATGTTATTAGCTTTGTTGACAAAGTAAAAAAAAAAAACATTTTTTTAACAAACTTCCGCAGTGCTCCGCGGCAAGTGACTATACCCGAAATTTAGGTAATAACACCCTTGATAATTAACAGCAAGTTTTAGTTTGAATACATTTGAATCCCGCAAGTAAAAAATAAAAATACGTTTTTCTCCATACAAAAATTAAAAGAACAATTTTTTTCTCAGAAAATAAGCATTATTTCACAAAAATTTCATCAGTAACAGTGATTTGTATTAGTGTCAGCTACCAGTAAAAAAAATTATACGCCGATCCATTGACCTTCGACAGCCTTCGACTCTATGTCCAAAATTCTCCAATATTGAACCAGTGTGCGCCGCTCGCGAGCCGCTTGCGAACTGCGCGCGAGCGGCGCGCGGACTGCGCAGGGGCTGCGTACGAATATGAGATGCACGCACGCAGTTCGCAAGCGGCTCGCGAGCGGCTCGCGATCGGCTCGCAAGCGGTGCATTCGCTAGGTCTGTATACACCCTAATATCGGGACACACTTAATACCTACTAACAGTTGTTTACTACTGAAACTACTAATAGTTCCTAATTTTTAACTAATATTAGGTACTCTTTTTACTTTTTGTTAAACTAGTCATAAAATTAAAAGTGTTCATATTGTTGAATTTTCAATTACTTTTTCTTTTTATGTTAAAACCCAGTACTTTAGTACCTACTGTACATTTTGGAGTCTAATTAATAAAAGTTGCTCAAGATTATAATTTTGTTTTAATTTCGTCTAAGCGTAACTTATTTTGCCATAAATGTTCTATATTGTAGTCTAAATTTCTATTTTTATAAACTATCCGTTTATAAAACTTCTATTGTAACCTCAACTTTATAGTTTTTGCTACCATTTTGTGCCATTGTGTCACTGTAGTGTAAATTTCTGTGCGACTTTTGTGTCACTATCGCACAACATTTTGTGTCACTATTGTGTCATTTGCGTCAATATTTTGAACTTTACCCTAATATTTTCACTTTAAAGTTGCCTTCCAAGTAGGCGATTTTCTGTTCCGTTATATATTCAGTTTATATTGTATGATTTTAGGATTTGATATCCTCCAGCAATCATATATCAATCCGCGCGCCGCACCTCGGATACTACAATAAGCAGTGTGAGAAGACATTGTTTACCTGGATGCACACATGGGGGACTTTTAATCCCGGTAGTACATTCCCGTGGGATATTTTCTCACATCCACGCAGGCAAAGCCGCGGGCAAAAGCTAGTTCAAAATATTTTATTTCAGAGAAGCCTACATTACATGGACACATAAGAAACGTTAGAAGCTAGGTGCAGGCTTCCAATTGGTCACGTGCTTCGGTTATGTTTAGGTATATTTTATCCCGAAAAGCCACACATAGCCACGCATTTAGGATTTAGTCAGTTTTACTTAGGTACATTTTGAATGTTTAGTTTTTACTTTTTTGCTTGAGTATAGTTTTCATTGTATTTGTCGGTATATTGGGTTGGCTAGTTCTCGTATTTACTCTGTGTATCGTACTGTCAGTTACTTTGCTTATCTTCTATTGTATAGAATCAAGTTTTTTTAACCAAGTACTTACTTAAAAAAGCTGTGCTGCTGTGGAGTTTGTTGCGCCAGTTCATACCAGCTAAAGCAATAGGAAGTGGTGAAGTGTGGCCGTTTTGGGGGACTGTCTTATGTCATTGTGACGTTCGAAAAGTGCTGTTTCTCAGCCTAATTTAATTACATGACTTTTGATTTAGGTTTTGAATATAAAATAATTGAGTTAAATGACATTAACAGTACTAATGAATACTCAACATAGATCAAACAATTTTATAGTTCCCCTAAAAAGTATATTAAGCTTTAATCCCGTAAGTTCCTACAAAATCGTGCAAAAATACGACTCCTAAGCAACTAAGCGTACGTGAGAAGAATTAGTTCTAAGCTAACCTTATTTATGTCCATTTTCCTCAACAAATAATACAGCAAACGCCTTCCAGTTTTGTCCCTTTTCTCGTCTGTTTATCCAACCTCATGATTTAGAGTAGATTGATCATAGACATTAGACATCACAGCAGATCAAATGGGCCTTGATATTATCATAATCGTCCCTCGAGCCGTATTATTTGGCCTTGGAGAATATTTCTACGCCTCTAAGTCTACACGATAACCGATTTCGCTGCATGTGCGTACACACGTAGTAGTATGCGGTGCGCAGCGTTAACGCAAGTTCGCATGGACGTGAAAATATCACAGCGGGATTTTATAGCGCATTGGAAATTCAACCCTCGGTGATGAACCGAGCATTGAGAATCCAACAGAGAGCATCATCATTTTCAACTCTCGGCGTTAAACAGTGCGTTGTAGATCCAGTGCGCAAAATAATCCCGTTGCGATATATTTACGTCTCTGCGATCGTGGACGACGCCGCAGTTGGTGAAGAGTGCTATAGTGTAGTATTATGAATATAATCTAGCCACTCTGGTGCACACACCCGGCTCGCTATGAGTGCGGTGCGGCGCGGCAGCGGCACAATATCTTGTGGACCGGCCCTAAGGGCGAATATCTTGGACGGGTTAACGTAATAATTGCTTGTACAAGAATACGTCAACGTGAAGACAGCGAGTGCAACTCGTTTACAGAGTTAAGTAGCACCTTTGTTGTGGACATGTCACTTCACAACATATTTGTAAGTAAAGCAAACTCCGTGACACGTCTTTCTGTTCGTCTGCACGCGATGAACCCAAAAAGTACCGAACGGATTTTCATACGGCTTTCACCAATAAACAATTCATAAGAAAGGTTTTAGGTGTAATTTTTTTATGTTTATTTATGCAATGTGTAACGGGAAGGGTATATACATAACAAGGGCACGGCTTCTTTGGATGATATCAAACGATATTGGAAGGGTTTTTTAATCCTATCTCTACATGTTCGGAAGTTATGAACATTTTTCATACATTGGTACCAGCAACCGAACTTTTGAAATTGAAAAAAACACATCACTCGGAAGAGATTTATCGTGATAGTTATTGCAAGTAACGTGAAAAGTTATTGACCTACGTAGTGCGGTGACATGTTTGTTATGATTTGAATTGAAGAAACATATGAAGCCGAAAATTTGGTATCAATAATTCTTAGTGTATTATATTTTGAGCTGAAACAATGTATAGTGATTCAATACCAGCTTTAGTAATTAAGGATAGCAATAGAGTTTCTGTTACACCCTGTATAAAAACGTTGCCCACACTAGGAATTTCTCTTGTATTGTGGGTGCGTTTACAAACATTTAAACTCACATACACAAACAGCCAAAATAATTAAGATTTGTGTAAATTGGCTGAAATATTACGATTAGGATTGGGATAATGTTGAAGATCTTGCCGACTTTACTGGCGAGCGCCGCGTTTTCATATAACTCTATTAGTTTACCAATACAGTAGAGAATGTACTACGGAATTAATACATTGTTTGTACTTTGAATCCCGGTAGGACGTTCCCGTTGGATATTTTCCAACATCCACGTGGGCGAAGCTGCGGGCAAAAGCTAGTAAGATTATAAACAAAAGTTTTCTACTCATTTATTGAACCTTTCGGAATCCTTAAGAGACTCTCATTGTTGAGATGATAGTATTGCCTTCCAGTCTAGGCTCGCATTATGTCAAATAAGAAAAGATTATATTTCTGTAAGTTTGTAAAAACACTTTTACACGTCAATCATATTTTAAAAACAAGATGAGGTAGGCGTTTGCTATCTGACTATTCTGAGAAGAAAGGCCGAAACAAACTTCGTCAAAAAATAGACATTTTTCAAATCCAGACATAGTCATGGTCAAATAATGTGAAGACCGTCTAAATTGGTATCTGAAATGGTCTTTTGAAGGAAGAACCACACAGATCGAGTGGCCGGTCCAGTCAGTGCACGCATTACAGAACCAATCAAAATGGCTTCACACTACTTCTAAGTACCTACTGCTTGAGTGAGGTTCTATAATACGGGCCTAACGAGACACGACTGACTTGCTATAATAGTAGTTTCGATACTAGGAGCAATTTGCCATCTGACCTCCGCTTCTCAGTTCGACAACACAATATACTAAGATTAGACCCAGTTTTCAGGATTCGGGGCAGTGACTACGTGTATTGACTGTCTCAACACGACCCTTTCGAGGCACGGACCGTCTCAGAGTGTTCAGATTAGGGTCAGTTCAGACAGAACCGAAAAATGCCCGAGCAAGTTATCGGCTCCATTGAAAATAGGACTGTATTACCATAGTGTAAAGTAGAAAAAAAAGAGCAACCGAGTCGCAAGCATGCGCGAGCCGATTGTGTAGATATATTCATACAATTTTCTACTTTAGGCTATGGTAATACGGTCCTATTTTAAATGAAAACAGGAAAATGCTCGGGCATTCTTCCTTTCTATCTGGACTGACCTTTACGCTTGAAGAGCATAAAAAGAAAAGACTGAAATTATTCCGTAAATCGTAATGATTATAAAATTACAACCAACATCTTATATTAAAAATGCTAAATTGATCAAATATTACGAATGTATAAGACTACAAAAAAATAAGAATAACATAAATATATCGCAGATATTTTCGCACCTTCAACGATCTTCAACTACTAAGCGCCGAGAGTTGGAAATCCAACAGTGTGTCTTTTGTACGCGCTGGGGTGCACTCTAATCCGGCTAATGAGACACAATTAATTTTCTATTGTAATGGCCCCATATAGGGGCCGCGCGGTACTTACTCGTAAGTAATTTTTCTAATGCCTATTAATTAACTATCACTTACCACTTATCTGTTTTCTCACTACGGTATCGCTACTGTACCGGTACTGATTTTATTACCGGTACCAATAGTAGGTAGAGATACTTCTCTGGTACCGGTATCACACCAAGGCCTATTGTACCGATGCCAATGGCAGCTATCTTTCTTTTTATTTTAAGTCATATTTCGTTACGTTCTTTCAAAATCCCAGAGCACAACCTACGTGAAACTTCACAGCAATTACTAAAAACGTGAAACGGAATAAAGTTAGTTTCACGGTGACAGAAAGTTTTGTACCTGTTCGTAATCCTAGAAATGGTAATTTGTCTTTAAACCAGCTAAATGTACCTTATCCACAGCTCCTACGGAATTATAAGTATTCGCATTCACGTCGAAACGCGCGCGAGATCCAGACTGATACATTTTTAATATCCTCCGCCAACGAAAGGGTTTGTTTAGGTTATTTCGGGATAATTGTTTCTGCAACAACCTGTTTATTAACCCCGAGGTCCTGAAGTTCGTTCAATTTTAATCCGCTGTCTAATCTTATGTCAAATGAATTGATTGGTATTAGAAGCAACATTTGCTAACTTTTTCTGTTCTAACCGACGAAAGAATAGGATGAGGTTCAAGTCGACGCGTATATTTTTTTCTTTGAAAAGGATACAGGATACACAGGAAAAGATTTTATTCAGTGCGCAAATTGTAACCATGAATTCAGCATATCAGCTGCGCTTGGGGGTCTACAATGATATGCTGAATTCATGGTTACAGTTTGCGCACTGAATAAAAACTTTTCCTGTATGTATAGGATATATACTTAAAAACAAAACCAACGAAATAAGAAACGGAAAAGCAAAAAAAATAACCATTTAGTCCAACTATGCTCCTACGGCGCCAATCAAACAAAGGCGCCAAGTAAAATAATGGTAGCTTGATTGATCTGCAGCGTTGATGAAATTTGGTGCCGACTCAAAATTAGTCATTTACGTTAATTTTGGAGCTTACTTAGCCTAAAAGGTTTATTCTTTGCCATTCAGTTTTGTTTTAAGCGGTTTTTTTTTAATTCTTTTTTTTTTGCTTGCTTTATTCTTTCATTAAACCTACGACACGTTTAGTGCAAATAAATGTTTTTTCTGGCATTATTTTTTCTTTAGTTGACCCATCACGCGATGAGGCTTCCGAAGGCCAGGGTATACGTTGAGATAGGAATTAGTTTCAGCACCCGCGAGCTATAAATAGGTGACCCTCTTTTTGGGAGCGCCGGCAAGGTAGCGAGGACACTGAATATCAGATTTGGTAGTACCTATGTGATTAATAACTCTATCTGGCTTGTAGTTTCGTTATGTAGTAAATAGATTGTGTACAAAGTACGAATACTGTAGTTTAAGTAGTTATCACTGTTTTTAGCAAAGTTTGGTGTTAGGTATCTACTGACAACATGCTCATTAAATAAATTGAAATAATAAACAATGTAGTTATGTATGTATATTAGGTATTAAACAACTGCATTTACATTTTCTGTTTTATTTAACAAAATTTTAATCTTCAAAACAAAAAAAAGATGCCTAGAAAATTGCCATAATGTCACAACGAGGTCACAACATAATAGTCATGGACAAATTAAAGGAGTACTGTTAATTTATGATTTTGATTACCTAGTTTTACCATTTATTAGATTACTTAGATTAACTACATTTGTACATTTGAAGAAATCAAAGTCTCGGAGATTCAACATATGTCGTTAGTAGAATCACCCAAAATGGAAAACACCAAGGAAAAGAGCTGAGGAGAGGGAAAAGATTTTGTAGCCATTTCTAGATACTAAAGTACCTACTTATATTCCAAAACCTAACTTGACAGTAACTCGTACCCGCAGTTGACGGCGCGCGGCGGCATAAAAACCAAAACTGAATATTGGAGATATGATGGCGCAATGCTCTGGCCGTGTGTTCGCATGCTAATGAGACCCTCTAGTGCTAAGCCCGGACCTATGCGCCTTTTGCCGGGACACCGCATTGAAGATGTCCCGGGATTCCCGGGACTGTATTCAAAGTGTGTTTGCGAGCATCCCTAGAGGGTACACACTATCTTCTACTACACAGCTCTACTTAACGTGTTCGTATATCATTATGACGATTTATGTCAGTGCTCCCGAAAACCTCTTGAGGTTTCCCTCATTTTGAAATATATGAATAATTTTATGAATGAAAGCGTGGCTCATGGAATATTTTTTGCATGAACCATGTGGGTGTAACCTACTAAATAAATGTAGTGGAAAACAAGTTAGGAGCCGTTCCCCGCCATACCTGGCCTGCATATAAAACAAGTTAGGAGCCGTTCCCCACCATACCTGGCCTGCATATAAAACAAGTTAGGAGCCGTTCCCCGCCATACCTGGCCTGCATATTAAAATTAAATTAAATTAAATTTTTATTCAAAAACATAAGGTACAATGTTTACAGTTTTTCTTTAATCTACGTCAAGTTCACTCATGATTTGTGCCTGAACTAGGTAATCCTGTGTCTCAGGCGATTGGAGGTAACCTTAATTGATTAAATAATCACATAGCATATTAGTCTTGGTGCCTATGTAAAAAGGTATATAAAAATTATAGTATCTTAAAAATATCTAACTAATTAAATTAAAAAAAATAAAAAAAAAAACAATAATACGAACAATATTTACTTTAGCACAAGTAATAACTTCTCTGTATCTTCATAGGACATAGTTTGAAGAGCTTCCTTAAGGATCTTCTTGCAGTTACTGTGATTTAAGGAGTAGATGTTTCCTTTTTCATTTAGCCTGTTATAGAGCAGCGGTCCGAGGTACATATAAAACTTGGCTGTGAAAGCATGTTTTGTACTTTTTTGAGGGCAAACTATATCTTTCCGTCTTTTTTTAATAAATTCAGTGCTATATGGAAGTGCTGCGTGTTGTTTTAGTACAGTGCTCATAATAAATAATTGTCGGACAGTTAGTACTTCACAAGATTTATACTGGAGGATGGTGGGGAAAAGGAAAGGGCGGCAAGTAGCCACCTTGAGAATAGCTCTTTGAGCTCTTTCAATCGGCAATAACAGACTTTTACTCGCCCCACCCCATGAAGTAATACAGTAAGTCAGAATTGACTGACAAAGAGCAAAACATACTTGCCTCAGTATTTTTGGATCTGTAATAAATCGTAGCTTTTTAAATACGAATATTAGCTTACGAATTCTATTATTAAGAGTTTCCATATGTGGTTTGAAGGAAAGGGTTTCATCTATTATAATACCCAGGTATTTTATTTTATCAGTCTTCTTAATACTAGGACACTTACATTGGCTATACGCTGGGTCTGGGCAACAATGAGCATGCAATGCTGTGGGGATATTTGATATATGCTTGCGCATCGAAAACTTAATGTAATTTGTCTTTTCTGCATTTAGAGTTAATGAGTTATTTTGAAGCCATTTATTTACAATATTAAATCCGTGTTGCGCAAGATTGTAGACTTCAAAGCAACAAAACAATAAAACAAGTTAGGAGCCGTTCCCCGCCATACCTGGCCTGCATATAAAACAAGTTAGGAGCCGTTCCCCGCCATACCTGGCCTGCATATAAAACAAGTTAGGAGCCGTTCCCCGCCATACCTGGCCTGCATATAAAACAAGTTAGGAGCCGTTCCCCGCCATACCTGGCCTGGATATAAAACAAGTTAGGAGCCGTTCCCCGCCATACCTGGCCTGCATATAAAAGGGCTATGTATGTTTTCACTGGCCGATATTCTTCTTAGCGTGTCGATATTGATAGCAATCTAGATACAGTCAGCCCAGAATTTGGCTCCGAGCTTGGCACTTTCAACAGCCTCCATCAATCCTGCAGCGTGCAGACAGCAGGACACGCTGAAGACGATATTAAATGCACCATTGTTTGTGGGACAGCACCACATTGGGCGCTATTTGCAGGCTGAAGTCATTCTTAATATAACTAGGGTGTATTTACCGTCTAACTAGCGACCTGTTGCCAGTCCTTTATGACACAAGTAGTACCTAAGCATTGACGTAAGTAATCGGAGGGGGGTGTGAAAGCAAACTGTCGCAGTGTTGTTAGAATTATCAGTGTGAAGGAGGATGCCCCAAAATAAAGACGTTTTGAAGGACAAAGGGAAAGGCTTCACCCAGCAGAATGGTCGAAACATAACTTTCACAAGCGGCGGTTCTTGTATCTTACCTATTCGCCTATGTTATTATTAAATTACGTCGGACAGATTTCAGGGGCTCACGAAAATAGCCCGGCCGGTACTTCATTCACGCTATAGGCCCCATGAAAAGCCCGGGATGAAAGTGTTTCTTTTAATATTATATTTTCCTCACGGACGATCGTAATTTTGAGAATTTGGTGCAAATTCGCCGAGTGAAGTTTTCTTTGTGCTAGATTTAAGGCTTTTGTATGAGACAGGTTGATTTGTTGATGTTACAGTAAAATGTAACGGATATTTAAAGTTACGTCTATTTCAAGATAAATAGTTCAAAATACTGTAAGTAACATGATCTCTGAGCATACTACTTACCACATTTCTGATTAAACACAACACTCACAAACCAACAGAGAGTAATAAAACTTACCGATATAAACCTTTATCCATCTAAATAGGTCTTCGCTCGGCTCTAAGTTTTCCCATTAATAACTTTTTAATAACACTGACTTTCATTTTACAAAACCAACTGCAGAACAAATCACTCCCAGACTACTTTGACTTAAGGAAACCACTGGTACATTTGATTAACTAAAGATTCTCACAATACACAGTCTTCCACAATACACAAGCCGTTTCATATTAAAACATAAATATGTTAAAAGTTCATTCAATACATTACATCGTAGAGAAATAAAAGACGAGGCCTAGCTGTGGACGCGAGCGCCTGGCGCAAATGCCCGAGCAACACTGAATGAACACACACATAGGTACATTGAATTGCAGAATCTACACAGGCGCTCTCCCGAGCTAACTTATGATCGTTATCCACTAAGAAGTAACGTTGATGTAATGAAAATATAAAAAGAATTCCAATTACTTTCGTTTTATCTTTTTACTCAATGTTGAGAGGCAGTAACATTTAAGCAGTATCTATGTCATAACTTAAGTGTTTCAACCCGCTACTTCTTTTAAAATAATCATAACGAAAACATTAAGTTCAAAAACGTAGATAATCCAAGGGAGTAAAAGCCCAATTAGCATATTGATCTATATTCCGTCGAATTCGATTTCGCGTGACATTCAGGTAATTACACGTGAGAATATTTGCACCTGTTCACTACGACAATACCCATTAGTATGTAGGTAAGTAAGCATTGACCCTCACTTGATATTATAAACAACGGAAAACTGTGTTTATTTGGTTGGTTTGTCCCGTTTTCACGCCTCGACACCTCAATCGATCTTCGTGAAATTGGGCTCACAGATAATTTGTGATATACGAAGGGCGCCATAGGCTGTATTTTTAAACCAGCGAAGCGGGGAAAACGATACGACCCACAGTAACACATCAAATCCTACTATCCTACTAATGTTATAAATGTGAAAGTTTGTGAGGTTGATGGATGGACCTGCTAACATCCTCACATAATTGTTTTGCTTCGAACACATTCATACATTTGGTCATACTCACACGAACAAGCATGTCCTGAATGATGTGGTTTAATAACCGTCAGATCCGCCTTTCTTGCAGGTATGTTCTACTTACTTGGGCGCGAGCGAAACCTTATATATTAACCTCGTTATTCATATAAACGTTGCTCAGAGTTAAGTAGTCATTAGCGACTGTTTAACCATACATTTTGACGTTTAAACATCTCTAAACTTTAAGCAACGTTTAATAAATACGAGGGTATATGTCGCAGGACAACTGGAATAATCGAATTGAAAATTTTCGTAATAAAACGGACCCTAATTGCGTAATACACGACAGTACCTTAGATTCTGTTTTATCAATCAGAATCTGGATCATAATTTTGAAGGATTGCTTTATAAGTTCGAATAATTTGTTTGTTAAACAACGTAAATAACACAATTAATGTTGTTGACATGTCAAAATGAAAGCTATTCCTACCGTTAATGGGAGCAGTATCCTTCAAAATGATTCAGATTCTGATTGATAGTGTGTTACTCAGTTAGGGTGCCATTTTTTGCTAAAATCCTAGTATTTTCAAGTATTAGAAGAAGACTTGTTGTTCCCAATTTTTTTTGTTTTTGGTTAATTTAAAATCAGTTTTCGGCTATTGTTCTCGCCAAAAAGTAGCTTACAAATTTTGACATTTTAACCTAATTAATTTTAAGTAAATAAATAAATCTAACATTTTACAACGATGACGAATTTTTGGACACCATTTTTTAATTTGTGAATAGGTTTAGTTAAGTTAGGATTATATTTGTTTTTTTTTTCTTGTATACACAGGTACATATCAAGCTATACATTTCTCTTCTCGCATTGTATAGGATCTCCGTACTGTGCGAGATCTTAGTAAACTAGAAATAATAGGTCTTTACCTATGAAATTGCCGTTTTGTATGAAAAAATTTAAACGAATTTTTTTCATGTATTTTTTATTTGTATTAATCGAAGTAATCACCCATGCAATCAATGCATCTTTGCCATCGCAGTGGCAGTTTATTGATGCCCTTCTTAAAGAAATCAGCTGGACGGGAGGCAACAAATTCTTCAAAGGCATTTTGTACTGCCTCTCGGGTATTGAATTTTTTTCCCGCCAAGAAGTTATCCAAATTCTGGAAAAAGTAGTAGTCTGTAGGCGCAAGGTCTGGTGAGTAGGGCGGATGACGGAGAGCTTCCAACCCCAGTTCTTGCAACTTGGAGACCGTCTGCTGTGCAGTATGAGGTCGCGCGTTGTCGTGCAGGAGCAGCGGAGACGAGCGATTGACCAATGCTGGTTGGAGATGTGCCAGCTTCTCCATCATTGTGTTCAGTTCTTCACAGTACACATCTACAGTAATGCTCACCCCGTTTGGTAAGAAGCTGTGATGAATCACACCGGCGCTAGACCACCAAACAGTGACCATCACTTTTCTAGGGGTAAGTTTTCGTTTAGGGCATTGTTTAGGTGCTGAACCAGGATCCAACCAACTTGCTGAGCGCTTGCGGTTATCAAACAGAATCCATTTTTCATCTCAGGTAACAATGCGGTTCAAAATTCCTTCATTTGTGTGTCTGTTGAGCAGTGCAAGGCACGTCTCGACGCGTACTTCGCGCTGACGATCATTGAGTTCGTGGGGCACCCATTTGTCAAGCTTTTTTACCTTGCCAATTTGACGCAAATGGACCAATATTGTTTTGACGCTAACGTCGAAAGCTGCTGCTAATTCAGCCGTAGATTGTGTATCATCAGCTTCCACAATCGCCTTTAATTCGTCATTGTCGACCAAAGTCTTCGGACGACCGCGAGGTTCATTTTTCAGGTCGAAATTTCCAGAACGGAAGCGAGCAAACCAATAACAGGTGGTGCGTTGGTTTGTAGTGTTAGCTCCGTAAACGTCGTTGATGTTGCGTGCCGCTTGTGCCGCGTTGCTGCCACGACGGTACTCATATTCCATAATTACTCGAATTTTTTACGTATCCATGATGACGAAAAAGATTGAAATGCGATGAAAATGTAACACTAATCAATAAACAAATGACTACTTTTGGAAAAAAAAATCTATGTTTTTAAAATAAAATTAATTTGAAATTAGAATTCTTACCCAAACAAAAATTATTTTGATTTGAAATGGCCAGTACTGCAAAACGGCAATTTCATAGGTAAAGACCTAATATATAGCTTGATGTGTAGCCGTGTGTACATACTATTAATTTAAGACTGTTAGTTTCTATTAAATTACACACCCAATTAGTGTCTATAGAGTTATGAGGAACAGGGTGTAAAGTTCACTCATACTCTATAGAAAAGGGAGGATCCTCCGACCAGACGGGTGTTGTGTCTGGTGGGCAACTGCCCGACGGTTGATGTCGGGATGTTGTATGTATGTGAGTCTCGTGGTAAACTCTGACTGCGCGATGTAGGATTATTGTTACGTCCAGTCTTGCATAGTTCGCATTTGGCATTGTAGATGGCGCCACATCACTTTTTGTGTTTCAAGATTTTTGTAGCGAAGTATTTTCTGTAGTGCCGCTACATGTCGAAGAAAACTTTTACAACTTAAGTAAATAAAATAAATTAAAAAATCGAACACTTTACAACTTAATTTTGGAAAGTAAATAAATAAAAAACCTAGTTTTTAAAACTGAATTATGCTAAGTAAATAAATAAATCTTACATTGTACAAGTTTTGACACAATAGAGATCGATCCCCGACGCGACGCGCCGTCGGACGTAGGGGACTCAATGGAACCAAAACTTTCGTAAACTACAGTACTCACGACAAGTTATTAACAATCGTAGCAGGTTTCGTGTCTATTACTAGGCCATGTTTTGTTTACGTCATCATTGTTATTATTTTAGAGCCTTTTTTACGATTAGGTATTCTGTTTTATGTGAACTACTTAAGGGCGCTTACACATTTTTTCTTGAATTTGAGCGTTTGACTCGAGATTTGATGAGTGATTATGGTTTAGATATAGGCAAAAAATAAAAATAAAAGTATGTCCGGGAAAATTTCATTATTTGTCTAGGGAGCGCTCTAAACAAATTTTTCAATTTATTTACATAAGTCAGTAAAAACCTCGTCTCGGCAAAGGATGTTTCGTAAAATGTTACTTTCGGGCATGTTTTGATGCTCTGTTACATGGCACATATAATAGTTTAGTCATTTATAAAAATGCCTGTGGTAGGACTGTAGCTTGTTATTTGGAATGCTCAAATCAATTTTTTATGTTTCATACAATAAACCCAAAAATAATTCCGTAAAACAGAGAATTAATAATAATTTTTCGTCTGAAATCATATATTTTTTTATCTATGTATGTTTAATCGAAATTCAAACAAAAAGTATTTAATAACTAAGGTTACTAAGTAGACATGGGCGAAGTAGCTCACTGAAAAGAAAAAGAGCGATTAGCTCTTTCACTCTAAAGAGCTATATCACTCTTCTAGCTCACTAGCTCTTCTATAGCTCAGTGACACAGACGCCGAGACGCCGACTGTTAGCTCAATTGGCTCACGCCGCACGCGCGTTGAAGGCGACACGGGTCGGCTCGCTCAGTAGTGAGTAGCTCTTTAGAAGTTTGGACTCTTTATTCCTCACTAGCTCTTCTATAGCTCAGTGATTCAGACGCCGACTGTTAGCTCAATTGACTCACGCTTCACGCGTGTCGAAGGAAACGGCTCGGCCCGCTCAATAGTCATTGTCAATAGCTCTTTGGCAGATTGGAGTTAAAGTTAAATAAGTTTTTCTGTTTTTTTATATAATGTTATGACTTTACGTAAATAACACGCAAAAAAATAAACAATGCAGAAAATACTTTGGCACATTATAAAAGGTTCCTTTAAAATTATGGTCATAAAGATAGATTTACAGTGATTTATGTCGTATGATAGTCTACAATGACGTATTGTATCGAAGAGCTATTGTTGGAAGAACGATCGGCCGCTGACTTCGGTCGGTCATCGGCATTGAGTATGGTCATCGGTGTCTCGCTGAAGTACTGAGAATCTGAGAGCTAACTGAGCTAGTGAGCTGCTTAGCGAACGAGTGAGTGAGCGAGAGCGACGTCCATCAAAAAGAGCTAGCTCTTTTCTATCACTCGCTCACGAGCTACCCATGTCTATTACTAAATCAACTTGTTTGAAAAAAAGAAACAGTCTATTCAAAAGTAAAATAATATTTGTACAAGCACTTTTATGCGTCAAACATACTTTTTTTACTAGATGAGGTCGGCGTTTCCTATGTATCCCTCTCTCTCTCTATCTCTCTTTTCTGTTTTAAAATCCAAACATAATTTTGGTCAGATCATGTGAAGACCATATAGATGATACCAATCTATATGGTCTTTTAAAGAAATAACTACATAGATTTAGTGGACCTGTCCATGTGTATACAAATGACTTTTATAAATATAGATATTGAGAAGGCACTTCATTATAATGGTGATTCTTTGTTAGTGCCTCAATTCGTTAAAACCGCCTATCGGCCTTCTGCGAGTTAGCTTCGTCACCTCTTACGCCTTGCAAAGTATCTCGTATATCTCGGGACCCTGGGCGCCCCCACACTTTTGGGGACAACTTTAAACTATGTATAATGATTTATAATTTAGGTTCAAGGTAGGAAGGTTTAGGTACATGACGGACTTACAAAGTTATCAGCAACCTAGCCGTTTAGGTACATGACGGACTTACAAAGTCATCAGCAACCTAGCCGTTTAGGTACATGACGGACTTACAAAGTCATCAGCAACCTAGCCGTTTAGGTACATGACGGACTTACAAAGTCATCAGCAACCTAGCCGTTTAGGTACATGACGGACTTACAAAGTCATCAGCAACCTAGCCGTTTAGGTACATGACGGACTTACAAAGTCATCAGCAACCTAGCCGTTTAGGTACATGACGGACTTACAAAGTCATCAGCAACCTAGCCGTTTCCCAACTACGTTGGAGTTGGCTTCCAGTCTAACCAGATGCATCTGAGTACCAGTTATTTATATGGAGCGACTACCTATCGTACCTCCATAACCCAGTTGCTGGGTAATACGATACCCCTGGGTAAGACTGGTTGTTAGCCTTTCGGGCTTCTGACGACCCGTTACAACTGTCAAACATCCACGAATGACAGCTAAGATCAACGGATTCCGAGGCGCGCAGGGATTTCGTTGCATAAAGATGGTCACCCATGCACATACCAACCTTAACCTGATCGATCGACCCATACGGCTGTTATTACTTTAGCCCCAAGCCCAAAAATGCATCATTAATAACATGTTGTCGGTACGAAGAATTGTTGCGTGAATCGCTACTCAGCTCTCCTAGCTAGATCACTGAGTAATCTGTATTTAGGAGAGACAGTTTCGACTCACAGTATGAGTTTCACATTAATCATGTTTTTATGCTTTTGGAGCTTATAATAAAGCAATAATAACCACAAGACTTCCGCACGTAATTCCGACTCGCGAACTATGATTTCCGTACCAAAAAAACGAATGCATTTTTTACTTTATTTTTATTTTCCTTATTATGTATGAGCTATACTGGGTGTTAAAAAAATTGCGTGCCATAACTTCAAGGTGAGTTCAGTATCGATAAAGGAACCCATATTTTTTTTTTTTAAACCTTTAAAAAAGTTTTAAAAAAACGAAAATTATCATAAGATGAACCTAATGTAGTATCTACTAATTAAATAGTAATCGTTTAGAATTGGTAAAAAAATGCCCAAAATAAGTTTTTGTTTTGTATGCTATGCTACCTACTATCGAACGCAATGAATACCTACGCCCGAACACTTCGATAACGCTGGGTGAAGGATAGGTAACTAGGTACTAGATATTTAATAGGTACTAAATTACGTTGATCTTGCAATTTCTTTTTTTTTATATTCTTCCTGAGTTCCTGTATCAAGCATTATATTATCATAAATCTAAATCAGATAATAACGTTTCCACTACTGAGACATAGTCCTCTTCTCAGCCACATCACGGGCCCGGTTCGGGTTAGTGAATTTTCAGGCAATTAAGATTGTGGTCTGAACGCCAAGAGCAACGCATTGGCACCGTCAGGCTAATTATGATTTATCAACTAAGGAGAAAAGATAAGAAAAGAAGATTAAGAGAAGATATCAGAATTCTGTAAAGACACTGTACATCAATTTACCGTATTATAGCTATTTCATTAAACTGTCAAGGAATGCCAGTAGGAATAAGTCTTCTATAATTGTTTACAGTAAAACTAAATAATCCAGAATGTTATTTTGATTCTATAGCAGCATTTTGTGAGAGAACAAGATATTATAACATACTTAGATGAGATCACTATAAGTTTGCGCCGCTATAGTTTTGCTCGAGATTCTAATAACTAAGTACATTACTAGTGCATTTTATAATGCACTAATAATGTTTTGCTCACAAGATTGCTCTAGCAAGATACTTTTGTCAGATACTACGAGTAACAAGAGCGTTTGTGCTTGTAATTGTGTAGTCTCATATCATTATAGAAGCTATTGCGCTTCGTCCACTATATTATAGGGCTTAGTAACATTTTATAAGTTGATTATAAGACAGTTATAGAAATAAACGCTCCTATAACTGCGCCCAAATTCAGCTTTGTAGCATGCTACAAGGTTTTGTAAGTGAAAATAAAAGTAGTCTTGAGACCATTTTAAGTACTGATTTTGCTAGTTGGGAGGTCTCTGCAGTTCAAACAATTACTTTCCACAAATGTTCCTAGGTCACTGCTCACAGCTCTTAGTAGGTTATGTCGTAACATCAAGTGGGCTGCTGCTAGGTTTAACACTTAATCGAAATACACTAATTCAAATTGAATGGGCAACTTGTCAGCTACCTACATACATATATAAACTCATGCCTTCTCCCATAGTAGTTGCAAACTACAGAACACCACCAGCAATCCTGCATCCGTTGTGTTAGGTTAAACGAGGGACATACTTCAAGGGAGTATATAGTGCTCATGAAAATTAAAAACTTTTATTAAGGGACCAACACTGAAATCGCGAAAATAAAACCAACCGCTCTATATGTTCGCATATCTGGACAAAATGTAGAGAACAGCTGATTTTTTCTTTAAATTTTAGTGTCCCCTCTATATTAAAATTTGTATATTTTCATGAGTAGCACACCCCCAAAGAGAACCATGTGTCAAGGTTTGAGCTCCTGAACATTGTTTGTTTTGCTCTATTTATTTACCTAACATGTGCTATGAACTTAGAGCTCCAAAAGTCTCTCTTAACTCTTAACAAAAATACCTACATTGCTATCAATGTACATACTATTATGTACCTACTAAGATGAGTGACGTCATAGTAGATTAACGAACTACGGAATTAACTATGTTCGGCAGTCTGTTGGTGTAGTACGACACAACATAAAGGTTGCAAACTATACCAAAACTATCACTTCCAATTTAGAGCGAGTTGAGTATAATTTTATAATAAAAATATTAATAAAAATTGAAAGGAAGTAAAGCCATACATAGTTAATTGTATACCCTACAGAAATATATTAGGGAGTGGGCAATGACCGCAATTGGCTTGCTAAAACACGACAGCTATAGGTAGGATGGAACTTGTAAGTTGTGTCGTACTATGCCCGGGTATTGATTGGGGTAGCAACAGGTCACGTCAGGGGAACCCGGGCAAACGTGATAACATCCATCGTTGACTATTCAGCGCTCGCGACTGTGTCTTGGTTCCTACCTCCCCGGGGTAATGAAGCCGTGTGCGAAAGGAAATCGTGATGACGTCACATGTAAAGGTGGAGTCATTTACGACGGTTATGTAAGGACAGGCTGCGTTACTGGTAGTTTTATTATAATATTATACGAATGGTGATGAACTTCAATTATTTATGTCTTGCCGTGACAAATATTAAAGTGAACTTGTTATTATTCTAACTAAACTTTTAGGAAGCAGTACACACCTAAGGTACATACAATTGTCATCCATTATCCGTAACTTAATAAGTATTGTGTTTTTTGTAGTAGTATTTATTTGCTCAAACCTACCCTCATCGGGGTTAAGCCCCTCCTAAAAGACAATCCTGGATCCACCACTGTACACACACATCCTCACACACACACACCTTTTTTATACAAAAACTTAGCACATATTATTGTTCACTGAAAATTAAGTACATACGTACTTACCTGTAATCATGTATACCTAATGGACGGATGGATGACCCCTGTAACAGAGGTTCATGAGTTCTGCGAGTAATGATGATGATGATGTTTAAATATAAAGTTTTTGAATGACACTCTAGCAAGAGCAAGGGCAAGAGCAAGATGGCTAAAGTATAGTAATAGTATAATGAGAGATGTTTAAACGTCAAGAATGTACCTATAGTTAATCAGCCGCGTATAATTTCAACGTTTATAATTAAGGGGGTAGATTTGTTAAGTACCGATGAAAGGGCTTCATAAAAGACTATATAATGTCTCAGTAGCGGTAGTAGTGTCTCTTAAAACTCTGGGATACTCATTGCTCGCAAAACAGATAGCTGATGGGGCCGGACGGTTCTGGAGTGGCTACCGCGTACTGGAATACGTAGCATTGGAAGGACTCCCTCAAGATGGACCGATGACCTGGTGAAGGCCGGAGCAATCCGATGGATGAGAAAAGCACAGAACGGTCGGTGCTAAGGAGAAGCCTACGTCCAGCAGTGATGACATGATATTTTTGATATTCAAACTACCATTTATCTTCTTTCTGCCCGGTTAGCACAACTATTCATTACAGTATGCTGTTCAAATTATATTCAGCCACTTTCAACTTAAAACTGTATTGTCGCAGCGTTTTTGCGGTGGTGTGTACGTTACGTGTTTTCATAAAATTTTGAACCAGCAATATTGCCGGTTAACAGCCGGTCCGGTTATTCCGGACAACTGTGTCTAGTACTTAACGATCTAATGCCACCGTGTGGGTCGCTGTGTGTATTCGTACAAATATCTTATTTGTTATATTTTATTTAATATGATTGCCGTGACAAGATCATTATACTTACCTCTACTAACCATACCATATAAGTAAACAGGAAAAGTTTATATTCAGTGCGCAAATTTTAACCATGAATTCAGCATATCATTTTAGACCCCCCAGCGAAGATTTTTTCGTCGGTTTAAAAAAATAATCAGCTGTTTCATAGAAAAGTGCAATACCTACGCGTCCAAATTGTACGGAACAGCTGTTTTTTTTTTAATATTAATAAAATAATATATACAGGAAAAAGATAGATGGCATCCTGAGAAAGGACAGAGGGTACTTTTTGTCTCAAAAATAGTCGTAAAAGTGGGTGTTATAGGGGATGAAAGGTTGTAGGTATGGGAAACTCAGCATTTCTTAAGTTAGGAATATAATCATTTAAATGTGTGCTAAAGTAACAAATAAAAATTATTTGTGTCAGCGTTTTGTTAAAAAAAATCCCCCGTGAGTAAAATAGGGGATGAATTTAAAATTCACATGATTTTTGTTTTTTTTTACCTCTTTTTAAGAGATTAAAGAAAATAATATAGTCAGAACCCGTATCTTAAATTTTAATTTATTTAAATATCTATTTCATTTAAATCTGTCCACCTGCTTAAAAGTTATTACAATTTAAAGTTATAAAATAACTTTGGTATATATGTATAATTATGTAGGCGAAATGGCGGCGCTAGAGTATTTCAAAGTAATCTGTAAGGGTGCTAAAAATGTAATTTAAATAAAATTAACGATGATAATATAAAAATGACTTATTATTATTGTTAGTTAGACGTTTAGAATCATAAAAACCTATTTTATAAAAAAACATTTTCAAAAAAAAAACAACCGACTTCCAAAAAAACACTACAAAGTGAAAAATAACTTTAATTCCGGAAGGCGGTGACAAAAAAATTAAATACAGCTCCAAAGACACTGAATTCCGAAATCAAAGTTACATAGCAGCATAGCCAACCGCGTGTCGCCCTCTGTATTTAAATCCTTTTCTCGTATGTAAATAATTAAATTATTATCCCTCTATTCAGGAAAACGGAAGCGCATGTCGAAAAGACCGAGTAAAAACCCTTCTATGAAATAATATTCTACAGAGTAAAAGGCTTCGGTACGTCCCAGGCGCGTACGAACCTTAACAAAACGTATTACTCGAAAACTCTGTTCAATTTCACTTGTACCTTGTACGAAGCTTCAGCTATTTTCCGAGTTCTTAAGCCCAGTTGTATCGAAACAAAGTTCAACTTATGTTATTGTTTATCAAATTAAATTCTGTACTTAAACGAAATAATAGCGAAATTGTTTTCAGAAAATAATAGACCAACTCGAGTCTACAACACTTGAACGCTGTGTAAATAAATAAAAGTTTTCTAGGAGCTTTCCCTTTCAACTAAATGATAAATACTTCTTACAAAAACAGGGCCTTCAAATCTCATTTCTGAAGAGAATAGAATAGAATACTTTTTATTATGTAAACCATGAGAGCAGTGCTGGCCCAGTGGTAACGGCCGCGACTTACTAGTTGTAGGTCGTGCGTTCGAACCCAGTCAGGCGCTTTACTTTGTGTAAGTAATTTCATCACTGCTGCTCTCAAAACGGTGAACGAAACATCGTGAAGAAACCGGCATGTCCTAGAACCAAAAAATCAAAGACATATGTGACATCTGCCAACCCGCACTGGGCCCGCGTGGTGGATTACGGCCCACTCCCTCTCACGGAGAGGAGGCCTGTATCTCAGCAGTGGCAACGATATAGGCTGAGTATGTAAACCATACAAATTACAGAAATACCTTGATATAATAAAAAGACATAGGATCATACAATGGCCGCTCTTATCCTTATCACTAAAACTGATATTATTTTAAAGACAACCATAAATGGATTTATAGGGAGAAGGAGAAATAGTACTGTGGGTAATTTGGAGACAACTATTTGCGATAATTTTACTTTACGGAGTAATTCACCGCTACTTAAAATTTACTAGCATCGTTTAAAGATCTCTAGCATGGTGCCAAGCCAGGATTGTTAACCAATATATTACTTGCTTTCTATTCTATCTTAAATAACCCAAAAACTAGCCTCGTGTAACCCAAAAATTAACTCCGTAGAACCCAAAAAATAGCCTCGTGTAACCCATAAACTACCTTGGTGTAACCCAGAAACTAGCTTCGTGGAACTCAAAAACTAGCCTCATGTATCCCAAAAACTAGCATCGTGGAACCCAAAAAGTAGCTTCGTAGAACTCAAAAACTAGCCTCATGTAACCGGGGCATTATCGACAAAACGCCTCTGGTTGATATTTCTACTTCGGCCTGACAAACCGACGAGCATTTATTATTAGAACAAGTAGAAAAGCGACCGAGCCTTTGAAACCGTAAGCCGTTGCGAATGTTCCCGACTTCCTGTCAAGTAAGTGGATGTCATTTGTTGAAACGCGACGGTTTGCGTTAGGCAAGGGTTTTGAACTGAAGTTACTTGAATTCTAATTTATAAGCTTTAAAGTTTCTTTAACATAATCTGTTGTAACTGAGTAACAACTATTTGATACTAGTTGATCTGACAGACGCAGACCATATCCGGACCAAATAACAATCATTCATGCAAACATTCCAGAAAAAGTACTTACTTTCAGTTTTTCCCTGATCATTTCCGGGAACGTTTTACAATTTTTCTTTCCTTATAAACCTATTATAATTCGAACATTCGGTGTAGATAAACTCCTATTTACAAAAAAATATGTTTGCAAATCTTTTATTATGATGAAATCGAGACTAGATAGCTACTCAGTTTACTTGTTTCGTATAATAGCTATCATAGCTTTTCGTTCAACATGGCACTGCTGTCAGCATTTTAAACACTTTTCCTGTTGACAACGAAGCGGACGAATTTTTTGAAACCCAGTGATTCCTTCCCCGCTTTCTATATGCATGTACCGTTATAAGATTATTTTTAAGCATGTTACTTCGTGCATAATGTAAATATAATTCGTTTCCCTATTGTTTACCGGTATATCTGATTTCTGACGTGAACCGGTAGGTATAGACTGAATACCGTGCCTCCCGACCTTGACCTACTGTTGGTATTATATTGATATTTGGTGGTATATCTCTGTCACCAGTCGGGGCAATTGTTACTATACAGCACATAGTTGAAACAGAATAAACACAAGACCTGAAAGTAGTTTGTTCCTAATTGACTATGAATCGATTTCATTATTTCTGCGTTCTTCTTCGAGAAGTATTTATTTTTGTTGTTTTTACTAGTATAGTAGGAATACATAGCATCACGCCTGTGTTCACTAACTGGTTAGGCAGAGGTTTACCTACCTGTAGTACCTACATCCTATTTAACCAATGACCTATGTAAAACTCGTGTATCAGAGGGCGAGCTTATTGCCAGTATTCAACCGGGCACAATTGTAGACTCTGAAGTCTAGAATGGTTGGCGGGTTTTAAATAGGTACCTACACTAGTTTCTATTTTTTTAAACCGCATAATTGATATTCAAAATCTAAATTCTGAAATATTCATCGAATTAAGAAAAGTTCTAGTAACAACTCAAAAATTCAATATCACGCTTATCCGTAGAAGTTAGATGAAAGGCAAACTTCCGAATTTATAAATAAAAATAATATTAATAGGATTATACCGCTCGACGAATTATAAATCGTGTTTATATTTATTTTACGCTCCCAGAAAGTTAGCTTGGTTGCTTAAATATTTTCGGAGGCCGGAAAGGGTATGTTGATTTTAAAATTATGGCGAATAAGGCAAAGTTAAACAGGTAACGATCATGTAACATAACATAACGTCACGCCTTGTTGCCCCGAAGGGTTGGGCAGAGGTAGACCTTACTAAAGTAAACTCACATCTCACAACAGTTAGAGTTATGTTTAACTCCCATGTAATAGGGGGTGTGACTATAGCCATCATCACAATACCTGCTTCTACTAAGAAATTATACATAGAAAAACCCAAGAACATTTTACCTGACCTGGAAATCGAACCCAAGACCTCATCCTCACCAGTACCGCTTGTGACCACTAGACCAACGAGGCAGTCACAGCTCGGTAACTTATAACTATATTACTTTTGCTAAAAGTTGCTTGTAAAGTAACACATTTCCCATAACTGCTCGGTCAAACTAATTAAAGCCTGGCTTCCGAAACCCTTCCCAACGACTCATGTCTTCAGTAAATCAGCCATTAAATCTCATGTTGTAATTGATTGATCGAAACAACAAAAGCCAATGAAGTTAGTAATATAAACAAATGAAGATCTGAAAAAATGTATTCGGTCTATTCTGTAAAATCTCACCGTGAAAACTAAAAAAAATTGCTGTTCCATACGTTTTTTTTTTCAACACTAGGGCGTGTAGAAACATGTGCTGAATTCATGGTTTCAGGTGTTGATGTGGTTCATTTTAATGTATTATGGGTACACATACACCTTCAAGAATAATTGCTTTACTTAAATGATGATATCAAAATCCATTCACTCAAACGGACATGGAAAGCGACTTTGTTTTTATAATAAATATGGTAGCAGGGACATCGACGCGCACCTGTAACTATGAATTCAGCACATGATTTTATACCCTCAGGCGTCGAAATATTTAGTTGGTTATAAAAAAAAACAACTGTTTCATAGAAAAGTGCAATACCTATACGCGGTCAAAATATATGGTACAGCATTTTTTTTAAATAACCGATTAAAGATTTCATCAATTTTGATAATGCCTGGGATCAGGTGGAATTACAGCTTACTTTAGCTAAGTTTTCACGGTGAAATTTTACAAAATATACACCGAACAAATTTTTGCAGATCTTCTTTTGTCGTATGCATACGCAGGGCCTTATTAGAAGGCTAAAAGGCACCCAAAGGGCAATGGAGAGCGCTATGCTCGGAGTTTCCCTACGTGAGCGAATCAGGAATGAAGAGATCCGCAGGAGAACCAAGGCAACCTACATAGCCTGAAGAATTGCCAAACTTAAGTCGCAGTGGGCAGGACACATTGCTCGCAAAACAGATGGCCGGTTTTGGTGTCTTTTTAGTCCCTGCCACCCCTTGGATAGATATCTATTATTTTATATAAATAAAAAAGAAAAGTCCTGACTGACTGACTCATCAACGCCCAGCCCAAACCCTTGGACCTAAAAAGCTGAAATTTCGCACAGAGGTTTCCATTATAATGTAGACAAGGAATAAGGAAGGATTATTCGAAATTCAACCCCTAAGGGAGTTAAATAGGGGATGAAAGTTGTGCGCGGGCGAAGCCGCTGGCAAAAACTAGTAAATTATAACGAAGCTTTACAATGGTATCACCCTAGTTTCTCTTCCCTTAATATTATATAAACAGCCTCATTCATGATAGACATAGTTTATTTAGAACCAGTTAACTTGAGTTAACATAAGATAATAGGATCCATAATAATACTGATTTTAGCAGCGGATTCATCTTGCCAACATTATTCTAGACCATTTAGATCTTTGTAATAATACTAGCAGTATTTAGTCAAGCGCTTTGAAACACGACTGGCTTCTGAAAGAGAGAGATTCCATTATAATTATTTATCTTATCTTGCCACAGTTGGAACCTTGGTTGATCATCTTTAGATATATACCCCTCCGTATCTCGGAAAGCACGTTAAGCCATTGGTCCCAGCTGTCATTCGTAAACCTAAGACAATCGTTACGGGTCATAGAAGCCTGTCAACCAGTTTTTCCAAAGGTTATTGTATTACCCAGTAACTGGATAGTGGCGGTCAGATAGGCAGTCGCTCCATGTAAAATACTGGTATTCAGCTGTATCCGATGGTAAGACTGGAATCTGACCCCAACATAGTTGGGAAAAGGCTAGACAGCTTGAATAATAGTTGGAATCGAAGCTAGAACTTATTTTTAGACATAATCGGATTCCATAGCTATGCAGATGCTTGATCCAGGCCAATTTATTTTGTTTATTATATTAGTCAGCCCAATGTACTTCACAGTTGAATATATCAATCAGGCTTTGCCTAAAAGAAAATGTTACAGTATCTTTTATTCTTTAGACCTATATTTTACATTAAAGATGTCGCATGAGGATGCACTAAGATATAGTCTCCGCAATTTAATTCAAGCGTTTTTTGCTATTACCAGGCCAGTATCAGGTTGTGTGTTGATTAAAATTACATTTTGTATTACAAAAAACGTAAGAAAATTTTAATTTTTTGGGCTACCCCGCAGCTTCCCCCTTAGTACCAATATTATTCACCAACAGACAGTTGACCTTAAAACCAGAACTAAGTTGTGTCATACTAAGCCTTTCTCTATGGTACCTGGAATCAAGCCTCTCCCAAATTGGGTCATAGATTCTTGTTCTTGAGTCATAATCACATTGGTTTAGCTTCGTATAGGGAACAAATCTCTCCCAAAGTTGCTATTGTTGATCGAAGCTCCCAAAGTTATATTCAACAGACAGCAGAAAAGCTTCTTTGAAAAATGACACTTAACTCGACTCAGACGAAGACCAAGATTATACCACCGCAGATTAGATTTGCATGTACAGCTGGGAACAGACTCATGATACGACACGCCACTCTACTTGCATGACGTTCATTGGGCGAATTATATTATACGTGGCCCGTGCTGCTGTTTGTTCTCAGTGAGAGAGCTCGTGGTAAGCGGGGTGTAACAAATGTGTTCCTGACTTACGTTCCCTGCGCTCTTAAATTCAATAATGTCAATTTTGTAAAGATAAAACTTTTGTGTGTTTATAAATTCATTTATAAACGATGCGAGTTTAAATGTAAGACATAAACATTTTAGTACGGTAGCCCGCATCGCATTGTCTTTAAAATAAAAACAAGATGCGATTCGAGTTCTGCAGTAGAATTTTACAAGTGTTTGCAAAGGTACAAATGCTACAATACGCTTTGAAGCCCGTTCTTCACATCTAATCTGAATAAAATATTTCAATTTCTTGTCTGTGATATACTGACTATAGTATAAAGATATGTTCAGGCTGGACAGAGTTATAATAAATAATTCAACAACATTTAATATAATTAGAGAAAATTAATTATTCTTTGATTATATTAAATGTTTATCGAATATGCACCCTAATTGCGTAACATACTTTCAATCACCGAGAGTTTTGAAGGATATTGATATAATCCATTGCTTCATAGGTTTTATAAATTATTTTTTTCAACAACGTACGCAGTGAACGTGTGTGTAAACAATAATGTGGCGAAATGTAGAACTAAAAATGAACAACATTTATGCACTTCTACGTGATAAAGTTCAGTAATTATACTAATTATATGAAAAACCGCTAAACGTTGTTCAGTTGTTTTACATAACGTAGTCGTTTTGTAAAACAGCTAGCGATTATGTAAAATATCCGATATGACAATCCACCTGCGATAGATATCCATACAGTCAAAAAAGTATCGGGAATGGATGATTAGTTTATGGTCGATTTTTTATTTTTGTTGTTAGATTGGTACAACTGTTTTCCATTTTGGCGCGGAGTTTGAGTTGCATCTGATATTTAGATTAAATACAGTGCTGATTTTAGTTAGATCATATCTATTATGTATTGCGAATTTCATCATGGACAAAAACATCGAACAAAGAGGTTGTCTTAAATTTTTCATCGCCAATGGAATTTCGTGTTCGGAGGCCCTGAAAATATTACAGAAGGCTTATGGTGAATCGACTTTATCAAAAACACGTGCTTATGAGTGATACAAAGCGTTCAAAAGCGGTCGAGATGTTATGGAAGATTTGCCTCGCTCTGGTAGGACATCAATGTCTTCAACTGAAGTTAACATCGCAAAAGTGAAGGAAATAGTGACTGAAAATCCTCATTCAAGTTTGAGAGAGATAGCCGCTGAACTTTCTGTGTCTCACGAGTCAATCCATACCATTTTAAATAGGTAATCAATTGGGTATGAAACATGTTGCCGCTCGGCTAGTCCCAAAAGACCTGAATTTTCTCCAAAACTCAATCGCATAAGAGTCGCTGAGGACATACTAAAAAGAGTCAATTCCGACCCAAAATTCATGAAACGCATTGTTACTGGTGATGAGACATGGGTTTACGAGTTTGACATGCAAACTAGTCAACAAGCTTCGGAGTGGCGCCTTCCAACTGAACCAAAACCGAAAAAACCACGCCGAAGTCGATCAAAAGTCAAAGTCATGTTGACTCTTTTCTTTGACTATCGCAGTGTTGTGCACTCGAAATTCTTGCCGGAAGGTCAAACGGTAAATAAAGAATATTATTTCCGTGTTATGCGGCGTTTAAGAGAGGAAATTCGACGAAAAAGACCAGATTTGTGGAAAGAAAATTCTTTGATTTTGCACCACGATAATGCGCCTTCGCACAAGGTCATCATTGCGAACGATTTTTTTCCAAAAACTTTGTTTTTCCTAAACTCAAACTACCGGCAACTTCGTGGCACCCGTTTTCAACCGGTAGAAGACAGAAAGGAGAATTCGCGACGAGAACTGAACTCAATTCCGGAAAAAGCGTTTAATTTTTTTTTCGCTGATTGGATTATTCGTAGGTAAGTGTATCGTTTCTGAAGGAGCATACTTTAAAGATGATTAAAATAAATTTGGATGAATAACTAACATCTTGTGTATTATTGATCCTTTCCCGGTACCTTCTTGACCGAGTAGAATTAGTAAAGATCTTCGTGTTGTGCAAACACGCGATATTGCCTATCCTATATCGAGCCTTACTAGTGGAAACTGCCGGCGAACTCCCAGGGGATCAATACCCACTAATATTATAAATGCAAAAGTTTGTTTGTCCGTGCACGACACAGCTCGAGTGTTCAACTGAATTCGAGAAATTTTGCATAAATTCATCCATTTACAAGTTTAAATCCTCGAACAAGTAGTTTTCAGGGAATTAGGTACGTAGTAGTTTTCATAATTCATGTGGATTTACAACTAGTATTTGTGCAGACCTGGGATTAAAGCCTCGCATATCTTTCTACTAACACTCCTGGGCATCTAATCAAAACTCTCCCTGCATTGTGGACGGGTGAAGCTGTTTGTTTCCATACTTATGATTTATAGGAAGAACGCTATACCCGCCTTTATCCCTGTGCCGTTAAACGCTATTAAGGCTACACATGTTACAACTCTTCGGCGTCTTCCCGTTTTCGACAAAAAACAAGGATCACCATGCCGTAACGTTAATGGTACACTGTAATGGTCATTGCAAGGCCTCTAATTCATAGAGAACGTTTACAAGCGCATGTTTATACAGGGAGTCAGGATATTGCCGCGCAACCTGTTACCATAGATTCAGTTAAATTTTCGTCGATTATTAAAAAACCAGTAAGCGTTTCCATACATTTTGACCTCGTAGGTATTGCACTTTTCAAGGTACGTTGAGAATGGCTACGTTTAGAATCATGAATACAGATTCATGGGGACTTTTTCCGCGTCCTGCCGCTCTGTGTGAATCCTCCGGATTTCAGCTACGGTGGCAAATCTCAGCGGAGGTTAGCCAGGAGATATTATAGTGCACAAATGTATGCGCCGCCGCCGGTGCAGTCTTTGTAGTTCGATGGGACGGCAACCCGACACGAGCAGGGATAGATCAGGCGAAGGAGCAACGGTTTCACGTGCTATCCAAGGCTCGGGGCTCCACAACACCAACTTCCAAACTTCGGGCTGCAGTGAGAAATTCCTAATGGAAAACCAAATCACACTTTGCCTGATTTGGGAATCGAACCCAGGACCTCTCACTCCGCAGTCGTGCTTGCGACCACGAGACCAACACGTGGCAGTTGCGGCTCCGAAACTTTTTATAAAGGTAATGCTAATATGAACCGCTATAGGCGTCTATGATAATAGTTCCCCTGAATGTTGGGCCATTTCAAAATGAAGAGCAGAGGTTTTTCAAAACATCCAGATACAGTATAGACTTACTGTATCTGAATGTTTTAAAAAACCTCAGCATGGTAGATTCTAAAACTGCACACTCATCTTTAAAACTATTAACTACTATAAAACTACGAACTATATAACAGATAACTAGAAGCAAAACAGCTAACTAATTAGAATTGAAACTATAAATTAATAGAGCAATTTGGAGCTCGCATTTCCAACATTTGACAATACACGTTCATTAATGTATAACGGTAGCCCAAGCAATTAAGTTAATTATTATTTTAGAGTCGGTTATAACTAATAAATGTATATCTAGTTTGCCAACAAAATTACACGGTAAAACAATATAAATTTTACCAGAAAGGGCAATTTAATTACTTTAGGTTTATTGGAGGTCGAATTCAACAACTAATTATACGGAAGTTTGAAGTGGTTCTATGTAGCTGATAGGTCAAACCTTTAGTAAGTGTAACGTTAAATATGATGAACAGATTGTGTTAAAAAGGGAAGAAATTAGCATAGGCTTCCTTATCCCTTTCAAACTATACCGTATTAACAATAACAATATGAATTTGGATCACTACATTGCTAACTTAGCTTAGAATAGAATAGGTCTTGTTTGCTTAGAATGTGGGTACATAAAAATAAGTTGATAAATTAATGAATTAGTGCATAAACATATTTTAGACAATATAGGTAGTATCTGTAACCATACCTATGTTTTATAAAATAAATGATTCGTTGATAAATTATATATAATAGGATCCATGTACATTCTGCCTTAATATAGCATGCAAATTTAATACAAAGTAGAGGATAATAAAGATATTACAAAAAATCATAATTTAAAAAATCCAGCACAGCATAATAAAATTTGTCTACAAGGGATTCTGTGAAAAGTTTTTTTTTTTATTTTTGCAACGGTAAGTCTTTAATCTGGTCAGGTATTTTACGTATTATAGACTACAGGAGCCATGCAAATCACATTTCTTTTTAATAAGCTAGTTTCAAATACGCCCGTGCATAATAGATGCTGGTATTGAGATCTCACAGCTGTACTTCGTTTTCTAGTTCCTATTAAAGTTGCAAATAGACATCGTTTAGTTATTACAAATATTTTGCGATTTTGCGGGTTTGATACTGGTGAGCACGCCACCTATCGTCTTTCCGATAAATATACGTATAGTAAACATAGACAGATTTGTTTGGACTTCCATACGAAGTTTCACCACCTATTTCTTCCCCATGTAGGTCGAAATTCAAAAATATATATTTATTTCATATCAAGTGCCCAAATACAACGTTTCATGGTTTTATCTTCGAAAATGAAGAACTCCCATACAAACTTTCATCCCCTACTTCAACCCCTTGATGCCCTTTTTTACAACAAAAGGTAACCTATGTCCTTTCCCTAGGTCTAGTCCTATCTCTATACCAAATTTTACATAATCGGTTCAGCGGTTTAGACGTGAAAGCATTTATAATAGGTATTAGTAGCAATTACGTAATGCATGCATAGACAACAACTATTATAGATGTACTAACAGTAGTGTTTAAGTTGTATATGTAATTACTAAAAAAGTGGATTTTATGATCTGAAATTAAAATAAATGAATGAATGAATAGACATGAAAGCTTATTTAGGTTACGCTTGGAGGAAGCTTCTTATTGAACGAGCTGAAATATACACACATAAATAGGGTCTGGCAGGTATTATGAATCCGGCACAGTCTGGGTTATCTTCTATTGGCAATACTCCCCATATAATTGCAGAGCTCCTGCACAAAGCAGCAGAATGCTGCATCTCTCAGATTAATCTGGCAAAGAGCTGCTCAGAAGAGATGGTACAGATTGACATAAAAAATGCCAGTTTACGTAAAAACTGTACCAAAAATTTTCTTTTTAACATAATATTAATTCATACTTTTACTTACATAGATACTAACAAGGCAAATGTGAGTGGAAACGTCTCGAGGTGACGCCCTAGGAGAACAAAACTTGTGACCTTATTGTACATGTTCATAAGAAACATTAAGATGGTGTGTGAACGTTAACGAGAAAGAATCTACATCATTTTAATAAAATAAGTGACAGACTTAATTTTAATACTAGAAACAAAGACAAAATAGATCAACCCTTTTTCAGATGAGCTAAAGTACCTACAATACGTACATACCTACGTCTTTTATGGGGTACTGTGTTAAATGTTATAACAAAATACCTTGTGATATAATGCAATTAAATGAAAGGAAATTTAAAACTCATAATAAAAGTAAACTTTGTAAACTAGCGTATTACAAATTAGAGGATTATATCCAAGATAAGAATGCTTGGAAACATGCTGGTCCTGCTCCATAGGACAATCTAGATTCTAGACAAAATCAAACTGGCTAATATTTTATTTTAACTTACTTGCTAATATTCTAGGAAAATCGTATACTTCATTTTACAATGTTTGTAAATATGTATAAGCACCATGTATCTATCATAAAATTAATATAACTGTAATTGCTTCAATTTCATTCTTTTACCTATTTTGGTATGGTAATTTTATTCTGGGTGCATCGTTTTCACACATAATTATATAATGAATGTATGTTAAATATTGTACTTAGAACATTTTAAAAGAGTAACGCTGGATTTTTTTGCCCATTCTTCTCCAAACGAAACTACATTTTGGAAGGGGCGACTAGAATCAATTCTATTTTATTGTGAACGTTTTTTTTTTTTTTGAGGATGGGAAATCATCAAATAACTTCTCCCGCTCTGGGTGGAGCAGGAGGGCGTGTCAGACTTTTACTGACTAAAACCCACCCGTCTTCCCTCAGTTGCCTGTGTGCCAGGGGCAACGGTATCTCTTTCGAACAACCCGCACCCCTGGCAGGCATCGGCCCTTGCGGACCCCTCCAGTTCGGCGCACCAGGACACATGGCACGCCGGGACCATCCCAGGAACCAAGTAATATAAGGGCCCCAGACGAACCCGTGTCTGGAACCCTTGGTCCCCCTGCGACGGGTCAGCGCAGTGGCCCCGCCGCCTACCACTTTTCGGCCGCAGGGGATTGGGAGAGCGGCCAACGCTATACCGACACTCCTCTTCCCCTGCGGCCCCACCGCGTCCGCCATCAAACGGTGGCGGCCCCGTCCAGGCCACGGAAGGGAAGAGCGCTACTCAGAAGTACCGGCACTCCTCCTCCGCCGCAGCCTGTAACCCTCAGCCGCGATGCCTCCCATTCGACATCGCGGCCCGCCTCAGTTGCGGTGCACCTCACCGCTACCTACTTTTTGGCCGCTACGTCGTGGACTTGGAGACAAAAGCCCTGACGAGCAGCCCCACCTTGGGGTTCCACTTCGCTTCACCGTGGGAGCGGACCACGGCTACTGAGCCCCCCCGCAACGACAATGCGGGAACCCACTGGGGGGGTTAATGTGAACGTTGACGTTCAAAAGTGCCTTATTTTAAGTGCCTATTTGAAATAATTGTTTTGACTTTGACTTTGAACGAAGCAACGATCCTTACATACTCCTTGTATGTAAGGATTGTAACATGTGGCGTTCTTTACTTTCTGCCTACCCCTATGAGAAGAAGGCGTGAAGTAATGTAAGTATGTGTTTTGTGTAATTACCAAACAGTCCATATACTCTAGTCTGGAATATAGGTATTTACAACAAAACAAGCTGATAAGTTTGTTAAACAAAAAAATACATTTGACATTACGATTACCCTGACCCTTTAACCCATTAAATATGAATTTTATCACGGTACATTAAAAATAACACAGAATCTGTCAAAACCATGTTGAATGTATTTTTTAATCAATGTTTATGTTATATCAACAGGGTTAGCAACGTGTTACGTGCGTTATGTAGGCAGCTTAGCAACGTGTTACGTGCGTTATGTAGGCAGCTTAGCAAGTTGAGGGCTGTGAAAGGCAAGTTGACTCAGTCATGTGAAATTAAAATCAAAATTAGCTGTGAGTTTAAATTCGACACTCATACGGATTTAAACTAGGGATGTCGGTACCAACATTCAGAAAATATAATTCAACTTTAAATCAGGGCTTGCTTTCGAATATGCTAATAATTCGAATATTAAACTTTATCGAATATTCGAATAAAAAAATTGTGATATTCGAATTTTCGATCAAATTCCTTATCACCGGACTGCGAAACCTGATGTATACACAAAATATTTTTTTTAAGCAATGCATTGTGGATGTGTGTTATGTGTGGTCGACAAGTGCCTTCTTAATATCAACTATGTTTAGGGTATACAATGTGAGTGTTGGATGTATATTTACAAAAAGAAACGAAATTATGTTGAAGAACAATGGGAGGAGCCTGCAGAAAACACTTAAGAAATAGGATAGTATGATGACTTGACTTGAACTGTTGAGAGAGATCGAGAGGTTCTATGGACAGTTATACACGTCAGCAAGTAACCCCGTTACGATTCTGGCAAACGACTCAAGAGCTAGATTGACCCGATACTATACCGAACACATCCGAACATCAGCTTGTACGAGATTAAGATGGCTCTGAAGCAGCTCAAAAACACTGATGACGGAATTACGGCTAAACTCCTGAGGGCTGGCGGAACCCCGTTCTTAAGGCCCTCCAGAAGCTAATTGATTCCGTCATACCCGAGGACAAAACGCCACAGGCATGGAACCGAGGTGTGGTGGTAATTTTCTTTAAGAAGGGTGACAATACCCTTCTATAGAATTGTAGAGCCATCTTCTCTTCGTGGTCGAATCCGGAATGAAGAGATCCGCTGGAGAACCAAGGCAACTGACATATCCCGAAGAATCGCCAATCTTAAGTGGCAGTGGCATTGCTCACAGAACAGATCTGAAGTGGCGTTCTGGAGTGGCGACCGCGTCCCGGAAGACGTAGAGTTGGAACACCTCCTGTTGGACCTTTGAAGGCCGCAGGAACCCGCTGGATGCGGGAAGCATAGAACCGGTCGAAGTGGCGAAGCTTGGGGGAGGCCTATGCCCAGATGGTGACGTCTTTCGGCTGAAATGATGATGATGGTGAAGATAGCTCTTTCCGTGATACTGTTTTTACCACTCTCAGGCAATCTTTTTGATTAGGTACCTATATGTCCATTAATTTTTGTAGATCGGTGCTGTGACCAAAACTTACATAAGAATAAGTAAGAATAGAGCTTTGCTACATTGAGTATTTTATGGAGTTTTTTTTTTTTGTTAATTCGCCTATACTGTCCCACTGCTGAGGCAAGGCCTTGTCCAAATATTTCCTCTATGGCATAGCATAATCAGCCTATAATGTTCCCTCTGCTGAGACACAGGCCTCCTCTCTGTGAGAGGGAGTGGGCCGTAAACCACCACGCGGGCCCCGTGCAGGTCGGTAGATGTCGCATGTCTTAGATTTTTTTGGTTCTAGGACATGCCGGTAGCCTCACGATGTTTTCTTTCACCGTTTTGAGAGCAGTGGTGATGAAATAATTTACACAAAGTAAAGCGCCTGTCCGAGTTCGAACCTACGCCCTACATGTAGTAGGACGCGGCCGTTACCACTGGGCCATCACTGCCCTTCCACTATGGTGTAATTTATTATTTAATTGTTCGATTTAATTTAAATATTAAAACAATACTGTCTTATTAATCGAGATCTCAGATCTCTCGTGTTGTGGTTGTGTATCGATCGCTTTTGCATGTAAAGGCCTTTAAGTTCGTGTAGTACTTTTATAAAGCAGTAAAATTTTGATTTATTCCTTGATATTGCTCAGACTCTTACTGTGTCTAAGACATTGGCAAATAAAGACATGATTATTAAAACAGCTGATTTTAAAAAAACGAATAATATTCGAATATTGCCCGAAAAAAACTAATATTCGAGTATAAAAATTTCCGAATTTAAATGGACGGGTAAATACATATGTATTACTAGGGCAACTCATCTATCTTGGTAGATATAACTTAGATAAAGAATCAGACAGGAGGAGCCCGTTTGGTAAGACAGCGTTAGAAAAAGTTCGTTACGTCTTCTCGTCGCCATTTCCTCTAAACCAGTGCGGCCTGCCCATTATGACATACGGTGCCGAAACATGGACACTGACAGTCCAGCTGGTCTTCAAACTCCAGGTTGCTCAGTGCGCTATAGAGCGGGCTATGCTCGGAGTTTCTTTGAAGGATAAAATCAGTAATGAAGTTACCGACAAAACTTGCAGAATAAGCAAGATGAAATGGCAGTGGGCTGGCCATGTTTGTCGAAGAACCAATTGACCGGTAGAGCAGATGAGTCCTAGAGTGGAGACCACGTATCGTGAGCAAGCATAGATGGCTGCTAGATGGACCGACGACCTTAAAATGGTGGATGAGGCAGACTGGATGCGGAAGGCGGAGGACAGGGCGTCACGCAGTCTATAAGGAGCTTATAAGAGTGGTCTGCGATAGGCTGAGTTGAAGGACATATTTATACGACCTAGAGGATACCTAGTTCTTCCAGGGATATCCAACTAGAATGTAAGACCGGCTTGAACCACAAATAATAAAAATGCGTCAAGGGCTATTTAATTATACTTATTTAAATAAAAATCTTTTCATTCAGTACCTTAATATCGGCTACCGTAGCTCGCCCCGATTTGGTACATGGCACTTGGCAACTGTCAAAATGTAGTTGTAGTATAGGTACACAGGTACCTACACCTCTGCCTAACCCTTAGTGGTATACAGGCTTTGTGATGATGTGATCGTTTCATTTTTGTCAATCGTATACCTAAACTTGACAGAGACAGAGTGATGTTTTAATACGACTAGTGATGCAGGCAGGCTTTAATCTTTAAACGCAAAACAAACTTAAGAAATTCTTATAATTGGGCAAACGATATAAAAATGCTGGATATTTTTTTAACATAATCTTAACAAACGTAGACGAATTCCAGCGACTGAATATAATTAACAGTCGTAAATGATGAATGATCCTGTCGCCTCACGGGAATACGTAGAATTCAAAGTCGTAGGTACCTCTTAAAACAAATCGCACAAACACAAATGAGACTTCATAACTTTTTGACGCGACATTTCGGCGAATGGACTCAACGATAGGCTGAAGCCGACAATTTTCAAACGATTTGTTCAAACCTCCGCACATTTGGCGTCGAGTTTCAACTCTTACTACTTATCGCAGCAACTAGACGCACGGGGCACACTGTAACGTTACAACTTACAGCTCACCCGTTATGTACATGTCAAACCTTATGGTTGTCTTTTTTAGGGTTCCGTACCTCAAAAGGAAAAACGGAACCCTTATAGGATCACTTTGTTGTTCGTTTGTCTGTCTGTCAAGACCCTTTTTCGCAGGAAGGCGAGAAGGTAACAAACTGAAGATTATATCAAATACTCAAGTCTACTGTCCCTTGGAGCTAAGAAAAAATCAAACTTCTAAGCCAACGCAATCAAAAGATACAGCCGTTTATGCCACAAATTTTCGACACTCACAAGGGAATCAAAACCTACAGGGTACTTCCCGTGAACTCAGAACCTTGAAATTTGGTAGGAAGCAACGTCTTGTAGCACAAATAAAGGAAAAATTGTGAAAAGCATTCATTTTTAGTTACATCATATATGTTTTATTAATAATTTTAAAATTACTTCCCCTTTCCTCATGAACGCGTAGAGGTATTAAATTGAAATTAATATGAAATACTCAGGTTTATAATATCTTTAAGCTGTAACAAAATCAAACTTCTATTGCAGCGCAATCAAAAGAAACAGCAATTTATGCCGCATATTTTGAAACTCGCAAGTACTCGCAAGGGAATCAAAACCTAAAGGATACTTCCAGTCGACCTAGAATATTGAAATTTGGCATGAAGCAACTTTTTATAGCACACATTAAGGAAATTCCGAATACCTAAATTTTTTTGTTACATCACATTTTTTTTTTAAATAAAATTTTATAAACTTATTACCCTTTTCCTCATGAACGCGTAGAGGTATCAAGTTGATATTCATATCAAATACTTAGCTCTAATTACCTTTAAGCTGTGAAAAAAAAAACAAATTTCTAAGTCAACGCAAAAATGCAAAACGCAAAGGTACGATCATTTATTCCGCATATTTTGAAACTCGCCACTACTCACACGGGAATCAAAACCTAAAGGCTACTTCCCGTTGACATAATCTTGAAATTTGGTAAGAAGCAATAGCTTACAGCACAGAAAACATAAAAATTCAGAAAACCTTAAAAAATTAGGTAGATAAACCACCATAAAAAATTGTGATTATAAACACAAACAAGTTACCGCAATAAAATAAAGGATTACTGAAACGATAAAGAGACTTTTGTCTTTTTATGCTCCTCCAGCTTTCCACATTGTAATGTTATGGATTTCATTTAGCAATAAAAATACCATAACTTTCACTTATATACCTACAGGTTTGTACGGAACCCTCGGTGCGCGAGTCCTACTCGCACTTGGCCCGTTTTTTTTCAGTTTAATAAGTATAATTTATTTGTTCAAAAGATTTTGAAGGTTGTGTCTGTAAATTGTGGCCTTATGAGCACAAGTTATTTGAAGAGTTATCTAGGCTGGTTGAATTCGTCAAAAGGATCCAGAGAGGATATTGATGGCCGGAAGAAAACCAACGTTCACACGCAGTGCAGCAGAAGCAGACCCCGTTAAACTGATCTTTAGTCGTCCCGAAGATCCAAAGAGCTTCTTGATGACCGGAAGAAGAGCAGCGTTCTCAGGCTGTACAGCAGAAATAGGCCCAAGTAGCCCGGAGTCATGGCCCTACGGCGAGTTGAAGAGGTGGCTTGGAGTGGTTTGGAGGCTCAGCTCCCGTAAAATAAATGGATGGGCAGCTCCGGAACGTAGCTGGCCAGGGTCTTAGCTCCAGAATATGTGCAGGTCCTCGAGGTCCACGTCCCAGTCACCGACGCAGAGCTGTCGTATGCCAGCTCTGCGACCAGACGCAAACGACAGCTCTGCATCTAGTCGCAGCGACAAGACGCACAGTTTGCGCTGGTAGTCCCTAAGGCGCGACAATCTTTGAAGTTTGAAACGTGAGCCACTTACAATCCATGTGCCCGTACTGCCTGTTAGCAAAGTTGAAGCAAAACTTTTTTTATTTATTCACAAGATTCAAATTGTTTTCGGACGTCTAACTCAATTGGGACAGTCGGCTTTGGACGAAGTCGTACAAAACTTTCGGGACTCGTTATTTAAGTTGGCAGTTACACGTGACATTTAAGTACTGGGGGCCGATTCTACTAATTTGCAACGTTACACGTTAAACTGTGTTTCCACAACAGTTCGATTTCGATCGCCGTTCGATAGTTACATAAAAAGTCATTCTACTATTTTATAAGCAAAATGGAAACTAAACTTAAAACGAATTGCAACTGAACTGTAGCGGGAACAAAGCGGGTAACCCGCGTTACCAACATGCCAAAATAATATGTTTTATTAATACCAAAAAGAAAAAAGTTGAATCTAAAAATGTTACTAAACACGAATATGTGGCACTAAAAGTATTTTCTATAATTAAAAGACATAATGATCATAATTTTATCATTGACTTTGTCCTATAGTAATCGTCACGCTCATGTTCGATTTTGTTAGTAGAATAGGTTTTGACATTGTTTCAATCGATCGTTGGCGTAACTAAAACGTAACCGCAGCTGTGTCGCAGCTGGACCGTTGTTCAATTTAGTAGAATGCGAAAACGCTTAAAAGTGGTGATTCGGTTGCGGTTCTATTGCGTTTTTTTAACAAATTTGTTAGTAGAATCGGCCCCCAGGTACATTTATAAAACGATTTTAAAATACGGTCTGGCATTGTTATTTATGATTATTAAAATCCAATTGAGCATCGCCACCATATGGAGTGGTGCTTTGTCACGCAGGACTTAAGATACAATGTTAGTTTTAAGCCGATTTTTTGGTTTATAACGATCTAAAAACACACTTCGCGGTTTAACGATACTATTTGACGCAAATATTATCTAAAACGATGTAATAACTACTTTTAAATGAATATTATTTATAATGTTTGTGTGTTGACGTCATTCGCCGGTAAATTGCAGACTTTATGTAGCGACGACCGCTCTTCTAGGTTGAGTGTCAAAAATAAGAAACATACAGGATTCTTTCTACATGTGATTTGTTCAAAATAAACTTAGTCTGACAACTAAAACGAATCAATTTAGGCGAGAAGTCAACCTACCTAATGGTCCTGTAATAAATAATGGATACTTAGTAGTTATGTATACTTACACTGAAAATTAAAGCAAATTAAACGCAGACGAAAACCCGTCACAACTCCGTCAGCATTTTACTATAAAATTTGTATTTACTTGCGTGGAACAATTCGCAGCAATTAACTAGAAAGGAAATTCATACGGGTTCTGTATTTCTTGAAGGACTCTCCACCAACTTACTCAAACACAACAACAATCTTTCTCTGATACGTATCCATTGACATTTTCGACGATCCTATCACCACACGTAATGGATGAGCAACTTTAAGATAATGTATCATACAAGGTTGTGACATAATTGAATGGGTGGTCCTTAACTTGTGGCATTCTAACCGTGACTTGGTAGTGCAATAAGAGATCTCAACAAAGAAAGTCGGTACTGAAGGCACTTTAAAATGAAATTTTGTTTACAGTAGACTGCCAAGATGTCATTAGAGACATCGGGTCAAGTGCAGGCGCTGCTGATCCCAAGAACAAACATGTTAATGACTAGCTTCAACTGTCATTCGTGGATTTTTGACAGTCGTTATGGTTCGTCAGAAGCCCGAAAGTCTGGCCGCCAGTCTTACGAAGGGGTATCGTATTACCCAGTTAGTGGGATGTGGAGGTCAGATAGGCAGTCACTCCGTGTAAAATACTGGTATTCAGCTGCATCCGATTAGACTGTAATCCGACCCCAACGCAGTTGGGAAAAAGCTGGGCAGATGATGATGAGAATAAACCTTAGAAACCATGAGTATATAAACCTTTTGTGTAGGTACCTAATGTCTGTTCCAACAGTCTCTGAAAAAAGTGTAAATAAACACCGTTCAGGTTAAATACTTACGCAATCACGCACTAAAGGGAATCAGTAACACATTCATCTGTATTTAAAAGGTTTTAACTTATATATTTATTCGTGCATCCCGTATTACACTGAACTTTATGGTAGATTAAAACACCTTTGCTATGACAACTGGCAAGAATACTTTAATGAAAGGAGCCGCAGTAGAGGTATCTGGTATGCCACTATTACAACCGAGCGGCTTTAAAAGTACGAGGATAGACAGTGTTAATATGGGGAGGCAGACAATCATAACAGCACTCCGACTGCGCTCCGGAGACAAACCCTTAAATAAGTTTGCATTTCTAATGGGTAAAGTTGAGTCACCAAATTGTGTGGAATGCAGCTTGATTGAAGACGTATATCATGGAGTGTGTCCAGAACGAGCCAGATATTTATTATTGTTGTATAATAAATAGTATGTGCGAGATTGGAGTATGTAACAGCGTCCTTGCTGCTCCGGCTTCGGAAGCAGCCAGGATGTTGTACAGACTCAGAAACATAGGTATTAATCGCAGAGGTAGATGATAATATTTATTTGTGCATTAGTATGTTAAGCCGATTTGTAACGATAGGGTGGTATATAATCTGTCTAGATTAAAAACCTCTCTAAATAACGAAAAAAAAACTACAACAAAAAAGCTTTATAACTTCTCACATTTTCTAACAATTATTGTTTGACATTATATAACATCACGTCTTGTTTCCCCGAAGGGTTAGCCAGAGGTGTACCTATAATGCACCCACATTGCGCCAGTTATGTTTTAAATCCTATTTAATAGGGGGCGAGCCCATTGCCATCAACCAGGCACTAATCCAGACCCCGGGCTGCTACTGAGATATTGCAGGTCATGCTCAGCAGTAGCGCTTGTGACCACTACACCAACGAGGCAGAGAGAGGCGAGTATTGTTTAAATAATATTATTGAATTGTTATTGAAAATTTATCAACGAAACTCGAGGTAACGAAATTATCCTCAAATGTCACAATGAAAAGCTTTTTGAAGGTGACTTGAAATTATAATTTCAGGTTGTGGTATTCAAATAATCAAATCAAAGCACTCTCTTTGTAAGTGGCGCTTTGAATTGGCACCCACAGGTACGTTTTCCGATCCCTTTGTTTACATTTTCATCGAATACTTTAGAACAGACCATACATAATACTTTAGAACAGACCATACATAATACTTTAGAACAAACCATACATAATCTGCGAGATAATTGCGTAACACACTAACAGTACCTAGCAATAGCTTTCGTTTTGACAGTTATATTTCGTTTATTCAATCTAACTACATATTTCAATACATTTTTAAATATTTTTATAAAATAACCTTATAAAAAACATTTAAAAATATAAAAAATAGTGGTCCGCCGGTATCGGGAGCAGGGTCCAAGCTACCGGTGGTTAGGGCTCCAGAGACAGGAACCTCCTCACGATGCGAGCCGTATCGAGGAGTACTGCCTTCTGAATCAGGCCCTTGATCCAACCGCCTAACGAGAGCCTCGAGAGATGTTGATCGAGGCTTTCGGCCATCAGTCCATTGGCTGATACGACAATCGGCACAATGACAGCCGAGTTCACATTCCACATGTCAACAACCTCGTGTGCTAAGTCGAGATATTTAATCTGTTTCTCTTTCTCAGCTTTCACGAGGTTCCCGTCATGTGGAATGGTAACATCGATAATCATTGCGCGGCGCGCTAACCGGTCTATCACCACTATATCAGGCTTATTGGCTACAATAGTCCTGTCAGTAATGATAGACCGGTCCCAGTACAACGTGACATGGTCATTCTCGAGAACTGGGTCGGGCACATACTTGTAATACGGTACCTCGGAATCCACAAGTTTATATTGCAAAGCAAGTTGCTGGTGAATAATCCTGGCTACTTGGTTATGCCTGTGCAAGTATTCGCCATTAGCCAGACGAGAACAACCGGAGATAATATGTCTGATAGACTCACCCGGACGGTGACATGCCCGACACACGTCAACCGTCCCGTCCTTCATAATATGTCTCCGATAGTTATTCGTCAAGATAACTTCGTCCATAATTGCACAGACGAAACCTTCAGTTTCCCCGAAAAGATCACCGAAACGTAGCCAGGATACGGACGCTATGAAATCTACACCGGGTTCATGGAGAGCCCGATAGAAGCGCCCGTGAAGCTCCTTGTTTTGCCATACTTCCTTGCGGTCATCGATAGTTAGTATTACAGGTTTGCGCCAGTTCTCTTTAGCCATGGACAACGGGGTGAGCCCCTTGTCCACTGCGACCACATCACGGTGCATACCCATTTCGGCTTTTAAAAAATATTCCCTGAGACTGCACACCTCGCGGTTGTGGAGGGTCTTCGTATTTAAAAAGCCTCGACCCCCGCACTTCCGCGGGATGTACAGTCTCATCACCGATGATCGTGGGTGATGCATCCGGTTTGCAGTCAGCAGTGTACGGACCCGTCGATCTAGGGCGTCGAGTTCAGTCTGAGTCCATTTGAGTATGCCGAAAGAGTACATCAAAACCGGCATGACCCAACCGTTGAAGGCGCGCACCTTGTTTCCGCCTGAAAGAAGACTAATTAATACCTTCTTCAGGCGACCAAAGAAACGCTCCCTCAACGATTGTTTCATGTCAGCAGCGTTGATGCCTAACGCTTCCGACATACCCAAATACTTATAGCTTTCGGATGAGGAGAGGGATCTGAGGTGTATGGAATCCGAAAGTTGAATTCCCTCGGATTCCATAATCTCACCTCGCTTTACATGCATGACTGCACATTTGTCCACACCAAATTCCATCCTGATGGCGCTACTAAAAGTTTCAGTTACCTTCAGTAGCTCCATCAGTTGTAATTTGTTGGGGGCAAAGAGTTTAAGGTCATCCATGTATAGGAGGTGAGATATAACCTCACCACCTCTCCTCAGCCGATAGCCTAGACCTGAATCCCCCAGCAGTGTGCTTAGAGGATTCAGGGCTAAGCAGAACCAAAGTGGACTCAAGCTGTCGCCCTGAAATATTCCCCGTTTGATCCATATAGGTTCATCATTCCCCTGGATCTGTGAACATCCCGGATAGCGAAGGACTGTCCTCCATTGCCCCATACACGACTCAAGGAAGGTGCGTAGAGTTGCATCAATCTTGTACAACTCCAGCACCTTCATGAGCCATGTATGTGGCACCGAGTCGTAGGCCTTCTTATAATCTATCCAGCATGTCGACAGATCTTTGCGGGATCGACGAACCTGTTGGTTTATGGCCATGTCAATGAGGAGTAGCTCCTTAGTCCCGCGAGACCCATTCCTACACCCATTTTGAGAGGGAGACATAATCGAGTTATTCTCAATGTGTGTATTAATTTTCGTTCTCAAAATGGATGTAAGAAGTTTATAAACCGTCGACAAACATGTGATCGGTCTATAATTCTTGGGTTCCGTGGGACTACCTGACTTATGGAGCAGGTGGGTAACGCCTGTTGTTAGAAACTGTGGTAGCGACCTAGACTCTAAAGATGACTGGAATTGAGATGCCAGGCGACTGTGTGAACTAGTAAGCCATTTTAACCAAAAGTTATGCAGTCCGTCCGGTCCCGGTGATTTCCAATTCGGTAACGGACGGACTGCTCTGGCTACATCTATTGCTGTGATGAAAACGGGTTCCATTTCTGGTATTGGTTCACACACTCGCTCGACATCTTGCATCCAGTCTGCCTCAACGTGACAGACGGGCACCGACCAAATGCTCCGCCAAAATGCACTCGTGGTGGCATCATCTGGGTGGCACACGTCTGTCACATTTTGTTCGGGTCGCTCCCAAGCTCTATATACCCACCTCTCATCGCTCTGGAACATGCGGTTCTGTATGTACCGGTCAACCCGCCGCTTATACCGCCGAATACGGCTCGCCCATGCATAGACTTTCTGCTTCAGGAAGTCGATGCGCTCTGTGACACGGGACATGTATTCTGAAGGACTAATTCCAGTCCCCGAGAAAGCCCGCCTCACAAAGCGCATCACTCGTGGTCGTGTATTGCCCTCCCTGAAGCAGTATAGTTTGCCGATGAGTACCCTGGCCCCATCGATACGACGCTCGATCCTGCATTGCCAGGCTGGTGCGGCTGGTTTCGGTCGAGAAGCTCCGTCACAGCTTGGAAACTTGACGTTAGCTAAACGACATGCCGCAACAGCCGCGCAATACAGGATCGAGTGTGTATCAACGAGATCCTCGCTGCTCTCGAAGAAATTCTTGAGCTGCGAGTCCAAGGCATACACCAGCGCCCTATTTTTCTTGTGCATAGGTAACCGTGGTAATCGGGGTCTAAGTTCGGTTGGAGTGGACCGATACTCACGAAACGCATCCTCCAGTGCGCTCCTCAATCGGGCGTTGTACTGACTACTTACTGTGGCAACCCTATCATCCTCTTCTTCAACATGATTGGACCGCGGCGAGATAGCATCAATAGTTGACGCCTGTGCCGCGGTTTGTGTCGGAGTCGAGACGATATGGTTGCTCAGTACTTCTGAGCGTAGCCTATCAAGTGCGGTGTCGTCCAACCTGTGATTGCGTTGGATGACCCTCACCTGATCCGATAGTCGTTGGGCCGAGACGTTGACGGTTGGTTCAAGTACCTGGAACAGAGACAGCATCCTTACGCGGTACGCAGTGAGGTTAGTTCCCCCCTCTGTAGACCCGTAATATGCGCGCATGACGTTCTCGTTCATAGATTGAGTCCATCTCATGCGCTGCACACAACCACCGGCAGCGGGGACCCGGCTCGGGGCCGGATGGCCCCTAAGTCCCAAACTCCTCGGTGGCCGGCCTCTCCCCTGCCGACGTACAGGTGTTGGCGACGTCGGCGGGGAAAAATATTCGTCGCTCGAGCTCGACGCAACTGCCACGGCCGGTGTCATAGCACTGTCGATGGGGCTGGGTTCCGGCGGTGGCGAGGCGGAGCTGAGCGACGAGTCCGGGGGTGGTAGGCGTGCATTTCGAGTTCCTGATCTCGTCAACATTGGATGTTTTTCACGTTTTTCATATTCCAAATTTTCGTTCCTTCATAGAAGTCTAAATTTGACAGCAGTCATTCTTCGGTTTTCTGTATTTTCTTTTAGTTTTTTCATGATAATGATGCTTTTTATTGTTGATTTATTTATGGTTTTATTCTGAATGATTTGTTGTGATTCTTGTGCTATGCAGCTCACAGGAATTAATAAAAACGGAAAATAGGAGATAAGATTTTTTATTACGTGGTTGACGTATCAGTGTTGCTAATAAGTTATATTATTATTATTATTAATATTAATTACGATATTTACGTTTTTGAGCAGACACATTTTTCGATCATATGAAACAATGGATTAGCAACAATTTATGTAAATTTTATGTTCAAAATGAATCACGTTCTGATTGATAGCGTGTTACGCAATGAAGGTGCTGATTGATTGAAATAGCAAACTCAAACTATTTATTTCAATTAAACCATTTACAGGCATTTTTTAACTGTCAAAAAGTCGATCAGTTGGAAAATTGAAGCTACTTGCCCATTCCAAAACGTGGATCTCTATGGAGAAGAACGGGCAAGAAACTTCACGGACACTCTTTTAAATTATTATTTCCTACCTACAACCGTAACACAAAAACAAGCAGTAATTTAGTAGCTGGACCTACTCCAAACTTCAGCGTTTGATGTGGGATTTCTCGGAAAAGACTAGCTATTCCGTTTTCTAATTAGTTAGGCTCGTGAAGGGCGGCGCAGGGATTATCCTAAAAGGGGCCACGTCCTGCTGCTAATCTAATTATTTCATCTAAACATATATGTAGGTATGTAAACGTTCCAGAAAGTGACACATTATCCGACAGGACAGAGTCAGCACAGCCTGAAATACTACTTAATTACAAAGAGATTTTTAATCACATTATAGTGAAAGTATCAAACGCGATCCTGTTGATCCGGAAATAGTGCGTTTCAATTATTTCTAACGACGCCGTCGCGTCGTGAGTAATAATAACACTATTCTACTATATTATAAATGTAAAGGTTTGTGAAGATGTTTGGATGTTTGTTACTCAACAACGCAAAATCGGCTGAACAGATTTGAATGAAATTTGGCACACCGATAGATTATAACCTAGATTAACATATAGGATACGTTCCCGCGAGATAATTTCCGATTTCCACGCGGGCGGAGCCGCGGGCGGAAGCTAGTAGTTAATATAAGTCTGTAATGGCCAACCCGTTCTTAGCAAGCGTGGTGACCAATGTTCGTGCCTTCACTGTATGATAAGAGTCCTTTGCGCAGCAGTGAGACAGTAACACGCTGGAACTAAAAATTATAAAGGAACTTCTACGAGCAACTGCATCACAAGATAGTCCGTCAGATTTGATATACACCTAATTATAAACTAATCTTTATAACGGCATTCATGCTAAAATAAGCGATCTTATCCGAAGAACATGAAAACTCATGGAAATCTTCTTTTGTTTTAAAAACAAAATCAGCCTATAATGTCCCCACTGCTGGGACACGGACACAGGCCTCGTCTCTTCGAGAGGGCTCAACTTTTTGGTTCTAGGACATGCCTGATTCCTCAAAATGTTTTCCTTCACTGCTATGAGAGCAGGTGGTGAAGAAAATATTTAGTCAAAGTAAAGCGAGTGCCTGGGATCGAACCCTTGTGGGTATAGCTTGTAAGTCGAGGATATTGCCACCGGGCCACCACTCCTCTCTTATTTTTAAAACCCCGTTGTAAACTGCCTAATTTAAATCTCCTAACTGAATTAGCCTCAATCTGCGTCTCGAACACAGGCAACCAAACCCCTGACTGACATAAAAAGAAGCCATCTTACTTGTAAAATAAAATGAATAACATCTTTTGTATTATACAAACTGCTGACGACTCTATTCTTTTCTTTTTTCTTGTAAATAAATGAATAGGGTCACCAACTTTTCACTTTATCGAATTTAGCGTAATCTTAAATGAAACTAAAATTAGGAAGGCGAGATGCAGGGCAGACGACATTGTTGCCATCGCGAACAAAACGTGGATGAGGCTGGCACTGCAAGATCGTGGGGATTGTGTGCTTGGAACTAGAAAAAAAAGCCTATTCCCAGCAGTGGGCGAAGTCAGGCTGTAGATGATGATAAAACTAAAATTATAGAGTTACGTCTCTCTGAAAATAATGATCAGATTAAAAGGAATCATTCACTATAGGTACTATTACCGAGTACCGGGTACTGGTACCAGGTACCGAGTGAGTGCTGGCAAAAGTTAAAAAGTCCGTTTTTCATCTTTCTAATTATTTTAATTCTGTTGGTTGACCTACATTTGTGAAGTAACCTTGAGAATACTCCCATAAGTAATTTACGTAGGTACTTATTCCACTTTCACGCCTCGGCTGTTTAGAGGTTCAGCCGATTTCCATTATAATTTGCATACATTTTACGTATATAGGTATGTGTTATATTCTATCTTAGTTTATGGCTATAATAAGTTTGTTATGACGCCGAAAACTGAGAATTTTACGATCTATCTCCACACCACTTGCTACCGAGTTTCAATCTAAATAATAATTTTGAGGAAATTACACGTTTTCCTTCTGTTATTGAAGTCAATTTATTTTGATAAATAACTCAACAATTGCGTTACAGTGCAAGTGGAGCAGTGGTGGCACAGTGGTGGCTCAGTGGTGGCACAGTGGTGGTACAGTGGTGGCACAGTAGTGGCACAGTGGTCGCACAGTGGTATAGGCCTTTTAGGTCGTGAGTTCATACTCAGGCAGGCACGTTATTCTGTGTATTTAATTTCATCACTACTGCTCTCAAAACGGTCAAGGAAAACATTGTGAGGAAATGTCCTAGAAACAATAATTCAAAGACAAGTGACATCCACCAGCCCGCACTGGGCCCGCGTGGTGGGTTATAGCTCACACATCACAATCAGCCTATAGGCTGACTACTATCTGACATAAGTAGCCTATAGGCTGATTGTGATGTGTTACATTCTCAGTTGCTGTTATTTGTCCAATCCACAGTGGACACAAGATTTGACAACATCTTTATATACAAAATTTGATCTTGAAATGAAAGTTTTGATCTAACTTTCAGCAACGTGCATTCCTATTTTTTCAAAATAAAAGTAGCCAACTGAAAATAAATCACATAATTTAAGTGAACGCGGGCAGCCAACTAAAGTTAAGGATCAAAAAGCAACTGGATTGGCTGGTATTCTTGTTAAAGAGGCCACTGACAACTGTGGGACTCTTAGAAAACCGGACAGTTGGACATCCCTAGTCTCCAGTTTGCGACGAAGCGAACAATGCTTCAAGTACTCTTTTAAATTTGCTTTTTTTACAAAACATGTTTTCTATAAATAAAGATATTATTGTGAAATACCAACTTAAGGATTATTATTAAAGTAGGTATCAATAATTAATGTGACATTAGAGGATATTAGATATTTATAACTTTTACGTATTAACATGCCAAATCCTAATGGCAGGGTTTCAAATATGTATTAAATATTAACGTTAAAAGCCGAATTAGTTAGAAATTAACAAGTTTGTAACAAAAATAGGTAAAATTAGCTATCCTAACTTAATTTCTAGCCAACGGTCACGTTTTGCATAAATTATGTTCTAATACCGGATTTACTGGAAGATGCAACATTTTTAATAGTTATCTCATGTTCAATCTAGCCCAGCCAATTTGATAAACTCTAGCACAGCCAATTTGACAAACTCTAGCACAGCCAATTTGACAAACCCTAGCACAGCCAATTTGACAAACTTTAGCACAGCCAATTTGACAAACTCATCCCAATTGATTTGAGGTCGGCGCAGCATGTCTTTTTCTTCCATACTTCCTTATAATTCGGTAGTTAGAAAGAGGTTTCTAGCTATATAATCTTTCCACTGTTCTTCTTCTTTCAGCACTCGCTGGCGTTTTGGACAAAACGTATTAATAAGTTCGGATAGGCATCCAAACTTATACGTTTTATCCAAAAATATATTTATTTATTAGGAAACTCAACAGCTTTTAAATAATTTACATGAGTTATAAAAACAAATACACTATGCATAATACTTGAATATATTTTTGAATAAAACTTTCCTCACGACATTTTCCTACCTTCCTTTAATACACAAGGCAACAACACAAGGCAACCTTTAATACACACACAAGGCGTGGGCCATAATCCACCACGCGGGCCCAGTGCGGGTTGGTAGAATTTCACATGTCTTAATTTTGTTGGTTCTAGGACCCACCGGTTTCCTTCACGGTTTTGAGAGCAGTGGCGATGAAAATATTTACACAAAGTAAAACTCCTAACAGGGTTCGAACCTACGACGTACAACTCGGTAAGTCGCAGCCGTTACCACTGGGCCACCACTGCTCTCATACACTACAGCAATCAGCATAACCCTAATCGGTCAAACGCTATCATAGCTGTGGGCGCCGATTAATAACATGTATATCTGTGCACTTGCAGTAAACGACCGATCACGTCATGAAATTGTTTTATAAACAGTAACTATGTATCCAGTCCCGCGCCAGCCTGTTGCGCCGACGCACGCATGACAGCGACGCCATCTTGGTTCTATTTTTAAAAATGTCGTTGAGATTATTCTTGTTTTTGACCATCGCCGGCTTGGTGGCTGCTCAGGCCCCGAACCCCACCATAAGAGTGGCTCATGGGGTCCTTCAGGGTGCATGGAAAGTGTCCACGAAGGGACGGTCCTTCGCCAGCTTCCAAGGTGTGCCATATGCGCGGCCACCGATTGGAAAATACAGATTTAGGGTAAGTTATTAATTGTAATTTAGTTTTTTAAGCTCATGTTTTTGAGAATTTGTGTTACTAGATGGACCTGTTATATTCTATTGCAGCTGGTGTTTAAGTATTATTATTTTCATAGGAAGAAAAGAAAGAACAAAAATGTTTATTCTGCACGAACAAAACGCACATTACAAAAAAAATATAAAAACAGATACATAAAATGGACACATACAAAGTAGACTAAAGTAAACTAAATCCAATATGTAGTAGATAATTAAATAACCTAAGGTCTGACGTCACCTTGCAAGGGCGTTAAGTTCAGACTCTGCCCTTTAAACTTTTATCAAATTTTATGGTAATGAGTTTACCATAATTTATAGAGGTTAAAAAAGGGTGGGAAATGTCAAAGCTTTCTTAAAAAAACAAACTTTACTTACTTGCCCTAAGGCGGTAATAAAAAACTTGGTTTTTATGGGTATTATACAGTTCGCCTCAGTGTGAACCCGCTGCTCAAATACATAAATAAGGTATATAGGTTACTATGTATAGTCGAACTGATTAGAATTTTCGAACTATGTGAACAAAACAATAGTATGACTTCGTCGCTTTATAGTTCTGTTCAATAATTCACAACAATAATAAACAAACTTTGTGTTTGTATGGTTGACCATGAAAACAAAACTCTTATCGTCAACGAATTAATTAATGTTGTTTTAGTTATAAATTTATAATCCTTGAAACTATTATTAAAATCCACCATTGAAGTTACATACTCGTGTCTGTTATGTATTTACTCTGGTGGCAATTAATTAAATAAACAACCAAAAGCGAATACATAACATCTTCCAAGCAACGTTTATTAAGAAGAATATCGCGTCTCTTTAATAAATAAGTATTAAATTCGAATCGTGATTTCCAACTTCTAAGGAATGTTACAAATGTTAATAGTACAATAATGTACCTACCTACTTCTCGTTAGAAATAAGTATGAAATCTTAAATGTCATTATAATGGGTTTCAGTAATCATCTTAATTACGATCGATTACCGCCCATTAGAACCTATTAATGGAAGTGTCTCCATCTAAACAAATTGCTAACGATGTCAGTTCAGTACCCTAATTGCATAACACACTACTAATCTGAATCATTCCGAAGTATATTGGGAATCCATTGCTTCATTAGTCCGAAAAATGTGTCTGCTCAACAACGTAAATAACGCAATGAATGTCATTCATACTGTTAGTGTGTTACGCAATTACCTACCCCACAGGCCGCATGTTATCAATACGAGGATTCCGCCGACTGGGAACGCAATTAACTTGAACCGCGGTCCCAAGTCGCCGGATCCATTTAATTTTAATATTTTCTGCCGGCGACTGGGACCATCCGTAATTGAATCATCATCACCATCAACATTTCAGCCGAAAGACGTCCACTACTGGACATAGGCCTCCCCTAAGCTCCGCCACTTCGACCGTAATTGAATAACAAAATCTATTGTTGAAGCCAAAAATAGTACAGTCAAACGAAAAAGTGTTTAAAGTAATAATTAGATAAAGAAAATAACTCTTTGATTCGAAAACATCTTTTATCTATATAAATAAAACAAAGTCGGGCTATTTACTCCTTTTACAACTCAAGAAAACAAAAAAACAACTAAACTAAAGTTATTTTACGGGAAAAATGGACGTAAAAAAGAGCATGTAGTAGATTGTAGCCACAAAAAAATTATGAAATAAAAACTTTTTAACAAAAAAACTCAACCGCCGAAAAAAACTGAAAAGCAAAAAATAATAAACCTTTTTTGTTCGGAAGTCGGTGTCTTTGGATATGTATTTCAATTTTATGACACCGCCTTCCGAACTTAGTTATTGAGGTTAAACAAAAAAGGTTTTTTTATTTTTTGCTTTTCAGTTTCTTTCGGCGGTTTAATTTTTTTGTAAAAAAGATTTCTCAAACATTTTGTGTGACAGCTAGAAAACGCTGTATGCCTTCGAAGTACCAGGGGGTCATAACTCGGTAGGAGCTCACCTAGCATAGGTAGATGTGTCAGCTAGAAAACGCTTTATGCCTTCGAAGAGCCAGGTTGTCATAACTTGATAGGAGCTTACCAAACATATGAGTAATTTTAATTAAAAATAATCAACGTACTATACCTACAGTTGTAGTTTTTATTTAATTATTACTTTTTAAAAAAAATCGTTTGACAGTACTGTTTTTGGCTTGAACAATAGATGTTTTTTATTCATTCGAAGGGGATCCCAGTCGCCGGAAAAAATATATTAATTAAAATAGATCCAACGAATAGGACCGCGGTTCCAGTTATTGCGGTCCTAGTCCCCAGAATCCTCATCAATACCAACCGCCCTATTCGGTAAAAATCACACAGTGATAACTTAGGGACTGCCCCGTTGTTGTAGTGGTCGCACTTGTTACTGCTGACCATGTGGCCCTGGATTCGATTCCCAGGTCGGGCAAAGTGTTATTAGGTTTTTATTTCTGGATTTTCTCAGTAGCAACCCGGAGTCAAGATTTGTGCCCGGTTTTTGGCATTAGGTTCGCCCCCTATCACATGGGACTTCACTTGGGACTGGCGAAATGTGGGTGTACTACAGGAACACCTCTGGCTAACCCTTTTGGGAAACAAGGCGTGATGTTATGTATGTTTATTAAAAATAAGGTGACGTTGAGGCTGAACTGAACTGTCAGCCCCTAGCAGTCCCTAGCATCAGGTGGCGTGCAGCTCACTCCAAACTCACTTCACCTACGTTTTCACGGTAGGATTTTACGAAATAGATCGCCTGAACTGACCTGGTTCAACCAACTTTGACCATTGCAATCCACAGCTGGACATAAACCACCATCAACCCCCTCCTCCATGGGCACGCCACGATAGCGACGGTAAGTCCCCTCTTTGAGGAGTGGCTTGAGAGGCAGCACGGCGTCCTCACCTTCCGCCTGACGCAGGTCCTCACCGGACACGGTTGTTTCGGGAGGTTCCTGTTTCGGATAAGGTGGGAGGAAATACGGGTGGGTTTTAGTCAGTAAAAGTCTGACACGCCATCCTGCTCCACCCAGAGCGGGAGAAGTTATTTGATAATTTCCCACCCAAAAAAAAATTACGCTCTCCTCCAGCTTCCATCCTCCATCCACCTATTGTAAAAACTAGAAAATCGAGTTGGTTTATCGAGAACTTTCTGTGTTGATGATAACTGATAAACCAGCCCGATTTTCTAGTTCTTCATTTTCATTTATTTTACTCGCAGATTTCGTAAGCATATTATTTAAAATTATTTTAGAATATTCGATGTTTATAGATAGTGATAGCATTTAGCTAAGGTCTGTAACCTGATGAGGTTAAAGGCCTTTGCACGACATTTTTTTTTAATTTATACAATGTGTAGATAAGTGTATATGGATGTCTGTGAGACCGCGTTGTTTAAAAAAAAACAGCGCAACGGATTTTAAAGCGTTTTCAACCATCATTTGGGGAATTTATTCCGGAAGGTTATGTCTACAAAACATTAATATTAAACCTACATATTGTTACGAGCTTCGGGTTCGTGACAATTAAAAACTGCCAATATAAATTACCAAAAATAACACTTTAATTAACCATACCACACATGTTACAAAACACGATTTCGCTTTGATTTCACTTGAAGATCGCTTCAGATGTTCTCGCCTGTATCGCTTGATCAATACTGCTCGGTCTTTTTTTTTTGTTGGGTATCTCGCAGTTGGCCTTGAGAGGCCGTGACTGCTCAACCGGGCTTTACTGCTCGGTCTTGATCCGTTCCTGCCTTTTATAGGGCCCTAGGAACATTCGTGAAACTTCTACTGTAGAAACATGTAGAATGTTCGAGTACATACCGGCCCCGACTGAACAGATGTTGACAATTCTAGAAGAGTCTGGTATCGAAATTTTGAGAGAGATCTTGACTCAATCAATTTTGCTACTCGATACTAGATGGCGCTAGTGGTAACTAATTACTTTAGCTTTAGCGCGTAACAATATAATAAAGAAATCTCTATGTTTTGCCTAGTCGTAAAAAGCGTGCGAATCGGGGGCGGACGCTAGAGTTTTAAAATTATTTTTAAAATAAATCTATAGAAAATTGTAAAAAAATAATTGATTTAAAGTTATTTTATCGATCCATCATAGACCTCATCAATCGCTTTTCATCAGGCGTGATCGAGATCCAAAGCAGGCCCTTTTAGTTTTCTTTTTTTATAGTTCTCGCATTTCGCTAGGGTCTATAGCCTCATAATAATGTAAAAATGTGTATAAAAGAAATAGCCGATGATACAAGAGCTAATTTTAGGCAGAAAATATTTTATGAACTTCTGGCCTGTGGAATTACACGTTGACACATCAGAAGCGACGAGAATCTTAATCAAGAGTAGGTGTTAACCAGAAAATACCTAACTTTTGCCTATATTAATGTCGCCAGAGATGTTGAATACATTGATTAGTATCTTTATCTTGGTCAAATAGTATCTTTCCAGGCAAGACAAAACAAAGAAGGTTCAAGACGCACCGATGCATGGAAGAGCTATTGGGCCACGAAAGATCTAACAAAGTGTGATCTTCCTTTTTCCCTTAAGAGAAAACTCATTGACGTATGCATACGATAAGAAACTGAGACAAATCAGCAGACTTCCACGCTCGAGGTTTGCCAGTGGGTAATGGAACAGAGTCGTCTTGGTATCAAACTAACAGACCGGGTTAGGAATATGATCATCCGTTCCATCACAAAGAAAACTGAATGTCACTTGAAAAGCTAACACGCTAAAACAGAATTGGGCTGGATACATCTGCCGCATGCCAGACGACCAATGGGCCAAAGTTACGACCCAATTGGTTCCTTTCAATGGCAAGTGACATCTCGGTAGGCCCAGATGGAGATGGCGGGATGAGCTGGACACCGTCAACCAGAATTGATGCTTAGCAGCATTAAACAGAGAGAAGTGGAAAGAGAGTAAGGAGGCCATTGCCCTCCAGTGTGACATCACAGGCTTTTAATAACAGTTATAACACCTCGTCTGTTAGGCTCTTTGAGTCTGATAACAATAGAAAACGAATTGTGTTAATTACTTGACATTTGAAAGTATACTCGTAATAAAATCGCCAGTCCATCTGTGAAATGCTTTAATTACTCGTATCAACAAATTTCATTGCGGGCAGTAAATGAGTTCCCTTGGGGAGCCTGCACAATATTGATCCTTCTTGGATTCTTTGGAGAACATTAATAGATCCCGGGGTAGGTACTCGGAACCTACAGGAGATAATTTTATTATAGGAGTAGTAGGGAAGTCTTCGATTGTTTTTGAGCACCACAATGTGGCAGGGAAAGATAACAGAATATTTTTTGTCTTTTAAGTCTATGACAAAGATACCCATGTAATCGAAATACCTTTCAGTTTTGACCCGACGGACGTTGCAGCTGAAACTGCTAAGTATTACGGTAAGTTTTGAATCCAGTTTCCATTCCCTACTTAGACGTAAAACCTATTCCACAGTTTTAATATTGTTTAGAAAACATTAACACTTTAACGCTCCTCAGGGGCCGATGCCTGCCAAGGGTGCAGGTTGTCGAAAGAGATACCGCGGCCCGTGGCTCACAGGCAACTGAAGGAACACGGGTGGGTTTTAGTCAGTAAAAGTCTGACACGCCCTCCTGCTCCATCCAGAGCGGGAGAAGTTATTTGATGATTTCCCAATCTCAAAACAAAAACTAGCAATCAGAGTGAAACTCCAAATTTTTACAAACACACCAGCTCCTCGTCAACAATAGACACTTCATTTTAAATAGTTTTAAAACAATTGGCTACTTACTGCATACAATATACAATATATCAATATTAGTTTACAGCTTGGAATACAAATTAGTTGCACTGTTCTTATATAAAACTTGAAAGTAAAGTGTTCGGTATTAAATTACGTTGTTTTCATAATTTACTAGACTCCCGAGAAACATACAATGTCGGAAAAGGCTTGCAAAACGATTGCGAAAGTGTAGTCTGGGCACTGCAGGGTTCCGTTTTTATAACATAACATCACGCCTGTGTTCCTCGGATGATTAGGCAGACGTGTAGGTACCTACCTATTAATACACCGCCATTGCGACAGTTAGGTACGTTTAAGAGCCATGTTATGGGAGCCAGCCTATTGCCGTCACGGGGCGCAGAACCACACTCCGGGATGCTACTGACAAATTCTAAATTGAAAAACTTTTTTTTCTGTGCTATCTAAAAGGAGTTTTTATCCAAACGTATATGGCAACCACATCGTACCTTATTTGCTATTTTGTGTAATTGAAATAACTACACACTAAATATGTTACGGAAATGGAATCATTGACTAGGCGTCTTCACCAGGCCACACAACCACCATGCGCTCGCCGATCTAGGGTTTGCTAAAACGTTCAGAGCTATCCCAACGTCCTTGAAAAACCTATTAACAGGCTAACAATGTGGGTTAGTAGTAGGCTAGTATTTAAGATGTTGACTTTGAAAAATGCTTGTAAATAGGAGTCCGTTCACTTCAATAGCAAAATTCTTTCGAATCCTACGCCTTTGAAGCTTATTTACAGTAACAAGAAAATGAAATTCTTGTGAGACAAAACGTTGATCTTTTTTATTTAATCTTAGTACTCCGTATATTGTTTTGGAAAACTAAACTTGATCATCAACATCCCAGCGCTGATTTTCTGGATCTCCCTCAGGTTGGTAGAAAATGCCTAGTCCGCCACATTATCTTTTTTTTACTTGTGCCTAAAGTTTAATAATTATATATAGTCCAGTGATTGCCAACCTTTAAGCATATGCGCCCCCAGCAACTTAAAACTAAAATCCTTACGCTCCCTTGCCGGGGGTAGGGTTAACAACCACAAGGAGCCGATTACGCGTACCGAATTTAGACAATGATAACGTCATGTAACTTGATAAATTTTTCTTGTTGTTTTTTTTTCTAATACTCAGTTCTTTTTCTGAAGTAATATATTGATTTTTTTTTGGAGCAGTGGGGCCTCGCCCACCTTTCTTCACTTTATAGCTCCCAAGTGGGGCGCGCCCCACTGTTTGAGATCCCATGATATAGAAGCGAAAAAAATTGGTAAATCTCAGGTAAGTCGTTAGGGACTGCGATCCAATTTGAATATTTTTCTACCAATCAATCAAAATCAAATAAAAAAGTCAGTTATTCAAATGAGGCTGCGAATCAGTACTGACGTCAAAATGCGAACGTCGAAATGACATATGACAGTCTTTAGCTGGTTAGAAGAAGTTATGCACAAACTCCCCAGCAGCACAGCTGTTAGTTATATAAACTTGATTCAATACAATAGTAGGTAGGCAAAATAATTTACACTACGAAACACAGAACATTCAATTAAATTATTTGCCATGTCAGCTAGCCATGCCAATATACCAACAAATAAAATTAAACTATACTCAAGTGTGCTTTTGTTTTTGTATTTATTTGTTTAGTCAGTTAGTATTTTTTTATCCATATATACTCTTAAGAAAAAAAAAGTTTCTGGGCAAAGTATTTACATTTCATTGTCTCCAGACAATGTTCTTATTGTGTCTGAAAACAATCTCAAATATCAACATCTCATCTACAAATTCAATCCCTTCAGGAAATATGCCAAGACTTTGTGATTGCCCTCGTTGCCTTAAAGGGCAACTTGCTTTGGGGCATATAAAAGTAAGTGGCTCTCGAAAATGGGACAAAGTATCGCGGATTTGTCTCTTAACATTTTTTTCCGTGACATATAAATATTGTTACTGTTAACCGATTTCTTTACTTCTGATAACGATGACAGCTATGTAAAAAATATATGGGATTAACAGACTGACATTAGCAACGGAAACGTTTATGTCAATCCTGTTGAACGCGTTGTAAAATAAAGAAAACCGCTTGAAAACGATTTCGTTGATGCCACTTTGAGGCCCTCCACTGCGAAGATCGCCCTGAGGACACGGTGGAGCATACGGTGTAGGTCTGCCTGGCTTGGGCGGAGCACTGCCGTGTCCTTGTGGAAGCGATCGGCGGCGGCGATCTCTCGCGTCCGGCCCTGGTCCAGGCTATGCAGCGGAGCGAGAGTGCATGGGTAACCGTCACCTCCTTCTGCAAAGCAATAATGCTCGCGAAGAGGGAGGCGGCGCACGTGGGGGAGAGGCAGTACATGCACCCTTACGGCCTTAGTCGCCGCGGGAGACGCCCTGGGCGTCGGGAATCCCAGGCTGATGCCCGGCCACCGTAGGCGCGAGCTTGCGGACGGCGAGTAATGGATAGCTCGCTGTCCAGTAAGGATCCAGCCCGGGTCGACGGCACATTGTGTTCCACGCGCGCCTCAAAGAGATTTCAGCACCAACTGGTGGGGTCCGCAAGGGCCGATGCCTGCCAGGGGTGCGGGTTGTTCGAAAGAGATACCGTCGTCCCTGGCACACAGGCAACGGAGGGAACACGGGTGGGTTTTAGTCAGTAAAAGTCTGACACGCCCTCCTGCTCCACCCAGAACGGGAGAAGTTATTTAATGACTTCACTCCCAAAAAAAAGGCCCTCTGTTTGATATGTTTTAAAACATTAAAGATATTCGAAATCTATCGCAAAGGTATGTTTAGCAACGCCTAATAAGTATTTGCAGAGTTTTATAAACATACTTATGTTTAATCGATTATCCCAGTTTATGGCGTAACTCTAACTAATGTATAATCTGTGGTATATCCTCGTATGGCCATAGGTATATCCTCGTAATCTTAACTTATATTATCGTAACGGAATTGGAATGTGTAAAAGTCAACTATGTATAGTCAGCGTCAAAAATATCGGGACGTACAGATTGTTCAAAATGATCTCAACAACTAAGAAAAATAAACTTTATCTCAATTGGATAAAGTTCTTATCAGAATGAGATTTGTCGTGTATTGTGTTCATTCTGAAACATTCCTTGTGTCTTTGAGTTAATATTTAATTTGCATAGTTGTTTAGATCATTTTGAACACTCTGTTCGTCGCGATATTTTTGACGCTGACTGTACCATTTTATCAAATCAAGTATAGTTGTTTATTTGTATAAACTGCGGAAGGTGCAAAAGATCAAGAATCAATCAACCTGCCTACCCTTTCCCCAACTATGTCGGGGTTGGCTTCCAGTGAAACCGGATGCAGCTGAATACAAGTATTTTACATGGAGCGACTGCCTATCTGACCTCCACAACCCAGTTACTAGGTAACACGACACCCCTTGGTAAGACTGGTTGTCAGACTTTCGATTGTCAAAGATCCACGAAAAACAGCCGGTACCAACGGCTGAACGTGTTTTCCGCGGAGCAAGGGGTTCTGGTATAGCGTAGCTTAACCCGAACGATCGACTCGTGTGGCTGTTTTTACTTAGCCACAATCCCCAATTTTTTTATTTAAGGCGGAGATTTCTTGAAAATGGTCCAAAAGGTGATTTTTAAAGCAGTGTACCTCTTTAGCCGTAAATAATGTTGAACGCAAAAAAATATATAATATTTTCAAGTATTTTTTGCATACAGTAATGGAACTTAAAACATAATTAAGTATACTTTAATGCATCAAAAAAATCATCAAAGTCACCTCTTAATTATATTTAAAAGCAGTTTATCCCTTCATTATCAATTATAATTATTATTAAAAATATACCATCAAATTCCAAATACCAAACGAATTATTTATTATTAAATAGATAATATCTAATTTTATACGATTTTATTTGCATTTTTACGACATACGCTTGCTCATTTATTATTCGAATTTATTACAACAGATTTTAACCCGTATCGGATTGCAATAAGAACTATTATCGCGCATAATGACACTATTTAAATTTACCATGACCTTAAATATCAATATTATCCATCAAAGTTTAAATATCCACCCAAACCACAATCAGCACCCTAATTGCGTAACTCACGATTAATCATAATCTGTTTAAATGATAAATGATAAATGATTTTATTTCTGTAAGTAGGTTTGTACAAACACTTTTACACGTCAATCATATTTTTTTTTTTAACTAGATGAGGTCGGCGTTTCCTATCTGACTACTCTGAGAAGAAAGGCCGAAACAAACTCAGAGGTCACAGTCTTTTTTAAAGTCCAGACATAATCTTGGTCAGATAGTTTCGTTTTGACAGTTCAACAATATTCATTGCGTTATTTACGTTGTTGAGCAGACACATTTTTCGAACATATGAAGCAATAGTTTAACCATCTGTTTCAAAACGAAACAATATATGATGAATCGTGATTTACGCAATTAAAGTGCCGTTTACATAATAAGTGGATTTCAACTAGGATTCAAACGGGTTCATCTCCATTACACATTTAAGTCGTTCAAAGTTTTGTCGGCAAATTAGTTCTGTTGCTCTTATCTTATCAAACTTATATTAGGTCTTTACCTATGAAATTGCCGTTTTGCAGTACTGGCCATTTCAAATCAAAATAATTTTTGTTTGGGTAAGAATTCTAATTTCAAATTAATTTTATTTCAAAAACATGGATTTTTTTTTCCAAAAGTAGTCATTTGTTTATTGATTAGTGTTACATTTTCATCGCATTTCAATCTTTTTCGTCATCATGGATACGTTAAAAATTCGAGTAATTATGGAATATGAGTACCGTCGTGGCAGCAACGCGGCACAAGCGGCACGCAACATCAACGACGTTTACGGAGCTAACACTACAAACCAACGCACCACCTGTTATTGGTTTGCTCGCTTCCGTTCTGGAAATTTCGACCTGAAAAATGAACCTCGCGGTCGTCCGAAGACTTTGGTCGACAATGACGAATTAAAGGCGATTGTGGAAGCTGATGATACACAATCTACGGCTGAATTAGCAGCAGCTTTCGACGTTAGCGTCAAAACAATATTGGTCCATTTGCGTCAAATTGGCAAGGTAAAAAAGCTTGACAAATGGGTGCCCCACGAACTCAATGATCGTCAGCGCGAAGTACGCGTCGAGACGTGCCTTGCACTGCTCAACAGACACACAAATGAAGGAATTTTGAACCGCATTGTTACCTGCGATGAAAAATGGATTCTGTTTGATAACCGCAAGCGCTCAGCAAGTTGGTTGGATCCTGGTTCAGCACCTAAACAATGCCCTAAACGAAAACTTACCCCTAGAAAAGTGATGGTCACTGTTTGGTGGTCTAGCGCCGGTGTGATTCATCACAGCTTCTTACCAAACGGGGTGAGCATTACTGCAGATGTGTACTGTGAAGAACTGAACACAATGATGGAGAAGCTGGCACATCTCCAACCAGCATTGGTCATTCGCTCGTCTCCGCTGCTCCTGCACGACAACGCGCGACCTCATACTGCACAGCAGACGGTCTCCAAGTTGCAAGAACTGGGGTTGGAAGCTCTCCGTCATCCGCCCTACTCACCAGACCTTGCGCCTACAGACTACTACTTTTTCCAGAATTTGGATAACTTCTTGGCGGGAAAAAAATTCAATACCCGAGAGGCAGTACAAAATGCCTTTGAAGAATTTGTTGCCTCCCGTCCAGCTGATTTCTTTAAGAAGGGCATCAATAAACTGCCACTGCGATGGCAAAGATGCATTGATTGCATGGGTGATTACTTCGATTAATACAAATAAAAAATACATGAAAAAAATTCGTTTAAATTTTTTCATACAAAACGGCAATTTCATAGGTAAAGACCTATTATTAAGACTATTGAGTTTGATGAAACAACAGTTTTAACTTGAGGAAGTTTAAGTTCTGATCTTCAATATTATTAAGTAATCAAAACTTAGGCGATGTGGTGAGTCGGAAAATAGAGTGAGGTATTGAAATTGAAGCTCATACAGCCCGCAAGGAGGGCTCGAGGCTTAATATTAACAGTCGCACGGGTGGATGGGTTACCATGTGACAATCTATGGCCCTATACGGGGCACCGGTGTGGGCGCCTTCATTGAGGCGCCAACCGGCCCACCGATTGAAGGCGTCCCATAGGATCATGGCCATCCGGATGACCCGGAGATACCGCACGATCTCTGGTGAAGCGGCGGACCTCCTTGCCGGATTGCTGCCATGGGATCTGGAGGCAAAGGTCCTCGCGCACTTTTGAGAGTGGCGCGAGGAGGCCAAACGCCGAGGCGTAACTCCGCTGCCGCAAGAAATCGCGGCACAGAAGACAGAGCTCCGGCGGGATCTCATGGCGACATGGAAAGTTCGATTGTCGCAACCCAGTGCTGGGCACGCCACGACAGCGGCGGTAAGTCCCCTCTTTGAGGAGTGGCTTGAGAGGCGGCATGGCGTCCTCACCTTTCGCCTCACGCAGGTCCTCACCCGACACGGTTGTTTCGGGAGGTTCCTGTTTCGGATAAGGCGGGAGGAAACGCTCGGGTGTTTCCACTGCGAAGGTCGCCCTTAGGACACGGTGGAGCATACGGTGGAGGTCTGCCCGGCTTGGGCGGAGCACCGCCGTGTCGTCGTGGAGGCGATCGGTGGCGGCGATCTCTCACGTCCAGCCCTGGTCCAGGCCATGGTGCGAAGCGAGCGTGCATGGGTAGCGGTCACCTCCTTCTGCGAAGCAGTAATGCTCGCGAAGAGGAAGGTGGCGCACTTGAGGGAGAGGCAGTATATGCGCCATCACGGCCTTAGTCGCCGCAGGAGACGCCCTGGGCGTCGGGAATCCAGGGCTGATTCCCGGCCACCGTAGGCGCGGGCTTGCGGACGGCGACTTATGGGTAGCTCGCTGTCAGGTAAGGACCAAGCCTGGGTCGACGGCGCGTTGTGTTCCACGCGCGCCTCAAAAAGATGTCAGCAACAACTGATGGAGGCCGCAAGGCCCGATGCCTGCCAGGGGTGTGGGTTGTTCGAAAGAGATACCGTGGCCCCTGGCACACAGGCAACTGAGGTAACACGGGTGGGTTTTAGTCAGGAAAAGTCCCTCCTGCTCCACCCAGAGCGGGAGAAGTTATTTGATGATACCCAAAAAGAAATACCATGTGACAATCTATTACATACCGAAACACCTCCGTGGGTCGGAAAGGACCTTATGCTGCCATTAATAGATCTTTGGACTGTCAATACAAAATTATTGAATTCTGTTAAAAAGTTTACATAGGCACCTGTCCCACGGCCGACGTGGAAGCGACGAGCTGTCAACGATATTCTCGCTCGAGAAACACACAAAAGTTCCGTGTAAGTAAAATAGATACTCGTAGGAACAATAACGACAAAAAAATAAATATGAATATTTTGAACACTATAAAAGCTATATAACATCTCTGTAACAATATTCTGAAAAATAAATGGACTATTATGACTACATAAACATAATAGTTGATCGCGGACTGTTCGGAACACCTCTAGCGAGTACTCGTTTGTCTAAGCGACAAGAGATTTCTAGGAGCGTACTCTGTCAGCGACGCTCGCTTGGCGGGCGGAACACTCGCTGACTGCACGCTTGATCCATACGCGTACCAGCGACCGCCAGCGAGTAATCGCTCGTCGCCGTCATGGACTCCCTGCTCCTTAATCCCCGACGCTGATGGGGCAGGTGCCTTAAGTCCCTGCATCCCGCGCGGGCTGGCAACGTCGCATTTCTAGAGGTTTATCTTAATTATTTACTCTTAAATAAAAAAATTTCACACACATAAGAGAAAATAATTGACAATTCGTCGATTTTTATAAGTAGGTAAATACCAAAATAACTGAAAAAAAATAGCATACAAACTTATAAATAACAACGATCTAGAGCTTGGTTGAAAAAAATAAAAAAAAATGTACTCTGCTTTAAACTTAATAAGATAATCACGAAAAACCACTTGAAATGCGACTCTGCAAGCTCACGCAGGATGAACGCTCTTAACAACCAATATAAACGAATTTCTAGAACTAAGTAGGTACGCAGTTTCTTAACAAGTTCAATCTAAATCGCTAAAACTCCTAGGAACATTCAGATTGCAATAGTGGAATGTTCAAATGCTGTACCACTTCAACATAATTCCCTAGTCACTCCCCGAGTCCACGGTTCTTGCGAAACCCAGTCGAAGCGATGACGTAGTTGTACGTATAGTCTATTCCAAAACTGTGATAAAATTGAAAACAAACCCTGTTCAGCACCGTTATAGGGTATTACACCCATTTTTAAAAAGTATCCTAATTAGATTCTAGAGTACTATTACACCACAATAAAAACAACATTTTTATTTAATCGATTAGTGCCGTAAAAATGCATTAAAATTTTACATGAACACAACCCTCTCAATTCATTTAATCTCATTGAATGACTTTTTCATAAAATAGTTGAAACGAGCGGGGCCTGTCACTTCGCATTAAAGCTGAGCTGCAATAAAACCTTTTCTTCTTCGTGTCCATTCACCTGCGCCAGCGTGCAGTGACCCTGTTACATCTGTGACCACATCCAGATGGCAGTCATACACATTCATAACTATTGTTTCAGTCCAACGAGGACTGAATACTTCAGGAATGTCAATGAACCGTGTGATTGCCCTAACATGTAGATGTGCTGGGGAAGATATCGCTAAGATGAAAATCATTAAGTCATGCATTTATTGCTCTCTTGGTGCTTTTTGATGTGAAACATCTATAGCGGCACTTAAAACCGATTGCTGGCGTGGCGACGCGTCGCCACGCTATATGATAAAAATAGATTCCGCCCGCGGCTTCGCCCGCGTGGAGGTCGGAAATTATCCCGCGGGAATGTACTACCGAGATAAAAAGTATCCTTTGTGTTAATCTAGGTTATAATCTATCCGTGTGCCAAATTTCATCCAAATCCGTTAAGGCGTTTTTGCGTGAAAGAGTAACAAACATCCATCCATGCATACTGACAAACTTTCGCGTTTATAATATTAGTACCTAAGGATAAGGATTTATTTATTCAAAATATTTACCCTCATTATCTATAATACATTGCTGCCATCTAAACGGAAGTTCATTTATGCCTTTTCGGTAGAATTCTGAGGATCTAGGTCGGAAATTATCCCGCAGGAACGTACTACCGGGATAAAAAGTATCCTATGTGTTAATCTAGGTTATAATCTATCTGTGTGCCAAATTTCATCCAAATCCGTTCAGCTGTTTTTTCGTGAAAGAGTAACAAACATCCATCCATCCATCCATCCATCCATACTTACAAACTTTCGCGTTTATAATATTAGTAAGATTGTAGGTTTTTTTTTTTGAGGGTGGGATATCATCAAATAACTTCTCCCGCTCTGGGTGGAGCAGGAGGGCGTGTCAGACTTTTACTGACTAGAACCCACCCGTGTTCCCTCAGTTGCCTGTGTGCCAGGGGTGACGGTATCTCTTTCGAACAACCCGCACGCCTGGCAGGCATCAGCCCTTGCGGACCCCACCAGTTGTTGCTGACATCTCGAACGGCGCGCGTGGAACATAACACGCCGTAGACCCAGGCATTTTTTTTTTTGTTTAACTTGGAGAAATGCCTACTACGCTACCACGGGGACATAGCGCAGTTATGTGGGACTGTAACCCACTAAAACTCCACGGTGTCCTCCAGTGCTGCTTGTGGCGGGAACACGAAAACGCGCAAGCCATCCGCGAACCCGCCCCGGCTGTCCGTCACCGGACCCTCCTTGGAGGGGAATAACCCCTATCACCGGCGCACCAGGACACATGGCACGCCGTGACCACCCCAGAAACTAAATAACATAAGGGCCCCAGACGACCCCGTGTCTGGCACCCTTGGTCCCCCTGCGACGGGTCAGCACGGCCACAGGGGATAGGGAGAGCGGCTAATGCTATACCGACACTCCTCTTCCCCTGCGGCCCCACCGCATCCGCCATAAAACGGTGACGGCCCCGTCCAGGCCACGGAAGGGAAGAGCGCTACTAAGAAGTACTGGCACTCCTCCTCCGCCGCAGCCTGTAACTTGCCTGTAACCCTCAGCCGCGATGCCTCCCATTTGACATCGCGGCCCGCCTCAGTTGCGATGCACCTCACCGCAACCTACTTTTTGGCCGCTACGTCGTCGGCTTGGAGGCAAAAGCCCTGACGAGCGGCCCCACCATGGGGCTACGGCTACTGAGCCCCCCCGCAATGGCAATGCGGGAATCCCCCACTGGGGAAGGATAGTATTGTAGGTGAAAAATGGTGCAAGGATTCTCGTTGATGTATTTTATGTTTGCGTCCCTTTCTTCTGAATGTATTTTTTTAGCTATCTCTTTTCCTCTATTATTTGGTAAACATAACTAGTGATACACCAAATCCTATGACACAAATAAAATTGATCGATAAAACAAAAACCTATACTTACCTACTATTTATACGGACATCTTTTGAATTACTAATTACAATAGACATTAATTGTGAAACGATGATTGATTTTAGGTACCCACAAGATCCTGATATAAAAAATAAATGAATTATTGCAGCCAAGCGAGAGAGCTGTTCTTTTATGCATATTACTAATACAGAATAATTTCGAAGTTTCACATCTGCCAGGCGCGCGCGGCGCCCCGGGACGGCTCACAATAAAATTGTTGTCTTTATAGAAGAGTAGCTTCTGCTAGCGGTCACAGGAACATAATACCGGGATATAAGTATTCTGTGTGTCAAATCTGGTTATAATCTTTCCGTCGCGCCAAATTTCATACAAATCCGTTAAGCCGTGATGCATGATTGAGTAATAAACATCTTTACATCCAAACATACAAACTTTCACATTTATAATATTAGTAGGAAGTAGGTTAATAGATATAGATTAGTAGGATAACTCGATAAAATGTAGGGAACAGCAATTGTTTTTGCGATTTCAGGGTTGGTTCCTTGATAAAAATTGGTTCCTAATGATAAGTACAATGACTTCAGATATTTCAATTACACCATGTTGAGGGAAAGCTAAAGATTCAACAACATCGTCTCTGCCTGATTTAAGTCGTGGTACATGGTGCTGAGGTCTCGTATGCATTTCTCGAATTAAGTCACTTCTAAGATCCATATGTTATGGAAAATCATGAAAAGCTCGGCGATTGTGGAGTTTGCAAAAAAATCTATTACCTATCTAAATTTAGGAAAACATGAATTGTAAGCTCCCAAGAAATTTTCACTCACTTTTGTATAACAGAGTTTTGTTATGGACACTTTGACAAACATGTTACCATTTTCCAACAAGATATAGAATGCTTAGTTTAAAATGAAACGTTGCGGCACAGTTTGCAATATGAACCGATTAATAATATCAACCGCATGTATAACTGTCCGGAACACATTTTGACAATAGGCTATTATGATGCCACGTTGGATGTGCAGTCAGAGACAAAAGTCAAAGATACTATCATCTTCGTATAGAGCACGAAAGCGCGCAATGCCCAGCACGAGCAGAGTAGCTAGTAATAAATAATAAAGAGAATAGATTTGTTACAAGTTTTTATCTAATTTCACCTGTCCCGGTGTCTGTAATGAAATCTTGCAAGTTAAATTTGACCCACTTCCCGGTTTCCGATTGAGCTAAAATTTTAATGCATATGTATATGGCCTGACAATGCAATATTATGATGACATGGAGCTGAGCTGATCCTGGAGCTAGAAGGTGGCCATAGGAACTCCGCAATAAAACGACACAACCCCATCGAGTTTGGGGTCGTTTGATTCGTATTGACGAGTACTTTGATCCTGTAAAATAACCAAGGTCTGATGATGGAGCTGGAAGGTGGCCATAGATACATAACACTTTATGTGCACAAAACAAGACATAGATATGTGTGGGTTCTACGAATTATTACGAGCTACATAACGTAAAAACGCTGCTACGAACTACGCCGTCGCCTTAGTAGGTAAATCCCGCATCATAAATACTTAAAATTGAAATACAAATATCAATTCAAAAACAAACTTTTTTAAAAACAAGCTTTTTACTTGTTAATAAAACGAACTAAAAAGTTAAAAATAATTTAATCTCATCAATTACTTAAACAAAAGCGTGTTACATATTGACGGTTAGAAATAAAGAAGGCGTAACGTGCTAATAAATGTTCTTTATTTCTCCTGCCATCAAAATGTAACACGCTTTTATTTAAATAATTGAGATTAAAATATTTTTAACATTTTATTAACAAGTAATTAAAAAAATATATGCTTTCACGCTAAAACGGCTGAACGGATTTGGATAAAATCTGCCACATGGGTCGACCATGACCTGAGTTAGGCCATAGAATATTTTTTATCCCGATATTCCTACGGAATCGAGAATTAGCGGGTGAAACCGCGGGTGCAGCTTGGTCTTCATTGTTAAATTTAAGAAGTCACCTGGGACTGCTTGGGATTGCTTGTAGTATTGAGTTTAATAGTCAGTCTCCCTTTTCTTGTTTCAATCTTTTTTTAAGTTCACTCTTTACGCAGTCAAGTTTTTTGATGTCCTTCAAAATGATATCCTTCCAATAAATAATAATTAGCAAAAATTCTTAGAATTTGTTCTGAAACTTCGATAGTGTCAAACTCCTTTTCTCGCTTACTGTATCTGCATTGTAATCAGCCTTTTGTCAAATGTGTTGCAGGCGCTTCCAAAAACACGCGGTTGTAGTATTTCACATGAAAGCGGATAGCTGTTTGACCCTTGTAACCCAATTAATACGAATAGGCAAGTTTAGGGAGGCATTTCGGGTTTATTACTGGTCATGACGACTGCCGTGAGTATAATTATGGGCTTACGTGCTTCCCTGGAGTTTAGTCGAATAACCCGTTTGGAATACGGCTAAATACACGGTTTTTTTTTTACTAAAAATGTCACCAGAGTGTAGCGAAGAGAGGAATATATAGGATAAAATTTTAACCAGTGCGCAAACTGTAACCATGAATTCAGCATATCATTCTAGACCCCCTAGCGTAGAAATTTTGCGTCGGTTATACAATTTTTTTTTTTTTATTTGGGGTTGGTATATGATGTTGATGATTATAATAATTATACTTCTGCCTACCTCTTGTTATGTTATTGTTTTAGGATAGTGCAAATTCACGATTGAAGTCATACCTATATTTTAATTTACAATGAAGCGTTTCATCGTGACAACATTAGCTTATGTAAATTAGGTTGGCACATAATAGAGCAGTAAACTCACGTACTTACCGCTTAGTATTATACTATACGCGTTGTGTTGTGACTGTGTAATATTCATTTGGTTCTATCTAAGTTTACGCTTCGATCTTCTTCTATGTGGTCATAAGACCAAACTTACGACTGGAGCCGAATATACGCAATTACGCAAAATGCGCCAAAAGAAGTTTTTACTTCAAAACTTTTTACAGTTGCCAAAACGATACTGAAACCTGTGACCCAAACGTCAATGGTTTTATATAACCAAAATTGAAATTATCATTCGAAAAACGGGGATACCTATCACATGTAATAGCCTTATACCTAATTTTCCATCTGACTCAGACCTCCTCTCTGTGAGAAGTGGATATAATAATATGTATGTTTCTAAAAGCAATTAATATGGTAGTAGGTATATAACTATAAGTAAGAATAATTTCATAACTATTTGCTACCTTAAAACATAATTAGAACCTCGTGTTCATAATTCGTCTGGAGTTTATCTATACATCTATATCTATGTATACACAGTATAAATAAAGTAGCGTTTCGTGTCTGTCTGTGGGACCACCTAGGTCTTCTAAAATACACATGAATTTTGTTGCGGTTTTTACTATCATTTAGACATAGAACATTTACTCCGGGAGGGTTATGTGTAATCCTCATACAAGGTGGCAGGGATATCCACGTGCAAACTGTTACTAAGACTTCAGCACATAATTGTGAACAGTGTAGAAATTTTACGTCGATTATCAAATAAAAACTTGCTGCTTCATTGAAAAGTGCAATATCTACGAGGCCAAAATGTTTTTGTTTTTAACAACCGACAAAAAAAAATAATTCCTGCGACCTTATATAATATATATCTTACTATTCTACTAACTCTCCTACAATATTATAGGTAAATGTTGCAAAAACGGCTGAACGGCTTGGATAAAATATGGCAACCAGACAGTTTATAACCTTGATTAACACAGGATACTTTTTATCCCGGTAATACATTATCGTGGGATAATTTCCGACAACCACGCGGGCGAAGCCGCAGGAAAAATCTAAACACAGAACTATCTCTATGTTTTGATATGTCGCCAGTACAACCTTGCGAAGCAGGAAGCGGGCGGGTCGCAAGTAATTACAATACACAAAGATCACGTTCACTGACCCCGTCTCATAAATGACTATTTAGTAAGATTTTGATTTGTAAGGAAGTCAAATTAAGTCTTAATTTAATGAGAATTTTTGAGTCGGAATGTACGATAAATATTGTATTAATTGTTGTTTTAGTAATCAAAGCCTTTGACCAAGTATGTTAGGGTCGGCTTTCAGTCCAACTGAACAGTAGGTATTTTACATGGAGTGACTGCCTACACGAACCAGTAACTGGGTAATATGACACTCCTTGGTAAGACTGGTTGACTTTTGGGCTTCTGAAGACCCGTAGAGACTGTTAAATATCCGTGAATGATAGCCGAGATCAACGGCTTAGCGTGGTTTCCGAGGCACGTAGGGGTCTCGGTATGTAAAGATGGACCCATCCACGGACCAACCGCGGCAAGCGTACCGTTTTAAGGAAAACATCTTATTATACTTACATTTCGATACACGTGTTTGTGCTATTAAAGTAACTTCTTATACTTACAGGGAAAAAATTACGTGATAATTAGGTTTAGTAATACCTAATGGATATCCCGTTAAAACGGATCGTTTGATGTTTTGTATAGATTGACAAATTGTCCCAGATTGTCGTTATTATTTATGGATTTAGTGGTTTTCTGGTGATATACAGGATGAAAAACTGATTGTGATAATATCTGTATGCTATTAGGCGAGTAATAAACAGTGATAGGAATAGGTAGTGCCTATTTGCCTAAACTTCGAAGAACAGAGACAAGACCAACGGAGACTTCCTTAGGACTAAATTTTTTCCGAGACATCTGTCCCGAAATTTCGAGACAACACATAAATACATTTAAAAAAAATGTTATTTGGAATATGTAATTCGTCTATATTTACCTAAAGTTTGCGACTAGATATATCATAATAAAATAATAACATACACAGTCGTTACAACCATAAAATTTTCTGAATTTTTTTTTGGAGAACATTTTGTAAATGACTTTAATCGTAATACACAATGAATCACAATGTTTGAATAAGAAGCAGTACACGTTTCGAAGTAAATATCTTCTTTCTAGCTCACTCTAGGCTACGTTTAATGAGATTTCTAAAGTTCAAGTGTAAAAAAGTTCTAAAGTTCAAGTGTAAACTATCACATTTATAGACAAACTTTAGATAAATATAGACGAATTACTCATTCCAAATAACACATTTTTTTTAATGTATTTAAGTGTTGTCTCGAAATTACGAGACAGATGTGCCGGAAATAATTTAGTCCTAAGGAAGTCTCCGTTTCTTGTCTCTGTTCTTCGAAGTTTAGGCTAATAGGCACTACCTATTCCTATCACTGGTAATAAACAATCTGTGTGCCGAATTTCATCTCCGTTCCTTCGTTTCCGTTGAGTCGTTTTTGCGTGATCGACTAACAAACATACAAAACTTTAATCATCATCATCATCCTGGGGGGTGCGATATTCGCCACGCTTGGCAGGCGGGATAGCGATCGCAGTATGTTGGTAATATGCAAAGAGAACGCTGCTGCCCATTTTCTAGATAGTCGCCTTTCACGACACCCACGGGAAGAAATTCATAAACATTTTTACTATTATTAGTAAACACTGCTTTTTATTCAGTTAATGTTTTTTCTGCCCTTGTTTATTTATTTCGAGGTTATCTACTTTTTTACTAGTTTCTTATAACAGCTGGCTAGAATGCATCCGTGTTCTTGACGTAGGGGCTCGCGGCTAAATTATTCAAGCCACACGGGTCGATCTAAAGGTTAAACCACACTTACCGCGGTCGGTTCGTGGATGGGTGACCATCCATTACATATTACGAGACCCCTCCGCGCCTCGGCAAGGTCGATACGGGAAATCAGAATAGCAAATAAAAGAACAGCTACATGGACCACATGGACTTTGAAATGCCTGTGCCTAAGTTCAAAGTTTATCGGTGAAGTTGCATCTACATGGCCCCATTAATATACATTAATGCTTTGCCTAAAGCTATTACGCAACTGCCATTTACAAAATTTTGTACTGAATTAAGTAACTGGTTGTTGTATGAATGTTATTATTCTCATAATGTGTTCTTTAATAAAAAATCTTGTAAATTTTATACTTATGACCTTGCATCAAAGTTATTATTTAATGTTTAAAATGATTTGTATAGTGTCCATTCTTTAATTGAATTGTTGTATTATTATTAATTTTAAATTGTATTTGCATGCCGCTGTGGCGGCGAAACTTGCTGAACCAAATATGTATTTAAATGATATCCTTTATGTAGGTACCGTGTTTCTGGCAAATAAAGATATCATTCATTCATTCAACAGTCAGACAACTAGTCTTTACCAGGGGGTATCGTGTTATCTAGTAACTTGGTTGTGGAGGTCAGATGGGCAATCGGCACATGTAAAATACCTTCTAGTAATCAGCTGCGTCCGGTTAGATTGGAATCCGACTCCAACGTAGTATGGAAAAGGCTAAGCAGATTTTTTCTACTTAGATTGCGCTTCGGATTTAACGGATGTTTTACTAGGTTGCCTGTTACAGAACAGGAGTCTCGACAACTCTCGAACGCGAAGTCCCAAAGTACACAGCTACTTTACTTTGGGACTTCGCTTTCAAGAGTTGTCGATGTGTCTACAATGATGGCTGCCACTGACAGCTGTTAAACGCAGTTTAGGTGTGCTGACCACGTTCAGCTCTATTGGCGAAATTCACGTTAGGTATTAGAAACGCATTGCAGTGGTGGCCCAGTGGTAACGGCTGCGACTTACGAGTTGATGATTGTAGGTTCAAACCCAATGAGGCGCTTTATTTTATGTATTTAAATTATTTCATCACCACTGCTCTCAAAACGGTGAGGGAAAACATCGCGGGGAAACCGGCATGTCCTAGAACCAAAAAATTCGATGACTCTTATCATCTACCAACTTGCACTGGGCCCGCGTAGTGGGTGACGGCCCACTCCCTCTCACCGAGAGGAGGCCTGTGTCCCAGCAAACATTTTATGGTTTATTATGATTTAAGACGACGACGATTTACGACTTAAGGCGAATTTCATCAATGAAACTAAACGCGGATTAAATATACTGATAACATGCAGATCATTTGTGAAATTCGCCCTAAGAATTTACCTCTTTTATAAATGAATCTGAACTCAATGCATGAAACATTCCATAAAATCAATACAAGCTATCAAAGCATTGGATTGCTAAGACTATTATCCACTTCGTCTGGTGAAGAACGCGCAACAATTATCTGATCGGTTCCTCAAATGAGGAACTGAGCTATCATTGCTAGATCTGCAGTAATCTATTGTTAGGTACTGTAATATGCTTGGTTACTGTATTTTGAAGTACATTAACTAAGAATACTTTTTTTTAGCCAAAGAATCAACATCGCCATACAACATGACAATGCTGCCAGCCTTTTGGGCATTTTTCCTGTTGACAGCGAAGCGGACGAATTTTTTGATGCCCTGTAATTCTTTTGTCTTTTTTATGCACATGTTAATCTTGTTTCAAGTCTGTTAGGTTATATTTTATATAAATGTCGCATCGTGGTGGCTGAGATGCGAAACATCGGATCTTCTTCGCGATCCGACCTAGTTTATGTAGGTGTGGGCACTGTAGTGGATACTCGAACGAAAAGATAATTTGATTAAAATAACTTTTTAAAACTGGCGAGTAACAAATTAAATACGTGCGTTGGTACTGAGCGTTTGCCTAGACTGTCCGAGCTCGACTATCAACTGTAGACTGGTGGTCTCTTCATGGTGTTATTCACTATAGCTTTCTCAGGTCTGGTCAGGCAATAACAACATATGTTAACTGTGCCGAACTTTGAACAATGATGGTGAAACTGGCAGTGAAACAGCCCTGACTTGTAAATGATCTTCACCATTATTGATCCATGATAACGCAAGACGGTAATCCGTTGTAACTCTACAGGAGCTGCAGTTAGAAACTATACGTCATCCTCCGTACTCGCCAGACCTTGCTCCAACGGACTACTATTTGTTTCGTGATTTGAACAATTTATTACGTGATAAAAAAAATTCTTGCCAGGAGGCAGTACAAAATGCTTTCACACAGTTTGTCGAATCTAGATCCTCAGAGTTATATCGTAAAGGCATAAATGAACTTCCATTTAGATGGCAGAAATGTATAGATAATCAGGGTAAATATTTTGAAGAAATAAATATGTTATATCTTAGAAAAAACGAGTTTCAATTTTTCAGTACAAATCGGCAATTTCATACTTTAACCCCTAATATTATAGTCAAATAAATGTCATACAATAAAACATTCTGAACTGTGGTAGGTAACTGTATCTAAAAGAGTGTCCATGGAGATTCTTGTCCATTCTTCTGCATAGGTCGGCCTACCTGCACGTTCTAACTACTACGCTTTGTAATGGGTAACTAGCTCCATATTTCTGACTGACCAACTCCTTATACAATTCAACAGTGCCTGAGCCTTCCGCCTGGGCACGCATTACCAACTTGGAAATGTATAAATAGACTTCGAACTCAAGTCGGTCGGAGCAAAGACATTCTCCACAGGGCGGCTCAGATCCCAAGTATGTATGCGGCAGCTCCCCACAGACAATGGCTCACCTTCCATCCTGCGCCGCATGCCCTGTTACTTGTGTATTTGAAGATCTTATGACTGCGTCAGTGAGCGGAGTTCACGCAGCTGAATTTTGGGCCAAAATTGTTTGAAGAAGAAGAAAAAGTGCCTGTAAAAGGTTTAATTGGAATATATGCTTTCGGCCTTATTACAAAACAAGTTTTTCTTTTGACATGGTTTAAACCATCGATCTAGTTTTCGACGTTCGAACGCAAATGTGATTAAAATACACTGCGGTGCCAAAATTGTCAAGTCCGTATATAAAACTTTTCCTTTGACGGAATAAGGTTCAAAATTTTAAAATCGCTCCATGTTTTAAACCTGGAAAACCTTATTCAGTCAAAGGAAAAGTTTTATATACGGACTTGACAATTTTAGCACCGCAGTGTGCCAGTGTGTTTAAGTTTGATTTCACCTAACTACGCTAACATAGAAGTTGTGATGAAAAGCACATAATACTTTACTGCAACGTTATCAAAACTATAATGTTTCACAAACAAAACAGACTTACCTACTATTTCATTGAAGTGAAACAGATTACTTATTTATCAAAACTTTTCTACTTGAGCCTATAAAAAGGCCACAAATCCTCCCTGGAATCGGTCTTATATCCTAGGATTTCGAATTATTCGAGACAAAGACAAAAGGGATCTGAATTCAATTTATTTGAATACCTATGAATATGCGATAGATTTCCGTCAGACCCTTTGCGATTCGAAATTCCGTCATTTATAGCTCTGAAACGACTGCCTCGTTTGGTCTAGTGGTCGCAAGCGCTACAGCTAAGCATGAGGTCCTGGTTTCAGTTCGATGCCCAGGTCGGGCAAAGTGTTATTGGGTTTTTTCATCAGGAATTTCTCAGTGGCCCAGGAGTCTGTATTTGTGCCCGGTCGATGGCAGTAGGCTCATCGCCTGTTACATGGACTCCTACGTGGGTCTACTTAACTGGTAAAATGTGAGTGAACTATAGGTACACCTCTGTCTAACCATTTGGGCATTACAGGCGTGATGTAACATAATTCCGAAACGATCCGACAATCAATCACATGACAGCTAATCAAAGGCTGTGCATACGCAAATATGTCGCGGTTATGACGTCACACTACCACAGTTCATGACGATACTCCAATTGTTCATTGCTGTGTAATTAATTGCTTTGTCTGTCTGTGGACCGTGCATCGTGCGCTGTAACAGTTGTGTAATAATTGGGTTGTTTCGGCACAATATTGTTATATTTCCTGGAACTCATTTGGGAGTACCTTTATAATAGTGTTAAGCTAGCAAACGCTACTTGGTTTGGTTGCTGCCCCCCAAGGGGTATTTAACTAATATTAAGAGGGGGTATAAAATCCAGAATAAACATACAAAAATTCGTATATAAACAACTGCATAGTTCTCAGCCCTAAACGCCATCATATCTGCGGGAACGCTTCTCCTACGCCCGTCCCTTTGATGTGACGTGCTGGTCCCATCTTAGAAATCTCATCTAATCCCCTTCTCAACCGATTTCCACTCCTACTTCTACACTGCACGCGGTTTGGTTGTGAAGTTCACTCCCGCCTGACCATTAAGGACTACCAAACTGTTGCAGTATTTAAAAAAAAGTGAAAGAACACTATCGACTTTCCACTTTGTCATGATTGCTTTGATTGTTTTTTTTTTAGTATGATACCTATTTATTATTATAAGTACATTATAATCATATTTATTTTAGAAGTATATTTGTTTTTTTTTTTTAATACGTAAGCTAATATTACTACCTTGTATGTAAGAGTATGTCTCACATTGTATGTTTATTTTTAACCCCCGACGCAAAAAGAGGGGTGTTATAAGCTTGACAGCTATGTGTGTGTGTGTGTGTGTCTGTCTATTTGTCTGTCTGTGGCACCGTAGCGCTTAAACGGGTGAACCCATTTGGGTGCGGTTTTTTTTATTTAAAATAACGTTTTCTAGCGGTGGTTTTTAGACATGTTTCATCAAAATTGGTTCATCCGTTTGAAGATTATCAGCTCTTTTCTGATTGATGAAGGGATTTGAGCAGCTCCCACGGGTCTGATCGAGTCGAAATTTGGTGTTCTATTACTTCAATGATATTAGACGAACAAAGCAACCTAGAACTGATGCTGGTGCATCACCTGGAATTTCCAGGATACCCAACTTCGTCACCAACAAACAGCAGAAGTATCGTGTTTGGGCTCATTAAAAAGGTCTCAATAAATAGATTTTAGGTAAATGGTGATCAGGGTCTGATGATAGAGTAGTAACGAGGAATGAGGATAAATTATTAACAAATTTCACTGTGGGAAACACACATGGACATGTGTCGATCGCAGCGTGTTTACTAAGTATATTAAGTTTGAAAAGCGGGAAATAAAAGTTAAATAAAAAAAAATTAAAACCCCCGATCCAATCAAAAACCTCTAAAAAGTAAACAAATAAAAATATATTCACCTTTTAAGTTTAACAAGAAGTTGTAGGTAGTATTTTGATCAAAGCATTTGATTTCATTTCATCTTTCTAAAAAAAAAACTTTTTGTTTTCAGGGTTCGTAGAAACATTTTGTTTTAGTATTACAAATTAATTCGTTGTTAGTAGCCAAATAAGGCACAATAATAAAACATCACAATCACAGGACGATTTATCGTGCCCCATGTCAGCCTTCTGGCCTCTCCGCAAATACCTCCGGAATTCTGTTGCTGCTTCCTCTCACACTGCGTAAAACAAAAATCCTAATCCTTTCTATTTGTCTCCAGGAACCACAGCAGCTGAAGCCATGGCTCGGAGTGTGGGACGCCACCAGGACCCTCCCCGCCTGCCTCCAATACGATCCATTCATAAAGAGCATCACAGGTAAAACGGCTTTACATTACTACAACCCACCAATTCCCTGCAAGGACAACGTTCTTCTGGCACAGTAGTGCAATCAATCCAATCAATCATTCCGCTTTACCATTTTAATTTGGATACATTTTCTGACGAAGGTTTTTAAGGACTTAATTAGGTACTTGAAAGAAAGAAAAAGAAAGATTTATTGCCACAAAAGCACGTGCATATAAAAACGATAAGTTAACTCAAATAAATCGATCATGTTTGCAGAGCCAACATGACCAGACATCACATAAAATAAAGAGGTTTGGAAGGAATAAAGGGCCCAGCAGTAGCAATAGCAGTAGTTCACAAAGTTGACTAAAAAAATAACAAAAAATATTGTTGACTTTGAACCAGAAAACCAGTTAACTTAGATAGGTAACACATTCTTCAGAGTATATCCTACAAGCCAAAGGAAGACATAAAACTTCTCGCAGTGCCTCTCCTCTACAAAGTTACTGCCACCAGCACACGCTGGCAGTTTTTAACAAAAAAAGAAGAAAATCCAAAACACTCCATAATACTCTCTAGATGTAGCTGCATTACGTTTACAATTTAACGAGTTCGGTTCACAAGGTTCGGGTCATTTGTCGTAATTAGAGAGTGTAGTCCCAAATTAAGAGACATCGCTGCTCTGCCCTGTGCTCAATTGGTTTTGAGAAAACTTTTGTTTCGGGTTGATCGTAAACGTCTTTATTTTACTATCATTTTCCAACTAACATCGAATTTTATCTTTATTCTTCAAGTTCGTTTAAGAACTCTCCAAGTTCTGTATCCAATCTCTTTTATGTTACAGTTATTGACGAAAACTTTTACACTTATAAGCTAAAACATCACTGAAAATGTATAAAACGCGCTCGCAGCAAAATAACGTCAGCTGCGTCGGCAAATAGTGACATTCTCTTTGATTTAGTAACGCGAAATGCAGGCGAATTGGCAGACGCAGCTGACTGGCTTTATTGGCATCTTTTGTTACGCAGAAACTAGAGTGTTATGAAAAACATGTCTAGACTTATTGGATAACAGAATGTTTGAAGTCAACGTACATTAAATGATAAATGATTTGATTTCTGTAAGTACATGTGGTGTTGTACAAACACTTTTTGAGAGGGGAGTGGGCCGTAATTCACCACGCGGGCCCAGAGCGGGTTGATAGATGTCACATATCATCGAGTTTTCAGTTCTAGACATGCTGGGTTCCTCATGTTGTTTTTCTTCACCGTTTTGAGAGCAGTGCTGACGAAATAATTTAAAAGAAGTACACAGACTAAAGCGCCTGTCAGGGTACTAACCCACAACCTATAACTGACTAACTATAACTCGTAAGTCGACTTACGAGATATAGTTAGATAATTGGCCACGATTGCACTCGAATTTTTGATATTGACACATCATTTTTTCAACATTGAAATCAGTTCATCAGTTTTTGAGCTATGGTTCCCATGATGACGCAATGCGATGGAATCCTCAACGTAAACGTTTGCCTTCTCTGTAGTCCTGCTTTTATCCCTTTTACGCCACCCATTGAAAACACCAAAAACCTTTAACCACCTCTTCTTCTTCACCAGGTAGCGAGAACTGCCTGTACGTGAACGTGTACACTCCCAAGATGAGCCCTGGTGCCAACCTGCCGGTCATGGTGTTCATCCACGGAGGAGCCTTCATGTATGGAGAGGGAGCACCCTACGACGCCACCAACCTGATGGATTGGGACATGGTGGTCGTTACCCTAAATTATAGGCTTGGACCTCTAGGTAAGTCGAAAAACGCTGGACGCAGTGGACGCCATATTGGCCTGTGGGTATGACGTCAATTTGCTCAGTACACAAATGCGCTGATATTTTGTATGATAATTGTTTGGAATTGAAAAAAATAGTTATTATTCTACTTATCGTTGGCTTGCTGTTCCTGAATGTAAGATATTAATTATTTCAAAAAAAATTACTTTGGTTACGAAAATAATAAAACTACAAAGTTCTTCAGTTGACTAGTTTATTCAGCGGTATGACGTAATAACATGGCGGCTACTATTTCATGGTGTTCAAAAACAGATAAAAAAACTGAAATCTTTGAATTGAATTTTAAAATGTATTTTGTTATTTCATGAACTAAAACTAACATTTTCCGACTGGTTTTTGCCTAAGTTATCTCAAGAATATATTTTTAGATTTTTCTCATATAGAGTAAAATACCCTATTATGAAGTTTTATATAGGACAGCTGATTATTTTGTCTCGTACAAAGGTGTGTCCATTCCACATGATACAATCCATTAGGAGTATTGCGATGTAAATGTTGGCATCAATTTATTGTAAGGAGACGAGATGCATGCATTATTACAGTTTACGGGCGTCGCACCGAACTATAAAAAGAACATTAAAATAAAATATCTATTTTAAAGTGGACGTAAGTCTAGCGAGAGGTCGTGGGGCAGTCGCACAAGTAGAATGCAAAGCACATCGCTGGTCTTACACTAGAAAATTGCTTAATATTGTTGAAAAGTATTTATACAATTATTTAGGAGTTATCTAAAGTTAGAGAAAATGAGCATGAAAAACCTTGTCATGGATTTACAAGCACATCAAATTGTCCAAAATGGTCCATGAATAATGGGCTTACTTACTCACTGTTGATTACATTTTCCTAAGAGATCGCGCTTTCAGGAGGACTTTGTAATGTTTGTCGTAACGTCTTATCATGAAATACAGTCCTATCTCGTTTCTACTGACATTCCTCGTACTTACACAATCATTTCATCCAACTATCTTAGGGTCACAAGAAACTTTACAAAGACAAAGTAAATACCCAACGTTATAAAATTAACTATAATTTCTTTCAAAAGAAACAAGTTCGTAAAGCCGAACCGTTTATCGTTAGTTTCAGACACAATAAGTAAAGGTAGTCGAAAATACGGGCCGAAACAAACTCCACAAAACTCATTTATATTTAATCGAAGGCCCTTATCTCGGTGGCCCAAAAGCGAAGAATAATTCACGAACCAAGCCCAATCATTTTACATAATGGAGAGAATAACAACGGACCAATACAAGCAACTGTTTATCTTTGTATTGTAATATTGGTTTTTCTTTCATTTCGATGAAAGTAAAAGATAATCCATTTACCAAGCGTATTGATGGCAGTATTTCCATTCGATTAGGTACTGTAGCAGATTAATATGAGGCTGACATTCGTGAACTTGTTGCTCGCTACTAGAAGCCAGTTAGAGCGTGACATACAGATATATGACATAGATAATTAGAGGCGGTTAGAGCAAGACATTTATGGTAAAAAAAGGTACTAGGTTCAAGTAATGTGAAGTGACACTCTGTTCAATATTGCTAAGCTCGACAGACTGACGTGCTTCAGCATAGAAGCGCATGTTGATACTAACTCCGTTGGTTGCTGACATAGACATTTCGAAAAAACCCGGAATCTTTTAGCCAAAAAAGAAAGTAAAAAACTAAAACTTGACTAAGACAAAAACGCCAACACAAAAGGTCACCTGTTAAAACCAATATCGGTTTTAGTAAAACCGGAATCACACGTAATCTGTAGATACGACCTGTTTTATTTTTATAAACATGAATGCTTGGATGTCTATCTAGAGAAACTGAACTTTTTTAGGGGTATCATTTAAGCTATCACCAATTTAATTAGTTTTGTGTTTCTTAAATAATAGGGTTTGTCCTCAAAATAGTAGATCTGTCACCAAAATGTAGTCACCAAACAATGCAAAATCAGTTCCACAATAAATCACCTAAAATCCTTAGATTTAGATTTAGCAAACTAATTTAAAGAGATCACCAATAAATCATATTATGTTACTAGAAAATTGCATTAAGTTCAAATAAAAAAATATTTTTCTTTTGGGAACAGAATTAATATCTAAGCGGAAACTTAATGGCGAAAATAAAATAGAAAATGGGCATTCATAAATAATATATTATTATTGTATTATTAGGGCAGGTTTAGATTTTCTATATAATCTAGTCGTTTCTGGCACTCGCCGGCCGCTGCCGCGGCACCGCTCGCTTCGCTCGCTCGGCTCGTGCGTAAGAAGTCACAGTTTTAACCTAACCTAACCTAACCATTAAAAAAAAAAATAACCTACTCTAACTAGACTGGTGATATATTATCTTTGCCACCCTACTAACATTATTACACACTGTTTTGTAAAACTTCTTTTAACGTTGCTTGATCACAAAAGCGTGCTCAGTTGACGCGAATTGAACACGGGATCGTACGATTCCGTAGTAAAACAAAAGCGTGTGGATTTCGCGAGACCGGTGTCGCCAGAAAGGAGTCGCAGTCAGGGATCGATAATCGATTTATTTGGTGACAGATCTACCATTCTGAGCACAGAGCTATTATTTAAGTAACAAAACTGTTATTATAAGAACGAAGTTTATATTCATGTAATGCAATATAATTTTATTGGTTATCGATCTCTTATTTTACACATATATTAACATTAATTTGATAATTCATACCTGGGAACAATTTTTGTTTATCTGAGAACGAAAATATTTCGTGGCGATAGATCTATTTATTAGGTGATACAACTTGATGACAAATATAAATTTTGGTGATAGAAAATATAGTTCCCCTTTTTTAGTTAGTGATTGTACAGACGCCAGCAGGTCAAGCTATCCCAAACTGTCAAATTTTCCCAATTGAACATGAACCTTAAACTATTGTAATAAAGTTGAAAATCTATCAAACAAATTTGACAGATTGGGGTAGCTTGATGTGCTAGCGTCTGTACATCAGTTTTATGAATTAAATAAAAAAACTACATGACTTACTTACATACGTGTAACTCCGGTTACCTATAAAATCATAACCTAACTTATGTCTCTTTTGGCTTTGCCGTAGTCGGATATAAATGAGGCCTTCAGCGGTTAATTTCGCCTGACCACGTCTCCACCGTTGGGCACGCCTCGATAGCGGCGGTAAGTGCCTTCTTTGAAGAGTGGCTTGAGAGGCGGCACGGTGTCCTCACCTTCCGCCTGACGCAGGTCCGCACCGGACATGTTTGTTTCGGAAGGTTCCTGTTTCCGATATGGCGGGAGGAAACGCCCGGTTGTTTCCACTGCGAAGATCGCCCTGAGGACAAAGTGGAGCATACGGTGGAGGTCTGCCCGGCTTGCGCGGAGCACCGCCGTGTCATCGTGGAGGCGATCGGCAACGGCGATCTCTCGCGTCCGGCCCTGGTCCAGGCCATGGTACGGAGCGAGAGTGCATGGGTAGCCGTCACCTCCTTCTGCGGAGCAGTAATGCTAGTGAAGAGGGAGGCGGCGCAGGTGAGGGAGAGGCAGTATATGCGCCCTCACGGCCTTAGCTGCCGCAAGAGACGCCCTGGGCGTCGGGAATCCCAGGCTGATTCCCGGCCACCGTAGGCGCGGGCTTGCGGACGGCGAGCAATGGGTAGCTCACTTTCCGGTAAGGACCAAGCCCGGGTCGATGGCGCGTTGTGTTCCACGCGCGCCTCAAAGAGATATCAGCACCAACTGGTGTGGTCCGCAAGGGCCGATGCCTGCCAGGGGTGGGAGTTGTTCGAAAGAGATACTGCGGCCCCTGGCACACAGGCAACTGGCACACGGGTGGGATTTAGTCAGTAAAAGCCTGACACACCCTCCTACTCCACCCAGAGTGGGAAAAGTTATTTGATGATTTCCCACCCAAAAAAAACCACGTCTCCACCGTAAACCGTTATTGTAAAAGAAATTGTTCCCAAACTCATTTTACTGTATTTTTCGAAAACTTCGGCTCCTTTCATTTTTCTTAACGTTCCCAAGTCCCCCATCATTAGTTTATACCTATAATTAATCCTTTTTCTGTATTTGTTTGTCCAGGTTTCCTCAGCACCGGTGACGAGATCGCCCCCGGTAACAACGGACTCAAGGACCAGGCCTTTGCGCTCCATTGGATTAAGAACAACATCCTGATGTTCGGTGGAAACCCTGACAGCATCACACTGACTGGATGTTCTGCAGGAGGCGCCAGCGTCCATTATCATTTCCTGTCGCCTTTATCTAGAGGTAAGAGAGTAGTTCATATCTGAAATGTCTAGATCGAAACGAGTCGAGCTTACTCAGCCTTCCGATAAAATGCACATAAGTAAAGCGATTAATTCTTTTCTCTCTGAATATGGTCTAATGATTTCAGGAGTGAATACCGGGGCGTATTCACTACTCAAATCTATTTATCTGATTTAATATTGACAGATTAAATATCTCCAAGGTTTTTGATACATACGCATCAGCTAATTAGCTGCTAGTGTGTTTAACCAAATAATAAACAATGTAATAATAGTAAACGCGTTGTTACAAACACTTAAGTACGATCCTCTCTGAAGATCCGAGTAAAACTGCTCACTAAAAACATAAACAACAATGAAAATAACTAAAATTGCAAGTACATAGTAGTCACAACTTCCAAGGCTCCCGAGTAATAAAAGGATTGTAATTGAACAGAAAATGAGACCCAGTCTACCAAACGGTTGAACGAACTCAAGCGAATCCCAACTTCGAAACTAGATAGTCTTACAAATCACAAACTGCGATCTCCCTCGATTTGTAGATACAGAAGCAACAAAACCAATCGCTACCAGATTTTGCTCACGTATATAAAGCAGTATACCAACTAATATATTTATAGAGATATCTAGATAGTTATGATCACAGAAATCAAAGACTGCTGTAGAATAGTGAATGAATATAAGTTTGGAAATAAAACTGTTTATGGCCCACGACGTCTGTAAACTTCGTATGTGTCGTAATGTAATTTTCTATGAATACCACCTTATTTCAAAGACAGAAAGTCAAATAATTTATCTCAAATGGGCACAAAAAAGGAACTAATGAACGTCAAAATTTATTAAAAAAAAGTGAATTAATTTTAATTGCCCCTTCTAAAGGGTACTTTCGTATGGAGAAGAATGGGCAAAAAACTCCACGGGTACTCTTTTAAAATATTTCGCAATATTTTGTATATAAATTATAATAGGTCTTTACCTATGAAATTGCCGTTTTGTATGAAAAAATTTAAACGAATTTTTTTCATGTATTTTTTATTTGTATTAATCGAAGTAATCACCCATGCAATCAATGCATCTTTGCCATCGCAGTGGCAGTTTATTGATGCCCTTCTTAAAGAAATCAGCTGGACGGGAGGCAACAAATTCTTCAAAGGCATTTTGTACTGCCTTTCGGGTATTAAATTTTCTTCCCGCCAAGAAGTTATCCAAATTCTGGAAAAAGTAGTAGTCTGTAGGCGCAAGGTCTGGTGAGTAGGGCGGATGACGGAGAGCTTCCAACCCCAGTTCTTGCAACTTAGAGACCGTCTGCTGTGCAGTATGAGGTCGCGCGTTGTCGTGCAGGAGCAGCGGAGACGAGCGATTGACCAATGCTGGTTGGAGATGTGCCAGCTTCTCTATCATTGTGTTTAGTTCTTCACAGTACACATCTGCAGTAATGCTCACCCCGTTTGGTAAGAAGCTGTGATGAATCACACCGGCGCTAGACCACCAAACAGTGACCATCACTTTTCTAGGGGTAAGTTTTCGTTTAGGGCATTGTTTAGGTGCTGAACCAGGATCCAACCAACTTGCTGAGCGCTTGCGGTTATCAAACAGAATCCATTTTTCATCGCAGGTAACAATGCGGTTCAAAATTCCTTCATTTGTGTGTCTGTTGAGCAGTGCAAGGCACGTCTCGACGCGTACTTCGCGCTGACGATCATTGAGTTCGTGGGGCACCCATTTGTCAAGCTTTTTTACCTTGCCAATTTGACGCAAATGGACCAATATTGTTTTGACGCTAACGTCGAAAGCTGCTGCTAATTCAGCCGTAGATTGTGTATCATCCGCTTCCACAATCGCCTTTAATTCGTCATTGTCGACCAAAGTCTTCGGACGACCGCGAGGTTCATTTTTCAGGTCGAAATTTCCAGAACGGAAGCGAGCAAACCAATAACAGGTGGTGCGTTGGTTTGTAGTGTTAGCTCCGTAAACGTCGTTGATGTTGCGTGCCGCTTGTGCCGCGTTGCTGCCACGACGGTACTCATATTCCATAATTACTCGAATTTTTAACGTATCCATGATGACGAAAAAGATTTAAATGCGATGAAAATGTAACACTAATCAATAAACAAATGACTACTTTTGGAAAAAAAAAACCATGTTTTTAAAATAAAATTAATTTGAAATTAGAATTCTTACCCAAACAAAAATTATTTTGATTTGAAATGGCCAGTACTGCAAAACGGCAATTTCATAGGTAAAGACCTAATATCACTATAAGTGAAGAAAATGCATCTAAAATAAAATTTACTATACCAGAGCAGGTACAAAGAATCAAAAATAAAGCAATGACAGGTAAATTAATTATGTGATAAATATATATGGTGCTAACTGCTCACATAATCATTTACGAATATTGAAAAAGTAATAATTCAGTGTGTGAGTTAAACTAATCACAGAATATAAAATCTACTTAGTTATGTCATATTTTTTTTTAATTGTACAGTTAAATTAGCAACCAGTTTGATTTTATCTGGACTCTAGATTTTCCTATGCAGCAGGACCCAAATGCGTAACACACTTTCTTTAACAATGCGAAGGGTTTTGAAAGAAAGTCCTAATCCATTGCTACATCTGTTTGAAAAATTCGTATGCTCGACAAATTAGATAACGCAATTAATTGTCCAAATTAAAGGCATTGTAATTTTACGTGTGTTATTTTAATTATCCAGCAGATGTAAACATGTTTATTTTACTATCAAAGCGATCTGCACTGCGTCATGTTTGTGTTTGATGGCTCAAAAATCCTACATGCAACGTAAGATTGGTGCAGTGGTGAAAAACATGTACAAAAATGGCTGCGGGAAGCGGGTCAATAAAGAAACACCTCGAATAAACAATTCGAAATTCAAACGCAAGCTGCCGCATGCAGCATATAGTAATTGGAATCTTTTGTTCAAAATGAACGCGTCGAAAAATGCCCGTTCTTTATGTCAAACTTTTGCCAAATTCTCTTGAAAATGGAAAGAGCACAGTGCGCCATTCTTCTTGTCATATCTTTTTATTACATATAACCTTTCCCCGAGGTTGTAGGTCGTTTTATTGTTCACAAAACATTGTGTTACGTGAAACATTTATGTTCTTTTTCTTTTGTTTATTATCTCGAGCTTGATTGTTAAGCTCCATTTACACGGTGCCAGTTTCTGAAACGTTCGCGAGCAATTATCGCATACCATAAAACACGTTTATTTATTGCCAATCAAGAATTGCGTGCAAGTGTTTACTCGCTTGCGATTTCCATAAAACAGCATACAAAAATTGAATGCGACTTCTGTTTACATCAAGGCAAATATTGCCTCGTCATGCAAGTTTTGCCTCGTCTAAACGTGCCACGTTGCCACGTCTGATTTCGTATTTGTTTTTCTGCTCGCGAAACGGTGAAGGAAAACTTCGTAAGGAAACCGGCATGACCTAAAACCACATATTAAAAGACATGTGATTTCTAGCAACCCGCACTGGGCCTGCGTGGTGAATTACGGCTCACTCCCTCTCACAGAGATTCGAGGCTTGTGTCCCGGCGGTGGGAACAATATGAGCTGTCAAAAATCCAGGAATCATAGCCGGGACCAACGGCTTTACGTGCTTTCCGAGACATGGAGGGGTGTTAGTATGAAGCGAAGCCTAACCTGATCGATGGAACCGTGCGGCTGTTATTAATTAGCCACAAGCCACTTGAAAAAGGTCAACCTGTGCCGGGAACAAATAAAACACTACAATTTTCAAAAATATGGAGTAATAGGAAAGTGTTTTCGGTGAAATAAACACCTACCAAATATGTAGCACGCCAGAGCCAAAATTAAACTATTGACACGTTCGTGGCCCTATAAAATTTCATTGGCACTGCGCGGATAAGTGCCTGGCTATAGGGGACGGGGTTCTGTTCATATTAATACTGTTACCTTTACTGTTTTTCTGATGAGTTCGTGCCTTATCAAAGGCTTAAAATTACTCCTCCGCAGCGCTGAAGAACTATTATTTTTAGAATAACGAACGTTACAACATTATGCATTATACAGGGTGATTGGAAGATGGGTGCAAAGCTTTAAGGTGAAGATAGTATAGACAATTTAGAACCATTTAAGCCATGGTTGTCTTAGACGAAGTCTTACCAAATTTTTATTTTTTAAATAAGGTTTAAAAGACGTATTGTACAATTTTTTTATTTTTTCTGAGCTTTAAATGTCTGTAAAAAAAATGTCTAATGACACAGAAGCCTAAAACATGTTTTGCTTGATTGCTTACACATTACTTTAATTAAATAAATAAAAAATGAATTCATTTATCATTCAATTTGGCCATAATTATGCAGTTTCCGAAAAAAAACTTAAAAATTTGGTTAAAAATATTTGGTAAGACTTCGTCTAAGACAACCATGGCTCAAATGGTTCTAAATTGTCTGTACTATCTTCGCCTTAAAGCTTTGCACCCATCTTCCAATCACCCTGTATAACCATTAGGACGCAAGGATGTAAAAATATCGCGGCGGAGTTTTATAGCACAATGGATTTCCAACTCTCAGTGTTGAAAGGATTCTCAATTAATCCAACAGAGCGCACCTCAGCGCGTCGCAAAATCACGCTGTAGAATTTCCAGATCTCGGCGCTAAACAGTGCGTTGAAGATCCAGTGCGCGTAAAATTCCCGCCGCGACATTATTACGTCCGTGTGACGACGTCCGTGTTATTAGACCACCAACCACGTACATCATCATCTGCCTATCATGTTGGGATCGTCTTCCAATCTAACCGAATATAGCTCGATATATGGAGCGACTGCCTATCTGACCTCCACAACCCAGTTCCTGGGTAATACGATACCCCTTGGTGATTATCAACCGCGTACCTAAGTATAATATTCTCAAAAACCGCAGAAAACCTAAACCTAAACTTCACAATGGTAATTTTATAACGAAAACCAACTTAAGTAGTTTCAAACCGCAGCTGCGCAGTTCTAAACAGCACTAAAATGCGGTAGAATTTTCAGTTAAAACTTCCGCTGAAAACAATTACAGTGAGACCTAAAATACTGTAAATGCGAGCTTTTTACTTAACAAAGAGACTCCTTTGTTCTTACTTAGTTCATTCACTACAACACGCATTAACAAACATTACACACTAGCACTACATACATACAATCTCTGAAACTGTAGTTTCAATATTACTAACGTAAACTTTCAAGTATGTCTTTGTAATTACAGGGCGACAAACAAGGCTTGTTTGTGAAGTCAACAGTGACTCGTGGCTCATTGTAATATGATATTATGACGTGGGATGAACGCCGAGATGAAGCCATCTATCATCCTACCGTCTTATGGGGTCGACTAACTGAACAAATGAGTGGTTGAATGTATCGTATTAGGGCGGAACGGTTGACCTTTAAAACTATTCAGTGGGAATATTATCTACCAGTTTGTGCCAGCGATTTCTGTTCGCGTGGGAGTCAACTGTACCTTAAAACATATCGAATGGCACGCGGCCATTTATACCTACTGGACTAGTCATTTTTAGGATAAAAGGATGACTTAAATATTGGGAAATAATTATAATTATTATACTCTATACAAATAAGTAATAACAGCTGCACGGGTCGATCGATCAGGTAAGCTACGCTTGCCGCGGTTGGTCCATGGATGGGCGACCAACTTTTCCTACCAAGAGCCCCTACTCCTGTAGAATAATTTCCGAACTCCACGCAGGTGAAGCCGCGGGCAAAAGCTAATATTGAATAAAAAGAAAGTAACACCTTACGAAATATTATTTACTTATCTACAATATCAAAATTAAGCGTGAAAGAAAACCTAATAAATGTAAAAATGTGTGCCTAGTAACCGAACTAGTGGACCGATGACCTTGTGAGGGCCGCAGGAGTCCGCTGGATGCGGGAAGCACAGAACCGGTCGAAGTGGCGGAGCTTGGGGGAGGCCTATGTCCAGCAGTGGACGTCTTTCGGCTGAAATGATGATGATGAATGATGTGCCTAGTAACTAGCTACCTAATACCTACTTTAGGAAAATAGATCTTGTGTTTCTTGTTACTGATACCTTATACCAAAAGATTTGTTTGTACCGCAGATACCTAGTTGATTTCTTTTGCACGTGCTTACCAAGGAAAATCTAAAAAGAAATAAATGAAGATGAATGATCCGTATTAAACCGTATGGCACATTGAGATAAACATTACTTAGTATGGCAGATGTCACGGTCGCTACGGAGCATCAATCATCATCATCATCTACGGCTTTAGAGCCTGCAAGCTTGGCCTGGTCAAGCATATTTCACTATCGTGACCTTTTTCGGCCTTTTCTATTTTTCACTCCAACAGTTCTAAAATCTTGGTCTACGCCATCCAACCATCTGAACTTGGGTCGCCCTTACTTCTCCGGCCATACGGATTACTATCCAGGAAACGTTTGGGAGCTCTCAGAGTCGTCCATTCTTGCAGCATGTCCTGCCCATCGAAGACGTCCTATTTTAATGTTTTTAATTAGATTAGGCTCGTCAGACAACTCATAGAGCTCATAGTTGTACCGCGTTCGCTATTGCCTATTTTCCAGCAATGCACCGAATCTGCGTCTGAGGATTTTCATTCCGAGCCGTATATCAGTATTGGTCTTAGTAAGGTCTTATACAACGGGGCATGTAGGTACCTACTCCAAGAAATAAAGGAGCATAGTTCTAAAAAACACCAACAACGTCACTTTTAGCCTCTGAGTCGTACATATTTACCAATCAAACTTAACTTTAGTAACCACACATTTCTAATTGGACTAATCGGCTCACTTTTCTATGTCAAACGTTCCCTAAAATGAAAAGCTCTGGCGGGACATGGGCAGGACTGACACAAAGGCGATTACCAAAGTGTTCGATTTTCGACAGTAGAGCTTAACAGGGATTTACGGGACACAGAAAAAAATTGAAAAGTCACTCGAATCTCGATTTATGTGACACGAAGAATTGGAATGTCTGTCGAATCGATTCTTTTAATAGAATGTCAATTGTTTTTCGAATTGTCTGTTGGCATGTTTACTGTTCGCACGTCGCTGGATTTGTGGATGGAAAGATAAAAGTGGTGGTGGTACACTTTTAACAATCTGGGCTCTAAGTTCAAATACAATCCATTTGGTGTTTTTTTTTATCACTAAATTGTATAAAACAAAGTCGCTTCCCGCTGTCTGTCTGTCCCTATGTAAGCTTAGATCTTTAAAACTACGCAACAGATTTTGATGCGGTTTTTTGAAGTGAAACTTCTTTACGCACGCTTGACTTGGGCAGTAAGCTGGCGAACGCGTGACGTAAGCGTTACGAAAAGTGTGATCGGGCAAAGCGAACGGAAGTTGAGTGGGGGATATAAGCAAGAGACAACAGTGCGCGCGCACATTTTCTTTCTCTCTTCCTCTCATAGCCAAATACGTTCCGTATATCTAAGCACACTGCAGGCCTATTGTCTGTATCACAGTGTAGGAGCAAGAGAGAGCAGTGCGCGCGCACATTTTCTTTCTCTCTTTCTCTTATAGCTAGTAAATGAAATATGTATATATTTCAGTCAGTAGTTCGTTTGCGAATTTACTAGCGTTACGAGTCTCATACCATAAGCCTCTCGGTTTCGGTTTTACAATCAACCACAGTAATTACTGATGTATCCAATAATGAAAATAATGAATAAAAATAAAAGATCTATGCAAAAATATTAATTTACCAATGAAAACATTAAATAAATTTAAATATTTGTAGAAAATTAATACCTATATGTATATGTAAGAAAGAAAGAAATAAAGAAAAATTGTTTATTCTGCACAAACAAAACGCACCTTATAAAAATAAAATAAAAAATTAAACATAAAATGCACCCAATACAAAAGCCAAAAGCCCCGTATTCACGTAGAAAAAGTTTACAATTTTGTCCATTACTTGTTGATGTCAGGGCTAGTGACCAAAGACAATAAATAGACGTTACGAAACTGGCAAATTACGTAATCAATCAAAACAAAATAACAAATGTTTTAAAAACCGAACTAAAAAAGTAGAAAATAATTTAATTCAATTAAAAAGCGTGGGGTGCTTTTTGAGGTATTTTTATAATCAATTAATGTCAAGCACCCGACGCTTTTTAATTGAATTTTAAAGCGTGTGTTTTTAGTTTTTTAAACTATTATTTATTTTGCGCTTACATTGCATACGCTGGCTGAACCCTACGAGATAGATCAAAATAATGTACTACGGTATTGTACACCTTAAAAAGGTCTACAAAAAAGTACACGATGGTATATTATATGTCTATCTCTTAGGGATAACCCACAATAACCATTTTTTATTCTTTACTTTTTACGAGAAATAATGGCGTATTTACGAAGCGATTTTAAGCAATACAGCATTAATCGTTATCCAATTAAGTACTTTAAATACATTGTGCATTTAATATAGATCAATATGGCCCTTACAGCATGTAATTAAATGATTATTTTCGAAGATATTACAGATTTAAAATGCAGGGACATAGCGATTGCGGCGGTACCGGCCGAGGGGCCCGGCCGGTGGCGCGTGCCTATAAATAGCGCGAACCTCTAAAGAAAACATGTTTGTATTGTCTAATGACAAAAAAGCTGTGAACGTTGTATATAAAGACATTCTGTAGTACATTTAGTATCCCGACTGACCCTTGCTCGTTGAAGCGCCAGCCCGCGCCGCAGCTGAGCCAGTAGCTTTAAATTCCCCAATTAATAATAATAATGCTAATATTTTGATCCAGCCTGTCCCCAATAGCTGTCCCCCTATCAGTGACGCCCTGAGCCGAGGCCCGTACCCCACAGGGGTTGCCCTCAGCGTGCAGTCGCTTAGTTTGTAATTTTTTAGTTTGTAAGCCCTGGCTGGAGGCGTTAAGTTAACTCTTAATGGCAGCCCCAGGAAAGCCCGGTTAAGCAGTTACGGCCTCTCAAGGTCAACTGCGAGATGCCCAACAAAAATATACAGGGTGATTGGAAGATGGGTGCAAAGCTTTAAGGTGAAGATAGTATAGACAATTTAGAACCATTTAAGCCATGGTTGTCTTAGACGAAGTCTTACCAAATTTTTTTTTTTAATAAGGTTTAAAAGACGTATTGTACAAATTTTTTATTTTTTCTGAGCTTTAAATGTCTGTAAAAAAAATGTCTAATGACACAGAAGCCTAAAACATGTTTTGCTTGATTGCTTACACATTACTTTAATTAAATAAATAAAAAATGAATTCATTTATAATTTTAATTTGGCCATAATTATGCAGTTTACATTAAATTTTGAGAATTTCCGATAAAAAACTTAAAAATTTGGTTAAAAATATTTGGTAAGACTTCGTCTAAGACAACCATGGCTTAAATGGTTCTAAATTGTCTGTACTATCTTCGCCTTAAAGCTTTGCACCCATCTTCCAATCACCCTGTATATATATTTAGTATCAGCATTGCACCCGTGCGGAGCCGGGGCGGGTCGCTAGTTGGCATAGAGTAGTGGTTTTATAGTCTTTGTTAGTTGGCAATAAGAATCTTTTAAAACAACATAAATCGCGCATTTTAATACTGGACAAAAATTTAAATCAGCTCATTCATTAGATCCTTATTGAAATGATATTTCAAGTTGTGCATTAAAACTTAGGTAAAGAAATACAGTTTTTTGACTACAATCACGTAAACCTTACGAAGTCGGCAAAATTTCGTATACGGCCTCTTAAAATGTATTTTCTTTTCCACTTTGGGTGGATACAGACAAAAAAAACAGTTTTCGCAGAGTATTTGCTGGCATCCGGCCATCTTCGAAGTGCTTTTATTACCATTCCAAAATTAAAATTATGAGGATTCAAAGCGACCCTTCTAAATTAAAAAATAATAATCCAATTTACAAAAAATCCCAGAGAGTTCTTTAATGCTACAAAATTGCAGTGAAATAAACAATCAAACCTACATTTTGCATAGCTGTAAAGAAAAACCACAATTTACAGAACATTTTAACTCATTTGTTATTTAAGTTATGGAAACATGTTATTCTGACAGTCTCGTTTAGAAAATACGAAACGTACTACTCGTATAAACGCTTGTTTCTCGTTCCCATGTAACTGGCCACATCTGGCGGATGCCAGCATTTGAATTTACCCACACAGAAAAAAAAACTTTTCTTGTTTATTTTTATATTTTGCCACAGTGAAACAGCTCTGCAGTGGGCAGAGCTGTTTTATAACTCGCATAAATGTAGCTAAACCGTTCCCATTTAAGAAGGAATATTCGCATAATGTAGTAATTTTAATGAAACAAAGATATCCAGCTCTCCCTTTTTAATCAATGCTTGTGCCTACTCTGTATGAGAAGAGGCCTTTGACCGCAGTGGGACAAAAAGAGTTTTTTTAAACTGATATTTCGTAGCAACTGGAGCAGTCAGTATGAATCGGTTAAGTTATATATTTTAGACTAGGTTAAGCTAAACTTGCCGCGGTTGGTCCATGGATGACCATCTGTGTGTGTGACCATCTGTACATATCAAGACCTTCGTTCCTCAGAAAGCACGTTAAGCCGCTGGTCCCGGCTGTCAATCGTGGATCTTTGACAGTCGATACGGGTCGTCTGTAGCCCAAAAGCCTGACAACCAGTCTTTCCAAGGGGTATCAAAAATCAAAATGTTTCATTTCATTATTACACGTTGTACATTATACAGTTGGTGGCGTCTCCTTTTAAGCATATGGTAGATGCCTGTGCCAGGAGGCGCCGCTCTTTTAAATCTAACGATTTAAAATACTCGATTGGCACATAATGTTTACTTTTTTTTTGGGTGGGAAATCATCAAATAACTTCTCCCGCTCTGGGTGGAGCGTGAGGGCGTGTCAGACTTTTACTGACTAAAACCCACCCGTGTTCCCTCAGTTGCCTGTGTGCCAGGGACCGCGGTATCTCTTTCGAACAACCCGCACCCCTGGATGTTTACTTAGTTTTACTTTGTGTAAATAATTTCATCACCACTGATCCCAAAAGGGTGAAAGAAAACATCGTGAGGAAACCGGCATGATCGAGAAACAAAAATTCGAAGACATTTGATATCTTGAACCCGCACTGGACCCGCGTGGTTTTACAGCCCACTCTCGAAGAGAGGTCTGTGTCCCAGCAGTGGGAACATTTACATTACAGGCTGACTATGCTATTAAGGTAAATTTTATTCATAGCATTTAAAAATAACCAAAATGATATAAGATAGTTTTACTACAAAATTAGATGATCACAACACAGTCTACCAATTCTCAAAAGGTTTCAGTAGCAATTATCCCTACTTACATTATAAATGTGAAAGTTTCGATGATTATTACTCAATCACGCAAAAACCACTGAACGAATAATGGATGAAAGGACATCCTAATAAAATGTGTTACCCTGGTCGGGGAAGTTCTCCTGATCATTTTTAGGGTCCCTGCTTCAGTCGGCAAAAACGGAACCCTTATGTGATCAGTGTGTTGTCCGTCTGTCAAAACCCTTTTTTCAAGAACTCGCCTCCACGCTCCAGGAACCATAATTTACACAAAGAAAAGCGCCTCTGCTTGGGTTCGAACCCACGACCTGGAACTTGTAGGTATGTTACGGATGTTACCCCTGGGGCACCACTGCTTTACGGCCACGTACACGTCAAATACGTTTCATTCAGCAATAATGCCAGAAAAACGCTGTCTGGCGCTGATTTTAAAATAAAGCTTGTAACGAACCTTCTGCGGACGAATGACGGATATGTAACAGTTTGAAAAACAGTTGAATGTGGCAGTTGAATGTACAAAATTATTATTATTATAATAGGAGCCGACTAGTCGGCCATATTTGTAGTCGGCAATCAGTCGGCGACTAGTCGGCTAAAACCGCCGACTAGCCGACCCATTTTTTACTCGTATTAATATGCTTAAAAATTTAAAACGCGGTGATTGAAATAAAATTGAAATCTTTACTGTAATTATTTTTATTATAGAATCAGTTTTACAGATAACTTCCTGTGCAATCCAGAATAGGATAGGAAGAAACACCGGCTAACACTTAAACAATGATAGAATAAATGCAAAGCAAATAAAAACATGTCCTGACAATTCCGCCTGGTCGCCGGGCGCCACCAACCTGCACCTACGAGCCGAAAGCGTAGTCACGAACATTACCGATGTCACCCGAACTCAACCGAAAGCTATGATCGGCTTGGCCGACTAGTCGGCTAGTCGGCCTAAGTCATAGTTGGCCCATCTCTACATTATAATCATCAATACAACCCTCGAAGTTCAATTAAACCCCATTTCACGGCACGGTTAGCGCAGTGGTTAAACGATTGACTGCTGCACTGCGTGTCGCGGGATCGATTTCCGTACGGGTCAAATATTTGTATGACCCACAAGTAGTTGTTCCGGACGTGGCTGTTTGAGTATGTGAGTTTTACTGTATGTTAGACGCACCCACAATACAGGAGAAATTCCTAGTGTGGGGCAACGTTTAAAAAAATATATAATTCCGTAATTACGGCCGCAAACCATAAATTGTTTAGCACTGACCTGCAAGTTGCAAAAAAACCTAAGAAATTTTAAATTTGCCGGCTACCGCGGCGCTTAGACCTAAAATCATTTATTGCTCAGTGTCAGTCTAACTGTGGTCGTTAAACCTCTTTTCAGGTACATTTTCTCGAGGCATAGCTTACAGCGGTTCTGCGCTCGCCGAGTGGACGCACTCCATCAAGCCGGCTGAGAAGGCCAAAACCCTGGCTTCCATCGTGGGATGTCCCACCACCTCCAACAAGGAAATGATGGAGTGCCTCAAGTACAGGCCTGCCGAAGTCATCGTCAACGCGCAGGTTGAGATGTTGGTACGTACAGACATTGCTACACTTTTAATTTGAAATATCCTCTTTTAATAACCGATTTCAAAAAAAGAAAAACTTAAACTCCGGGTGTGCCGACAGAAGTGAAAACTTGAACAATTACGTGTGTATTTTTTGAATCATCATTTACATTTCATAATCATAATTTTGGTCATATATTCTAAACGGGTCATCCGATTTTCTTAATTCCAACTGGAATATTAGTTCTGGACCTAAACCTATCTTTTGAGACATAAATTATTGAAATTCCTCTAAAAAAAACAGAGGTGTCGGTATCGGTGTCGCGAGTTCAACTGTTTTTTCCCCATCTCAAAAAATGCACAACGCGCCTAAAGAAGTTTTCTCTTCAAAAAACTTATTTTATTTGAAAAGGTATACCCACCGAGTGGTCCTGATACGATTCATCCTGAAGTTCTGATTAATGGGTTTCGAGTTAGCTTCAATAACACGTATTTCCCCAGTGATTTCCACTTAGTTTATGTTGATGACGTTTTCATTATTTCCTGTCACTTTTATTTACTTAGCAAATGTAGGTAGGTACCTATACGAATTTAAGGAACGTTTAACCTGATCGATCGACCCGTGCGGCTATTATAACTTAGCCATGAAAAAGGGGTTCCGTTTTCAGCATTTTATGTATGAGCTTTAAAGTTCTGTTCAAACATTAAACAAATCATTAAATATTTTACTCCAAAATGTAGATTAACAAAAGTGTTACTCGACTTTTGTTGCTGTTGCTAACTGTACCATTATCGATTCAAGGTCTTTAAGCAATGACTGACTTCGCTTATCATGATTCCTTACGAACACATTGCTTTGGACAGGTCAACTCAAACAGTGTGATTCTTTCCTCAAAAGACCATTTCAGACACCAATCTACATGGTCTTCACATGATCTGACCCTGATTATGTATGGACTTTAATAGAGACCTTTGAGTTTGTTTCAGCCTTTTTCCGCAGAGAAGTGAGATAGGAAACGGCGACCTCATCTATACTAGTTTTAGAAATATGATTGACGTGTCAAAGTGTTTGTACAAACCTACGAGTACTTACAGAAATAAAATCATTTATCATTTCCCGATAACTACTATGCGAACTTTAGCTCACAACTAATTGGATCAATTAATCAATCAACTTAGCCTTTCGCAGTCCACTCTACCACTCTCCCAGGCTGCGCCACAATACTCTATCCCCCATGTGAGGGTTCTAGGTCTCACACTTTATGCACTGGATTGGAGGATACTACTACGTGGTTCACTTGATTAAAACTCTTTAAAAAACTTGAAGACTATTTATTTATCACTGTACGTTTATAGACTTATTTATAGCTCACTTATTTATAGTCCACTTTTCATTGTTACTGTTCACTTTTTACTTATTTACTGGTTATTATTTACTGTTCATTGTTCACTGTAAGCACTGGTTTCACAAACTGATCGAACAGCTCAAAATGCCCTATACTTATACTTGGGCACATAGGTACAAGTAGCGGTGTTGGCGCCGCTTTTCGCAATTAAATTTGCCAATTATATTTTTCTAGATTAAGTTGTGTTCGTGCTCGACTCTAGATCCACCAATCAGAAACGAGTGTAGGCGTGGCTAAGACCGGACAGGTTTCGACAAGTTCGAACCTGCTCTGAACTTGATCTAGAGTTGAGCGTGATCATAACAAGGTTCTTAGTATCTACTTAAGGAAATCAACAAAACTTATAGCTATACACGAATATTATGTACAATGATCATTATATACATTCAATTAGGCTATCTATTGTTCCGTGCGTGGGCGTCCTGCACATTTCTCCCGCCGTGCGCCGTCCGCCGCTGACGTCGCAGTCGTAGAGACCGGTGCAGGCTCGCCGTGGTCGATCGATAGCACCACTATCTTCTTCACTGGACGTCGCAGGATACCTCCTTTTGTAGACACGTCCACTGTACGCACTACTCCATCTGGACCGGGAAACGTAGCGCTGATGCGCCCTCTGACCCACATGTTCCTTGGTAGGTTGCCATCTACGATGAATACTAGGTCGCCTATTTTAGGGATCGTGCCTCTAGTGTGCGGTTCTCTGCGGTTCCGTAGTTCCGGTAGATATTCTTTGAGCCATCTGGCCCAGAATATATCGGCAAGCCTCTGAGCGGCACGCCAACTGGCTCGTAGACGTAAGTCGCTGTCGTCGAATTCTCCTGGTGCCGCGATGCGTCCTGGACCGCCCAAAATGAAGTGATTGGGGGTCAAAGCCTCAGGATCTTCGGGGTTGACGGATACGTGCGTAAGTGGTCGGCTGTTTACGGTATGTTCGGCTTCGATGAGTAGGGTATGAAGCACTTCTTCGCTCGGAAATCGTTCGTTCAGTGTAGTGGCTAGCGCTGCTTTAACTGATCTCACCATGCGTTCCCAGGCGCCTCCCATGAACGGCGCTCCTGGTGGGATGAATCGCCAGTCGATCATCTTCTTTGAAGCTTCTTCTGCTGTAGCTGTGAAGATGGCTGCTCGTAGTTCCTTTTCAGCGCCGTGGAAGTTTGTTCCGTTGTCGGACCATAGTTGTGCGGGACATCCTCGGCGTGCTATCATGCGTCTCAATGCCATGATTGCTGAATCTGTGTTAAGCGATGCCACAAGTTCCAGATGTATGGCTCGCGTTGTCAGACACGTGAATAAAGCGACGTATCTTTTTTGGTGACTCCGTCCCGCCGTAATGGTCAATGGTCCGAAGTAGTCCAGTCCGACGTAGGTAAATGGTCTCTGGTGATGTGCTAAGCGACAGGAAGGAAGATTCCCTGTCATCGGCTGAGGCGGAGAGGCTGCCTTGATACGACATCGCAGACATTTGCTTATAATGTTCTTGACGGTCGGTCGTAAACGGAGCACCCAATGCTGCTGACGACACTCGTTTACTATGGTCTCGGTACCTGCGTGATGTAATTTGCGGTGTACGTGTTCTATCCATAATCGCGTCGTGATATGGTCACCATCTAGTATCATTGGTTTCTTCAGGCATTCTGTGACGTCAGTCATGGCGGTTATTCTGCTCTTCAGGCGAATCTCTCCCTTCGTGAGTTCTACGCACAGTGCGTGCAGGCGACTGTTTCGTTGTATGTGCTTCTTGTTTCTTAGGGCTTCTATTTCTTCCTTGAAGGATTGTTCTTGTGAAGATCGTAGGATCAGACTTTCGGCTTCGCGCAGGAGTTCAGCTGTGAGAGGCAGGTGATTGTTCGTGATCTCTTGCTTCTCTCTGGGTTTGATCGGCACTGTCTTCTTACTCCTTCTCCAATCAGGGTCGTTGCTGCTGTTCTTTTTGGTTCTTTTGTAGTTAACATTTTGTCTAGATTGGCGGCAGAGATGTAGAAACTGTAGAACTCGCGCCGTAGCTCGTAGATATCTTTCCCAGCGTGAAAACCTATTGACGTTTGGTATAGCTTCGCAGATCTGTATGTTCTCGTCTCTAATGCTACAGGTTCTCTCTTCTCCTGTGATTATGACGGGGTTCTTATCATCAGCTGGCCATGTTTCCGGGGGCCTACGAAGGAATTCTGGTCCATTAAACCAACGATGATCTTGATCGTAGTGTTCTGGTACGTCTCTTGTAGCGTCGTCCGCGGGGTTCAACTTGGTCGGGACCCAGCGCCATTCATTGGTGGAGCTGTGTTATTCAATTGCTGCGATGCGGTGCGCGACATATGGCTTGTAAGATCTGGACCCAGTCCTTATCCATGATAGTGTAGTTCTGCTGTCGGTCCAGAACGTAGTTGACTCTGGTGTCTTTTCGTGTTCTTCTTTAACCGCTGTTGCCATACGTGCGCCAAGTACAGCTGCTTGCAGTTCTAATCGCGGAATCGACATCAGTTTCAATGGTGCCCCCCCCAGTGGGTTCCCGCATTGTCGTTGCGGGGGGGCTCAGTAGCCGTGGTCCGCTCCCACGGTGAAGCGAAGAGGAACCCAAAGGTGGGGCCGCTCGTCAGGGCTTTGGTCTCCAAGCCGACGACGTAGCGGCCAAAAAGTAGGTTGCGGTGAGGTGCACCGCAACTGAGGCGGGCCGCGATGTCGAATGGGAGGCATCGCGGCTGAGGGTTACAGGCTGCGGCGGAGGAGGAGTGCCGGTACTTTTGAGTAGCGCTCTTCCCTTCCGTGGCCTGGACGGGGCCGCCACCGTTTGATGGCGGACGCGGTGGGGCCGCAGGGGAAGAGGAGTGTCGGTATAGCGTTGGCCGTTCTCCCTATCCCCTGCGGCCGAGAAGTGGTAGGCGGCGGGGCCACTGCGCTGACCCGTCGCAGGGGGCCAAGGGAGCCAAGGGTGCCAGGGTAGTCTTGGGCCCTTGTGCTACTTGGTTCCTGGGGTGGTCACGGTGTGCCATGTGTCCTGGTGCGCCGGACTGGTGGGGTCCGCAAGGGCCGATGCCTGCCAGGGGTGCGGGTTGTTCGAAAGAGATACCGTCGCCCCTGGCACACAGGCAACTGAGGGATCACGGGTGGGTTTTAGTCAGTAAAAGTCTGACACGCCCTCCTGCTCCACCCAGAGCGGGAGAAGTCATTTGATGATTTCCCACCCTGAAAAAAAAAAAAAAAAATGGTGCTACTTTGGCTTTAGCTGTGATTAAGCAGACGTAGACTCTTCCGTCCTTGTTGATTGTTCGCCAGTATAGTGTTGCTGAGTATGCAGATTCGCTTGCGTCGGTAAATATATGCAGCTGTAGTGATTCCGTAGCACTGAAGCTTGGATAAGTTCGTGGAATGGAGACGTGTTCTAATGCTCTGAGATGAACGAGCCATTTCTTCCAGCTTGCGGCTAGGTCGCTATCTAGGGCTTCGTCCCATGCTGTTCCACGGCGCCACACTTCCTGTAGTATTTGTTTGGCTCTGATGGTCACCGGCGATACAAGTCCCAAAGGGTCAAATAAGGACATGACTATTCGGAGAGCTTCCCTTTTAGTAGGCGTGTCGTTCTGTAGGATGTTCTGAGGTATGCGCGTCAGATTCAAGTTGAAGGTAAGCGAATCTTCCGTTGGCCTCCATATCAGACCGAGAACTCGTTCTGTCTGGATGTTGTCTTCCAGCTTGATCGTGTCTTCGGTCTTGGTTACTTCCCCTAGTGCTTCAAGAAGGGCGGTAGAGTTTGATGACCATTTCTTGAGTTCGAAATGCGCTTCCCTGTGAATGCTGCGCACTGCTTGCGAGATTCTTACTGCTTCTTCTAATGTGTCAAAGCTATTTAGATAGTCATCCATGTAATGCTTCCGTTTGATAGCTTCGACTGCCTCTGGATGTTCATGTTGGAATCTCTCGGCGTTTGTGTTCTTTATGTATATCGCTGTAGCTGGTGAACAAGAAGCTCCGAAGATCAATGACTTCATCCGGTATTGCTCCGGCGGCTGGTTGTCTCTTCGGTCTCCTCGCCACAAATAACGTAGGGCGTCACGGTCTTCGGGTCGAAGTTCTATTTGTAAAAACATTTCAGTAATTTCGGCGGTCACGGCGATTGAATGTTGACGGAAACGCATGATCACTCCTGGTAGGGATTGCAGGAGGTCTGGTCCAGTGAGTAGTTGGTCGTTCAAAGAAACTCCCCTGGTTTTGGCTGCTGCGTCACAGACAATCCTTAATTTGTCCGGCTTCATTGGGTTGAAGACTGCGAAGTGAGGTAAGTACCAGGTTCTGTATTTTGACGTGGTTGGTGGAGCTGGCTCGGCGTACCCTTTTGATACTAGTGCTTCCATTTGTTCAGAATACCTCTTCTTCAGTTCTGGATCTTTATCAATTTTCTTCTCCACGCTGCTGAGTCTGTTCAAAGCGCTGTCATAGTTCTCCGGCATTCTTATGTTTTCATTTCGCCATAATAGAGCGGTTTGATATCGTCCTTCTGTGGTTCTCTTCGTACACTGCTGCAGGATTCGAAGTGCCTTTTCATCAGGATCATTGATGGGTTTCTTAGGGTTGACTTGCATGTTGTCCATCGTGATGTATTCCTTCACTAGTTCATGCAGGTCATCGTCTGTGTTAGTATGTGTGATGAAGTTCACTCTGTGGCCCAGTGCTCGTGCGTGGCTACCGTGCAGGACCCAACCGAGTGGTGTTAGTGAGGCCACTGGTTGGTTCTTCTTTCCTGTCTTGATTTCTGTTGTGATGAGGAGGTCCCAGTTATCTTGGCCGATCAGGAGTCTGGGTCTTGCATCTTCAGTTACTATATCTTTGGCTATGTCTCGAAGGTGTTCACAGTCCTTAACTGCTTCTCCAGGTATCCTTTGTGCAGCCAGCTCTAGCTGTTTGACTGTTCTTGCATGTAGCTTGCGTTCAGATGTGTGGAGTCCCTTGATGAAGAAGTTCACTCGTCGAGATGTTATGTCGATTGTAGGTTCGCCGTCGAAGGATGATATTCGTAGTGGTTCACATGATCCTTGTGCTCCGATTTCATTGGCTAGGCTCTCATCAATCAATGTTACAGTAGAGCCGTCATCCAGGAGCGCGTAGGTATCCACAGCTCCCGCCGGTCCAGAAAGGTGTACTGGAATTATTTTCAGGAATGACACCTTAGGTGTCCATGCTGAATGAACCTTCTCTTGTTCTTCTTTGGAGCACTCAGGTTCTTCTTTCTTTTTGTTCACTGCACTGTCGGCGTGTAACATCTTATGATGTAAATGTACACAGTCGTTTATTTCACATTTCTTCGGTTTACAGCTGTGTTGCTTTGTTCTATATTTGAGGCAACGAAAACACAAGCGATGTTTCTTAGCTATATCCCATCTAGCATCAGTAGCTGCTTTCTTGAATTGTTCACACTCCATGATGCTGTGTCCCTGACGTTCACATAAATTACACTTTGGTTTATTTGTTTCTTGCGTTGCGTTTACTCGTTGCTGGCGTCGTTGCGTGTTCTGAGAAGTTTGTGTTGTTGCAGCGATGTTTTCAGGCAGTGCATATGGGCTGCATATTTCAGCTTCAATCTTGATGAATCGAGTAAACTTCAGAAGATCAGGTTCTGTTCTTGGATTCATTGCTGAGAACTGGTACCACTGTCTCTTCAAGGTTGGTGTGAGCTTTTCAACAATAAATTTTGTCACTTCTGGATTGAAGAGGTAATGTCCACAGTTGAGTGCTTGTAGAGTTCCAACGATGCTTTCTACTTTGGTAGCGAATGTACATACTTCACGCGGAGATTCAGTGAGGCGCGGCAGTGTTCGTAGTCGTTCTATCTCGGCCATTGCAATTGAGTCCGAACGTCCGAAGCGTAGCTCGAGTGATTTCATAACTTCACTTGGGTCTGCGTTCACTATTAGTAACCCTTGTACCGCTTCCTTGGCTAGACCTCGAAGGCTTCGTCTAAGTCTAGACATGTTCTCCATTGCTGTTAGTCGATGTGCTGTTTCAACGTAGGCGGCACGGAACGTGAGCCAATCTTGATGGGCTCCGTTGAAGCAGGGTAGTTCAGTGTGTCTTGTTGGCTGCTGGTACTGTGTGGATTGCATAGCGTGTGTGATTGCAGCAGCAAGTTCTCTTATGTCCGTCCTAGGTTCTTGGACGGCCAGTGTTGAAGGCTGATGCAAGGCGTGCGCTGATAGCGTGGACTGCGGCACCCGGGTTTCGGGGGCATCTCCCGGAGCGTAGCTGCGATGTGGTGCCGTAGTGTAGATCGGTTGCCATGATGTGTTCGTTGGTACGTACGTGGAGTTCTGTGGCCAGTGTGCGACGGGTTCTGTCGGCGCTGGCGTTCGTTGTGGCTGCGCAGGCACGTAGTTCGGTTGCCAGGATGCAGATGTGATCACTGGCTGTAGGTTCGGATGTGGCTGCGTGTTCACTGAGTTTTGTAACCAGGCGGTGACTACAGGTGGTGGGTTCAGGTGCGGCTGTTCAGTCGCAGTGTTCGGCTGCCAGGAGGCGGCGTTGCTCACTGGCAGCATGTTCTCAGGTTCCATGTTCAGGTTTTCAGGAGGCGGGTGCATGGTGCTGACTCCCGCCGGTAAGGTCGCCGGGATGCTCCAGGACACGGCGGTGGTTACTGGAACTGCAGGTTCGGTCGACGACTTTACTGGTTCATGTGGTCTGTCGGCGATGGCGAGCAGCTGGCTTGATTGTAGCCAAGTAGTCACTCGTTGATCATTGCCAGCTTCCGAGGCTACTGAGGATGAGTCTTCCTCAGTGGATTCAGCTTCGACCTCGGCTAGGCGCGCGTTTGCTAACTCTACTAACCTTTGTGCTAGTTCTGCTTTGGCCTTGGCTATGCAGCGCGTTTTGGACACTTTTACACTTTTTTGAGACGTAGGTTTACTTCGGCGACCACTTTCTTTATTTTCAGGTTCTCCGGTGCGTTTGATAGTAGACGCGGTCGCGGCCGGTGCTTCTGACGTTTCAGCTGTTGTTCTGGTAGTTTCCGTGGTGCCCGTCTCAGTTGTAGCTTCAGTAGTGGTTTCAGTGGCCGTTTCAGTAGCCGCTTCAGTGGCTGTTTCAGTAGCTGAAGTTGATGCTTGTCTGCCCTTTTTGCCTGTAGACCTCGTAACTGGCATTGTTCTTGAGTCTATGTTCTTCTAAATATTCTTCAAGAGGTTCACTAGAATCTTCTTAATAGCGTTTTCCTCGAATCCGGCTCTCGAAGGACCAGACAATGTGAGGGTTCTAGGTCTCACACTTTATGCACTGGATTGGAGGATACTACTACGTGGTTCACTTGATTAAAACTCTTTAAAAAACTTGAAGACTATTTATTTATCACTGTACGTTTATAGACTTATTTATAGCTCACTTATTTATAGTCCACTGTTCATTGTTACTGTTCACTTTTTACTTATTTACTGGTTATTATTTACTGTTCATTGTTCACTGTAAGCACTGGTTTCACAAACTGATCGAACAGCTCAAAATGCCCTATACTTATACTTGGGCACATAGGTACAAGTAGCGGTGTTGGCGCCGCTTTTCGCAATTAAATTTGCCAATTATATTTTTCTAGATTAAGTTGTGTTCGTGCTCGACTCTAGATCCACCAATCAGAAACGAGTGTAGGCGTGGCTAAGACCGGACAGGTTTCGACAAGTTCGAACCTGCTCTGAACTTGATCTAGAGTTGAGCGTGATCATAACAAGGTTCTTAGTATCTACTTAAGGAAATCAACAAAACTTATAGCTATACACGAATATTATGTACAATGATCATTATATACATTCAATTAGGCTATCTATTGTTCCCTGCGTGGGCGTCCTGCACACCCCACTTTCCGCATCCAGTCTGGCCCAGCCACTTTTTTAAGATCGTCGGTCCATATAGCTGGGGGGCGTCTTACACTACGCTTCCCGATACGCGGTCACCACTCCAGGACTCGTCTGCTCCACCGCCCAACGGTCCTTTGACAAACATGGCCAGCCCACTGCCACGTCAGCTTGCTTACTCTGCAAGCTATATCGGTAGCTCCGGTCCTTTTCGGGAAAATCTCATTCCTGATTTGATCCTTCAAAGAAACGAGCATAGCTCGATCCATAGCACGTTGAGTGACCTTTTTGTTAACTAATTGTATAAATACTTTAAAATTGAACAGCCACTTTGCCTGAACAAATTCCAATTTGCATATAGTTTGGGAGCACTTCATCCGCGTTCAGAAATATGGCAGCATTACAATTTATGCCTCAATCAGCCGCAATACGTTTAATATTGGCATACAGCCAGTATGATGTTCTCTGGTACTTTACAACATAATTGTGAGCTATCAGAACCAGTTATGGGCAATAAATATAACGCGTTGGGTTTCAAACAAATTTATGAAATATTTGATTCATTGATAGACACGCCTGTATAAAATATGGGGTAATGATAGGAATCTGTCACAGATGTATGTGCGAATCCGATACTTCCCTTTTTTCTGTGAAATAGAGGATTTTCAAAGGTTTGATAGGTTTATTATTATTTTATCTAACGCTTAGCTATTCTTTTGCCCTATGTAGAAGCCCAGTGTCCCGACTTATGAGTTGTGGGTCATGAGTTCGAACCCAGGATTTGCTTCTCTCAAAACTTTGAAGGAAAACATCGCGAGGAAACCGGCATGTCCTAGAACCAAAAACTCGAAGACTTGTAACGTCCACCAACCCGCACTGGGCCCACGTGGTGGGTTACAGCCCTTAATCAGACTATCATGTCCCCACTGCTTTTTTGTTCCCAAAGTCCTCCCTACGCGTATTGTCCCTAACCAGTCTACCCTCGTCTGTTTCGCAGTCAAATATATATTTTTAAAGGTATTTAACAGTACTACTACGTAAAAGCTAGGCACTGTGAAAGACAAAGACAAAGATATTTATTCGTTGGATATGGTAGAGACAGAGTTGGTCAAGTATAAATATGTTCAGGACACATCCGCCGCTAAAAGCGGCATACGAATATTTACAATAATTAGTGTACACATGGGTGTAGAACCTAACTTTTAAACTATGTTTACTTTATAACACAATATAAAACACTATAAGGACACAGATATGCAATATAAAATAAAATAAAACACAACAATAACAACCTTCTTATTAATAAAAAAAAATCTAATACCTATGTATAATACCTGTCTATTTATATTCAAAAAATTATTTTAGTGTCCAAATTTAAAGTATGTACAGAACAAATCCATCACATTTTTTTAACACACCTCAACTCTTCTTCAGGAATGGAAGGTGCACATGTTCACGCCGTTCACGCCCGTGGTGGAGGCGCCCGGGGTTCGGGAGCCGTTCCTCCAGCAGTACCCCTATCACGCCACCAGTTCCGGCAGCATGATGAACCTGCCCCTCATCACGTCGATCACATCGGAAGAGGGACTGTACCCGGCTGCTGGTAAGCTGCTGCTGATGAGCTTCTTGTTTTAACATTATTATTTATTTATCCATCTTACATGCAGGGTGGCAGGGACATCCACGTGCAATCTGTTAGTCAGTAGGTACATGATAACATGATTCAGAACCGCGTTGAAAATGCTGGTCGGTTATCAAAAAATAAATCACCTGTTTCATCGAAAAGTGCAATACTTACGTGGTAAAAGCTGATTTTTGTTGATAACCGACGATATATTTCAAGGCCCCCTGCGTGGAAATATTTCAGAATCATGTACTGAACGGAATCCATGGAAATAGATTGTGCGTTGATGGCTCTGCCACCCTGTATAGGTTTTCAGCAGCTCCTCATTCTGGGAACATTAGATGACTAAATTCCAAAACTTCCTCTTTTCCAGCCTACCAGGAAACCCCCGACCTTCTGCCAGACCTGGAAGCCCACTGGAACCAGTTGGCCGCCAACATCTTCGAGTACAACGATACTCTTCCGCTCAACCTCCGCAATGACGTCGCCATGAAGATCAAGCAACAGTACCTGGGAGGCAAGCCGGTCAGCCAGGAGACTTTCGCGCAGCTTGTTCAGGTAGGTCCGGAGGGGTAATTGAGTAACACACTAACAGTAGCATGGCTTTCATTTTGACAGTTCAACAACATACATTGCGTTATTTACGTTATTGAGTAGACAAATTTTTAAAACATATGAAGCAATGGATTAGCAATATCCTTCAAAATTAGTCAGATTCTGATTGATAGGGTGTTAAGCAATATTAGAGTGCATACCATAATAGGTAAAAATAATGATAAATGAAGCAATGACCGATAAATTAACTAAGTATGTGATAAATACATAGTGCACTTTGTTAATATCCAGACCAGACGTACTCAATGCTTTTCCTCCACATTAATTATACGCATAACGAAAGTGTGGAGCTCTCTGCCTGCGTCTGTGTGGTCTTCCACATTTAAATCAAGAGTGAACAGCCATCTTCTGGGCAGCTCGTCGTTCCATCATAGACCTCATTCATCGCTTTCCTTCAGGCGTGAGGTCAAGAGCAGGCCCATTCAGCAAAAAATAGTTGACGATTTTCCTGATAAAATAAAAATAAAAAACCGGCACAGTGCGAGTCGGACTCGCGCACCGAGGGTTCCGTATAAACCTGTAGGTATATAAGTAAAAGTAATGGTATTTTTATTGCTAAATGAAATCCATAACATTACAATGTGGAAAGCTGGAGGAGCATAAATTTAAGACAAAGGTCTCTTTATCATTTCAGTAATCCTTTATTTTATTGCGGTAACTCCAATTATGTTTATAATCACAATTTTTTTGGTGGTATAACTACCTATTATTTTAAGGTTTTCTGAATTTTTCTGTTTTCTGTGCTGTAAGCTATTGCTTCTTACCAAATTTCAAGATTCTATGTCAATGGGACGTAGTCTTTAGGGTTTGATTCCCGTGTGAGTAGGTTGCGAGTTTCAAAATATGCGGTATAAATGGTTGTACCTTTGCGTTTTGCGTTTTTGCGTTGACTTAGATTTTTTTTTCACAGCTTACAGGCAATTAGATCTAAGTATTTGATATGAATTTCAACTTGATACCTCTACGCATTCATGAGGAAAAGGGTAATAATTATTTAAAAAAATATATTATGTGATGTAACTAAAACTTTAAAGTTTTCGGAATTTTTCCTTTATTTGTGCTATAAGACGTTGCTTCGTACCAAATTTCAAGATTTTAAGTTCACGGGAAGTACCCTGTAGGTTTTGATTCCCTTGTGAGTGTCGAAAATTTGCGGTATAAACGGCTGTATCTTTTGATTGTGTTGGCTTAGAAGTTTGATTATTTTACAGCTCTAAGGGACAGTAGACTTGAGTATCAGATATGAATTTCAAATTGATACCTCCACGCGTTCCTGAGAAAAAGGGTCTTAACAGACAGACAAAGTGATCCTATAAGGGTTCCGTTTTTTTTCCTTTTGAGGTACGGAACCCTAAAAATCAATCAATAGGTATATTATATATACAAGGTGTAACTTAAATAACGCACAACCTCTGAAGGGGTTATTGTACTCATCATTATCAACAACTTTTACTATGGGACCAAATCTGAAATCGCGAAAAAAAAATCAGCTGTTCCCTACATTTTGACGAGTTATGTGAATACAAGTGTATGGAACAGCTGATGTTTTTTTCGCGATTTCAGGTTTGGCCCCATAGTAAAAGTTGTTGATAATGAGGAATACAATAACCACTTCAGAGGTTGTGCGTTATTTAAGTTACACCTTGTATATTATACATAATACAGATTTTTTTTTTAAATCAGCTGTTCCATACATTTTGACCGCGTAGGTATTGCACTTTTCTATGAAACTGCTGATATTTTTTTTTGTATAACCGATGAAAAATTTCTACGCTAGCGGGTCTAGAATGATATGCTGAATTCACGGTTACAGTTTTCGCACTGATTAAAATTTTATCCTGTATATACTTATAAATATAAGCACAAATAAATACACATAGATATCAACACAAATAAAATAAAAAAATAAGACAAACAATGGGAAAACATAAACATTGTGATGACTTTTGTATGGAGTACGATATGGACTGATTCGTTTTGACACTTTACAGGTAGTAATAATTTATCACTTCGGTTCTAGGCTTCAAGAAAACATCTTATGAATAACTAGCTTCTGCCCGCGACCTCGTCTGCGTGGTGTGTCACCCCCGACCCACCACGTCGCATCCGATGCCCATCACTCGTATATCAAAATTAAAAAAAAAATACCCCGGCCGATTTTTGGCGCCATATTGTCCTTTTTTTTCTGAAAACCTATTGAGTGGGATATAAAAATAAAGGGTTTCATAAATAGGTCTCATTAATTTTTATTATAGTCGGAGGCAATGAAGGTCTTTATTGTTAAATTTAAGAAGATGCCTCTGACTGCATGAGATTACTTATAGTGTTCAGTCTAATAGTCATCCTTTTAAAACTAGTTTCTTGTTTCCATCTTTTATACTTTTAAAGTTCACTTTTGAGGCAGTCGGGTTTTTTGATTTTGTAAAGTATTTCTTTTTACTCAGCTACTAAGGGTCATAGTGTGATTTTAAATAGCATATCCTTCCTCAAGAATTGGGCTAACAAATGCAAAAAAGTGTTATCAAATCCCAGTCGGAATTGAAAATGTAAGTCCAGAGACTACCCCCTACATACAAACTTACAAACAAACATAAATTATATAAAGGCATGTAAAAAGCTGAGCCGCATTTCCTACAATAACTTTTCTGACGTAAGAAAATACAAAAATTATTTCGATTTACGTCTTCTTTTATACTTTTTTTAAAGAAACAATTTGTGTCAACATAATTGGCCAACTCATGAGAGCTTACAAAATGCCCAGCGGGTAGAGAAATAAGTCTTTTCACAATTTCGTTTACAAATATATTTAAGTAGGTAGTTACTATGATGATATAAATTATCAAAAAATAACCGACCTCTTTTCAATTTTCCTTTTTTTTTGCGAAGTAAGTAGGACAGGTTAAGTTAGGTTGGCTTATGGTTGTGGCAGGATGGTTTTATTTATTCCCAAAACAACTTCAATTCACTTGTCTGTTTATTGTTGCTGCAATTACCTGCTACCTGTACTTAAATAAACTTACTTAAGCTTCATTCTAATCGGATGAATAATCAGGGAATGAATATGGGACCAACCAACCATGATAACGATATTGGTCCCATGGAGGAATTTCTGCTAAATTTTGTGCTTTTACACCCAGCGGCTTAGGGTCTGCGTTGTCAGTCTAGTGATTTTTATTGTAACAAGCTTGCTTCCATCCCACAGGCTCTGAGCGACCGCCTCTTCGTGGTGGACGTGGGTAAGATGGCGCAGATCCACGCAGCCAAGTCTGGACAGCCCACCTACGTGTACCGGTACGCCTACCGCGGGGGCACCAGCCTGTCCAACCTGATGGCGCACAACGACGCCAACTACGGTGAGTGTACCCACCACAAGCTACAAGCTGGCTATCGAGACTATGGGCTCAAGTTGCCTATCGATTGTTTGACCTAAATGGCTGCTTATAATAAACCTAGTATGTACAAGTATTAGCAGTATTTACCAGGCTTTAAAAACCACAGGTGTTTTGCCGTTATAAACTGTAAACTAATAAAACTCTGAGATACTTTTTTTATCTTTTAATCATGGTTGGCGAAATTAATACGATTAGAACCATCATCAATTTGCTATCGATATCTCATGATAAAACAGCGAACGTTTGCAAACAGACGACGCCGTTTGTTAAATTACGAATCATCCAATATGCCGACGACATGTATACAGATTTTACCATCTTTATTATGTTCCTAGGTGTAAGCCACGCCGACGATGTTCTGCGGATGTTCAACTTCCCCGGCATGGCCACTAGCATCCCTCAGGACGTCGCCATGTTGGATGGACTCATCAACATGGTTTACACCTTTTCTACCACTGGGTAAGCTGATTCTTTTCATTTAGTCCTAGCTGTTGCCCGTGGTTTCACCCGCATTCTAGGGGAACGTATTCATGTACCCGGATAGAAATAGTTTTTGCCTTTATGTACATCCAGGTCATAGCCTCAGCCATGATTATGGTCTCTGCCTCGTTGGTCTAGTGGTCGCAAGCGCCACTGCTGAGCATGAGGTCCTGGATTTGATTCCCAGTTCGGGGTTTTATTGGGTTTTTCTATCTGAAATTTCTCAATAGCAGCCCGGAGTCTGGTTTTGTACCCGATTGATGGCAATAGACTCGCCCCCCTATTCCATGGGACTTAAAAACTGGTGAATTGTGGGTGTACTTTAGATACACCTCTGCACAATACCCTACGGGGAAACAAGGCGTGGTGTTATGTTATGTTAGGTCATAGTTTTCTAAATGCCCTCCAAATCGCTATTAGCTACTATGTTTAATAGTAGGTAAATTGAAAAGTTCTCGCAGTATACATGGCCGTTGGGGCCGAAAGTAGACGACGTGAAAGGAGACGCAGTGTTGGAAGGCCCCCCACAAGGTGGACCGATGGCCTCGTGAAGGCCGCAGGAATCTGCTGGATGAGGGAAGGACATAACCGGCTGAAGCGGCGGTGCTCGGGGGAGGCCTTGTCCAGCAGTGGATGTCTTTCGGCTGAAACTATACTAGACTAAGTAATAGGGATTACTTACTTATTTTGCTCTTTACGCGAGGACGCTTATTTACACGCATTTCCGGCCCTTTCAACTCCTGTCTCAGATAAATTGTGTTCAGTTAAAGTCAAGTCGCACCCCCACTTAAAAGTTGCCGTGAGTGACGTATTTCACCGATGGAACTCCTAAGTTGTGTCGAGGGGTACCTACCCACCATTCAGGTATGTATGTGCGTATCTACCCAATAGAGCTGCGCCGAGTACAAGTTATACCGAGTACCGAGTCACCATCTGTCTAGCCTTTGCGCAACCATGTTGGGGTTGACTTCCAGTCAAACCGGATGCAGCTGAATACCAGTATTTTACATGGAGCGACTGGCTATCTGACCTTCACAACCCAGTTAATGGGTAATACGATCTTAAACAACTGTCAAAGATCCAGGAATGACAGCCGTGACCTACGGCTTAACGTGCTTTCCGAGGCACGAAGGGGTCTTGGGATGTAAAAATAGTCACCCATCCACGGACCAACCGTGACAAGCGTAGCCTAACCTGATCGATCGACCCGAGCCACAAGAGTACGAGTACCGAGTATTGCTCGGTATTATGTTTACCAAAATTGAGTACTCTGCCGATTAATTCGGTTTAGTTGACGCAGGTATCGGGAACGAACGAAAAGCTTCAAATACTAGAAGAATGCCATGCAAGTTTTTGGAATTGCTACGAGGAGTTAGCACCTACAGGGCCGCAACAGCGTGAAGATTCGAAAAGTGCCATCGCTATAGAGATAGACCATTTTCAAAGCTAAAATGGATTACCACGAGGGTTTATTTTTAAATTAAATTATAGTTCCTTTTTTTCACGTGATTTTTCTACCAATCACGAATCTACATTTATATTGTGAAGAAGTCGGTTATAAGTAATATAAGAGTTCTTTTGAGTACCTCAGCTCAGCTGACAAACGGAGTTTTTCGGCCGAAAACAAGTACTAGGAAAATTGCCGAGTATGACGAGTAATAAAAGAGAACTGCGTTAGTAATAAACGAGTACCTACTGCACGCACCTCTCTGTGCCTTACATACACATACATACCTACATAATCAACCTATAAGGTTCCCACTGCTGGGACACAGGCCTCCTCTCTATGAGAGGGAGTGGGCCATAATCCACCACGCGAGCCCAGTTCGGGTTCGTAGATGTCACATGTTGTAACTTTTAGTTCTAGGACAGGCCAGTTTCCTCACAATGTTTTCCTTCACCGTTTTGAGAGCAGTGGATGAAATTAAATACACAAAGTGCTTGCCTGCCTGCCTGGGTTCGAGCTCACGACCTGCCAGTCGCCTCAGTGCCTTGGTAATATGTATTTTCAAAGAGTGCCAACGGGACCCCTATACCTATTACTAATATAAGGCTCCGCAGTCCATGCGTCTGGCGTAATAATAGGTAGACTTGAACTTCCACACAGTGTCTATGGCTGCTATAAGTATATGTATTAGCCTATAATATTCCCACTTCTGGGATACAATAAAAAAATTATATTTCAGGTTAAAAATCAAAGGGGGTCCCACTTCCCAGTCCCCATACAAAAACGTGATTTTTTCGGTGTTATTTGCTCGATCTTGTGTTAAATATAACGGTGGTATAAAAGCCCCCGTATGCGATTCCGACTCGCACTTGGCCGCTTTTTGTTATCATTCTGGATATTTTCCAAACATGTTTTGGTCTGGTTCCAGACAAAGCAAATGTGACTTAAATACTAGGCATTATTACGACATATTCCGAAGTGCTTTTGATACACGTAGTAACTTGATATTTTAGTTAGGTAAGTACTTACCTAAGATAAGAGGGGCTTGTGGCTAAGTAATAATAGCCGCACGGGTCAGTCGATCAGGTTAAGCTACGCTAGTTGCGTGCGTGGATAGGTGAGAATCTTTACATACCAAGGCCCCTCTGTGGCTCGGAGAGCACGTTAAGCCATTGTGCCCAGACTCTCGGTCAACAGTAGTTACAGTTTGTCAGAAGCCCGAAAGTCTGGCAACCAGTCTTTCCAAGGTGTATCGTAGCATCCAGTAACTGGGTTGTGGTGGTTAGATAGGCAGTCGCTCCACGTAAAATACTTTCATTCAGCTGCATCCAGTTAAACTGGAAGCCGACCTCAACATAGTTGGGAAAAGGCTGCGCTGATGATGCCTTACCTAAGAGAAGTAGTAGTGTGGGTACATACTGGTACATGGTACATACTGGTACATACTGGTACATGGTACATACTGGTACATACTGGTACATACTGGTACATACTGGTACATACTGGTACATGGTACATACTGGTACATGGTACATACTGGTACATGGTACATACTGGTACATGGTACATACTGGTACATACTGGTACATACTGGTACATACTGGTACATACTGGTACATACTGGTACATACTGGTACATACTGGTACATGGTACATACTGGTACATGGTACATACTGGTACATACTCCAGAAAATCAAACATCGATTCAGAGACGATAATTGAGCTTACCTACACGTGTTTATTTCTATGATAAGATATATTTATATCAGAAGTATGTAGACACGTTTCGATTAGATTACAAGCAAGATTATGATTTGTCTATTTATGTGAACGGGATAATAAATGATGAAAGGGTTAAAGGTCACCCAAATATATTTTTTAGGTTCATTAGCAAAAGAGTGGCAACAGAAACCTATTACTAAAGGCTATGGTGCCGTCCGACCGTCCTTCTGTAGAGGGCATCTTATGAACCATCATATAATAGGCCGTTACGTTCACCGAGTGTGCGCTACTGTGGCTACAATACGAGCAAACAATATAAACAAAATAAAGTTAAAAATTTAAGAGGGGTACTCTGAAATTTTTTACTTTATTACTTAAATTTATATACTATATATATTTATACTTAAATTTTAAACTGGGTACAAGAAACCTGTACCCAGTTTCTACAAACTTTTATTTAGTTTCACCTATCCTGGTGTCTGTAATGAAATCTTGCAAATTAAATTTGACCCACTTCCCGGTTTCCGATTGAGCTGAAATTTTGCATGGATATGTATGTCGCGTGGCAACGCAATATTATAATTGACATGGAGCTGATCTGATGCTGGAGCTGGAATGTGGCCATAAGAACTCCGCAATAAAACGACACAACCCCATCGAGTTTGGGCTCGTTTGATTCGTATTGATGAGTTCTTTGATCCTATATGGTAACAAGGGTCGGATTCTGGAGCTGGAAGGTGCCCATAGATACGTACCTAACACTTTAAGTGCTCAAAACAACACATACATAATTTGTGGGTTCTACGAATTATTACGAACTACATAACGGAAAAACGCTGCTACGAACTACGCCATAGTAAATCCCGCATCATAAATACGAAAAAGTAAAAAAATAAAATTAAAAGAACAAAACAACTTTTTTGATAACAAGCTTTTATTTGAATAAGAATAAAAAATGTAAACTAACAAACTAAACAAATAAATACAAAACAAAAGGACACTTAGGCGTCGAAGTATTAGGCTTTTATTATTATTTGTTTATAAAACGAACTAAAAAGTTTCATTTCATTTATTAATTTTGTAAACATAGAGTAAAAATAATAGTTTAAAAAACTAAAAAACACGCTTTAAAAACCAAACTAAAAAAAAGGAGAAAAGAATTTAATTCAATTAAAAAGCGTGGGGTGCTTGACATTAATTGATTATAAAAATACCTCAAAAAGCACCCCACGCTTTTTAAATTTAATTTAACACCCATTTTGTTTCCAGAATCCCGAAACTCAACAACAACGGACCCGCATGGGATCCAGTGAAGCCAGGAGCTCCCGAACTCAACTACTTGGATATCCTGTCACCCACTAAGATGGAAATGAAGTCATCCACCGATTTTGGGCACAAATCCTTTTGGGACACCCTAGGTTTTAACGAGAATGAAAACTACCGTGCCTACCTTAGGGACGAACTTTAAAATACTTTTATCTTATTCTTTTTTTATTTGTTTTGTTAATTATGTTACATTCTCTTTGCGTTCGCGAACAAACTAAAAAATAAAGACTTCATTTGCCATAGATTCTTTTTCTTTTTTTGCGTTTTTTTTTTCATGTTTTTTCCTATCTTACATAGAAGAAAGAAAGAAAGAAAAATGTTTATTCTGCATAAAAAACATCTATGCAATAAAATAAAATTTTCGTATTTCTTTTTGGTACTGATTGACTAGAGAGCAGTGGTGGCCCAGTGGTAACGACTTCGACTTACTAGTTGTAGGCAGGGACCGAATTACCGGATTTTATTGTATAACGTTACCAATTACCGTTATGTTAACGATAAAAAAGTAACGATAATAATAACGATACCCAAAGTCAGTTAACGTCATCTAATAACCAGTATTAGTATCGGTAAAAGTAACCATTCTTATACCGGTAATTTATACGTCTATCTCTTTCTAACTATGACGGTGGGGAGACTAGCATCTTTCGGTGTGTGCACAGAAACAATATTATATACACGCCGAACGTGCGACCACCCTCGGCATGTGTATTACATACGATATTGTTTCTGTGCTGCAGAAAATTTTAATAAACAGGGTGGCTTAAATTGATAAAAAATACTCAAACTAGCTGCGACCGAATATTTCTATAAAACGAAATATTTCTTTCTCCAAAAAGGTATAGTAAGGTCAATTTTACTGTATCCAGAAACATGTGGGTGAACATGTTTCTGGATACAATAAAATTGACCTTAACAGCGCCTTTATGAGGCAAGTAAGATATGAGAAAGGTTTTAAAATTATATCCGGAATGTCCTAGAACCAAAATTCGACCCGCACTAGGCCCGCTTGGTGGATTACGGCCCACTCGCTCTCACAAAGACGAGGCCTTTGTCCCAGCAGTGGGAACATTTTAGGCTAATTATGATGATAACTGTACAGCTGTTTATTTGGTAAACTAAAAATTACAAAATGAGAAATTCGTTGCAGGTAACCAATATTTAAATGGGCAAATAAGTAAAAGTAAAATGACCGAATGACCTTCATGTGGGCAAACAAACTGGAATTCATCGGTAAGAAATCTGACATGGAATGGGAAGTAGCGCAAACCGGCCGCTGCCGCGGCACCATAACTGCCCATTCCAACATTTTCACTAGCTATTCATTTATTAGACTACTTGAGTATTTCTTTTTTGTTTTTGTACCCTCAGTGTAGAGTGAAATAAGCGACTAATTTCCATTTTATTACTGTCCACGGTTTATTGTCACACTAGTTTATCAACCGCGAAACAGCTGCAAAAAATAATAAGTGAGTACCCTTTCTTTTTGGCTTCGATATTATTTCATTAATTAATAAATAGCACAAACTTTGCCATCGAAGCCGTTTATTATTCAAGAGGCTGATTGAGACGACGCCGAGCGACGGTCGGTCAATATTTTTTATTTACGTAACATTGGGCCAAGGAAAACATCGATTCCGCCAAAGCACAGCTGACAATAAATATGATTTTACGTTGGAATAGCGACAGGGAATGCCACCGTGCCTACCGAAATGTCTGTTATGATCTATCGAAGAACTGTAATTCTATTGAATTATAATTGTTTCTAACTGATAATCATGGGTTGTAAAATTTTGTTTGCTTTAGTGAATTCTAATTTCTTTGATCTAACCATATTTTTTTTGTTTGATTGATTTTATTAATCTAATATAATCTTAAGTTAATTTGTCTTTTGACGTGAATAGGTACAGCTTTAAATTTGTTACCTTACGGGGGCACTCCAAAAAACCTACCTGTTTTTACAAATAAATGCATCTTTATCTTTATCTTTATAACAAAATCGGGGGATGCAGTTTGGCGTTGTAGTTTCGAATCAATCCTCTACATCCAAAATTAAATTATACCACTGGATAGCTAAAGGATCAAAGAATTCATTACGATAAACGAGAACAGTGACGCATCGCGCGCGGTGGAGGGAGTCGGCCGCCATTTTGAGGTTAATTTGCTGCGTATCGAGATTTGCAATTATCAGGTATAACTTTTGACTCGGAGAAGCTACGATGTTCGTTTTATGTTTTAAATCGTTGTAACACAATAATTATTTGTTTCCTTGCTTTTATCCTAAATACATAAATAAAAATATTTTATTTAAAAATTAAAACCCCTTACATAAACGTATTCACGTACAGAGGCCAGCACATCAAGCTCAATCTGTCAAATTTCTTTAATAGATTTTCATATTTAAAACATTAGCATAAGGTTCATGTTCAATTGGGAAAAATTGACAGTTTGAGGAGGTAGCTTGATGTGCTGGCGTCTGTACAACACACGGCCGGTCCATGACACAGCCACACCCCATTTTTATTGTATTTATGTTAAATTTTAAGGTGTTGGCTATATTGGTTCATTAACGTGTCGAAACACTATTGAAGAAATGTAAATTTATTATTTTTAATTGGTTGATGGAATTTAAGAAATTTAAAAGCAATTTATTTTAGTGTAAAAGTTATTAAAAAATATTTTTCTTTCTTTTTGGAAATCAAATTTTATTAATTTCTCAATACATTGCAAACTATAATTTTGTATACCTAATTTAGAAGCATTTTGTTTAAACTTTGTAAATGTGAGTACCATGCATCCGTATAATAATTTTATTATGTTGTTTTGTACGTTGACTCGAAAAAGCGTGGCAGTTGAGAGTATGTCATGCTCACTTAAATGTCTTGCTGATGGTGGCGCGTGTGTTGGATCATTCGGTTCCCTACAAAATGGTTAAGCTGGATGGTGCTGATCCACGCGTCAAGTTCGTGAACGGGCGCCGTCGGTTGAGACTGGTCATCTCCTAACTTCCATAGCTTATTTTAAATCTTATATTTAGAATTGTTTTTTTTTTACATTGTTCTCACATATAGAAGCAACAAGAATAATGTTCCCAAGTTTTTGTAATACTTCACATGAAAAAGAGTGTCCATGGAGTTTCTTGTCCGTTCTTCTCCATAGAGATCTACGTTTTGGAAAGGGCAACTAGCTTCAACTTTCCAACTGGTCGACTTTTTGACAATTCAAAAGTGCCTGTAAATGGTTTAATTGAAATAAATGCTTTGAGTTTGAGTTTGTGTACCCATGTGTGTAAGTTCAGATACAAGTTACCTACTTGTTCATGAATAAATTACAAAAAAAGTCGATATTGGCCAAACAATGTTTTATGGCAGAAACTGCGAGCTATTTTTACTGCAGTTGGAAGATTTGGATTTTATATAAGTAAGTATTCTAGAGTCAAAACTGTGACCTCCTGCAGGGTCATTGCACTAGCAGTAGGAAACACTTTCATTTTGACAGTTCAACAACATTCATTGCGTTATTTAAGTTGTTGAGCAGACAAATTTTTCGAACATATGGAGAAATGGATTGGCAATAGGTATCCTTAAAAACGATTACTAGTTATTCATGATGTTTTACGAAATCAGGTTGCTGGTACCCAAAATACGTTAGGTACCGTCAACTGTGGCATCTTTACCTTCCATGAGCAACTTTACCAATGAGAACTTTAAAAACTCTCGATTACTAAAAATCTGTTACAAATAGTAGATTATTCTTCTTCTGTATCTGTAGATATTAAACGGCGGCAACACATTTTTAGTTATGGGGAGAAATTCTCATTGGTAAAGTTGCTCATGGAAAGTAAAGATGCCACAGTTGACTGTACAACAAACTGTCTTCCTGTGGGTACCAGGAACATTTAATCATTATCATCGGACCCTTGTTAAAAAAGTTCAAATTTATTTTAAGCTAAATGTAATTATAGAACTGTCCATTGTCCAACACGATATCGAAATTCCAAAGCTTTCGGAACTTGATGTTAGGTTCGAAATTAATAAAGTTACCCACACAATTTGTTCGATGGATAGGTATAACCTACTCAATGTATGTAGGTAGCGACGTACCTCGCCTACTGTTCCTGACGTCATCCATCACCAATAGAGCGAACAGTAAGAATGGCTCTCATTTTGACAATTCAACAACATTCATTGCGTTATTTACGTTGTTGAGTAGACAATGTTTTCGAACATATTATTAAGAAGGAGTGACACAAAGACGGTGCAGGTCTGCTGTCAGGCAATTCCTGTAAGCTATGCTTTTCGAAAATCAAATCATCATCATCATCATTTCAGCCGAAAGACGTCCACTGCTGGACATAGGCCTCCCCCAAGCTCCGCCACTTCGACCGGTTCTGTGCTTCCCGCATCCAGCGGACTCCTGCGGCCCTCACAAGGTCATCGGTCACTCCAAAATCAAATCAAATCAATCAAATCAAAAGTCATTTATTCAAACTAGGCTGAGAGTCAGCACTTTTTGAACGTCAAAATTACATAAGACAGTCCCTAAAAACGCCCACCCTTCGCCACTTCCTAGTGCTTAGCTAGCAAGAAGAAGTGGCGGAACAAACTCCCCAGCAGCACAGCTGTCTGTTAAAAAGGTTATTGAAATACCGATCGCTAGTATTTGTACCAGACTGTGACCGTAGGTGGGAGCTTGTAAAGTTTGGGAATCGAACCCACAACTCGAAACTTGGAATGTTAATTTACCTACTCAGCTACCTTGAGTGTTTACATTAGGGTCAGTAGGTAATGACTAAAGACAAGAACACGCAGAAAGATTTGATTGGTTGATTGATTGTAATGTACACCTAACGGTGTAGAAGCCTCTCTAAAGGTACGATTTGGGTACAGCATCTACGTACTCTACCCAAATCGTACCTTTAGAGAGGCTTAGGACTACTCCTAAGCTTCTCAGGGTGAAAAAGGTTGCCGACTCTTGATCGGATCGTTCAGCTAACTACCAGCATAATTTACCTACTAGCCTCAAACTCATTTATTTATTTATTTATTTATTTATTCACAAAATCCACAGCTCTTTAACAATTTCATATAAGATAAATAAACTAATCTTACAGCCAATTACGGATTTACAATTTAATAACTACACTTACTTTATGCATCAGAAAACAAACAGGATGTCATGCTAGCACCCTCTAAGCATATCTAAGTGTGCAGTGTGGGTGGGTGTGTAGAAGTGTGTGTGAGGAGTTGTAATGGTGTATGGTCTCATCATGAATAGGTAATTTGATAAACCGAATTTCTCGTAAAAGTACCTATCCGAACCTACTTACCAACTGAGTACCTACTTGCCTACTCATTCACTTCTTGAGTAATTTTATTCGAGCTCGTTCTACGTATTTTTGGTCTTTGGCTGAGGTAAGAGTGAATAATTAACTCTCAAGTCGGAAGACTTAGGGCTGACCTCTGGAGTCCGGACTAACACCTGTTCCGAGTCTACATAATCTACCTACTGTAAACCTACCTACGGTACCTAATTAAACAATTTATCCAACCGTTACCTTGAGTAGGTAACTAGGAAATGATTCGTAGGTTTGTATTGTATTGAACAAAAAAAAATATAATTACTCGCAAACTTACAACTGAGGTTCACGTGAGATAATATATGCCCACAGCTAGACAAAACAAATAGCCTTTGTAGTTTGGACTATGACCGCTTATCGAAAGGTCGATGTTCCACGTTTAGCTATCTGATAGTATATAGAGAGAGCCCAGTTTAATGACATTGAAGTTGATAAGTCCTAATCAGCCTATAATGTCAAAACCCAGATGTCTTCGAATTTTTGGTTCTAGAACATGCCGGTTTCCAACCTGCATCTAAATCATCATCATCTGCCCAGCCTTTTCCCAACTATGTTGGGGTCGGCTTCCAGTCTAACCGGATGCAGCTGAATACCAGTATTTTATATGGAGCGACTGTCTATCTGATCTCACGATACCTCTTGGTAAGACTGGTTGTGAAGCTTTCGGGCTTCTGACGACCCGTAACAAGTGTCAAAGATCCTTACTTGCATCTAAATAGGTAAGTGAAAATGTTTCACTGGTGCAGATACCTACAGGTGAATCTCTAGAGATAGCCTTTGAGCTACATAGGGCTCGTTATATCCACACCCACTTGTGCTCTATAATATCACCCGTGTCGATTGCTAGTCTAGGGTGAGATTGGCCGTGGCAGCCAATCTCCACCGGCCGAAATTCGGTCTGGAGGACTATTTATATACAGGAAAAGATTTATCCAGTGCGCAAACTGTAACCATGAATTCAGCATATCATTTAGACCCCCAGCACATAAATTTATCGTCGGTTATAAAAAAAAACAACTGTTCCAAACATTTTGACCGCGTAGGTATTGCACTTTTCTATGAAACAGCACAATTTTTTTTGTAAAACCGACGAAAAATTTCTGCGCTAGGGGGTCTAGAATGATAATTATACTGAATTCATGGTTACCTACAGTTTGCGCACTGTATAAAAACGTTTCCTGTTTAGGGCTATATTATGTGTAGGCAAGGCTAGGCAATACATCTTTGGGCAAGGCACTTAAAAGCTACCCTCAAACTTAGATCTATAGAGTGCCTATATATATACCTAACGAGACAAAAAGATAACAGTGAAATATCCAAACAAAAGACCACGTATCATTGACATAAACATTATGCCACGTATAGTATGCACTAACGCGGTTTCACAACGCATCAAATTAATGTCGTCATCCCCAGCTTGGTAATAGTTATCTAAAGAACGATTATGATGCTAGTGTGAATCATATCGTGTCGAGTTCATTCTAAAAATAGATTCGTAGGTATCTGACAATTTCGCAGACGCGCGAATCATAGGTACCAGACAAATTAATTACGTAGGTATGTTTGGTCTGGCTAAAACAAATTAATTACGTAGGTATGTTTGGTCTGGCTAAAACAAATTAATTACGTAGGTATGTTTGGTCTGGCTAAAACAAATTTATCATGAAGGAAAATCTGTGCTGTGCCTTTATTTGCTGTACCTATCTGAATTTATGCACGGTTAATGTAATTAAGCTCGCCCCCTATTACTTGGGACTTTTTAGTAGGGGGCGTCCGTTAATTACGTGAGGCAGTTATGGCGATTTTTCGACCCCAATCCCCGCTCTGGTGAGATGTCGTGACTCGTGAGATTTGGCTCGACCCTCCCCCCGTCCCCATAATCTCACGTGAGATATTTCAAATACATTTTTAGTGTAAAAACGTTAATCTGTGCTTATTTGCGTTGGATGTATGCGTTGCATTTGGCTGGCTTGGCTGGCCGGTGGCGGTTTAACCATCGAGGAGCTACTATGTTACTTTGTGGCGTTCGCATAACTGCGATATTATTTTGTAGGATTTAGCCATATTGGCGGAAAAACATGTTTTACATAATTTAACCCGGTTTTCTCGGAATGTTAAATTTTTTTTTTGTCAAAGACTATAAAACCACTTGACTGCGCATACAGTGCCCCGACGCACGAAAACTATTAGTATTTTATCGCCTATGTATAGGGCTACGGTACTAGTAACCATTTTAGTTACGACCAAGTGTTAGACCTGTGTGCACCCTAAATAATAACAAATTGTTATAATTTTTTATACAATTTATAACGCATAAAAATGCCTTCACGCGCGGTGAAGTGGTGTAGGAAACATTCCAAGACATAGATAGTTACAAAAAGGATGGCATAACTTTTCATCGGTAAGAAAACACTACGAAAATTTGTTTTGATTTAGTCAGATTATGAGCCACCGCAGGGGTCTAATTAAAACGGTGGTTGGGTGAACGAGCACCCGGATGAGTCGCGAGCGTTGATGTGTTTTGGAAAAGTCCTTTTCTTTTATTAGGAAATTCTAATTCTTTTATACCTTTCCTTCCCTTTATATTTTTAACCGACTTCAAAAAGGAGAAGGTTATCAATTCGTCGGAACCTTTTTTTCTTTTTGTTATCGTAAAACTCTGTGTTGTGTTACCTATGGCTGAAGTCGATATCGATAATAATAAAGTAAAATAATAGAATCAACAAATCATTTGATTGAATTAGCAAGATGCAAAATTCAGAAATATGTATACGCTCGTTTATAATTTTTTACCAAGAACAATCAGGACCCTAAAACTTGTATTCGAAAAACATATACCAAATTCATTTTAAAAATCAATAATGACAGGATACTTGTTTTTCTTTTTGTAATTGACTGATTTTGATTAAATATTATTATGTGATTTTTATTGAGTATTTTTATAATGTTAAAATCCATTTGATCGATTGCGACTATTTTCCCTTAATCAAGTAACCCAGAAATCCCTAACCAGGCATACCTACGCAACTTGACCTTGAACTGACTAATTGCAGCCGCGCATTCTTCCTCGTCCCCCGGCCCGCAGTATTGAGTCGTGTACTTTGAAGAAATCGGCCTATATGCTCTCTAGTGGTTTAATACTCTATGCCCCCACCTGAGATTGAGTGAGATTCGACTAGACCCCCCCCCCCCTAAACGCTAGGCTTGTGTAGTTCGTAAACTAGGTCGTAAGAGCGCTCCCACATATGAACTACGCGAACTAGTTCCGTCATTCCCCGGTACATAGTTCGTGACGGAATGAGCAAAGGGTGGCGTTAACCGAGCTAAAGTCGTTACTCAACTCACTCACTGCACATCCGCGTCGTCGTTATGTTCAAAACGTAATAAAACTCTTACAAAAAAACGAAACCGTTTATTCACTAACTAAAGAGTATTTATTTATTGCACCAATAAGGCTAGGTATTATTTACAATAATTATATACTTTTTAAGAATTCAGAGGTTTTTGCTGTTTAAAGTTTATAGCGTAAAAATTGTAGGTAAAAGTACAGCAATCCATAATCTTGTCCCATGCAGGAGCAGTATCAAAACGAGCGAACGATCTGCCTTCCTCTGATTAGAGCTAGGAGCTGACGAACTAGAAGAGCCAACTAGTTCGTTTAGGAACGGCGACCTATACTGAGCGATCTCCGTCGCGAACTAATATGCGCAAGACTACTAAACGCCTCACGTAATTTATTGACGCCCCCCAACATAACTGGTGACTTATGGAAGTACTATAGGTACACCTCTGTCTAACCCTTCGGGGAATACTGGCGTGATGTTATTATGTTAAATGTACTTAGTAGAAAATGTGATAATAGGTGTGTGTAATAGGGTCCAATAAAATTTATAAGTAAAAATACAAATTTATTTCGAAGCAACACTGAAAATAGTTAATTAGAGTACATACAAATCACAAATGAAACCCACGTGGTTACTAAACTACCCATAACAAACCGACCATAATATCAAAACCATACATTTACTAAGCAAAACACACTTACCGGAAACATGGAGTAAGAAACAAAGTGGAGGGTAGAATGACAGGACTATCAAAAGTTTATTGAACCAGGATTACGTACAGGGTGTCCTATAATATTATTCGGTTTGATCAAAAAGATACTCCCGCGCATTTTTACTCCTACTCCATGGCTTGTGGTAAAACACAAAAAAAAGCTTAAAAACAAACAATCCAAATGCAACAAGGAAAACGTTATAAAATACGCCTATGTCACTGATTGTATTTTATGAAAGTAAATACATAATATTGGTCATCATTCTCCACCCTTATTCCAATTTATTTGGGGTTGGGTAACATGTATTTTATAAAAAATATGGTGCATTAATTATTGTGAACAAATAATAAAACCTCAACATATTCATCATTATTGTTCATCAGCAGCAAATCTTCCCTTTTATGTTTCTTTTTAGGACCTGTGCCAAGTTTTCAGAGAGTTAAATGATGAAATGTACGGAAGATGTGTTGTTATTCACATAATATGCAGTGTTAAATGACTCATCACTTATTATTAGTTATATCAACAGGTATTACATACTTTTGTGTACCTTGAACTTTGATCGCAAATATTTTTTCAACATTAATGTTAAAACTTTTAATGTTAAAATTTTTAACAAAACCAACATTAATGTTAAAACTTAAGTTCAAATATCTATGGAAGAGGGTAGAATGATAAAAACAAAAATTGTATGATTTCTGACAATCACCTGCAAACTGGTTTATATTATACTATAATATGCATCGCTTGTCTTTTTAAACAAAAATTAAAACAAATAAATTAACAATTCAGACTTTCTGTTACACAAATCAACTTAGCACTTACATCATTTTGTGTTTATACAAAAATACCTTTTGGACAGTACTGTGTGCACAAAAAGTGCTTCAGAAACCAGTTAAAAATATATATTCCTGCTAACACACTCAACAATTATATAAATATTATTTAACAATCATTTGTTTTGCACGCCTTATTTACTTCATAATGGAATCAAAAATTTGGTAAACAGTGTTCAAATAGAAGTATCACTTCTTATGAAACAGATAATATTTTACTATTAAAGTAGGTATATGTTGTTACCACAAAAATAAATGCAAAACATTGCTCTTAATGCCTTATTAGTATCATAATTATGTGGACACTATATATAATCCCAAAGTGATTAGCTCTAAGTATATTAACTATTGAAAGTAAATACCATTCTCAAATGATAATTTAGTAAATACAATAAATTACCTTATTTTCTGAGAACAGAATTTATTCATAGATAGATCTAGAAATAACTGGAATCACAGTTGCATCATTGCATAATTTGATAGAAAGATAGCAAAGATATAAGTTGTTCATTAAGCGTTAAATAGTGATGTGAAGACTGGATAATAGAATAACGGCCATATTCATAAAAAGTTATCGAACATCTAAACAGTTGCTAAAGTCTGGTTTCTCTTTGAAAGCCAGACTTTAGCAACTGTTTAGATTTTCAATAACTTTTTATGAATAAGGCCGTACAACTTTAAACATCACTAACTTATATTCAGACCATGAGTTCTACTACAGTTTGACAAATCTATTCATCCTTCTTGGAGTCACCACTGCTAGCCACTGTCAGTTTCTTCTGCAGTTTGCTATGCTCCTCAGCGAGTCTGTCGTACTCCTTGGTGAGGCTTTCGGCCTGAGATTTCACAGCCTCCTTGTCCTTCTTCTCTCTGGTTAAATCTTTCTCAAGGGTGTTTATTTTATTCTGGAGCTCCTCAAGTTCCTTCTTGGACTTCTCGTCGCCGGCGCCAGCCTGGTCGAGCAGCGTCCTGGCGGTGACGGTAGCGCTCTGGGCTTGACGGAAGTTCGCTTCAGACTGCGCCAACAAAGTCGCCAACTGGGAAATCAGCTGCACCAACCGGCGAATAACGACCAACAAAAATAGCGCGAAACCAGAGATGTAGAAGTTCCTCTGGGCACGGAACAACCTCATGTTACCTTGCATCTCCGCATCCAAGTGCTGGTGGTCTGTCGACTCCATGTTTGAGTACTTCTGCATTTCGCGGATGGCATCGAGAAGGCATAGTACCAGCACGCCGATCAAAATTAAGAAGTAAATAGAAGCTTGACCACTTATGTAAGCAAGGAATTTTGACTTGAAAAACCTCTGCCATTTTGATGGACTTGCGATCGGCAATGTCAAGAGAAGCACGATGGCTATTTCGGCATACAAGAATGTCGCGATGATTGTCCACTGTAAACTCATTGTGGCACTTTTCAAACTCTACTCTTATAACGAATTTAACGGCTGCTATTGTAGCAGCAGCACAACACAATAAAGTATCAGATAAAACAAAACTCAATGCGGTTTTTATATTAAAAATAATCGGTGACTAACGAAAATGTCAAATGACGTATGTAGAAAATAATGACGTGTCTCTCTAGCTAGCAGTAGCAGTATCCAGGTCCAAAGTAGACGTGAGGCATAAATATTGGATTAGGTATGTGGATTAGGTATTTTTCGATGCGAGTCCGTACCTAATCCAAAGCGTCGAGTATTAGGTATGGAACAAAAATATTCGTCCACAGTATACTCAGAAGATATTCCGTACCTTAAAATGTAGGGGTTAAGTTTCAAGTTTAATTAGCACTGCCGCCAGCGCCATCTATGTAGAATACCACTGGACTAGTTAGTGCTCTAGCGATGTACCTATGTTGTAATGCCGGAGCCACACTAACGGTCAACGTCAATGCCCAAAATCGTTGTTAACATTCCGATAATTAAAGCGATAATTTCAGTGGCCACATTTGACCGCCACCCGAGTTATCGCCTAACGTCAAATTACAATGTGAATGCCGTTGTAAAATTATCGTGATAAATTGTGGCTACACCTACGGTTAACGTCTATCATTGCGATTAATCAACGGCGTTTCTCGTTGGTGTGGCCCCGGCATAAACGTCGTCGTTAGGTGGCGGTATTTTTTCAAGATGATACTCTCGAAGAAAAATAACAAAACGTTCACGTCTTTTATTGAAAATAAATGTATAAAAATTAAAAACTCATGATATGGGTGAAATTAATGTTAATATAATAATGCTTTGGTTTCTACACGTAGTACACCAGCTTTAATTTTAAGCCATTTTTCGGTAAAAAAGACAAAAAAAATGTCGTTTGAGTTGTTTTAAAAGAGTTATCTACAATAAACTTTAACCTTGACCTAACACGTAATCTCGTTGACTTTAAGTACCGTTGGCCCATAAAAAACGAAATATAATCCACCGTTCCACAATATATCAGAAACGAAATGTCCTTAATCCATTCCGAATATTTCTTACCTAATCCACATACGATACATAATATCGGTAACAGGCCAGCGGCTATATTGAATAAATATTCGGATTAGGTAAATGGATTAGGTATTTTTAAATACTAGGATTAGGTGGATTAGGTATCGTTTTTACCTAATCCGACCCATGTCTAGTCCAAAGTCGAAACGGCGGCGCGGCGTAAAGTGACCAAACACCTCTGCGAAATAATATTCTCCTAAAATAAATTGATATGTATCCGATGATACCGAATTACTGATAGAAGACACAGTTATTGAACTTTGTTATTTAAAAAAATCCACAAAAAATATATATAATTCATAACTCTCGTTACTGCTCTTCAGTTTCTTAACGAAATAACATAAAAATTTCAGAACGAAAATAACGTTCCTTTATTCAAACCATTCACTTTTTTAACCATTAGTCTGACTCAAATCAATCCGAAATCATGGCAGTATTTTTTTAGTCAATGGAGAGTAATGATTTCATATCTAAACATATCTACGTTTATGTAATCAAACTTAGGTTTTGGAATTGAAATTGGAAATATTCGACAATTCGGCAATTTAAACGAAACGTTTCTGTCAAAAATGACTGCTCGTCCCGTTGTCGAGTGACGTCATTTTATGTAAAAATTAAAATATTCAATAATACCGTATTGAAAATAACTAAATAATACAATAAACCTTAACATATTACCATGGCTGATCCTAAATATGAAAATCTTCCGGGCATAGTGAGTACATTCTATTAAGACTCAGAAAATTATTGATTTTGCTTTGTGGACATAGTGTTGCTCAATTTTTATGTTTCTCAGGCGTACGATCAACCTGATGTGTATGAAACTGGTGATTTGCCAGAGGCCGATCAACCCGATCCCTCCGAGGAGGAAGAAAACGAAAGCATTGAACAATTACACTTATCAGTGAAAGATTCTTTCAACAAGTTCAAAGGAAGATTTTTAACTGGCGCAGTGGACTTTTCTGATAGACTTAGCAGAAAATCTAGAATTGGGTACAGGTATTCAGTAAATCCCGAATTTTATGTTCAATCACCTGAAAAGTTTTCCTATTTCAAACAGAATTACAGAAATGCAATGACGCACATTATACAGCCTTAGATGTGAAGTCAATCGTCAAACCTCTTTATTAATCTTGTGTAAAATAGGGCTGGTGAGTGGGAACTGGCAGCAGAAGGTGAGCCAGAGACTCCCCTGGAGCGTTACAACAGACTCCGCTGCGAGTTCTCAGAGTTACTTGAACAAGTTGCCGAACAGCAGAACAAAGCCACTGAGAGTGAAAAGGTAGATACAATATTAGAACAATTTTAACATACTATTTTTATTATACTTCTTTTACAAAACATGGTAGGTTCATACGTAGGACTGAATGCCACAAGGCATAGACATTTTATAATTTTAGAAACTTAACTATAGGAATAATTACATCCTAGTAGATTAGGGAGTGTAATAACTTTCTCATTATGTTTTATTACTGTCTTGGGCACATACATTTAACAATTGTAAAGACTATTCCTGCTTTATTAGTCGAAACAAAATGTAAAGTATAAAAATACTTAAAACTTTCTCTTCCTTGGCCCTTTTTATTGTTCTATTGGTCGAAAAAGGGTGTTCAGTTCAGACATCTGTGATTGTTGCAAAGCCTGACAAATTGATTGAAACAAAATATCGATGTATTTTTGGTTGATGTAAAAAGGGAGAGGTAAACAGATGCAGTTGTTTGTGCACAGGATTTTGTTTTCAGGTGTATGTGCCCCTAACTATACGGCTCAATAGGGTATTGTACTCTATAAATATAATTAGTTTTAGTGCAAGAAATAACAAACTAAATTTTAAAATTCAATTCAAAGATTTCTGTTCTTTTTAATCTGTTTTTGAACACCATGAAATAGTAGTCGCCATGTTATTACGTCATAGCGGTTTTTAAACGAATCAACTGAACAGTTCGGTACTTACTTTTATTAGTTTCGTAACCAAAGTAATTTTTATTGGAATAATATTTTACATTCAGGAACAGCAAACCAACGATAAGTAAAATAATAAGTAATAATAACTCTTTTTAGAAATGATAATCAATTATCATACAAAATATCAGCGCATTTGTTTACACAGTAAACTGACGTCATACCCACAGAGCAATATGGCATCCACTGCGTCCAGCGTTTTTGTCAATTTACGTGCGAGATATGAAAATGTAAAATTTAAATGCATGTTTTGTCAATTTACGTGCGAGATAAGAAAATGTAAAATTTAAATGCATTTTTATGGCACTAATGGATTCAATAAAAATGTTGTTTTTTTTGTGGTTTATTAGCATTTTAGAATCTAATTAATGACATTTTTAAAAAATGGGTGTAGATACCCTATTACATCAAGCAAGTGCATTAGTGAAGTGACTCTTACTAATTCCCTTATGTATTTTTAATCACATATTTGTTATTGACAATCACAATTTCATCATTTTCTGAGACATTAGAAGTTATGACTCATCAATACATAATAAAGATGTTTCCATTGATACAGCTACTTTACATTGAACCTTTTACTTTCAGGATGAATACACCAAACTCGCAGTTCAAATCAACTCTACTAAGAAATTACTGGAGGAATTGAAACTGGAGGAGGGGGAACAAATTGACCCTAAGGCTGAGAAATTAAAGTGAGGCTTATTTCTTATTCAGTCTGCATAAAAACAGCTGAAAAGTGATACTTTTTATTAATTTATTAATTACTGCACTGTTTGCACATTGCGACATGTCACAGCTAGCTAGTCAACCTATAATTTTCCCACTGCTGGCTAACAGGCCTCCTCTCTTCGAGAGGGAGTGGGCCGTAATCCACTAATAAACCTTATGTGTTCTGTTCCCACAGACGTTGTTACGTTAAGTTTTTTTATTATAAACTTGTTTCGATAAATAAATAAAAATAAAGCAAGCCCAGTGCGGGTTGAAAAGGATTTTCATATAAATAGATTCATAGGGCTTTTGAATAGAAGTATCCTACTACTTTTTTTTTCTCAGGGAATACTTATCAAGTACCAATAAGAAGAAGCAAGGAGAGGTAATAACAGCTCACCTGAAGCTGAAACCTGAAGTGAACCTGGCTTACACTACTAGGATAGCACAGCTTGAACACAGGTAAATTTAATCATACAATAAATCATTGCAACTATGATCTTGAACTTGTTCAATTTCTTACTTGAGTATTCAAAACAGCATGCAGACCAAAGTTTTGAATATTTTGGCTATTCCGTTCAAGAAATAGGTTTAATTACCATATTAAACTGTTATGTGTGGTGTACACGCAGGTTACACAAACTGGAGCAGGCAGCAGGTGTAAGAGACGAGGAGGCATTCAGGAGATTGCAGGCAGCGACAGGACAGGTAAGTGATAAGTTTAGTTTTAAGTCTTCAATATTTTCCCAACCTGGTTGGAGGCCGGCTTCTAGTGTAACCGGATGCAACTGAGTACTTTACATAGAGCGACTTGGTATCTGACCTCCGATAACCCCGTTACTGGGTAGCACGCCCCTTTGTAAGACTGGTTGTCATTCTTTCGGGCTTCTGACCATTCGTAACGACCGTCAAAGATCCACTAATGACAGTCGGGGCCAACGGCTAAACGTGCCTTCCGAAGCACGGAGAAGTCTTGGCCCGACCGCTGCATTTTGACGCGTGGCCAAAATTGGAACTAACGCCGCGATCTTATAATTTTTTTAAAAGACATCTAACAAATATTTACCAACAGCGCCCCCTGTCATCGTCATTTCAGTGCCAAAAGGCCCTTCTAGCAGTGTAACTAAGGAGAATAACATTGTCAATTGCTAAAAATTGTTCCTCAGGCGACATTGTGCGGCGCGGCGGCGTCGCTGGCAGCGCAGACGTCGCTCCTGCGGCCCGGCGAGCTGGCCGCGGCCGAGGCGCGCGTCACGTCGCTGCTGACCAACGTGGAGGCTCTGAAGACTGCCGTCAAACCTGCCGACCCTGAGCTGGACGCTAAGGTACCCAAACTAACTTCAAATTGAGGGTGTTCTGAAATGACGTTCACTAGGTGGCAGCACTGAGACGTCAGGTCTGGGCACTTGTCAAAAGTGTCAAAGCGCCTACGGACTGAATGGTGAACGAAAGAATGAAACGAATGACTTCAAATATTTTAAGTTTTTTGTCGAACTGGAAGACCTCTTGTCAAAGTGGCGCCAACTGGTGGATTGAATATTCATGAACACTCTCAGTCGGTCAGTCAGAAACCTTAACCTATTCTTCCATTCTAAGGTATGGTATACCAGAATGGCCAATCAAAATTGTATACAGCTACACCATCCTTGTTATTATGTACTTACTTGGCGTCCATATTGTTTTCTGCAGTTTGTTGTAGGTTTCTTCAAACTATACAGTACCCTGACTTGTTATAATAATCAACTGAAAGTCAACTATCTGTTAAACACCACAAATATTGAAATTATAGGTAAAAATTGTAAGAACGATGTAGAAACACGTGCACGTTAAAAGCTTCCGGATTACATTATCTAAAGTATGGTAAAACACCCTAAGCAGTGTCACAGACAGACTCGAGAAGAGACTTTATGTTAAACTATGTATAGATTGATAATGTCGCAGCTTCCTAATTATTTTAATATTCTATTATTACAGGTTAATGAGCTGTATAAACTGCTGAAGCAAATAGATGGTATATCACATTCCGAGATACTGGAGCGCATGGAGGCTCTGGAGGCCTTACATAACCAGGGTGAGTACAATATGAGGTGACTGGTGTAGTGTCTAGCTGCCAAACGAATATCAACATTGTATTCATTAAAATAAAGAAATCGTCATTAATTGTGATTGTAGAAATGTCTCCCGTAAAATAACCAGGGCGAGTACAATATGAGGTGACTGGTGTAGTGTCTAGCTGCCAAACGAATATCAACATTGTATTCATTAAAATAAAGAAATCGTCATTAATTGTGATTGTAGAAATGTCTCCCGTAAAATAACCAGGGCGAGTACAATATGAGGTGACTGGTGTAGTCTATTTGCCAAACGAATATCAACATTGTGGTCATTAAAATAAAGTTTAAAAATAAAGAAATTGTCACTAATTGTGGTTGTAGAAATGTCTCCCGTAAAAAAAAACTAAAACCCATATTTTTTATGCTAGTAACCCATAAATCAAGAAGCGATCGGTGGCAACCATATGAACTAACACTGCCATCTTGTTTTTTTTTCGCTACATTTCGCACAAATGTTTACCAACAGCCCATGTCAACGTCATTGTAGCGCCAAAAGATCCCTGTAGCAGTGAATTTCATTAGCTTTTTCTTTTTTTACCTCACAGCGAGCAATTTCGGCAAATCCCTGACAGAACTAGAAACCCTTCAGAACACGATAGCAAGCGGTGTTCAAAACAACAAGGAGTTACTACAGGGTGTTCAAGAAGTGTTCGCACACAATGTGGAGAGCGTGCATAAGGAGATCAAGAAGTTGGACGAAAGAATTGGCAAACTAGCTGCAGCGTGATAAGGGACCGCGATAGTGTTGTTAGGATATCGATAAAATTGATGTTGGACTATCGATACTAAAATCGCCTGTAGAATCGATTCTTTTGCTTCATTATTGTTCGGATCCATTGTGGAGTCTATCAAGTCGGCTAACTTTGATTGGTTTGCTAAAAATTATATTTCTAAATGGATTGTGTTGTCTTTACCTTACTTTTTGTGAGGTAAACGAAAAATTTCGAAGCGAGATAGCCAAGCTACCTATATTTTAAGTTGAGATTGCATAATTTTATTTAATCTAACTATTAATTTCTATTTATAATATTATTTCATATTTTATTCCAATAATTCAAAAACTTCAACAAATGTATCGATTTTCTAACAACACTCGATTTAAAAACAATTTTGGACATCAATGCTCTCAAATCATTTAAAATATTTGAGATTCAAGTCGTAACCGTTACGTATTATTTGCTCATTTAAGCGTGCTATGAAGCTGTTACCGCTGTTACTAATAAAATACGCGATTCTGAACGGATTCAACGTTCTGTTTTGTTAATCGCAGTCCCATGCGGACAATATGACATAACAAGTGTCGTGCCAGGTGGCAGATCCAGCACAAGTCATATTAAGATCAATAATTGAAAAGATCACATAACATAACATCACGCCTGTACTCCCCGAAGGGATAGGCAGAGGTGTACCTGTAATACCTACACCCACATTTCGCCAGTTATGTCTAAGTACAATCTAGTAGGGGGCGAGCGTATTGCCATAATTCGGGCACGAATACAAACTCCTACTGACAAATTCCAGAAAAAAAATATCATTACTATCAAAATTCTGCAGTGGCGTATAAGGTCCAATTTCTCAGAGTGAATCAGTTGCAATTAATTGAATTATTATTTGCATCATGCAACATACAGGGCTTTTAATTGCAAAGTATACGACAGTCCAATTTATATCAGAGAAGAGGAGAGAATTTCAATGAATCTGTTCACCAGTGATTTCAATTTTGCAATTATAATAAAAGCAGGAACGTTCGGCATTTTATATTTTATACACGATTATTTCCAATGTTGAACATTCACTAATAAATAACTCTTGTATCGTACGTTATCTATAAGATTAGACTGCTTAAGAGAATATAATTTATTTAAAATAAATCGATTATGTAGCTACTCGTTATTTCATTCCATATGTTTTCTAAGTGAAACTGTTCCGGAAACCTGCTGCCCTCACTAGCCTTGTCAAGCACGGGCGATTTTCTCACGCACTAGATTTCCAAATCTCCGTGTTTGGCTGAGCATTGAAAATCCAATAGAGTGCATCCCAGCGCGGCAAAAAAGCAGTTGGATTTTCAAATCTTGGTGCTAAGCTGTGCGTTGAAAATCCAGCCATCGTCATCATCATTTCAGCCGAAAGACGTCCACTGCTGGACATAGGCCTCCACGAAGCTCCGCCACTTCGACCGTTTCTGTGCCTCCCGCATCCAGCGGACTCCTGCGGCTCTCACAAGGTGAAAATCCAGGACTCAATAAAAAATCGCCTGAAGGTACAAGGGCTTACACGTCTTTGGCTCACACATTCCGTTTGTCTACAGATTAATGGAAGACCTGCAAGTAACTTGTCTGATTATTTGATACGATTTACATTTCATGAAGCTGTTTACCCATTATCATTAGGTGTTGTAAAGTTGCTAAAGGGAATGTTTTGTTGGTATATTGGCGTGTGCTAGCTGTAGACATGGGCGAAGTAGCTCACTGAAAAGAAAAAGAGCGATTAGCTCTTTCACTCTAAAGAGCTATATCACTCTTCTAGCTCACTAGCTCTTCTATAGCTCAGTGACACAGACGCCGACTGTTAGCTCAATTGACTCACGCCGCACGCGCGTCGAAGGAGACGGATCGGCTCGCTCAATAGTGAGTAGCTCTTTGGAAGTTTGGACTCTTAATTATTTCTCACTAGCTCTTCTATAGCTCAGTGATTCAGTCGCCACTGTTAGTTCATTTGACTCACGGTGCACGCGTGTCGTTGAAAACGGCTCGGCCCGCTCAGTAGTCATTGTCAATAGCTCTTTGGAAGTTTGGAGTTAAGTTAAATAAGCTTTTCTGTTTGTTTATAAATGTTTACGTAAATAATACGCAAAAAAATAAACAATGCAATGCCAAAGTATTTTCTACTTTAAAGCTATGGTCATAAAGATAGATTTACAGTGATTTATGTCGTATGATAGTCTACAATGACGTAACGGTAAAATGGGGTGAATAGATATGCAGGGGTGAATCGAGACGAAACTTTAAAGTGGATTTTACCGTTGAAATTATATAGTTTGTAGTCAAAAAGGACTCTAATATGTTTAATGTTTTATCATTAACCATTAAGTGCCTTCATTGGCAGAAAACGATCATAAGATCATCGGCAAATCCACTTTAAAGTTCCGTCTCGATTCACCCCTGCATCTCTAATCACCCCATTTTACGGTATTGTATCGAAGAGGTATTGTTGGAAGAACGAACTATGCGATCCGAAATATTCCGAAGCGAACCGAATGAGCCGTTCGGCGCTGACTTCGGTCGGTCATCGGTGTCTCGCTGAAGTATTGAGAGTCTAAGAGCTAACTGAGCTAGTGATAGTGAGCTACTTAGCGAACGAGTGAGTGAGCGAGAGCGACGTCCATCAAAAAGAGCTAGCTCTTTTCTATCACTCGCTCACGAGCTACCCATGTCTAGCTAGCTGACATAAGGCAAATTTAATGTTTATTTTGTTTCGTAATGTTAATTACTTATAAAAAAAACAGGTACCTATTATTGTGTAGGATCAAGTTCTAACAGAAGGCCAATTCTCGTAATTAAAAACGTTCAAAATCTAGTCGCAGTGTCATCTCAGCGACAACAAAATGTTATAAAAAATAACTTGTCAAAAATGTATAGAAACTCGAGATATATTTGACAGATTGAGACAGATTAGACTGAACGTTTCTAAAAATTACGAAAATTGCCCCTCAGTTGTTCATCGATCGAGACAGCTGTGCTGCTGGGAAGTTGGTTGCGCCACTTCTTTCCAGCTAAAGCACTAGGACGGGGTGAAGGTCGGGCGTTTTTGGGGGACCGACTTATGTAATTTTTACGTTCAAAAATTTATTTACAAAATCAAAAAACCCTACTGCTTAAAAAGTGAACTTTAATTTAAAAAAGATGGAAACAAGAAACTTGTTTTAAAAGGATGACTATTAGACAATACTATATGCAATCTAATGCAGTCGGAAGCAATAAAGGTCTTTATTATTAAATTTAACACGTTAACTGCCTTGTCAGCCACCGGTGACTGACACCAAAGCATCAAATTCCAAAGACCGCAGTATGCCGCCTGGTACGTTACAGTATTCTTTTCTATTAGAAATGACATGGAAATGACTGGCATGGCCCCAAGCAAGACATATTCAACATGACCTCTTACTTTTATTTCTAGAACAAAAGTTGTCACGTATTTTTATGAAAATGAAATAAAACATAATGAAATGTTAGTTATTCATAAACAGTGATCGGATATTCGGATGCATATTTACCTAAAGATAATTTTTAGCTATCAAAGTATGGAAGCGGCTTTATAAATTATTTGTAATATTTATTAGTTAAAAACCCCGGGATTCTTGGATTGCATAACTATTCAGATGTGTATTAATTTAAAAGTGATGTTTAACCCGATACAAATATGTGTATTCACTGGAGGAGGGGTAGTTTGAATTAGTTAAAACAAAAAATAAACAAATTACTTACCTAAATTAAGACTTTTTCGATACAAAAGCGCATTCCATGTTAGCCAACATCTCAAGTTTAGGTGAATATGCATCCGAATATCCGATCTCTGTTCATAAATTACTGAGGTAATCACATATTTTTGGCTAATCATTATGTTTAACAAACAATAGACATATTAAAAATGATCATTTAAGTTCGATTTGGTAGACAAAAATGAGGTTCATTTGGGCATTGAGGACAGTAAGTTACTACTTACCTAATTGGTATTTTTTTTGCAAACACTCCGTCAATAAATATACAGACAGCTGTACATTTATTATATAGCATCTAGAACAGTATTTCCGTGCTTTCCTCATAGTCCCTTCTTTTCTTGCTAACATATAAATACTTCTTCCTTGTTTTTTTGTAAATAAATCATCAATTTGTTGCAAATCTAATAGACACACATTAAAATCATCCATAATTATTCGACATTATCATTTAAAATTTGTATCATTGCGGTCACCATTAAATATTTATACGCGCATCCGCCGCGCCGCTTCCATACCTCTAAAGTCCAATGCAACTAAAATGCATGGAATAGGGTATTTACCAATTTATTAAAAACTATTTTAAATTGAAGATTTGGACGAGATATTCAGAAAAATTAATTGATTTAAATCCATTTTCTCAATTAAAAACTATTAAAATGCGATTAAAAACGTAAAGATGACGTCACGTGTGGTCACGTGATAAAAAAGTCATCGTAGAGCGTTTTGGCGGTAAATAGAAAACAACGAAAAATAAATTTGATTTAAATTGTTTTTAATTGAGAAAATAGATATAAATCAATTTTATTTTATTTTTCTGTTACTTACATATTTCGTCCTAATCTTTAAATTAAAATAGTTTTTAATAAATTAGAAAATACCCTATTACAAAATAAAACATCAGTGCGGGTGGGCGAGGTTAAGGGGGCAATGGAGTAAACTTCAACTTGTTCTGACCGACACTTGATGACTTCACCGGTGATAGCCGAGCGCTACGAACGCCGTCAATTTTTTTCCACCAAAATGCAGACGGAAGCGCCCTTGAACTCCTGGATTTATTTATACCTACGTGCCTGACAAAAAGCTTGACACGTCGCACCAACTACTATTTGTACCATTCGGGCCACTTCAGGCACGGGTGCTCAGAGTACTTTGTAATAAGCACGGGTGCCGGAGTTTTTTTTTTTTAAATTAAGGACAAGGGAACACTTTTTACACATAATTATCCATTTGGAATCAATACGCAAGAAATTAAATTTGGATAATTTAGAAAATATATTATAACTTGGTAAATAACATGTTATGGGGAACCTACTCGCGGGCTCGAACTCACTGGTGGTCCTGGCTAAAAATCACGCTGTCTCACCAGGCTGTGTCCAACAGAGATAGTACCAGTGATGAGCAGTTAGACGCTAGTCTACACACAAAATGTTATTGAGTAAGATGCAGGATCATTTATAGTAAAAAATCGCGAAAAAATTGAGAAAAGTCCTTTGGAAGATCGGGTTTTATGAAAAAACCACTACATAAATCAATGACCAATAAAGTTTATTGAACTTTACGAAAATTGAACGTTGTCGGTACCGACTTGGTTTTGGAGATTTTACACTTCTTTTATTACTTAAACACGCCCAAAGTTAGGTTAAATTAGCAAGAAAAACTAATCTTTGTTGACTCCTAACTTTTTAACGGCTTTTTAATTTAGTATTCTGTTTCCGTACAGACAATATTACTAATGAGACAAAACGATACCGTGTTTAATTTTTGATGTACATTGTCGAACAGTGGAGTAATACACTTCCGAAGTTTGTATAGGAAAAATGTTGACTTGTTCAACCTTAAGAAGATGCCTCCAACTGCATGTGATTGCATATAGGATTCAGTCTAACAGTTATCCTTTTAAAGTTTCTTGCTTCCGTCTTTTCTAATTAAAATTCACTTTTTACGCAGTCGGGTTTTTGATTTTGTAAATTATTATTTTGATATACCCAGTGTCACTCTCACGATTAAGGCGAATCTAACGGCACCTCAAGCTGAAATCGATCAACGTGTTTAGGCTACATCGCGTGCCAGACATATACATACATACACTCGAAAAACATAACCCTCCTTCCGGCGCAGCCGGGTGAAAAGTGCAGCCTAGTTTGGATGAAACTAGATTTTGGTACCCCTTAGTCTTGGATGGGCGGTCGCGACGTGCTCGAAAACCAGTCGCAAGCCGTCTGGACGTGCGTGGCGTGAGCGTGGTTTAGCTTTTTTTAAAGTCTGCAACAGAAATTATGTGTGCAGTACAGCTGGGACGACGCGTCGCTGCGTCACAATCCGCTTGTGGTATATACCTATGTTCCTTGGTCACAATGCATAACTGTAACACACCTTTCACTCCCAACACAATACCCAGCTAAGACACAGCCTTCACTATCTCGCACTTCACTGATGGCCAATTGATTGGAAAGCATCCCTGGTTATTTTTATTTGTCATTGGAAACGTCTCTGCATCCCGCAAAGCCCCGTGTAATCTACATTTATATGGTGGAAATTACTTAAATAAGTATCAAAATAAAACAACACTGAATTACAGGTGTAATGTTTTATTTTTTATAATTACTTAGAACCTAAGCTTCTGGAAGAACCATTTGTTCTTTCCGCTCTTGTATCTCTCTTCGAAGCGCACTCTTGTGTTGAAACGGAGCTTCTTGCGCTTCGCGGGGTCTTTCAGGTCCTTTGCACTGAACTTCTCAAAGCTGAAGTCTACGGAGTAGCGAGTGGGCATCAAGTGATTGTAGTTGACAACCTGTAAAGAGGAGAATAGCATTTTAGTTTGCATATTATGGAAATTTTATAGAAATATCAATCATGCAGTGGCAATATGGCAGATGTGACCTGTTCAAGAGCATGGAGACTGATACAATCAAAGAGAGCCTATGTTTAGCAGTGGGTGAACCAGGCTGCAAAACATAACCCTTGGATTAGCTAAAGAGTTGGGGAAAGATATTGAACTGTCAGATTCACTAACAATAGTAGTTCCATAGATGAAAATTTATGGTGGTTTGTAGATTTGTATATCTACATTCCAGCCTGGCCATGGCCTTAATTGCTGGGAATAGGGTGATCCCAATTATGTATTTTTTGTTTGTACACTAATTAAACATAAGTTTGTAGAAATAAAAATACCCATGCTTTTTCTACAAACTTGTATTACTTACTAGGGGAATGCTTTAATATTTAAAAGGTGATTGCTAAAATGCCAACCTAACGCTGATAATAAGAAAAGGCTCATTACTGCTTAGGTTAAGAGGCTATCATGGTGTTAGACATCACTATAATGGGCTGGTAATATGCTTATCAACTGCAGTTTTTCAAGATTAAAACCAACCAACTTGAACCATACAACCAGTTCTAAAAATCACATGCAGTTCTGATTTCAGTGAATAAAGCCACAATGTTCAGGAAACAAACATTACAGACAACCACATGTGATGTACGTAGCTGGATGTGGGCTATGTAGCTGGTGGTTACTTTCATTGGTAATCAATTCACACAAATACAATAATATAGCATTCATATTATCACCAGGTTATAAATGGACGTAGTTAAGCAGAAAGGACTCAATCCACACATTGTGAAGCCACTTTTGAGTCATGGGCGTTAGAAGTTTGACATTTTATGTGCTTTCATATTGTGGGTCGAGTCGGGGTAGAGAGAAAACCTAGTTTCCGTGTATATTAAAAAAATAGGGTTTTCACTACATGATAGATTCGACCTTCAGGAGTACGATGGCATACTTAACTCAATTTTGGCCAAAGTGTGGATTGAGTCACTGAGTCCTTTCTGCTTAACTACGTCCAAATTAAATACTCTCGCTTTCAGGTTGGGAGAACACACTACAATACCTGACTTCTTGTGTGCTGTTGATGAATGAATTATTTCAAGAAATAGTTAAAACAACAACAAAAAATACGTTATGGTGAAGTAAAAGGACAACTCACCTTCACGAAAGGCTTGACTTTGGAGCGCTTGTGGATTTTGTTTTTGCCCATCCTCTTGTGCACTTTACGGGGATACCTGTCAATGCCGGCGACGAAAGCGTGTCCGTAGGGCTTGTCTGAGGTGCCTTCATCGTAGTTCTTGACCACGATGGCCTTGCGGCCCGCGTACCGGCCACTGAGGACCAGCACCACTTTCCCTGGTTTCATAATCTTACCCATTTTGGGTGGCTCTGGAATCAACAAAACTAACCTTTAAAACCTGTGTTTTTGTCTATTTTTCTGTTATTCACAGCAATAACCCGTATCAACAATGCCGTGTATGGCTGTTATCACTCAACACGAACACGGAGAGTGAGTATTCACTAAATAATATGCACAAATAACATGGTAACCACTACAATCTTAGTGGACAACACGAACTTGAGTTTTCTATTTTTTCCGACAAATTATCAGTAATATCTTAAAATAAGGTCAGTATTATATCTTGGGGATCACTATTTTGATATACGTGAAGTATTTTGTTCAACTTATCCCCTCATTTCATAGATTTTTATGGATATTTTTATAAAAGTTTCCAAAACTCACATTCCCTTTACCCGTCGACTGAAAAAGAAACTGTGTTGCTATTGCAAAAAAACATGGAGGTTTGACATTGACATTTGGGGATTTTCAGGGCGCGTTCATTTCACTGTCAAACCATTTAAAAAATGCAAATTTTTCTAAAATTAGCTTGAATTTTTTACACTTATTCACCATTTTCCTGCCTCAATTTATTTTGAATCAGCTAATGAAATCATATAAAGCGAACAAAACTCATTCTAATGTTTTAAGAATACGGCGACAATGAATTACTTAATTTGATATCTCTGCCAATGAAATAAACAAACGCAAGATTAGTAATTAGTCGATTAAAATTATCGGTTTTTAACCATTTAGCTTTTATCTCTTTCACAACTCTAGTTTAGAGTTTTTGGCGGGATCCGGTTGGGACATATCGCACGAATTTTAATTTTCAGGAAATTTAGTGAAATAGCGAATTAAATTGTATAATTTTGGTAGTGAATTATTCAATTTAGTTACATGTGAGTGCACAAGTGTAGTGAAGGTGAAAATAAGTGACTAACGTGGACTTTTCGTGTTCCCCCCAAAAACTCATATTAGATTGTTGTAAAGTTACTACCGCTTTACAATAACTTTGACTTGACTGACTAAAGACGACTATTACTGTTTTGTAAAATCGTGCCCGATATCGGGCCATTTACTTGATCGAAAAGAAAAATTACTTGACACTGGCTAAATGCACAAACCGTGCGAAGCCACAACCGAACAAAAAGAAAGAAAACTCTAGTTTAACATAATGGCGCCAATTTTAAACTACGCTTGAGTCACCGCTTGGATTTTATCATTTCCTCCATTCTATTTTATTCTCGGTACCTATCAATAATGCGTTACTTTTAATTATGTTTTGGCCTAGCATCGGACATGAATACATGTCCCAGCGAGAGACCTACGAAAATGAAGTGAGTTGCGTATTTGCAGAATATGAATTTAATTTACTTTAGCAATAACACACGCCTACTTTCCACAGTTGCTTTCTTTAAGGGCAACATTTCGCTAGTTATGTTATTCATACTCATTATGAAAAAAGCAGGAGTTCCTCGCCAAACAGGAGAAATAAAAACAAGTAAGTTGATTAATTGAGTTTAATATCAATAAAATAAGAAAATTATTTACACAAATTTTATCAAAATACAAAAATAAAACACTGTCACATACATAATAGGTAATAACGTTTGAGGAGGTACTATTATAATTACTCATTAGTCTTAGGTATGTTGCAGCGCAGCTGTATTTCAAACCTATTATATCCTCAAAATACACATTTTCGGATTTAGGGAAATGTCGAAAAACAAACATCTTTTGTACATTTTGTACACTTTAGCGTCGTATGATATTTGGGTTTAAAAGCAACTTCCCTTGTTACAATATAAAGTCTAACGAAATTAACTGCTTATTAATTACAAAGAACTTTCAGTAGTACTGTGGCACGAATCTTTTTTGACGTTACGTAGTGAGCTTTTTAATTGGAAATATTAGTTTGATGCATAACAATTTGTTTTTAATTATTCAAGTACTTTGTTTCATTACCACCGTTCGCAAAAAAGTAAGCATGTTCCGATTAAACCAAAATGTAATAAGTAACGTCTAAAGTATTCGTGCTACGAGTAGGTATACTTCTAAATTACTTCAACAAAACTTGCTTTTACACCTAAATATCATACTATTTAATTTCAAAAAATTACTTCTAACTATCATATTTTGTCATAGATATTCCTGGACATAATATCTGGACTCTAGTCATCTCACGTTTCAACCAAGAACGTAACTATGATAATGTGCATTGTCATTTCAAGTATCAACATAGCACTAATTGTGATTTTAAGTACGCACAATCAAACAAATGTGAAAACGATAACTACATTAAAATAAATATGAGAGACGGAATGTGCAGTGATGAGAGGCAGACGAATGAATGAAAAGTATTAAAACGTTCACAAGTAGGCCGTTTAACAAAACCTTTGCTGCGTATTAAAAAAAATACGCTGCTGATATGTTCATATGTAGTTTAAAAAAATATTGTATTTACTGGCACCAAAACAAAACAGTGTTATTACATACGCAATTGTAACATTCACAACAAATACTATTACACAAGTTCTATACAAAATTGTCCTTAGATATTTCTTTTACATATTTCTCATGAATATTTACATACTTAACCCTTAATAAATAGAAGACAGTTATTGTATTTTTTTCTATACATGTTCAAACGTATCACTCAAACGTCTTGGTAAACAGCGTTCACAAACAAACTCGTGTATCAAAAACTAGTGATACGTTTTATATATTTTGTTATTTATAATATAATAGATATTTATATTTATTTATGTACATAATGTAATCTCAACTGACTCACTTCTATTTTAACGTGTTCAGTACATCTCGTGTAATTTAGAATAATATATTCTTTTTTACATTAGAAATTGTATAAGTACAGTTTATTCAGGGCAAAATAGGAATTCGGAAAGTTGAGATCCGTTTTTACATCGAAAACAAAATGGCGAAATATAATTTAATTTCGCTGATTGAAAATATTAGTGTAGTTCCGCTATTCTTCAGGCAAAGTCGATGTAGAATGAGGGACTGTCTCACTACATCCCGAAGAGCAATATCTAGCAGATTAATTCAAACTAAAAGAGAATTTGTATGTTAATACATTTGAATTAGAATCTCCGGCTGCTTTTATCACTGACCGATTTTAATCTAACACCCGCCTTCTTCAATCGCTGAGTATCGATCACCGATAAAAACAGCAGAATAATGTCAATGTTCTACGTTAGTGCATGTTCTCTCGTATTCTACCCATGTACCACCGACATAAATCGAACTGGAGTATCGGTTAGACTTTATTATGTACGACCGATTTGTTGCGCAATTTTTGCTTGCGAAAATACTTAGGTACCCCGTTCTTATCTGAAGGTTGTGATACAGGGCACTTATATAAATAAACTATTTTACATTGTTGTCTAGATTTTTCAATAAAAAAGGCAGCTAGCTACTCAAAACCATCAAAAGCAAAAAAAAAAAACGGAAAAGTATAAGGGTGGTTTACATAAATACTACATGGACTTTGTCTGAGAATAACTCCGGTAAGAATTGTAACTGAAGAAAGAATGAATTTCACGTGCTTTAATCATTCACACTGGATCTGCGGCGATGGCCATACGATCAAATGAATATTCGTAAACTCAAGCAACTGACCTGCCGTTTGGAGAGTCAATTAAGAACTAGCAAGAAGTCAAATAATACAGTCAATTGCATAGTCTGATTTTTTTTTACAGCTGCCATGATAATACTATCATTTTGTCCACTGCAGTTGCTTGAGGTTACGACGTTTTACGTTATTTTATATTTAATCATAAGTTTATTTTAGTGCGGTGTAATCACACAACAATCAAGCAATGATATTAAATAAAAAGAGGTAGATATATACAAACGCGGATAATAGCAGTGGATCACTTTTCACCCTTGTGCCATAAGCAATAAGGTTTAAAAGTTGTCGACCGCTAGTGCCCGCAATGGTACCTACAAAAGTTTCAATCTTCAAATATGGCACATTGTCATACTAATAGATGCCACGTGAAAGTAGGACGGCAGGTAGTAATTATCGGGAGCGAAAAAGAGACAAAGACGATCCGCAACTAGGCTAATTAGACAAGTTTAGACGTGCCACTTGCGGAACGTGTATAACTTAACTACCTCTTTTTACTTACAATATCATTGCAATCAATCCACATTTTAAAACACGCAGATATGATATTAACGTGAAAATTTCTTAAATTAGACACGCTGGTTATTTTATTAGACATAAGAATTTATCACCATCTTGCTTTCCGCAAGCAGGCACGCAGCCGCGTCACCTCGTGCTCATTCGCTATAACATTCCTCATAATACACTAATAATTTGTCACTAATCATAAAATAGGAAAGTATTATTATCACTAGATTACAAGAATTAATAGACTTAACGTTTTCAATAAAATCAAAATAGCGCAAGAAGGGATAATAAGTAACGTGGTGTTATCACAACAAAATTCAGGAAGTTCAATTGTTCCCATATCGAGGAGAAAATCAATAAATCAATGAACGAGACGCGTGCTCTAAGCTACCTGTGACTACAGAATATTTGGCACATTATTATCTCACGCGTCGTGCATTTTTTACTTTGTGAAAATCGTCATAATTTCTGTGCCATCACTTAGCTTGTTACATTAGGCGATTTAACAAGCTAAGCGATGTATGAAGATTACTGGAAGAATTAATCCATAAGATAAACATTTACGTCCAAATGTACTAAGTTCACAATAGTACTTTTTAGATAAAAAAACGTCAAGTAAAAAACGCACGCTGCGACATTTTATATACCTCGCTGCGCTCGCAGAAAGTTTAAATTAAAAAAATTGAGGCAGATTAACGAATCAGTCAATTCCGTAACCTCCGACTACCTGACACGTCGACTTTAAACCTAAAGGAAAAACATACAACAGCTCCTTGAAAAACAATTTTTATAAATATATTTTTTACACAATAATTGAGACACTCGGGTGCTGATACATTTACTCTTTTATATACTTCTATATAATTATTATGTCATCTCGGAATCACAACACTGGGGGGACTATGTACACTCTCTCAACAAATTCACTATTAAATATAGGTCAACGTTACAAATTACTCACAAATATACATACATAGAAAACTAGTCACTCGTTACGAGACGTCCCTCGAGCCGGTCGCACTCACACGGAGATCTCGTAGTTGCAGTCGTAGACCGAGGCGCGGTCGGGCGGGTCGGGCGGCGGCGCGCGCGCCTCCAGCTGGTCCTGCACCTCCAGCGCGCGCACGAAGGACAGGGGCCGCGCCGGGGGCCCCGCGCGGCGCCGCGCCAGTGGGGACGCGCCCGGCGGGAACACGGCCACGCCGCCGCGGGGCGGGCCGTGCGGCCGCTCGGCCCACAGGTAGTTGCCGCGCTGCGGCGAGGCGGCCAGCTCGCGGATGTCGTCGGCCGTGGGGCGGTGCGGCGCGGGCGGCTCGGGCCGCAGCAGCTCGCCCTCGGACAGGAAGCGGCGCTGCGGCGAGGCGCGGCCGCCCACGCCGATGAAGTCGGGGCGGCGCGGCTGCGTCGGCGTGCCCGGGTTGGACCTGTCAGGCGCGGCGCTCACGTCAGGGGTTTAATCGCGCGAGCTCGTCCGAGCCCTCGCTATCGTTATCGTACGGCCTACGGACAGAAGGAGAAGGGAGCTGCGGGGCGAAGCGTTGCACGTGCGGTCGCGCGACCGGCGCCGCCGCCCTCGGACTGTGCGCGCTCAGAACGTAACGCGCTCGCGCCCGCGTCGGTCGCACGCTCTCTCTCGTCAGGCACGATCGAGAGGCGGACGATTCACCGCGGGCGTGCGCTTCTTCAAAGTAACGGTCGGTTATTTACATCAATCATCACAAGACCGTACCGCAATCCCGACTACGTTCCAAATGTCACAATTATAAATAAAAACTAATCTACGTATAACCATGAGCATATAACACGTGTTTGGGATCAGAGTATAGTCATCGTTAGAGCGAGGATATGACCGGGTTCTGAACGCGTAGAACTTTGGGTCCGGAGGCAGCGACCCCGCCTGCTACGGTTGCGGGGAGCATGCCAACGCCACATGCCACAACTATGTTACACTATCATATCATACACACTACTACTACGATAACTACTGCATGCTTATCCTGGTGAAATAAGAGTTTATAGCAATGTTATTGTCTCCCATAAAAAAAAAGAATTTATTCAACAGTCAACCGCTTTTTTTTGTATTTTTTTTTTTGTTTAGGATACCATCAAATAACTTTTCCCGCTCTGGGTGGAGCAGGAGGGCGTGTCAGACTTTTACGGACTAAAACCCACCCGTGTTCCCTTAGTTGCCTGTGTGCCAGGGGCCGCGGTATCTCATTCGAACAACCCGCACCCCTGGCATGCATCGGCCCTTGCGGACCCCACCAGTTGGTGCTGACAGATGTCAGTACCAACTGGTGGGGTCCGCAATGAGATCATTGAGGCGCGCGTGGAACACAATGCGCCGTCGACTTGGTCCTTACCGGACAGCGAGCTACCCATTACTCGCCGTCCGCAAGCCCGCGCCTACGGTGGCCGGGAATCAGCTTGGGATTCCCGACGCCCAGGGCGTCTCCCGCGGCGACTACGGCCGTGAGGGCGCATATACTGCCTCTCCCTCACGTGCGCCGCCTCCCTCTTCGCGAGCATTAATGCTTCGCAGAAGGAGGTGACGGCTACCCATGCACTCTCGCTCCGTACCATGGCCTGGACCAGGGCCGGACGCGAGAGATCGCCGTTGCCGATCGCCTCCACGAGGACACGGCAGTGCTCCACCCAGGCCGGGCAGACCTCCACCGTGTCCTCAGGGCGATCTTCGCAGTGGAAACACCCGGGCGTTTCCTCGCGCCTTATTCGAAACAGGAACCTCCCGAAACAACCATGTCCGGTGAGGACCTGCGTCAGGCGGAAGGTGAGGACGCCGTGCCGCCTCTTAAGCCACTCTAAAATATGTAATCCACCATTTTGTAGCGGCGGCCATCTTGGATTTAAAATGATACTTATTAAATTAAATTGTATTGATATCAAAACTAAAGGTGTGTACCAAATATCAGATCAATCTGCCAACAGGAAAGGGGTAACATATCAGGTACTAAATTTGACCCAAACAAAAAACAAACAGAGCAAGCTAAATAAAACCGTTTAATAATGTGCTCATTTCATCAGGATAAAACAAATAACATCAGCAAGCAACGACACGACATATACAATGGCTTTGTACAATATGAAATAGATAATTTTTGTCTTGGAATGAAAAGTAAAGTTCAAGCTTTGGTGCTTATGCAACAGACTTTCTGAAAACGAAGAATTTATAATCAATTCTATAGAAAAATACCAAGAATTGGGATAACGTTTTTAGAAAAATAGCAAAAACATACTGAAATATAAAGATAAAATGCTAGCTTATGATGTAAGAGCGACGTAAAAATATATAAAAAAAAGTATTTATAGAGAGTTCGACTAGCAATCGTTAGTTTACCATAGAGTATAACGTGTCTATGATCATAAGTCGACCATAGCCAGTCGTTGGTAGCCGTTATCAGCCATTGTATAGTGTGTCGAGCTACGCCTGCGCCCCGTGTCACAACAGCTTGCAAATAAAAAAGTAATGTAAATTTTTATGTGGAAGGTATACATATTTTTGGGCGAATTCTGTCCTAATTTATTCAAGTGTTCCTACATACAATAATTATTACTCATAGGTTTGGTCTGGTCCATAGATAGGATAATTTAGACATGTGGAAAGTATTTTTCCAGACAGAATTCCCATTATAACCTAGTTACACCATCTTTTAAGTTTTATGACTAATAATAAGTAAATACATGTGCAGAGTAAAAAAAAACCATTAGGCCATTTGGTCCCCCTCCACATTTAATGTAAAATGTACATAAAGAAACAGTAAAATTCTTTATATGACCATACTCCACGTGTTGCCAAAATACTATAAAAATATCATAAAGATAGGTAGTAAAGGTAGAACATGCAAAATATTTAAAATACGGTGTAACTGATTATTTAATTATAATAAAAACAACTAATAATTATACAGAAAATCATGCCAAAGAAAAACTGCTTTGTGCTCAAAAATACAATAATAAACAAAGCCAAAACAACGTTATCAGTACTTCCAGATATTTTTTGCGCGCATTATTTACAATGTTACTGCGTCGCATAAATAGTCCAAAAGTACTTCACTAAAAATACATTAGTCAAAATATAAAGAAAACAACTCCAATAATGGGAAAATCCAGAAAAACCTATCGATTAGGTATTTTTAAATATAACTAATTTAGCAAAATCAAACTGAAAAGTGCAGATCCTTATCAAAAAAATATTTACAAGAGTAAGTATGAATTAGTGGATATTTTTATTATAGCTCTAAATCAAAGTTTTACAAAACTTACTGTTGAAAATCTGGCATCTAGAAGAAGAAATAGTTGGAATGCTTGATTCTACGTGATGTGTTTTTACTAAATAAAATTTCGAAAGTATAAAAGAAAGTATAATATAAGGCGTATTTTCTCGTACGAAATTTTTGTCAAAATTACTGTAACAAATTGTCAAGCTGGTAGGAATGATTTATGAACACCCAATCGCAGTAAATTACGCGCGCCTTCTTTTTTTTTAAGAAATTGGCCCTAAGTAAGTAACGAAATAAATAAGGAAGATGCGCTAAACTAACCCGCGGAAGACAAATTTTCTTACAATTTTTTGCTATTTGCAGGTCAATTGTTAGGTTGTATGTTGCTTAAAATTTGATTCGCGACCGATACATATATTATATGTATATTCACAGAATAATGATCATTTAATTCATCAATACAACCCTCTAAGTTCATTTTATCCCATTGTATGATCATTTCATGAAAAAGTCAGGCCTGGCACTGACCTGCAAATTCCAAAAAACTAACCCTACCCGCCCGGGCTACCCTGGCGCTTGCGCCTTAAGAATTGTAAAAGGGTCTAGATGAAATCAAATCAACGGTGGAAATGTCAAAAGTCGTCGCAATGGATTGGTTGGTTTAAGAACTAAGAAAAAAAAAATGCAGCTAACAGTGAGAAAAGCTTTTGAAAAATATCCACAAATTCTTTGTGAGTAAAGAAAAATGGCCAAAAACACAAACACACACAAGAGCAAACAACGACAGTTAACGAATTACCGTTGACACGTCGGCTCTATGCGTTAGGTCCACCTGACGCGGTAAGCGGTAAATCACAAAGTTTATATTTCGTGTCGTACAAGCTATGAGACCACAAATTGTTGTTATAGATATTTTATTATTTAAAAGTTAAAGGTAACCAACAGCTTCTGTATAAAATATATCATAAATATAGGTAACCTTAGACTTACACAGTTGCCAAAAAAAAAAGTTAATCAGCATTCTCAACAATATCTGATTATTATTTTTGTTGCAAAAAAAAGATTGTTTCTGTCCAGATCATTATGAAAATAGAAACTGGCTTTCAGTTTTTTTTATTTTTTTAAATAGCTTCGGTTATGGAAAGATAAAAATTTCAATTACAGCTACACGAGAACGAAAGTTATAAGATCATGGAGGGCAATCTTTGCGCAGTATTGCAGCTGTTTAGATTAAGAGAAAATACAGTGTGCCCTATGCTTTACAAGTCGAGAAGCAGACGTAATGAAAGTAATAAAACCATGTAGGGACACTGGGAAATTTTAAGATGGATACAGTCAGTGATTAAGGGCACACATGAATAAAAAAAAACTTTTTTTATTTATTTTGTTTGTGGTCTCACTGCATTTAATTTGGTTTTTTTCTTTTATATACAATGTTTACAATCCCAGTTAAAATACGTAATACATATTCAACTATGGACAAAAATAAGTTTTAAATTATATTTTTATGGTGCAATAGGAGGGTAGACTGAGATTTGTGTTTTCGTGGATATTCAATATAATTGTTTTTTGAGTATAATTGATGAAATATCGCAAAATTAATATTAATAATGAATTTTATTAATTAACATCGTACACTGAATATTGTAAATCATTTACAAAACGAGCATTTAGAAACTTTCCAAATACCTAATTGTTTTGCACCTAAAACGCAATATTGACAGTTGGTGCAGATTCTTTTGTTCACCACCTAAACTAAAATATGAGTATTGCTCTCTTACTGACATACCGCAAAAGAAAAAAGACAAGTGACGCTTTAGAATTACATACTGTCACGCCTGGGTTGCGTGAATTTGGCGAGATTTTCAGCATGATGAATTTAGTTCGTCAGCGTTGCTTCGAAGAAAATCTCAATTCAATAAAATTTTACAGCTCTGATTTATTTCCGTCTCTTTCATTTTTAATTAGAAGGAAAATGATAGCAGTAGCCTAAATTAAGTTTAGTTGGTGCACAACAGAATCATCACCAATTTATCAATTATTGCAATTTATATTCAATAATAATATATTAGTGCACTATATAGCTATGTTTCACAATTTACATTCAGATATATTGACAAATTCATTAAACAGCTACTTGAACGTTTACAAATTTCTGATTTCACCAACCCACTTAATGTTTAATCGGTATTATCTGTGAATTATTTTAAGAAAGTAAATGCCCGATATGCCTGCGTGTTTCACAAAACAAAGAAAATCCAAACCTATCCTAGTCTATATAAGTAAAAACACGACAGACGACGTATTACGACAGATTTTTTCGTGCACGAGCGGCGTTTTTATTTATTTATGTACACACAATAAAATACTTAAGGACATGCCATAGGGTTCGTTATTTGTGTTATATTTAATTGCACAACCCTATTCGTCGTAGATTTATGGGCTGGGCGCTGGGGGGCACGACAATTGGTGGCACGGTAATAGGTGTAGAAATGGAAACATACTCAAACCAATTTGGAACCTGTTGAATTATTTGAAAGGGCAAAACAATTTAACAATCTCAGACTACCCACAACTTGTCCACGTTTTAAATATATTAGTAAGCAACCCTTAGATCTTACAAAGCTAAATATACACCAATGACAATAAATATCGACAGTTAATTAGTGTTCCCAAACTTAGTAACCTCTAATACGTGAATGCAAAACATTTTACATGCAAATAAACACTGAATCAAATCAAAAACATATAAGCACAATACAGACCCACTTACAGGAGCATAACTTTGATCGAAACAATTTCTTCGAAACTCTAGAATACTGGTTTACCGGTTTTCGGTACTAAACGATACTGTTTTAAATGCAGAAAACGTCAAATTCAAAATTTTACTTCTGTTTTGAGCTGTACCGTGATTTAAGCGATGCATTCCCGGTTTTAGGTAGAAGGGGATCAAAACCATTTCTGTTAATGATGGGAACAGGCCATGATACAATGGGAAATAATATAAATACCTATTTAATCATTATGGGAACATTTTCTCTTCTCAATAATCAGCCAATTAGGTAATCCTTTAGGGAAATTTTGATCTAGTAACATTTAAGTACAGTATTACAGAGTAAAATTCAATTTGTCGACCTTGGATTGGAGAGTAGTTGTAGATTTTTTTTAAACTAAATTGCGGAAACTGAAAGGATATTTTGAAAACAGAACCTGTATATTTTTGAAATTCCTTAATCCGAAAAGGATAGTTTTTGCCTTTTTTTGTTTTTAATGTCTTGCTGCTTTGCTCTAGCACGCGGTATTTGCCCGCTTACGTTGCACACTCAATGCACCTTTATTATGATGCGTACTTAGTCGACAATCACGCGGATGTAATAATATCGCGGCAGGATTATTTCTCGCACTGGGTTTTCATCTGTCGACGTTGAACCGAACATTCAGAATACAAAAATGTGCATCTCAGTACGCCGAAAAAACACACTGTTCGACTTGCACCTCTCGGCGCTAAGCAGTACGTTGAGATCTAGTTCACGAAAAAATCCCGCCGCGATATAACGTTCGTGTGCACGTCGACTTATACGCACGCGGGACGCATTCGTCTATGGCGCACGTGACATCACGCCTGCGCGCTGCGAACCAATTCCGCTTGCATGAGCAAATCCTCATGACACTACCACACAAACTGCAACCACATTAAAACTGCGACACTAAGGTTGCCACTTCATAAATAGATTCACAAATAACACCAATTTAAGTCACCATTAATCTTTCAGTCTCCGCCGCGCCGGCTATACTTCATGGTACATACCTTCTGACCGGACTGCTGACGGCCAGCGGCGTGGGCACGCCCAGCGCCTTGATCCTCTGCTGCATGGTGGGCGAAGGCCGGGCGCCCCCGTTGGAGCCCGTCTCGTACCTCACCGGCTCCATGACCACCCGGTAGCCTGATGTCGTGGTGCCACCGTGGCTGGAACACCGAGTTAACAAGTGTGAGTATCTCTATTTTAAACTATAGTTGGTTTTATATCAACATATTAATAACATTAAAAATTGCTTAGCCTTGTAGTTTCCATATCCCACATGTCCATAGTAACGAGTAGAAATTGACATCGCCTTTATTACTCAGCAATAAGGCCAGTTTTCGTAGTTTAGGTGTCTTAATCCAATTTTTACGCTCACCTGGTATTTCTGGAGAGCGGACTGAGTCGTGGATACTGGTGCGGCCTCGGCGGCAGATGATGGTGCTGTTCAGGCGGGAACAGGTTCGCGGCGGAGCCCCGGCGCTGCATGGAGGGCGGCGTGGGCTCACAGTCGGCCGACTGCGAAGCCCCCGGCCCGTCCAACTCGCCCTCGGCCTCCTCCCGCCCCGGAGACAGCTGCGAGGGCGCCGCCCACACCAACTTTACACTCTAGCTCTTACTCACTCTCCGTGAGAGGGTTTAGGGGGTACTACCACTCGGGTTGAGAAAGGGTAGGAGACATTTACTTTGCCATCAAATAATTAATGACTAATTTTAGAGCTTACAGAATGAAGAATGGGAACAAAACATGGGAAATAACCGAAATTAAAAATATTTTGGTTATTTCCCTCTCCTCTCATCCACGTAAAGCAGCTTTAGTCAAAGTAATCTAATCCAGAGAGTAAGATTAAGGAGATAGATAGATTTAGAAAAATACTGATATTAAAATGTAGGTATAAAGATAAAAAGGACACCACATTCAACATCCATTCAACGAAATAAAATTAATATTTAATTAGTTTAAGTTAAACAGCGCCATTGCATTATGCATTAGTTTAGGACAAGCGTGTGAATGTGAAACATTGACTTCATGTCACACTTAAAAGATTTATTAGTGAGATGTCAAAAACTCGTACACAAAGAATGAAGAAATATGTCACATAATAGAATACATACATAATTACAATAAAACTAGAAATAGTACTTTATGAGATCAGTGTTTGAATTGTTGGCTAAGTCGGAATGATTATCAAATTGATTTCAGATATTGGTGATGATTGTTGTGTACCAACAAAACTTAATTTAGGCTATTGCTATTTTTTTCATTCTAATGAAACAAGAATGAGACAAAAAAATAAGAGATGTTAAAGTTGAAGTTAGTTGGAATAAGATTTTCTTCGAGGCAACTACGACGAACTAATAATGATTAAAATCATGCCAAATTCAAGGCAATCGAGACGTTATTTAATTTTGTTAGTTCTAAAGCATAACTAAGATATAGCAATACTCTTATTTTAGTTTAGGTTGTGAACAAACGAATCGGCACCATTGTTCTTTAAGCTATAAATAACTGTACAAGATCTAAACATCAATAGTTTTAATGTTATTTTTAAGCTAAGGCCCGCTTGGCATAAAAAACACGAAATAACTTTAGCACTATGCGAATTTAAAACACTATCTGTTTTTGTCACACGTTCGAAGATGACAGAGACAGAATGATTTTTCTGAAATTTGTTAGCGCTAGTAACTTGTGGTGCAAAGGGGTCTAAGTAGTATCTAGTATTTCTAAATTCTAAACTATAGTTTATTCCGACATCAACCAGTATGTACCTTCATAGTGCACAAATAACAAGGTTTTCTTTCTAAAATACCTAAAAATGCAGTCGATAAAAAAAAATTGCAGCAATCGTACACGTGATGGAAGTGAAATTTCTAAAAACTAAGGAATAAGACACATTTGTTGTGACAGACAGAGAGAGTTATATCTTTCTTCTCTCTCATGTTACGTAATTGTGCGGAAACGTGACGCTTCATTGTAATTTCACTATGATTTCTCATCCAATTATCGAATTGCCGCCTGAGAAGTTACATTAAAAAAAAAACAATCTGAGACTGGTATTACTAACGTAAACTAAAAATAATTTCAATTTAAAGACAGTGCAGATAAAATAACTATAAAAAATAGATAATGTGCATTATAAAAGTGAGACCAAATCACATGAGAGAAATCAACGGTATAAGAGCCCGATTACATGTACCACAACTGCACCACAACACGTGGACATGCGGTAATTTGTATGAAAATGACTAGTTTATCACACGGACCACATTTGGCCGTCAAAATCAACTGTAGTGGCGATACCGACCACATGAAGGCCACGAGGCAGCCACAACGTAACCACATCTAATTTTGTAGTTACCACAACCCAACTGCAAGAAGCTGCAGCGACACTATTCACACTGCTTGCCGACATTTTTGTCGCTGCGATGTGGTGTAGTTGTAGTACGTTTGATCCGGCCCTAAGTATGTTGTTAAACCGTCGAATTTTTGTACAGTACCATCACCATGACATTCCCTTTGAATAGTTTCAGAAACATTAGTAGAGAGCCAGACATATCATGTCTTCAATTCACGTGAATAGGATTTTAACAAAAATGTGCAAGTGCTAATTTCGACCTTATGTCTGTGAATTGAAGGTATGTAATTCGCTCTACAAGCATGATAACTAGATGATACTACTGCTTTACTTGGATGAAACAAGCTGTCTTGTCGTTAAGTGAAGCGTGAGATGATATAAAGCTAGACGCTGTAGTTAGAAAATGGTAAAAAATTAAAAATGATAGTGATTTAGATAAGGTAAACACCCCAATTATGGACACTTTAAGAACAAATTCGCAGTATTTTTGAAATTTCACCAATCCTGTGAAAGTTTTAACAGCATTTATGTTTGAAAGTTGTAAGTCCTGGGTTTATTCTATACTAGCTTTTGCCCGCGACTTCATACGCGTGGACTTTAGAATCAAGTAGATAATCATTTTTTTTGATAATATATAGCCTATTTTTTAAGTTAGACCTCTCGGAATACATCATTGAAAACTGCATTCAATTCCATGCAGTGGTTTTTGCGTGATGCGGTAACAAACATACAGACAGACAAAAATTCTAAAAACCGTTGTTTTGGCTTCTGTTGCTCTAATAAAGACCCCCCATACTATTTTTTCTTCAATATCTTTAATGTACAGACATCGGCCTGTTACAATTTTATTATATGTATAGATTTCTGCTGTGTTTAATGTAAGATACGGCATTACTGGTTCCTTGTCCATTACTGGTGCGTTTACCTTACTTTGTTAGTATGTTATAGAAATCTATGAGAAAATTTGGTCCATTTTTTTTATTTAAAAATGTTTGTAATCCTACCCTTTTTTATTAAAATGAGATGACATGAACACACATATATTACTTATCACAATATGCAAACAAAATTATACCACCCATTTTTTTATATGTATTGTGTCACCCAAGTCTGATTGACATGTGTATTCAGTGACTTCTCTTAAAAGAGGTGATTTTTAATAATCAAACTGAGTACAGAATTTATAATAGACTCCGTTGAGTAGTATATAGTTTTGGGACAAGGCTTCTAAGCTCCAGGCTATCTTCGGAACACTGGGGGCCCGGCAGCCAAGAACTTAGAAGACCCTGGCTCTATTAAATGTGAAAAGACCTTTAAAATGATGACATCTGGGTTAGATACCCACAAAGTTAGACACACTTGATGCCCCATCTTAAAACCCAAAATAATTTTTACAAGATCCCATTCCCTTCTCAGGTTAAGGTGGGTCCACATTTGTGCCATTTCAAAGCACACTCTACACGGTGACCGTGCCATATACGCGTCGTATAAACGGTATGACAAGTCTACAAGGCAAATTAAATTAGCTAGAGAAACTCCGCAGAAACAAAAAACACCCTTAATTTCAAGTAAATACAGCTGACTACGCGGGGTCAACGGCCGCTGGTACTGTATTACTTGAAATTATGACTTTAAAAATCATTTCTGTTTGTTTTTATCGACAGCTGATATTGGTACCCATCTCATCTGCAAAGTTTCACTAGCTAAAGATTCAAATTAAACTTAGTTTTACTTTTGCCTCGCGCAACTGACACGATCACACACGGTGTACAGTGCGATGGAATGGCCCGAATCCACCTTGACTCTTGACATTTGCTCTCCCCACCAGTTCAGTTCATAGCTTAGCTTAGCAATGACAGCAAAGCGTCTGGCTCTCACCTTGTTATAGTGTGCGTGCGGGCCGGCGGGCCGGTGCGCCGAGCCGTTGTCCGCCGTGTACGTCTTTACCTGGTGCTGCGTGTCGGTCGCGATCGTGGATATCGCCGACGCCGAGTGGGTGCCTCCCGGCATGGCTTCCCGCCGCTTCTTACCACCTTTGTAGATGTATTTTGACGGTCGGACTAGACTGTAAATTACACATCACTTTTATTTCGGTTTATCTGCATTGCATTGAAGAGAAAGAATATTTTTTTTACTTTATTTCCGTGGTGTAAAGTAAAAATTAGACATGAGACTAAAAAAATCACTTTGTAGTGTTTTTTCTTGGAAGTCGGTGTTTTCTTTTTAACTTGTTTTTATTTAGTTTCACCTATCCCGGTGTACGTAATAAAATCTTGCAAGTTAAATTTGACCCACTTCCCGGTTTCCGATTGAGCTGAAATTTTACATGCATATGTATATCGCGTGACAATGCAATATTATGATGACATAGAGCTGATCTGATGCTCAAGCTTTCCAGCTTGAAGGAAGGTGGCCATAGGAACTCCGCAATAAAACGACACAACCCCATCGAGTTTGAGCTTGTTTGATTCGTATTGACGAGTACTTTGATCCTATATGGTAACCAGAGTCTGATGCTGGAGCTGGAAGGTGGCCATAGGAACTCCGCAATAAAACGACACAACCCCATCGACTTTGGGCTCGTTTGATTCGTATTGACGAGTACATTGATCCTATATGGTAACCAGGGTCTGATGATGGAGCTAGAAGGTGGCCATAGATACCTAACACTTTAAGTGCTCAAAACAACACATATGTGTTGGTTCTACGAATTATTACGAGTTACATAAAGGAAAACGCTACTACGAACTACACCGTAGTAATTCCCGCATCATTAATACTAAAAAGTGAAAATAAAATTAAAAGAAAAATAAACTTTTTTTAAAACAAGCTTTTATTATTACTTGTTATTAAAAGGAACTAAAAGTTAAAAATAATCTCAATTATTTAAATAAAAGCGTGTTACATTTTGATGGCAGGAGAAATAAAGAACATTTATTAGCACGTTACGCCTTCTTTATTTCTAACCGTCAAATTATATTGTAACAAGCTTATAATAATTGAGATTAAATTATTTTAACTTTTTAGTTCCTTTTATCAACAAGTAACGATAAAGGTTTTTTTAAAGTAAGTATCTTTTTCTTTTAATGTTTTAGTTATGTACCTAGACTACAAAATATCGTATAACTTCCCTTGACTTTATTTTATTGACTTGACCAAATTTATATGGGACCACTCCAAAAAAATCTTCTTTGGTTTGAAAATGTAAACCTACGTAAAATGTAAACCCCTTTCCAACCAAAGATTTTTTTCAAATCGGTTTATAAATGACGAAGTTCTGAGGTAACAAACATACAAAATAAAATACAACCAAATTGAGAACCTCCTGTTTTTTGTGAAGTTGGTTAAAAATACCTTTTTTAACCAACTTCACAAAAAAGAGGAGGTCTCCCGAAGAACTCTCGCGACGATTGCCTAACATAAAGAGATTGATAAAATAAAGTAGGAAAGTAGGTAAAAATTTATCTTCTCTTCTGCCATAATGTAAGGCCTTATGTGTATCTATTTACTCTCTCAAGCTACCAATATGCTTGATCCCTACCTAAACGTTCCAACAAAGCAGGATATGCATCTTCAACTTAGTCGGTTCTTGTATAGTGCAAATCCTTGTTTCCATTTGTTCGTTATTATTTGAATCTTTTGGTCTTTTGAATCTGTAAACAGGTATCAGTGGAGCTGAATCAAACCTAATTACTCTATATTTTACAAAATGATCCGACAAGTTTGATTGAACTAAATGAGACTACGTATTCTACAGTCTATCTAATCGAACAGAACCTAGTCATTTAAATACGTATCTACAATCCAGATTGAAATGTAGAAAGCAAACCTCAGAAGGCGCGACAGTCAATAGAGTAGTTCTTTTAGTTCTTTTTTCTCGGAAGTGATAGTTACTAGTTCGACCCTGAGAAAGAGAAAGCTTTTATTCGCTTTAAATGATATTGCATTAGACTGCCTGATAATAGTGCATTGACTGGCGCACCATCTTATACCTTGAGGCATACACAAAATTGCCGGAAACATTTTTCCATTCCGTAAATGTATAAGTGCTGATTTCACCAAACCGAAAGCGATCAACATACGCTATTCACAAGCATTCGACAGGCTATCGGAAATGTCACTCAATAACATGATTTGCCTTGCCTCCGATAGCAAACAGTTGTCGGAAGAATATCGGTAGTCTATTTGATTTAAATTGAAATGTTCAGGTTTTGGATTTGTGAACAGCGTTTATAGGGGTCCTACGATAACATTGATTGATGTTCGATTCAGTACGGAAGCGTATCAAGTGGTTGTCGCATAGCTATCTCTATGCAGTACATCTAAACCGCGATCAAGAACTGTCAGTGTCAACATTGTTGTGGAATATTGCTGATCGACTTCAGTTTCATTGGTGAAATCCGCCCTAAGTGGTTTTTCTTGGAGGGGAAAATTTTAAGGTATCAAACAGTTACACCAATTTTTATATCGAAAGCAATATATCAGCAGTCTAATTTCACACGAAGCTACTTTTTAAAAATAACTTTCGGAACTTTTTAATATTGGGCGGGATTTTGCCCGCAACTTTCTGCCGCGGTTTTCCCTTTCATCAAGAACACACCAGATACAGCATCACGAACCTGAACCTGAATACTCAACTGGCTGCGATTGATAGTACTGTACAATATATTCGATATTTAAATTTTTACTTATTATTATGAACCTAAATACTGAACATAAAGTTGAATATTGGACTACCTGTCATCACAGAAAACGTAAAAACTAATTCGCTTGAAAATAAAGTAATTAATTCCAAAATATTCATGGTGAAGTGAAACTTGCAGTCTAAGCATTCAGTTGCAAAAATATGTTGCCATCTAATTAGAGCTATTTGTAAACGCACAACATTGGGTCAAATAAACTTATTTTTTGGGCCACCACTAACCCTGAATCCAGTGTATTCTTGATGGAAGGTTTATCCACACAGATTGGTCAGTAACTTAATACGAAAATCCACTTACCTAGGATATTGTGGTCCAAACTGCGTATAACAGCAATTGTACCAGCATCCTTTCGAGAAGGGGTTGTACCCGCCGGTGAACTTCCCCGTCACCTGTTCGTTGGTCGTGCGCCCTCGGGACACCAGCACCATGTGGAACCCGGTCAGACCGAAGATAGGTATCGCTAGTAGTGCGATTACACCCATTATTACCATTCTGAGAAGGTATAGTTAAGGATTGGATGTTTTTTGGCACAAGTTTAATGTAAAACCTACTTTTGCTCACGGTTTGACCATCGAATGATTTGACAGACATGCATGGGATAAAAGGTCCTATGCCAGTACCGTAATTATGTAACACACTTTCCAAATTATTTTGAAAGATATTGCTAATCCATCGCTTCATATAATTGAAAAATTTGTCCGTACAGCAACGTAAATAACGCAATTGTTGTACTGTCAAAATAAAAGCCATTGCTACTGAAAGTGAGTTACACAATTACCCCGCTAGTCATGTTCTATCCACGTGTCAAATACGTTAAGCCGTTAAAAGGTAACAGACATGCAGAGTTACTTTTGCAAGTATAATATTACCTAGTGCCTATTGATGGAGGTTACAGTATAAATTTGGCGCCAATTTTTCGATTGACCCTAAGGTCAATGGATAAACCAATTGACAAATAGTTTCAACTGCTAACAGTTGAAACTATTTGTCAATTGGTTTATCCATTGAGCAACCTACACTGCATTACACGTGATGTGTATCGTCAAACTAAACAAAGTTTACGATCAAATTGACACAAAATTGATGCTGCAGCTTTCGTCTAAGAAGTTTAATAGCGTTCGTCACTATTTCCTTAATCGGTTGTAGGACGCTGAACGAGACACAATAGAAGTTTTATTGTTCGTACGTCTGGAGGCGTTTAACATAACATCACGCCTTATTTCTCCCGAAGGGTTGGCCAGAGGAGTACCTATAGTACACCCACATTTCGCCAGTTGTTTTAGTCCCATGTAATAGGGCGCCTGTTGCCATTAGCTGGTCACAAATCCAGACTCCGAGCTGCTACTGAGAAATTCCAGATAATAAAAGCCAATAACACTTTGCCCGACCTGGGCATCGAACTCAGCATGAGGTATGCTCAGCAGTAGCGCCTACCACCACTAGACCAACGAGGCAGTCTGGGGGGCAGTCAGTTTAGAGTCCCACAAAGTGTTTAACTTCAGAAGTATTTAGTGGTTATGCAAAAATAGTAATAGGCAGACTATTTGTAAAGGATACGACACAATAGGCTCGACCTGCGTCAAAGTTTTGTTATTGTTCATGATATAATATAAACTGAGGCCGAATATGCTCAGCATGTGTATGGACAATGATATTAGGAAGAAAAAGAAGAATCTGTAGTTTCGTCGTCCGATGCAGTTGTTCACCCACGGACAGTGGTGGTCAAATGTCTGAAAACAGCAAAATATTACGTTTAGTTAACAATTCTTTAGTGGTATAGAGGTATGAGGAACAGGGGTGCTGAACATTTTCCGACCAGATGGGCGCGGTCTGGTGGGCAGCTGCCCCACAGCGATTGAGGACGGCGGTTATACAGGGTGAAATTGAAAACATGCGACAAACCGAAATGGGAGATTGTACTCATCATTATGAACAACTTTTACTAAGGGACCAATGATGCAATCCCGAAAAAAAAAACATCTGTTCCCTACATTTATGTTCGCATAACTCGTCAAAATGTAGGGAACAGCTGTTTTTTTTTTTGCGATTGCATCTTTGGTCCCTCAGTAAAAGTTGTTCATAATGATGAGTACAATCTCCCATTTCGGTTTGTCGCATGTTTTCAATTTCAACCTGTATATAACTATGCTAGAAGCGCGGTACATTCTGCTTGCGCACTGCAGGACTTTGCGTGACGCCAGTGTGGACATTTTTGGATGCCCAGTCTAAAGCTGGGCTTCCAAAAAGAGTAGCAAATAAGAGGCTCTTTTCTGCTGTGCTAATAAAACTTCTACGGTCACCTAGATATGTCTTTGTGACTAAAGAACCTGTTATTTTGAGATAGATGGGTATACTTAACTGAAAATTGTTCAAAGTCGAGTTACGTTTATGTCTAAAAGGACGAATTGCAGTTGCCTGTTTGCGAAAAAGTGTCCCAAACACAATACTCACTTCTATGCAATGATTGCAAACCGAGCAGTGAGAACACCGCGGCGGCCGGTAGAACTTGCACGTCACGCACCATTTCATTCGCACCGTGATACCATTTATCTCCACGCTGCGATATAGAGGTGCTCGAAAGTCATCCTCCCGGTCCTCGTCAGGTGGAGCTAGGGACAAGAGATATTTATAAATAAGTAAGTATTCGATCACAATTCGCCAGATAAGTTTAAATCTTGTATTAAGGGGGCGAGCCTTTTGCCATCAATCGGGCACAATGCCCGATTCCGGGCTGCTACTGAGAAATTCCAGATGGATGCTCGACCTGGGGATCGATCCCAAGACCACGTGCTCAGCAGTCGCGGTTGCAATCACTGGAGCAACGAAGCAGCTTAATATTTATTTTTGGCACCAAAAATCTATTAGGCTGTGTTAGTAAAAATACTTCTAGCTACTATGCTTGTAAACATATGAAAGCATGGTAAAAATACAATTACAGTTGAATTATTTTGTGCAAAAGATGATCTAGCAAGATATAAATTTCCTAATCGACGCACAAAATGCCTTAAAATAGGAATCTCCGTCGATGTTCTCAATTTATAAGGATCATTAGGTAATTAGATAATTTTCGGTAGGCAAAGGAAAGGTACAGTTTTCAGTCGGCTGATTTTTATGGGGGCTATTTTTAAGAAAGATGATTCAAATTCCTATTCATTTCTTTATTGTTCGTCACAGGTAAAACGCAAAAAAAAAATAAGGCAGTTATCGTTTTAAATAATGAATGTATAATACTGTATACAGGGTGGCATGACATCGATGCGCAACCTGTCACACTGGAATCAGTACATAATTCTGAACGCCCCCTGTGCGTTGAAATTTTTGTCGGTTATTAAAAAAACATTGCTGTTCTATACATTTTAATCACGTAGGTATCACTCTGTTCCTTGAAACAGTTTTTGTTTTTTTGTTGATATCCGACGTATTTTTTTTTACACTAGAGGATCTGGAATCAATTCGGCTGAATTCATGGTTTCATACTTTCAGTTTGCGCGTCGATGATGCCAGCCAGTATATGATTCGGGTTAGCAATAAATGGCGAAAATCCGTCATTAAGTATCAAATCGATACGACACATTCGAATCATATTCGAAATGATTAAAACTCGTAAAGGTCAGAAGTACGCCAGCTTGTTGGCTTCAAAATGAAGTCTGAATTTGAATGTATTTAAGGTCATATTTTCTTGTAATAGATTTTATCAAGCAAATATGTCATAAAACTAATGAGTTAAAATATTAAAAGGTCATTAATAAACCATTACCGAGAGTCGTGAGTCACGGCGGTAAATCTCGTTTATTATTGTAAAGACCCGTTCTGAACTGGAAATATTTTTCATATAATACCTAACCTATAGATAATTACAGTAGCAAGTAGCTATGTAATTGCGCACGCTTCTAATACTGTATTTGTTCTTATACAGGGTGGCAGGGACATCGACGCGCAACCTGTTACCATAGATTCGGAATCATGTACTGAATCCACAGCCAGAGGAGTAGACATTTTTCGTTGGTTTAAAAAATATATAGCTTCAGCCTATGGTGGCTTACTATTGTTTAGAAGATTAGAATAATTTCTTGTTTCACTTTTTAGAGCGTGATTTAGTTTTAGAACTTACTTTTATTTAAATTATATTGAGGTTAGCTTAGAATTTATAAATTTATGAAATATGTTTCTTTTTAATTCCTCACTTTATCTCTAGTCTTCTAGAGGTCGCCATATTCAATTTCATGTGAAGTCACATAGCCTATAACTAGCAGACAATCAAGACGCTTCTAACGATACCTCATTTGTCAAATTATGATAAGTAGTGAAAAAGAACAGATGAACATACGTACATACAAATATACAAGATCATAACCCTCGCCGTAGTCGGGTAAAAAAGGGTCTCAAACCGCACTGGTACGTAATCCCGTCACAAGGGCATTCACATTGTAGGCAGGCACAGATAAGATAGTGTTTCACGGCATGAACAAATCAGCACAGACAAACACGTGGGCTATAAAAAAACTTCATTTGGTCTACCAACTAAGCCTCGATTCGCTTGTATTGCGTAAACAAGTTCCTTGCTAGAATAATATTTGTTTATATGACTTTATTTAGTTTATGTAGATGCTTTTGCCTTGTATAACAGTACTACGAATAGATACGATATTGGGCGTATCATACGCCTGTAGCAGTAGTTTACATAAATTCATAAGCTTACGCCTTCTTCCCATGGCGGTAGCCAGAAACTACAAGAAAAGTGTTCCAGTGTAGCCGTGAAATTGTAATGTTCAAGGTATTTCCAGTTCAGTGCCAGGTTGTTTGTTGATTAAAAATATGATTCGCGCCCGTAACGAGTATGTATTTACAGAATTATAATCAGTAAAATCATCATTATAACCCTCTAAGTTCATTTAATATGACTATTTCATAGAAAATCATTCAATGGAATTAAATAAACTTAGATAATAAATAAGTAAAGCCATATTCGTTAAGATCGCGAAATATATATATATATATGTATTTCATGTATCTAATTATTTCCTTTTATATGTAGACCTAATTCCTTGTAAATAAATCTAACACAAATCAGTGTCATTCACAATCAAACTGTTTAAAATAATCATTATGGATCAGAACAGCACTTGATTAGTACAAATTGTAAAATACAATTGGAATTAAAAATTAGGGTTTGTCAATATTATCAAATTAGTCATTGCACCGAACCATTATTATCAGAGATAAACTAAAATATCTGTTAACTAAATACTAGAAGAAGATATGGAAAATGTGGAAAACCCTAAAGCGGTAATTAAAGATTATTGTATTGTGGTATTCTGTAGTCCCTTCCTAAACAATTACCCTTATGTTCCCCATGGGTAAAAGGCAGAAGTAAGTTTATGTTACAAACTTGGACTTTCCCACTTCTCTCTGTGGGTTTTTATCGAAGAAGGGTTCGTGCGTTTGGGCCATTGATCGTCCGTCTGACATGCGGCAGTTTATGTAGGCAAGTTAAAAGAAAAATACAGACCTTTTGGTATAACTCCCGGGTCCATGAAAGTGGCCAGGGTAAAATTGGCCAAAACAAAAAACGTTATGAAGCCTTGGTACGCGGGAACCCATGGGTGCTTGTGAAGGTAGTATTGACACCTGAAATAGACATATAAAATGTTATTAATACATATTATATTTGAACTTGGGATCAATAGACAGACACAATTATGTTATTACTACATAGCGCTCACGGCTTTCCCCGCGTGCTAAGCAGATTTTCTTATATATATTTTTAATATAGCCTATTACACTCAGGGATAACATAGCTCCCCATTAAAAACAACATTTTTGCTATCAGATCATTCGTTCCGAAGATGCGGGCACCAGCTAGATGGATCGACAACCTTACAAAAGTGGCTAGGACAGACTAGATGCGGAAAGTGGAGCACAGGGTGTTCTGGCGCAGCCTGGGAGAGGCCTATGTCCAGCAGTGGACTGCGACAGGCTGAGTTAATTGATCGGTTGAGTTCCGAAGATTATTCCCTACGTACAAACAAACAATTTTACCTCTTCATATAAGTAGGTAAAGATAGTTACATTTATTTGAAATTGGAGAGTGCTGAATAGATCACATTATCTATAGATCAATGTCTAGGTGGTAAATGATTATAATTTAATTAATAATCCTGCCAAGTGATTAGATATTTAACGTTTCACTGAAGATTAATGGTCTTATTCATAAAAAGTTATCGAACATCTAAACATGCATAAGGCCGTTAGGCGCGGTATTTTGCACTGATATTGTACTAATAATGTACCAACTTAATAAAATGTTAATTGGTTAAAAATATCCTTCTTCATATTACCTAAGTAATTGAGGAAAAACTATGATTCATTAAAGGTTTGCGAATCAATGTCAGAAATAAACAGTAGGTGATTAGGTCAACTATTTGTCGCGAATTCAGACCATACAGCCGCGATTGGCGCTGCGGTGGGCGTGTAGGATTACGAAGAACTCAATCAAATGTACTCGGAGTAGACATCACAAAATCAGTCGTGTAAGGGTCAGTTTAGACAGAACGGAAAAATAACTTACTGGTTCCGTTGAAAATAGGACCTTATTACCATAACCTAAAGTACAAAATCGTATATAAATACACAGTCGGCTTGCGAATGCTGGTGACTCGGTTGCTCTTTTTTTCTACTTTCAGCTATGGTAGTACGGTACTAATAGATGATATTTTGGTACTATATAATCTACGTAATATAGATGATAATAAACAGAACATAATCTTCTGATTCACACACTTGTGATAATGAAAATTCAAAACAAACAGTTAAACCATAGAAGTTGTTGAGATATAAGGTTACCAACTTAAAAGGGTTGAAGATTGCATATGATTTATCTACTTTAAATACCTAAATATTATTTTGATGTGATGTGACCAATATTTTTCTCACGGTTTCAAATATCTTACATTCCCTTATGGAAAGAAACCATAACAACGTTAATCTGAGCTGTCAATGAATGTTATAAATATTCATACATTTGTCAAAACATGTCATATTCACACAGATTTCCAAGTAAATTAATAACAGAATGTATCAACAACTGTGGTCATTGTTTTCCTTTTCTATTGATGGATTATGAACCATAACCCTATAGTAATTAGGTAACGTATACTTTGGAATTATGAAGGATTAACCCTTGTAACATCAATAAATATTTTTTCGCAATTCTTGCATATATACTTGTTTAAGTATATCTGAATCTCGGAAACGACTACATCGATTTTCATGAAATTTTGTATGCAGGAGGTTTCAGGGGCGATAAATCGATCGACCTAGGTTTCATTTTTAGAAAACGTCAAACAAAAAGAAAACCTAGCGAAGCTCGGTCATCCAGATATTAATGTTACTATAATTAGAATTGTATGTGAGCCTAACAATGCAGCAATGTAGGGCATTTTGTACAAAGAGCCATTGCAGCTTTGAGCTGACCTGTCCCAACAGACGGAATTAATTGCATCAGCCATCGTGTAGCTCCCTATTTTCGAGAGCTCAACTACTCGTCAAATATTCTTAGACTATAATTAAGAAGCTAAACTAATGCTAACACATTAGTTTACCAAACAACATAACATTATGTTTACCCACCGGAAATACTTGAACCAAACTAGGGTAAACTGTTCGAAAATAAATCTGCAATCAATGTTTGTGTTAACAGATTTCATACATACTAGTTTAAGGTGTATGCTCCTGGGTAGCCCGCAGAAAAATATATTTTTTTACTTTTATTGCAATAGGGTATTAAGTACACCCATTTTTGAAAAGTGACTTAATTAGATTCTAAAATGCTAATAAAACACTAAAAAAACACAGCATTTTTATTGAATCGATTAGTGGCTTTAAAATGCATTTTAAATTTTCATATTTCGCGCGTAATTTAACGAAAACGCTGGATGCAGTAAATATGATTCATGTAATAGTCATTAAATCAAATTAAATGAACTTAGAGGGTTGTATTGACGATTAAAATGATTGTAAATATGTAAAGCCATATTGCTCCACAATATCATCTCGTCCTAAATACCGCAGTGTCTGAAGACGAAAGTTTTTGATCAGAGCGTGTTGGCAATAATGACCTATAGCACTGAAACGTGGTCGCTCACAATGGGCCTTATCAGAAGGCTAAAAGTCACCGAGAGGGCAATGGAGAGGGCTATGCTCGGAGTTTCCCTACGTGATCGAATCAGGAATGAGAAGATCTGCATGAGAACCAAGGCAACCGACATAGCCCGAAGAATTGCCAAACTTAAGTGGCAGTGGGCAGGGCTCATTGCTTGCAGAACAGATGGCCGATGGGGGCGAAAGGTTCTGGAGTGGCGACCGCGTAAGTACCCGAAGACGTAGAGTTGGGAGGCCTCCCACAAGGTGGACCGATGACCTTGTAAAGGCCGCAGGAATCCGCTGGATGCGGAAAGCGCAGAACCGGTTGAAGTGGAGGAGCTTGGGGGAGGCCGATGTCCAGCAGTAGACGTCTTTCGGCTGAAATGATGATGATGAAGGCCATATTTGTTAGAAAATATGTTTTAATACCTCCTCTCTCCTCCTCCATCTTTATAAACATAAGTATAATAATGTTTTTATACCTACTTATGATTATACATGTTGAAATTCTATAGCAAACTCAGCTAAGTGAGACAAAAAGGTACAGATAGTTTATTAGTATAATATTTGGATATAAATAATTGCTATCCAAATATTGAAGTAAAGTGACTACTCTCATCAGCTTCTGTATTGGAGTTACAGACTATTTAGTGTTAAGTCAACCTAGTTTTTTGTACTGCTGTGAGGTAAAAAAATCAAGTCATGGACGATTGTTAGTAGTGGTAATTTTACAGGTTTTACAAGTTTTTCTACCTAGGTCAGGGCTTACAGCAGAATGTGTAATCAAGAAATTGTCACATAAATACTTTACACTCTAGCATCTGAAATGTAAAATGTTATTTCAAAAAGACATTGAAATCAGACGTCCTACAAGTAATGTCAACAATCTCAGAAGTCGTAAACAATAACTTAAATATTTTTTGTAATAATATTAAATTGAAGTATTTCATGATTATGCATGTATTCCGTAAAATGTATTGGAACTGTTTACAAAAATTCTTCAATATCTACATTTTAAGCTATTATTAAGTTCTATATTAACGGGTTTGGTTTCCGCACTCAGTCCTACAGTTGGGCCACTGTGTATGAAAAAGATGCCATTATTCATTTAAACCTTGTTTGTGATTATGAACACAAGTTTGTTAATCATTTTTATGGTTTGTTTTTTATTGTTTGTAAGACTTGTGGCTATGGGCAATTGTAGCCTGAAATAATTGTTTATTATAAGCAAATAAATGATTTGTATTTCTAAAGACCCAGTACCGAGTAAAATAAATTTATCATAAAGTATTAATAGAATTCTTTTACAACCTTTATAAATTATAGTTTAATAGCTATAATTAGCCTAAACAATTAGGTATCTGGATTTTAACTGTGCCAACATATCACAGGTATGTTTAGAGAATAGATTGCTCCAAATTGTGTTAGTGATACACACAAAATAGTGTATTTATATCAACACGAAGTATTAAAAAGTACAGAAGAACCAAATTATAACAATTCTTACTCTGAAAATTAAAAGGCAAATTTTTTATTTGCTTTAAAGTAAACAAATCATAAAAAAACTGCATTCAAGTAGAAGGCCATAAAATAAAGTTAAGGAACAATGTGTAAACTCTTTTAAGTTCTTATAAGAACTAACAAGATCATAATAATAAGCAATTTTTTAAATGGAACTGGTTCTTACACAATAGGTTTATGTATAAATCTTTATACTACTACCTTAATGTGTCATAATACTAACCTATTTGTTTTTGAGGTAGTACCTCACAACTCTATTAGAAAAAACAGTCACCATCACAGGAGAGAATTCACTGATAAACTACATGTTGTATGTGTTAACCAAAACTACCTATAAATATAGTGTTAATGCTACTAGTATTATAAATAATGGATGATAATGTAACCATCATGTTGTAATATTTACAAAGAGATAACATCAATGAAACTTTAAGTCTTGTTACAACTTGTCTCCTGTAACAGCTTATAATCATTTACATATCTATGTAAACAACATGAAAATTGTCTGCAAAAGTCTGACAGAAAACGATACAGGCAAAGGGAAACTAATAAGGTTGACTGACTCATTTATATCACACCATGAGACATCTTTTGTTTATACAGATTTGGAAACCACACAGGAAGTACTTGGCCATTGACACGACAACACGCCACTGGTTACTAACTTCGAGAAACACTAATTACGATATGGATATTATGTTAATGTAAATAAGATATAATAATTACTTAGAATATGGCTCCTGCACTATCTTTAAGGATCTGATAAAAATACTCTTACCGTTACGGCCACAGGCATATCACGGGTATAATCCACACACAGTCACACAGGGCAACTTCACAGCCCCAAGATATTAATAGAAACAATTCAACAATCTCATGTGAAAGTTGTCAAATCGAAAATGAGAATTTACAGACGATCGACGGCTTTGTATACTTACGGGAAATAAAAAAACAGGGATGTTGTGCCCAACAAGAGAGTCCAGGCGAACGTCGCAGGGATGTATCTCGTTTTGAGGTCGCATTTGGGCATATTGTGTCAATTTTATTTCCCTAAAAGAAAATTAACTCAGTTTTATTCACTACAGATCAACATGGCCGCACCTATTAATCTGACAGAAACAGTGTGGCAACAGTGAATTTTAGGGATGTTTAAATTCAAGTAATAACCGATAATAAAATTCAGATCACTAATTATATCGGTTTAGAAAATTATAAAATTATAAAAAATCAGTCTAACTTACTAGCTAAGTGGAACAATAACTCACTATTTATCAATGAATTTCTCAGTTATATTTTTCACCAAGTTCCAGTGAGTTAGGATGGTATATGTATGATACCTTCTCTCCACAGACATCTCTCATGTGAAAATAAAACTACGACTGGGGCAAAGCCTCATTCTAGTGGCCCACCCCCACACAAGATATTTGTATAATAACAAAAATATCCAACTTTGTTGTAAATAGGTGACTCACAGGCAGCGTGTCTACTGTCTAGGAATAAAATAGACACGCTGTCTATAAGTCTGATAATAGCCCAATATCACCATATGATCCTTTCTTTAAACTGTTTATTTTATTTAACATTCTTTACAACACATTTCTTTTTTGACACTTGACTAGAGGTGTAGCGGGTCTTTTTACCCGACTGCTGTGAAACTATAAAAAAGGGTGTTGCTTTTGTATAAAATAAATAAACTAGCATAATGACCTGGAAGGCCACCAAGCCGTCTTTCCTGTCATTGTGATCATATTATGAGAATGCAAGAACGAGTGAAGAAATTTAGAAATTTTGAGCATTCTGACTCGGATCCGGTTTTATCAAAGAGCGAGCGAAGCATGCCCGAAAATTGGAGCATTCTGGGTCCGGATAGGTTGTTTCCATTGTGATATTACTAAGAGAATGCAAGAGCGAGCGAAATGAACTAGAAAATAAAAGCATCCTGACTTGTATACCAGATAAAGCTATCATTATACAAATATAGATATGATATTATGTTGACGTTGATTATAGCCTTGGACTATAGTAATATACGATATTCTATGTAACTGTTGCCTGCCTACCTGTCTGCCCATCCATGATAATTAGGAAGTTTAAAACCAGTTATTACAAACTGAGACCACTTTGCTCGTTACCCGTTGGTAAATAATTGTTATCCGTACTTGGTTAGTACCAAGTAGGTATCGCAATTATTTAATAATAATAATAATGACGAACAACTACCGGAAATTGACGAACAACTACCGGAAATATATTGTGAAGGATGGCATGGTTGACATCTGTTGGGCATGCCACCGTCCGGGGGAATCAATCCGACACATTATTTCTAGCTGTTCTCGTCTGGCTAACGGAGACTACTTGCATAGGCACAACCTTGTAGCCAGGATTATCCATCAGCAACTTGCTCTGAAATACAGTGTTGTGGAATCAGAAGTGCCGTACTACAGGTATGTGCCCGACCCAGTTCTCGAAAATGGACATATCACACTGTACTGGGATCGATCCATCATCACTGACAGGACTATTGTTGCCAATAAGCCTGATAAAGTGGTGGTAGATCGACTAGAGCGGCGTGCAATGATCTTTGACATAACGGTCCCGCATGACGGGAACCTTGTGAAAGCCGAGAAAGATAAACAAATCAAAGTATCTTGACTTGGCTCGCGAGTTTGTCGACATGTGGGATGTGAACTCAGCGATCATTGTACCGATAGTCACAACAGCCAATGGTTTGATAGCAAAGAGCCTCGACCAACACCTAAGGAGGCTCTCGTTGGGCAGCTGGAACAAGGGCTTCATCCAGAAAGCGGTACTCCTGGACACGGCTTGGATTGTTAGGAGGTTCTTCTCTCTGGAGCCCTGACCGCCAGTAACTTGGACCCTATTCCTTATACCGGTGGGCTACAATTTTTATGTTTTTATATGTTTTATATTCTAATATAAAAAAAAAAAAACATATATAAAAGGAAATAATAGTAATAATAAAAAATAATATGTAGAAAATAGCGCAACTGCGTGGTGCCACGCGTTCAAGTCAATAAGATGTATATGAGCTTATTGAGCATGTCGCCAAAAAGTTATAAATAAACTTTATTTTAGCTTGATAAACCGTAAGTGTTTTATAACTGAAATTTGTTTTTTTTTTTTATATTGCCACATTTTTTCATTTTTACTATTCTGCTTTTTTGTTCGATAACGTTAAAAAATTGAAAAACTGTTGTCATTTGTTAAAATTAATTTTACGTCGCGGTAATTGGTTAGCAAATTGAATGACAGTTGATGACTTTGGATCTGATTGGCCCGATAATTTACCACTCGCAGTCTCGCGGATAAAAATGGCCGTAGTGTTGTCTTGTCGTGCTTCTGTGGTGTGATAATTTTTCGTAAATCTTTACTAGATTTTTTATCAAAGAACTTATAAGATTTTTTTTCACAAAAGTGTTGACTAACTGATTGATTAAGTGTGACAATGTCTAATGGTACAAGTCCGAGTGTGATAAGTTTTCTGAGACAGTACAGGTTCCAGAGGAAACCGAACGATCCTGCTGGACCCAGCGGGCCAGTAACAGTCACGTCGTCTCCTTCTGGTTCTCGTGAGTAAAAAGGTTCTATTCGTACGACAATATAATTGCGAAAGCAGCACGTGTTTGTGACTACACCACGAGGAGTTATTACCACGTACAGCGACCCGTGTTTCCAAAGTTTTAATTTCTGCACCGGTTATTTGCCAAAAAATAATCCTGCCTTGACTATGAAATTGCGACATTATCCCTGAAATAAGGTGCACCTCTTGATAGTACAATGTACATTCACTTATATTTTTTTCTTTACCTTCTAACAATTTTGTCAGTACTGTTATTAAATGAATAAAAAAACCTTGTTTAGTTGAATTATATCATCACGCTATTTCAAAAGGGAACAGGGCTGACATTCATGTATTATCAAGTCTGTTATCATGGCTATGAATTAACTTTTTCATAACATTGTTTTGCACCTGTGTGTCTAGCCTGTATTTGGGCTATAAAATTACATGCCAGGGTCTACAAAGCATAAAATAATTAATACTTATTAAAATAAATAAAAAAACTGTACCTTGTTTTGTGGGCAAAAAGTAACATTGAGTCATTTTATTGATTATTGTGTACAGTGTGTTTCTTTTCTAAGAGGCTCACAAGAAACATTTTTTTTACCAATTATTATGTGTAACATCTCAGACAGTTTATAAAGTCCTGAAACAAATAAACAAAAAAATCATTCAACTATGATTATTTTTTTCTTTTTCCTTTGTAAGTAGTTTGCAATCCATAAAGCCAAGCCATATTGTAATATCTACCCAACATGCTGTTTTAGTTGTGTTCATTATAAAATTCAAGTTAAGACTAATTTAATAAGAATATTATAAGCAGAAAGATGTAACCACCGCTTTGAATGTATTGATTTTATTGAATGACGCTTGACCCTTTCTTCTGCAAAGGCATTAATTTCTAATGGTAGCAAATATGTTATCAACTTCTGTTTGCTTAGTATTCATTATTAATCTTGGGGTTCTGATACATAATCTGTATGCTCTTGCATTTTTATGTTATGGTAAATCTTTTATTGTTATGCAATAATGAAAGCATAGATTTCATTGCAATAGCTTTGTCTATATCACTTTTCATATCAATAATTATGATTGATTGCCTTGTTGGTCTAGTGATCACAAGTGCTACTGCTGAGTTTGTGGTCCTTGGTTCCATTCCCAGGTTGGGAAAAGTGTTTTTGGGCTTTTTCATCTGGAATTTCTTAGTAGTAGCCCACAGTCTAGATTAGTGTCTGGTCAATGGCAACGGGCTCTTCCCCTGTAACATGGGACTTAAACACAACAAAGGAAATGTGGGTGCACTGCAGGTGCACCTCCGCTTAACTGTTTCATGGTCAATATGAAATTCCAATATTATTCCTTGTACTAGGTACCTCTTGACAACACATTCACTTACATTTTTTCTTTACTCTAACACTTTTTCTATTTCACTAGTTGAACAAGAATGCAGAAAGATGTAACCACCACCTTGTGTATATTGATTTTATTTATTAAAGTTTGACCCTACTGCAAGGACATTAACTTCCAATGGTAAAAACTATGTTACCAACTTCTCTTTGCTTAGTAATCACCAGTAGCCTTGGGGTTTGAAAACATAATCTGCATGTTGATTTTGCATTTCTATAAGTATATCAAACTGTTATGCAATAAAGAAAGCACAGATATCAATGCAATAACTTCATCTTTATCAGTAATTAGCTGTGGCCCAGTTTCATTCATCACACTTGGCTCCTAAGGGTAGTAGCGTGATGTTAAACAGCCTATCTTCCTATATTTTTTCAAATCTGACTGGTAGTACCAGAGATTGTTCATAAAAAATATCTATATGTCGGATCTTTCATGAGGTTGCACTTAGAATGAGACACAAAGCGCCTTTGTTTAGCATTGTGCGGAGTTTAGGATTGAGTATGGTGTTCCATACAGACGCATGGAACGACAGTGATAGTTTAGACGTAATCCTGACACTTACTGTCCTAGGAACTGTACTGTGTTTACTTTTAAGGTCAGAGTATTATAGTAGGTACAGGAGTATTAGTAATTGACTCTGTAACAATAAACTGTGCAGAAGTTAAAGAAACTATTTCTCTTGTTTACCTATATCCCAATTCTGTGCCCACAAGTGTATTTTCTGACGCTATTTAAGTCAATAAGTAGTTCTGATTAGAATCCTATGTACCCGGATCTGACATCAGAAGTTAGATACGAGTGGGTTGAGAAATCTGATAGTGAAAACAGTGTGCAACAACAATGGAGTGGACTGTTCGAAAAACAGGGCTGCAACATACAGTGGGTTGTCATATTATTAGGGACAGTCACACACAGTGACATAAATAGTTTCAGAATATACACTATTCTGACACTATTTATGTCAATAAGTAGGTCTGATTAGAATCCTATTTAACTGGATCTGACATAAATATTAGATAATTTATGATTGTCATGTTGGAATTATGCCAGGCTCAGTTGACACAAGACTAATCTGAAAAAAGTATTTTGGATTTGTTATAAATAATGATGTATTCTTATTCCCATTTCATAAATTACCTAATAAATAAATGGAAAAATAGTTCTGATGTAAGTATTGGTTTTATTTGTAGTTTAGGGAATTATTATATTGGTAGATCTAGATTGGGTAATATTCTAAGATTTATAATGAGTTTAAGGATTTCCATGTAAATAAACATACATTCTTTGTTATTTCTTCTGATTGACCATACTCACCTTTTGGACTCCGTAGACTAATAGGCAATCCTGATAAAATAACTTTTTATTGTCTATGAATTAAAAAAATATCTAATAAGTGGTTCTTCATTTATAAGAGCACTAACAGAGAGACATTGCATCATGTTTTGTGTCTGGAAATGCAGTAGAGTTACTAACCTAGTCATGTATAACCATTTATCAACCTGTTGTAAACATAACCAACTTTTGTAAATATAAAGCTAACAAAGTAACAAATTCTCATGGTGTTGCCATTCCTACCTACTTTGTCTTCACACTAATTTTCATTACAGGCTAAGCAGAATAGAAACAATAACAATACAATCAAATTGTATTTCCACCCAAAACCACATGTAGCCATAAGTGTAGTACAGTTATAACAATTAAACATGAGATTTACATTCTTTGAGAGTCTTGCATTAACCGGAGAGCAGTGGTGGCTCTGTAGTAACAGCCGCAACTTACGAGCTGTTGGTCGGGGGTTCCATCCAGAGCAGTACTTACTTAAGTAGTAAGCTTTAGTAGGCTTACTTTCTGAAAATTATTTCATCACCACTGCTCAGTGGTGCCCAGTGGTGACGGCCGCGACTTACGAGTAGTAGGTCGTAGGTTCGAACCCAGACAGGCGCTTTACTTTGTGCAAATTATTTCACCACCACTGCCAAAACGGTGAAGGAAAACATCGTGAGGAAACCTGCATGTCCTTGAACCAAAAATTCGAAGACATATGACATCTACCAACCCGCACGGGGCCTGCGTGGTGGATTATGGCCTCCAACAAAGAGGAGGCCTGTGTGCCAGAAGTGGGAACATTATAGACTGATTATGCTATGTTATGAGAGCTTATACTACTTGCTACCACTCACACAGATGCAAAACTTATATTTTCTTGTAAAGACTAACAAGTTGCAACCAGGCCTTGTATTCAGTGGTTCATGCTGAAGAAACGTTAACTTAATATTATACATCTACTTTGACCATTCACCATGATTGAAGCTATGGGTAATATGGCCGACCCATTGCTTTTCGTTGTTGCGACTTGTGCAAGATAAGATGAAACGAACGAAATTAACATGGAATGATCATCCTCCTCTCAGTCGTGCATTCTTGACAGAATGGTCGTGGTTGACGATGATGCATTTTCTTTGGATGACGTAGCCCTCGCGATGCGCCTGTATACGAATGTATCATCATTCCATGTTAATTTACCTTAATCAGTATGAAGATTATTATTTCTACTTTTAAGATTTGTAATTTGTTTTTCTAGATATTAATCAAACTCAGAGCAACAAAATCAGAATGGCGGCACCAAATACAGTAGTAGTGAATAGGAACAATGGACCCGTAGTCTACAAACGGATACGGCTCCAAAGCTCCGACTCTGACGATGCAGCTCCCGCTTCTAAGAAGCCAGCTGTTACTGGTGAACTCACCACCGCCATCAGAGAGAGAAGATTTAGAAATATGTTAGAAATGTTCCCTGATATATCCCCCATGGTAAGTATCTTCATTTGAGTTTGGAGTAGTAATTGCGCAACACACCAACAGAAATGAAAAAGCCGTTCCTATGGGTTTTTCATTTTGATAGTACAACAACATTCATTGTGTTATTTACGTGGTTGAGCAGACAAATTCAAACATATGAAGCAATTTATTATCCTTAAAAAATATTCAGATTCTGATTAATAGTGTGTTACGCAATTAACCAGGGTAAAGACTGAAGAATGTGATAGAAGATTGTTAATGCAGATGCATGAAGACTAACGAATATCACAATTCACAATATCTTTTGATCGTCGCATATTTGAAATCGCTCTGATTCTGTCAAGTCATCAACTAAATACTTTAGCACCTACTGGTTTTCGTCAAAAACATATTGACATGAAAATCCTTTGTTGTTGCTGACGCATGTGTCAATCAGAAGTGCTAGGCTGAGAGTCAACCCCTGATACTACAATAGATCGCCAGGGTGCCACAGTCGGCGCTAAGCACTCCGTTGTAAATCCAGTGCTCGATAACATCCCGCCGCGTTATTTTGACGCGCTAATCCTGTTTGCCAAAAGTTCTGTCACCAACATCTTACAGATAATTTATTCCTGTTCTTGTCTACGCAGTTCGTAAAAAACACACTGGTGAAACACGGCTGGAATGAAGAACGTTCTCGAGACGAGCTGCTGATGCATGACCCTGAGACTAACGAAAAAGGCTCCTACGGATCCAGGGCCGGCGGTTCTGGCTCACAGAGCATAAAGCGACCTTACACCAATATGGGTATCGTCAGGGTCACAAGTGGGCCTAAGACTCAGGTGGTGGTGCGGAAACCCTTGGCGGCTAAGGGGGGGAGGACGAGAAGAGGCAGCAGTGGCAGTGAGGATGACGATTATGGTGTCCGAAAAGGGAAAGATGATAGGGTTTATGACAGGTACGTATTCTTATAATTATGTTTTTGGGAATCATTAATCCTCTAATGTAGGGAAGCGATATTTCAAAGACCATATTCAACATTTTGCCAGACTGCACCGCTGGTCTCGTGGTGGCAAGCGCGACTGCTGAGCGTGGGGTTCTTGGTTCTATTGACGTGTCGGGCAAAGTGATTTTAGGTTTTTCCATTAGGAATTTGTTAGTATCTGAAATTCGGTTTGGAGAACTATCTATTACAAGAGTATTATTAATTACTCTTTTCCTCATAAATTTAGAATTTAGCTTTGAGAAAAGATCTGTCATAATAATGTTTTTCGACATTCTTTACGAAACAATGAGGCTTACTACTACGAAACTAATTTTCAATACATACGAGAACTGGAACATGCCATACGGTTTGCGCCATTACAATAGTTTAGGTGCCAGACACAGGGCAACTCCATAAGCACATATTATCACATCATTGAGAGGTGCATGTAAAACGCATCTCTTACGCCTGGAAAGAGCACAACGGTCCTTGCTTAAAACAATGTTGTTCAAACCATACAGATTTCCCACAAAGACATTATACGAGTTGTGCCGGGTATTTACAGTAAGACAACTTTTTATTTTCCAGATAATTGCTAAAAAACACGTATCTACCCCATATGATCCAGATAAACTTCGAAATAAACGAACAAGTCCAAACGTAGTTGAATCTGTTAAATGTCGCACGGCTTTTGCAAGACGACAAAACTCTTTTCTGTCTGTATATTTATACAACAAAATTAATAGAACCTTCCATTTTTATCCGTTAACACTACACGAATGTAAACTTAAAGTAAAGAACTTGCTCTTTACTCTTGATTATGAGGATGTAGAGAAAATAATGAATAATTAATCTCTATCTACTAAGGAAAACATACATAGAACACACCTTTCTTTCATACACCTACTCATACATAAACACGAATTGGCACCCACCAACACGCACACGTACACCTTCCACACACACACACACACAGCACGATATAATAATAATTTTAGAATAAGTTACATACGTTATTGATGTTTATTTTCTTTTTTTAATATTTTTTATTTTGTTTTCACTTCTTTTAAAACTGTATGTTGTAGCACATTTGTTTGCCTATTCCTATGTTGACATTAGTTTCTAAGCCAAATAAAATGGGAGAGGGCGCTGACTCCTGACATACAGGTACACCTAGTTCGGGAGTCAGAGGCTTCAAAGAAGATTTATAACCTATTATGTCAATAAATGAATTTGAATTCAAGTGAGTTTAATTTGAATGTTTGTCGAGATGTCGTCTCATTACTCTTATACTCAGATCAAGGCAGTAGTCGTCACTGGGTCACCCCTATTCGGATATGAGTATTGGGGCCGTTACCAATGAGATATCTCGTCTCGAAATGCTAAAGAGCGGATTTTGAAGCGAATATGGAGCATAGCGCGTACGGTCCCTATTCGCCTGAAAATTCGCAATTTCTACTTGCCTAGCTATTCGCACGTTTATGTAACCCTAGCACTATTCACATACAAACTCACTCTTCAAGAATAATAGCAGCATAATATGTTTTTTACTGCTTTTCTTCAGTGAGGATTCAGACAACGAGGTAACAGATGACCTGATTGGTGACAAGAAGAAAGTATATGAGTTCCTCAACAACAGCGGTATGAACGAGTTGTTGCTGCTCAGTGGGTGCTCGCTGAAGAAGGCAGAGGCTATTATGTCACTGAGACCTTTCAAGGGCTGGTTAGATATGGTAAGTGAGGTTCAGAAGTATATTATGTGCGTTATAAAGATACCCCCTACCTGTCCCAGGAATATTGCCCCTATCCCAATTTATTTAGGGTCGGCGCAACATGTCTCTTTCTCTCATACTTCTCCATTAGTTGTCATCTTGATGCCCACCCCCTTTCTAACCATATCATCATTCACACAGTCCATCCATCGTTTCTTTGGTCTTGCCCTACTCTTATAGCCATAATATGAATAATCCCAGGAATATGAAGTTACTAACGATTACAGATAGATTAAATAACAATAAAGACACTTATTATTATAAATAACTGATCCTCAGTTATTTAACTATTTATTATTTAAGTTATTCGTCAGAATTTTGCGACATCAGCATCGCCAATTGTAATTCAGGACCCTCTTAGCTCAGACACCTTTCTCTGTATAAGAGTGTGCATTATATTTACTAACACCTGTAATAAGATGTTTCGGGAGATAAATACTACTCAGATCTGAGCAGTAGTCGTCACTGGGCCACCACTGCTCGGATATGAGTATCGGGGCCGTTACCAATGAGATATGAGTATCGGGGCCGTTACCAATGAGATATGAGTATCGGGGCCGTTACCAATGAGATATGAGTATCGGGGCCGTTACCAATGAGATATGAGTATCGGGGCCGTTACCAATGAGATATCTCGTCTCGAAATGCGAGAGAGCGAATTTTGAGGCGCATTTATGTGCCAAAACACTACTAAGCAGTTTTCTGTACAGAACATCATTCCATTCTTATCTGGAGAAGGGCGTTGTTAGCTGCGCTGCAGTTTATACTTTTGCAGCTATCATCGTTTTACTTGTTGTAATTTAGTCTTGTGTTATTGTTCCGAAATAAACTTTTTAATATTTATTTTTAAATGGCTTGGCAGATACAATAAAACATTCCTGTTTTTCTTATAACAGGTAGAAAAATTCAACAGTAACAAGATGCTAAGCACAGAGCTACTGAACTCGACACAAGAGTTGTTGACGACAAGGAACAACATCCAGCGTCTGATGAAGAAGTGCATCGGTTTGGCAACACAACTGGAGTCTGCAGTGGCTGCCGGTGCTGGCAGGCTCAAACAACCCGCCATATTGCATGAAAGGTAATGGAATACCACCCTATCTTAAACTTTACCGTGGTGTATTATAACAGCATTTGGATGCTTCTTCATACTTTCTGAGGTGACCTTAAACCAATGAATGTGTACTGACAACTCACTTCCAGTCATGGGTGTGGCAACCACAGGACTTTATTGAGACAATAGGCCTGTAGTTAACAACATCAAACTCAATTAAGCAATCCATTTATCAAGCACAAATGTTTTGATTTCTGTAAGTAGGATTGTGGGCGTTTCCTACACACGGACACTTGGGTAGGCGGCATAAAGGACTCAAACCAGACCGCCAGACCATAATTAAAACTAACTGAAAGAAAAACAGATCTTTTTTGTTTGAACACAAGTTGTGTGAAACTCTTGCAGCACTGTAATGTAGCTAGTGTCTAGAGTACCTACTCTGCAGGCTAGCTGCTAAAAGCAAATACAAAACCTTCGTAATCGCCAACTAATTTTTAACAAAATCTCCTTTCAGCCTAACCCTCGCCCCATACCAGCTAGTCGGGCTGAACTGGCTAGCAGTGCTCCACAAGCAAGGAGTCTCCGGCATCCTGGCTGACGAGATGGGGCTCGGCAAGACGGTGCAGGTCATCGCGTTCCTCGCGCATCTGAAGGAGACTGGACAGGCGAGAGGAACACATCTGGTGGTAGTGCCTGCTTCTACGCTTGGTGAGTTGGAAAGATTACATTGCTTACGATTACGTACTTACATTGCACAAACAACGAGGAAGTCCTCCCGTACCCTTGTCCTAACCTTCTGGTTCGATAGTAGGTTTGTTAAAACAGTTGTTCATAAGATATTGTATCATTACAGATAACTGGAGCAGCGAGTTGTCCCGCTGGTGTCCCGCGCTCAACGTCAGCAAATACTACGGACATCCGGAGGATCGTCGACAGCTACGCATACAGTATGCGAGAGGATTGGAAAATATTGACGTAGTTCTAACCACGTGAGTCAACATCCTCAATAGTTTATGATCTTATGATTGATCAATAATGCGGAACTCATACAGGTCACTATAGCCTCAAGTTCCATAATCGACCTAGTGTAAGTCCCCCACTAAGAACATCATGATCACCCAACTATGTTTGGGTCGGCTTCCAGTCTACCCGGATGTAGCTGGAGCTGGACGTTAGATAGGCAATCGCTCCATGTAAAATACTAGTATTCAGCAGTATTCGGTTAGACTGGAAGCTGACCCTAATATAGTTGAGAAAACCCTAGGCAAATGTTGATATTTAAAATTATCTAGCAATAATATCTATTGAGCAAACCACAATGTCTTGTTTGTTACTATCAACCTGCAACTAAGCTAGTACGCCTATCATAGGTTGGTTTCCTGACATTTAAATGACCGAAGTTAATATCATTATGTACACTTTCCAGCTACACAATGGTCAACAGCTGTCCCGAAGAGCGCAAGATGTTCCGCATCACGCCGATGCACTACGTGATCTACGACGAGGCGCACATGCTCAAGAACATGTCCACGCAGAGATACGACAACCTGCTCAAGATCAAGGTAAAAAACCTTCGATAATTAACTAGCTGCTGGATAAAAGTCCACTCATTTGCACCAAACAGATACGTCGGCCAGTACTAGGTAATACGGGCTGGTGTCCGCAATTCCACGTCAAAACGCGTATTTTGCACACGGGTGGGAGAATTGGTTATTAGATCCACTCCAGCTCCTCAGCAAAGGCCAGGAATGCCTTGGTGTTACTGACGGTCAATTCAATTCAATTTATTCATTAACAATTTACATTGTGTTTGAAATACTACTACATAATAAAATAAAATAAACACCCCTAAAACACTTAACACACTGGTCATTAAATTGATCTCGCGTAGGGTTCCTGAGTTACTGGAGCACTTTGCCCTGTATGTGGCGACCACCGGGCAGTTTAGCAGCATATGAGCATGTCTCGTCGTCCTCCATTCAGGCCCTGCACTGTCTGTGACTCTTAGTTGGGCAGTACTATTTAATATCAGCCTAATAATGTCAGCCTAAGACACAAATGTCCTCTCTGTGAGACGGAGAGGGCCATAATCCACCACGCGGGCCCAGTGCGGGTTGGTGATGTTACATGTCTTCGAATTTTCGGTTCTAGAACAAGCCGGTTTTCTCACGATGCTGCAATGTTTTCCTTCACCGTTTTGAGAGCAGTGGTGATGGAGTTATTTACACATAGTAACGTGCCTGCTTGGGTTCGAACTCACAACTCTTAAGCCCCATAAGGGACCTCCTCGGGGGGATCATTGGTTGAATAACGCTCACGGACAGCTGTCGTCCTAAATCATTGGAGGAATAGTTTTCAACTGTTTGCGTGCAGTCAGTTTCTACTGCATCTTAAGGTCGTTGAAATTTCTGTTGATAAAATGCGCTAGAACAGTCATTGCAAGTCCTGCAGACTCTTGATCACAAGAATAAAGAGATATTTAGTCGTAGCTTGAATTGTTCGAACGAGTTCGCGAAATTGGTAGAAGAAACACCGTAACACGTTACAAAATCTACCTTACCTTGATAATAATAAATTTTTATATCGTTTACAGTCTAAGCACCGTCTGCTACTAACGGGCACGCCTCTTCAGAACAATCTATTGGAGCTGATGTCACTGCTATGCTTCGTGATGCCGCACATGTTCTCCGGCAAGACCGACGACCTCAAGAGCTTGTTCCAAAAGAATTCTGTAAGTTGATATTAATGTAACATCGCGCTTGTATTCTGGGAGTGGGGTAAACAGAGGTGTATACTACATTCACATTTTACCAGGTTCGTTAATGTGCCATGTAAAACGGAGAACACATTGCGGTATTAATCCCATGTAATACGGGGTGAATTTCTTACTTTTAACTAGGCATAAATCTAAGCTTCGGGACTTATTTTTACCCGACTACGGCAAGGGTTATGATTTTGACCGCTAAGTATGTTTGCATGTATGTTCATCTGTTCCATCACAACTTCTAAAGTACTTATCATACTTTGACAATTGAGGTATCGTTTTGAAGTGTCTTGATTGTCTGCTGGTTATAGGATGTGACTTCACATTAAATTGAATATGGCACCGTCTAGAGTCTAGAGGCAAAGTGACGAACAAAAAAATATTCAAATCCCTAAAATTATTTAAATAATATGCCATTATAGTTTTGTAATACCCTGACCATTCTTGTACCTGTCTTGATTTATGTCTCAAATATTTTCTTGTTTAGTAGTTTTTAGAGTGTGATTTTCAGTTTTTCAATTTTCTTTTAAAATCAAATAGTTTTTAAATGCGACATTGCTTCCGTGGTCTATTCTCACAGGAACCACGCACTTAAAAAAAAACACATTGCATGGTTACTGTGGCTCACAATACTATACCATGTTCAGAAAATACGAGTATTATCACATGAACAATATTTAGTAGGATTGCATGACATTGCCAACTTATCTTATTTTTCCTTATCACGACCAAATCCCTCACCACTAGTAATATAATTAATAAAATAAATAAATTACCACCTTTCAGAAAACAAAAACCACAAAAAGAACGGAAACTAGCAAGGAAGACGACGAACTCCCGTTCGAACAGAGTCAAATAACTCAAGCCAAGCGGATCATGAAGCCGTTCGTACTTCGCCGGCTGAAGAGAGATGTACTACAGGACCTGCCTCAGAAGACCAACAAGAGAGAGCTGTGTCCTATGTCCGAGAGACAGGAGCTGCTGTATAAGGATCTAATTGCGAGCTTCTCGGCTAAGGATGGTTCGGTAAGTCGCATATTTTTAACCAACTCCAAAAACGAGAAGGTGTTTGTTACGCGATAGGGGCAATTCTGGATCGATTGCGAAAGTTCTTTTTTTAATAGGGTATGTCTCAGGGGTGGTCCCATATAAATTCTATTCACTTTGCTTGGGTAGTTTTTAAGCTAGCTTCAATAATACGTATTTTTTCTATTTAGTGTACTTGTATTACTGTTATTTACATAGCAAGTGGTTGGGTACGAATTTGCGTGGGTTACCTACCACAACATATTTTTTATTTTTTTTTACAAAAAATATAAAACCTAACAAATTTCGTGACTCTAGATCAACGGGAACTACCATATAGGTTTTCGACCCAAAACCTATAGGGTACTTCCGGTTAACCTAGAATTGTCAATTTTAGTTAAAAGCAAGGTCTTTTATCACAAGTAATTGGAAAATTCCGAAAAATACAAAAAAGTTGTAAATTAAGGTAATATTTGGTATTTACAAGTTTTCGCAAAAATCTAAATTTGCCCATATCTTTTTATCGTGTTGACTCAGGACCTTGATTTTTATAAACCTAATAGGGACTATAGACCTCAGTATCTGGTATAAATTTCAACTTGCTAGATCCACTCGTTCCTGAGAAAACCGGTGGTGACACATAGACAGACAGACAGACAGACAGACGGACAAGAGAGTAATTGTATAAGGGTTCCTTTTTTACCTTTTGAGGTACCGAACTGTAAAAACACTACAAAGTGAAAAATTACTTCGGAAGTCGTCATTATAACAAACAATGAAAACGCAAAAGCAAAGACACCAAGGTTTCTTACCTCAGTCTGCCTAGCCTTTTCCCAACTATCTTAGGGGCAGGCTTCCAGTCTAACCGGATGAAGCTGGATACAGTACTTTAGATGGAGCGACTGCATCGCTAACCTCCACAACCCAGTTACTGGGTAACACGATAGCCCTTGGCAAAACTGGTTGCCAGACTTTGCCAAAGATGTATAATCAGCCTATATTCGTCCCACTGCTGGAGTACTGGGACACAAGCCTCCTCTCCTTATCTCCTCACATCATTATTATTTAAACATATGGGTGAAATAAAGTATAACAGCGTTAAATCATACTGTCCACTGACATGATCTGGGGTTAGGGTAGAGACTCCTTTAACGCCATACTCGCTTGTAGTCGGACTACGAGCGAGTATACATTGTGAGACAAGCTGCTCTTTTCCAAAGATGGGTTGAATTCATCTTAAAGACTAGTGATCCTATTTAAAATTACTAGATTTATATATCAAGACAGAAACATCGACACACAAACTGTAACCTTGAATTTAGCACATGAGTCTGCAAAAAAAAGTATTTTCTTCCTTTTACGTATTCATTGTAGATGGAAAGCTTTTAACTTTTCGACAATGCTACCGATGTAGTAAGCGATGGTTTTTAACCGACTTCAAAAAGGAGGAGGTTATCAATTCGTCGGAACCTTTTTTTTTTTTTTTTTTTTTTATTTTTTTTTATGTATGTTCCCCGATTACTCGAAGATGGCTGGACCGATTTGAATTTTGTTTTTTTTGTTTGAAAGGGTATACTTCCCAGGTGGTCCCATGATCATCAAATCAGGATCTGATGATGGGATCCTGGAGAAATGGAGAGAACTCTTCAAATTTTATAGGCACACAAAGCGATTTAGGTATTTTTTGGAAGAGTACTTTCTCAGAGTAGTTCCATTTCAATTTGGTGAAGATCTGATGAAGAACTTCGGAGATATGCAACGGAACTCCTCAATAAATGATAGCAAATGGACTGGGATTGCTGAAATCTCATCTCTGTCTATTGCTTACACCAGTTCATAACATAACATCACGCCAGTATGCTGTGAAGGTGTAAGCACATGTGAACCACTAAAAAGTGAAAAATAAAAACTTTTTCCAAAAAAAAAACAACCGACTTCCAAAAAAACACTACAAAGTGAAAAATAACTTTAATTTCGGAAGGCGGTGACAAAAAATTCAAATACAGCTCCAAAGACACCGACTTCCGAAATTAAAGTTATTTTTCACTTTGTAGTGTTTTTTTGGAAGTCGGTTGTTTTTTTTTTGGAAAAAGTTTTTTCTGCGTTAATTTTCGATCGTCGAGAAATAGCTATGTCCTTTCTTGTTCATCAAATCGTTACAAAATAGTTTATTGAGACAAATAGAAAATTGCAATACATTTAAACGTGTTTGGAGCCTTCTTTTAAACAACAATGCCTGTATTAGAAGGCTCCGCTTTTTCATAACATTATCGTACATCGTAAATCGTTGAACTCATCAAGTTCTGAGTTGAGCTGTATGATTACTGATAAATACGTGCACTGATTGGACGGGTCCACTCAATCTGTGTGGCTCTTTCCTCAAAAGGCCATTTCAAATACCAATCCACATGGTCTTCACATGATCCGACCAAGATTATGTCTGGATTTCAAAAGAGACTGACTTCTGAGTTTGTTTCGGCCTTTTTTCTCAGAGTAGTCAGATAGGAAACGCCGACTTCATATAGTTTAAAAAATATGATTGACGTGTAAAAGTGTTTGTACAAACCTACTCACAGAAATAAACTCATTTATAATTTATGGGTTAAAAGTGCCCGTTCTGGTGTAATAAAGTAAATGTCCGTCGCCGCAGATCCGCGCCACCACGGAGCAGAGCGGCATGGCCATGATGATGGACATGCGCAAGCTGGCCAACCACCCGCTGCTGCTGCGCCAGCACTACCACGACGGCCGCGTGCGCGCGCTGGCGGCGCGGCTGGCGCGCGACGTGGGCTACAAGGAGACCAACGAGCAGTACGCCTGGGAGGACCTCGTGTGTCTGTCCGACTTCCAGATACACCAGCTTACTCTGACGCACAATGTAACTCTCGTGCATTCTATGTTACTCTTTTTAAATATTTCACCAAATTTTGTATTCATTAATTACATATATCATTATAAATGAAGATGGTGCACCTAGAATAAAATTACTATACCACAATAGATAAAAAAAATAAAATAATAAAGCAATGCCAGATAAATTAATTATGTGACAGATACATGGTGTTCACATATTTAGAAATATTATAAAAGTAGATGGTTTGCTAATATTTTAACAAGTAAATAATGTTTTTTTGGGCGAGGTAAAGTAATCATGGAATATAAAAATTATGATTTATACAAGTACAGATGCTGGTTGTTTTAGCGAAGCTTCGGAGGCGCCTACATCCAACATTGGACCTTGTTAGGCTGAATTATTATAAGCCTACAGTCAGACGGACGTAATAATATCACGGCAGGCTTTTTCGCGCACTAGATCTTCAACGCACTGCTTAGCGCCGAGAAAAAGTTGAAAATCGTAGTGTGTTTTGTCGACGCGCTGAGATACACTCTGTTGGATCCACAAAAAGTCGCCGTGGGCGAGGGTCCTGAGAGTTGAAAATCTTGTGCGCGTTTCAACCCACCGCAATGTTTTTATTTCCGTGTAAACGTCGACTGATAGTGATAATGTCATTGAAACTTGTCATTTCTTCATTCCAGAGTATCCGCTCTTTCGGCCTCCCAGAACACCTCATCCTGGACTCCGGAAAGTTCCAAAAACTAGACAAGATGCTCCCGCTACTAAAGGCCGAGGGACATCGCGTGCTGATCTTCAGCCAGTTCACCATGATGCTGGACATCCTGGAGCCCTACCTCACCATCCGACGCTACCAGTACCTCAGGCTAGACGGCAGCACAAATGTTACTGACCGGTATGGAGTTTTCCCAGTCCCTCTTATGTAACTAATATGGTATTGGCACCTGGTGTAATCTGCCGGTTTACCATGATGCTGGACATCTTGGAACCTCTCCATCCGACGCTATGTATATTTTTACATACCAAGAAGTTGCAGTCCATCTTTGCATACCTTTACATACTAAGTGCTTCAGAAACCATGTCAAGCCGTTGGTCCCGGCTGGCATTCGTATCTTTGACGGTCGTTACGAATCGTCAGAAGCCCGACAGTCAGACAACCAGTCTTACCAAGGGGTATCGTATTACCAGGTAGGCATTCCATGTAAAATACTGGTGGTCAGCTGCATTTGGTTAGACTGGAAGCCGACGCCAACGCAGTTGGGAAAAGACTGATGATGATGATAAAGAATTGTAGTACATTAATAACATATACTTTGTAACAGTTTAACTGCTTGCTTATGGCCTGTGGCTTGCTTGTGGGTGCCTCTATAAATTAGGCTTCCAGTCAGGGCTTAAAAACTAAGCGACTACACGCTGAGGGCACGGACCTTGGATAGGTCGGCGGTGGCGGGGACAGCAAGGCACAGCTGGATCGGAGGTATTTAAAAACGAATTTAAAGCTACATGCTCAGTGGCGCGTAATTTTGACGTTCAAAAATGCTGATTCTCTAGTTTGAATAAACAAATTTTGATTAATTGATTATATATATATGATCAGGCTCGACGGTCTACCTACCTTAGAGTTTTAGCAGAATGAGTTTTCAAAATCTTTTTTCATATGTAATTGACCACGCACAACGGACCGAATGGGAGTTTACGTGCGGAAAAGGGAGTCCTATCATAATGTAATTGATTTTTATGTATAAAATTAACCGAAACTTGTTAATATTTCAGACAAGACCTAATAGACCAGTACAACAACTCGGACATCTTCGTGTTCCTGCTGTCCACGAAGGCGGGCGGGCTGGGCATAAACCTGACGGCCGCCGACACCGTCATCATCCACGACATCGACTTCAACCCCTACAACGACAAGCAGGCCGAGGACAGGTGAGCCTTCACATTGGCTAGGCAGAAGTGTAGCGTTACAAGAGAAATGTGGAAGTTGGAGAGAGCCACATTCCGCTAGTTTTGGTAATGGAGGATGTGGTAAGGTAGCCTGCGAAATTAATTTTATTGCGTTTTCTCCAATTTGCTGGTCAGTGTCAGATTGTTTGTCGATTCAAACATGATTCGCGATCGTAACACGGAATGTCTTTACAGAACGCTGGTTTTAATTATTATAATTTGGTAAATACATACCGGAAAAGTTTTTATCCAGTGCGTAATTTTTTTGATAGTTCAGTATCAGTAATAGAACACATTTCCATATTTTTTTTATTTATTTATCCGACTTTATATCGTAGTAACATAACGGGCGTGCGTGTGCTGCCGCCGTGCCATCGCGTCTAATCGCTTTCCCGCGCCGCACGTGTGTCGTACTTGTACCTACCGGTCCCAATGTCAGACTTCACTAACCGCGAGTTTTATGAGATTGTGCGAATGTATTTACTGAGTGATGAAAGTTTACGAGCAGCTCGCAGAATGTATGCGACAGAGGACGGAGAGCATACCTTGAATGCGAACCCATGGGATCCGTAACCCTGCGGTTCCTAGTGAAACGACCATTTTAGTGGTCACTCAAAGGCTGCTTGATCACAGACAGTTCCTAAGTTCGTAAGTACGTACCTAGTTATGTCAATTTAATTGATAATAATGCTTTATTTTCTGCATTTGATGGTCTTAAACCCATGAAAATATGAAGGAAAAATTGGAATGACTGTTTAAATAAGTTCAGGTCACGGCCTAAATATAAAAATGTTTAGTTCGAACCTGATAAAATTAGCGATCATAACAGAGTACTGTAACCCCCATACATACGTACGCGACGCCGGCACACAGCTAGTGGTACTGTCGCGCGTGCTCGCCGCGCTGTCGCCATATCACCACTTTTAAAGTAATCATCTTTCGTCAACGATAACTTTATTTTTTTGTACTAAGACATCAAAATAAAAATAAAAACTATGTTTAATTTGTTAAAATTTGCACAGTAAATAAAACCTTTCCCTGTATGTACTTACTTTTTACGGTTGCGATAAAAAAAAAACGTAGGTAAATTTGAATTATGCAGACTACCTTAGCGCATCTCCCTTGAGTTCTATGGAGCGAGCCAATCGCTACAGCACAAGTGGAGACTCCAGCGGGATACCAGTATTTTACGTGGAGCGACTGCATATCTGACCTCCACAACCCAGTTACTGGATAACACTACCCCTTTGTAAGACTAGTTGTCAGACTTTCGGACTTCTGACGAATCTGAACAACTGTCAAGTTCTACGAATCAAAGCCGGGACCAACGGCTTAACTTGCTTTCCGAGACACGGACCGATCGCGTCAAACGTAGCTTAATCTAATCGATGGTTCCGTCAAAAAGTTGTCACATAACCTAAGTTGTCACCAACCATGTCTAAATGTGTTCTATTTCATTACAGATGTCATAGAATGGGTCAGACTCGTCCAGTAACAATATACCGATTGCTGAGCTGTGGTACCATCGAGGAGGGAATCTATCAGGTCGCGCAGGAGAAGCTTAACTTAGAAAAACATGTCACTGGAGTCGATGGTAAGTATCATTAGAATAATATAATAACAGAGAGAATCTATAAAACCTCTTTGTTATCTCAGTGTCTACGGCAGACAAAATATAGAGAAAGTGAAAGTTAAAGCATTTATTTCAAATAGGCACTCTTATAAGGCACTTTAGAACGTAAACATTTACATTAAAATACATTGATTTTAGTTGCCCCTTCCAAAACGTAGTTTCGCAAGAAACTCCACCGTTACTGTTTTAAAATATTTTAAGTACAATATTTAACATAGTACATTCATTAAATAATTATGTGTGAAAACCATGCACCCAGAAAAAAATTACTAAACCAAAATAGTTAAAAAGAATGAAATTGAAGCAATACAGATAAATTAATTTTATGATAGATATATGGTGCTCACATATTTACAAACATTGTAAAAGTAAGTATACGATTTTCCTAGAATATTAACAAGTATGTGAGTTAAAGTAGTCACTGAGTGCATATCAATGTTACAAATATAATTAATTGTACATTACAGTTAGCAACCAGTTTGATTTTGTCTAGACTCTAGATTGTCCTATGGAGCAGGATCAGCATGTTTCCAAGCATTCTTATCTTGGATATAATCCTCTAATTTGTAATACGCTTGTTCGCTAGAAAAGCTGCTAAACATGGTACCATTTATGGTTTACAGAATGATTCGAAAAAAGACAATAAATTCCAGTGTTTAAAATAAGCATAATGTCCACCTCAAAAAAAAAAAATCCTACTGATAGATCCGGAAACTAGCATGTACAAACAAACTCAGCTTTATTATTAGTAAATACAGGAAAAGTTTTTATTCAGTGTGCAAACTGTAACCATAATAATATTTATTTATAATATTTATTCAGCATAATAATATCATTCTAGACCCCCAATGCAGAAATTTTTCTTCGGTTATACAGAAAAAGAAATCAGCTGTTCCATACATTTTGACCGGGTAGGTAGGTATTGCACTTTTCTATGAAATAGCTGATTCTTTTTTTGTACAACCTACGAAAAATTTCTGCGCGGGTGGTCTAGAACGATATGCTGAATTCCTGGTTACAGTTTGCGCACTGAATAAAAACTTTTCCTGTTTATGTAGATACATAAATGTCATACTCGCGCGATCAATCAAGTGACATGTACGTACGTCATAATTCATGTAAAACACCGCTTAATCACTGATTCGCGCGACAGTCGCCTTCGGATCGGACATAGGATATAAACTACCAGCATTTTCAACATGAAATTATATTTAATCTTACAGAAAACGACAAAACAGAAAATAAAAACGTGGTGCGGTTATTATCAGCCGCCCTCGGCCTCACCTCGCCGGGCAAATGATCACTGGCCAGTGGCGTCAACATCCCAGACCAAAAACTGACCAATCATGGCAAACAATAGTGATACCACGCAACATTTGTGCAAACATTGGCGGCCAATGTTCCTGGAATGTGTGGAAGTGCGTGCTGTGAATATTTCCTGTAGTTTATATTGTATACAAGTGATTGATGAATTTATAAGTGATTTATTCAAGCTTTCTTAGATTTAAACATATTTTGGATACATAAATTCCATTTCTTGTCTTATTCATTTGAATAGCCGACCGAATACTCAAACGCTATTTAATTTTAAGCCGCCGTTAAATCTCATGTTGTCTCTGTCACTGTAGAGTTTAAGAACGTCTGTCTAGACTTAGACTACTCAAACTCAGTATAATGAGCGTTTCATACGAATATAAACCTTATTACTATGAAGTTAATGTTCATACTAGTATAAATGGCCATTGTACTCAGCTTGAGTAAAGTTTGAGATCTATAAAGCGTGGTTTGAGTATTCAGAGGAAACTGTCATATTTAAAAATACTGGTGTGAGTTGTATTGATACCCACTGCCTTATAAATATGTCAATAACGTTCTATTTAATATTGAAACAATGTAACTATAGACGCTAGCTGTAGATTCAGCTCTCAACAACTCTACACTCGCGGTTTTGAAGCCGAAAATTACAATTAGATGAAGCCCACATCAGCAGCTAATATTGTTTATAAACCGATAATAATCGTTTCTTTTAAAGAAATAACTGATAATAATCGGTTTTAAGAAAATAACCGATAATAATCGGTTTGTAAGAAAAGAACTGATAGTAATCGGTTCATACGATTAAAAAATCAGCTTTCTATGATAACGGAAGCTGGTATTTTTCAGATACTGCTTTTGTTCTTGCCGGTAAAAATACAGGTATTTTAAAACATCGTGCAAAGGCGCCAAATCGTCTTCATTGACAATGAAACTCCACGAGTGTAGGGTCAGCACTATATTTATCTTTTACATACTTTAAGTCAAGGAATTATTATTTATCATATTATATTATTGCTGGACTGTAACAGAAATTAATTCTTGCTATTGTGTTTCTCTTTTGTCTGCAATTACCATTATGTGAAGCTGAAATGTGCACATTGACGAGAAATATTTTATTTATTGACATTTTTTTTTATATTTGAAGCTCGGAAAATGTTGTCTCGCTTCCTAGCAGGGAATGACTGCGCGTGTGTGAGCAAAACAGCAACAATTTTCTAAAGCGACAATGACCCAATATTCTTTTCGATGCGCACATTTTAGAATATAATAATATTATATATCATTTATGTATGTAAATGACAACAATTATATTTGCATCTCAAATTATTTATTGTAGTAATTATTTAAAAGTACCATTTACAAAAAAAAAAAAAATACTCTGGATTGCTTTTGTGAAAACTGAAAGATATTTGTGTTGGAAATGTACGAGAAATAAAACAATTTTGGCAATTAAGGTGAATCTTGTCGAAATTTTTTCCATACAAACTTCGGGAGTGTATTAGTCCACTGTTCGACAATGGATATCAAAAATTAAACATGGTATGATTTTGTCTCATTATTAAAATTGTCTGTGCAGAAACAATACTAAAATAAAAAGCCATTAAAAATTTAAGAGCCAACAAAGATTCGTTTTTCTTGCTAATTTATCCTAAGTTAAAGTTAAGTAACAAAAGTGTAAAATCTCCAAAACCAAGTTGGTAACGACAAAGTTCAAATATCGAAAAGTTCAATAAATGTTGTTAGTCATTGATCAGCAGTGGTTTATTCATAAAACTCGATTTTCCGAAGGATTTTTTTTAATTCTTACGCGCCTGTTTTACTATAAATGATCCTGCTTCTCACTCAATAACGTTGTGCGTGTAGACTAGCGTCTAACTGCTCATCACTGATACTACTTCTGTCAGACACGATGCCTGGTGAGACAGAGTGCTTTTTAGCCAGGCCCACCAGTGAGTTCGAGCCCGCGACTAGATTCCCCTTAACGAAATGCACTAGTTGTTCACTTTATTTACTTGTCTAAATGTGAAATAAACTGTATGTGTGAATTTAAAGATTAACGTATTATTTATTTGTACGATGTCGCCTTGTGTATTGCAGTATTTAAATATAAGCCTTATGTCGTTCATATTGGAATGCTGACAAAATGGCTGATGTTACTTGCGAGTAATTTTCGCGTATTAAAGGTTCCGTACCATTTATAATTTGGCAACATTGATGCCACTACAGTACACTACTGTTGATGAAATATCAAATGATTTGTCAAACAGTCAAAGTAAATTTTGGGTTGGAAAATACAAAGTAAGATTCTGTTTATAGATACAATAAATAAAAGAACAGAACTCGAGGGCTGACATGACAAAGCACAGCTGAGCATGGCAGCCGAAAAATATCAACCTTATGGTAGTTGAAATAAAGTCGTAAATAGTTAAATAAAATCACGCCCTCATTAAAGCAGAGAGGTACGCGGTTAATATGATTTATTTTTTACTTTATTTCAAAGACTGCAAAGTTGCTATTGGGAGTGAAAAATAAAATATTCTTGCCTGCAACATGGAGTGACTATCTGAACTTCTATGATTATAAGGAGCCATGTTACAAAATCCAGTCCCAACAAAGCAAGTATTTTTTCCATACAAAACATCATGCTTTTTCCTTAAGAGGTAGGCAGGAACAAAAATGGTTCTTGTAGGTCAGTTGAGTCAACTCGAGTCAGTTTCTGTAGTAAACGGTATGTTAATTAACTATGGCTGTTCCTTAGTTTTGTATGCTTGGACGCATGGTATTAGTCGATTTTCAACCCTCGGTGTTGAATCGAGCATTCAGAATCCAACAGAGTGCAGCGCGAGTGAGACTCAGCGCGACGAAAAGGCACACTGTTCGATATTCAACTCTCGGCGATAAGCAGTGCGTTGAAGATCAAGTGCGCGTAAAAATCCCGGCGCGGTTGAATAGAACTGCCATCGTTAATTAGCATATTGTATACTATGTATATGCAGTCATCAGGTCACAAAATGTCATGTCAGTATAACAATATAAACAGATATGTCACCGTAAGATTGTCAACACCGTTAGTTTATAATCTATCTCGCGAGATTATAAACTGTCGATAAATTGTGAACTGCACCATACTGCTTACCGACCGAGTAGGTTAGGGTAGGTTAGAGTTGTGACCAACCGCGCGCGAGCCGAGCAAGCGCTACTTCCAAGGTAGTGGCCGTTACTTGACTATTTAGTAATAGCGCCAGGTATCTGTCTTGATACCAGTTCACAATTTGACGGACAGATTATAAACTATCTAAAAATAGAGCGTTAAATTGTAAATGGTTTTTGCAGTTCACAATTTATCGACAGTTAATAATCTCGCGAGATAGATTATAAACTGACGATGTTCATAATGTTACGGTGATAGATACATAGTAATATCGAAGCGCCCACAGACTAGTATATAAATGTAATTTACTGAATAATAGAATGTGACTTATTGATTTCTAGAGAGGCCAGCACATCAAGCTACCCCAATCTGCCAAATTTCTTTGATAGGTTTTTATCTTTATTACGAAAGTATAAGGTTCATGTTCAATTGGGAAAATTTGAGTTTTGGGGTAGCTTGATGTGCTGGCGTCTGTACATCTGAGATATTCTGGATATTTAATGTAAGCCCTAGAAGTAAGACAGCGTAATTAAAATATTTGTAACTTGTAAAGCTGGTTTTTGCGTCTGTGTATCATTATATAGAGGATTGTTTAAAACGTCGAAATCTGATTACCTTTCAAGAATTGATTATTTATTGGTATAATCCAAAAAGCATATTTAATTTTGTGTTTTTGCGCAGTTTATAAAAATGTATATTTGCATTATGTGTTTCCCGGCTTTGTCACCAACATGACTGATACACAAACATTGGAACCAAACAAAAAATTGTAAAAAAAAAGTATACGCGAATTATTAATGTACCTATTAGATAAATAAACGAAAGGATTAGTGTTATAACTCGTAGTTAGTAAGAACTTTGTAAGATAATGTACGTTATAATTGGTAAGCTTAGCACTTAAATTAAAATTCAACTTAAAGTGTAATATCTTTTGTACTTCATTTAAGAATATCGAGTGATAGTCTTTATACGGTATGATAATATTCCGAGAAGGTTAAGGCTTAGTTCAGATGACTAAGTTTAGATGCGCGTTAACAATGAGTGGAGCGACTCTGCATGTCGATATCCGGGTTATTTAGCATGAGCTGTTCTCATTAAGCATGTGCTGACGCTGACACTCATGAGAAAGTGTTGCAACAAGGAAAAAAAACGTGTGCGGTCGGGGGAGCCCCGTCAGAAGGTCGACTCCCTAAGCACGAAATCCGTCGTTTCGGCCGTAATAACGGCTTCTTCGAATCACCTACGGACTTAAGATTAGTTCAGAGCCCGAACTATGAATTAATGACAACGCGATTTGACAGTTGTCCCTACCTGTCATCTGTTTTCACCCGACCGAAAAATGTTAAGTTACTGAATACAATAAAAGTCGAAATATAGGTACTTAAAGACGTTCCCGTACCTTCGTACATTCACTCATAGAAAGTGAGAGAGAGAGAAGAATGCTGGGGGCGTAATGCTTGTTCATTACTTGACGATTTCTACCAGTCAACTCCTAAAAGAATCTCGCAGCTAGCACTTCTCATCTGAACCTAGCCTTATAACTAAGTCTGATTACACCCTGAATATCCCTGTAGTTGATAGACTAGCTTTTGTCTGTGGCTTTAGTTGTTTTTATTTGAAACTAGATTACCCGACAGACATTGGTATAATATTAGAAAAGTTAATATGGTCGTTAAGTTTTCTTACATTTTCTAATGTTACGCGCAACTTTCATAAGAACCTTCTCCTGACAATAACAAACACAACAAAAACAGAATTAGCTAAATTGGTCCAGCCGTTCACGTGTGATGCCGTGACCAAGGGAAATAGGGATATTTTTTTATAAATGTAGAATAGTGCACCAAAACATTTAAAATGTTTGTTTAGTTTTTCAAAATGTAGCATTTTGCAGTTTTTTTTTTTTAATTTTGTTTGGCTGGTTCTGCTAGGCTGTACCTGACGTTGCTTCGGTCCCACAAATATACAAAATAAACACACATAGAGCACGATCTATGAAAAACAAATGTGTCACAATATTCTTTTCGCGATGATTTTAATACTTAATTCTATATTCAGCATGTCTGACTTACACAGCCAATTCTTGAGTTTCCTAAGGCCAAAGTATACTAATTTACTCATTTGGTTTAAAACAATTAGTTGAGGAATGTTTATTTTCTTCATTACCCTTTACATTACAAAGAGGACTCATCTCCCGCACCAAAAAACTTGGCATTTGAAATTCAGTCTTATTGCTATGATGATAAGCCTTAAGTTTCGTAGTAGTGTTTGACAGTGAAGCATGATTGACATTTTTTTTTACATTATGTAACATTGTGATCTTATGAGTTATGCTTGAATTAACAATCTAAGATAATTTACTTGTATTGCCACTTCATCAACTATCTACTTTATCATTATGCAGTCTTAAGTTGATTTTTGATTGATTGCTTGTAATGAAAAAATCCTAACAACATCCGGTGGCAATTGAATTTGAACTTTGTCATGTCTGACATTAAATCTGTATTCCCAAAACATGTTAATTATCTTTGATTCTGAATTAAAATGTAGTATATTTGTATTAATTAGTTATTTATTCATTTTGTAGACCAATTTTTCGGTTTAAGTAGTAAGTTTCTATTAATTTTAGTGTAGCACATTCCTTAGTAAATATATTAGTTAATTGAATTTTTCATTTTTATTTTATTATCTTTTGCATGATTCGCTCGTGTCATGAACTACTTCCTATTCCCTTGGCATCCTTCTTTACAATAATAGAAATTAAGTTAATCACATAACATCACGCCGTGTTTCCCTGAAGTGTTGTGCAGAGGTGTACTTATAGTACTCCCACATTTTGCCAGTCATGTTTACGTCCCATGTAATAGGGGTGACCCTATTGCCATCAACTGGGCAGCTACTGAAAAACTCCAGATATAAAAATTAAATAACACTGCCCGACCAGGGAATTGAACCCAATACTTCATTCATGGTCAGCAGTAGCGCTTACGACCACTAAACCAACGAGGCAGTTGGTAATTAATTAATTATTCTATATAAAGTTTGGAATTATGTGCTCGGTATAAATGCCAACAGGCTCGCTGCCTGTTACTTAACTGGCGAAATGTAGATGAACAAGTTTTTGGACACAGAACTTGTTGCTAGTTTTAAATCTTAACTGTAAATGTAATTTTATTACTTAGCTGATAGTTTTCATACATTCTGTACGCAAAAGTTGTATATGTTACCGGCCAAACCCGATTTCAGGCCAAACTGGTTACATATATATATTTTTTCTCTTTAGCACTTAGTCCTCTTTATCTAAGGCTGGATTTTACGTAAGATTACACAAACTGCTGGTCTATTTTCACCGTGAAAAATTTGCTGAAGTGAGCTGTCAATACCTAGCATCGGATGGTATGACAGCTAATTTCACATCATCACATCTTCGTTGCGAAACCGCAGTAGTTCCGCCATGACTTGTCCGTTGTACGACAAGCGAAACAGGGGGTCGGCAACTAAGATACGGACCCGTCCGAAAGTAGTTCGAAACTTCATAGTGAATCCTACAGCCAATTAACTAACTTTTTTGGACGGGCAAATACATATCGGGAGTAGGGACAGTTGTCAAATCGTGTCATACATTCTTAGTTCGGGCTCCAATTTAATTTTCTGTCCGTAAGTGATACGGAGTTGGGAACGCCCGTTACTTCGACCGAAACAACGGACTTCGTGCTTAGGGAGTAGGCCCCCAGACGCGAAACCGCCTGTTCTAACGCACAGATTTGATTATGATTCTATATCTTTCCCGCGTGCTTTCGCGGATCTGCTCGGAAGCCAGTTCACACCTCCGCGCTCACTCGTTTGCTTCGCACGTATATCTGTGGCAGTCGACAAGGTTATAAAGCGAAACTATTTTTTTTTCTTAAAATGATTAAACCTCATCTACGAGGTCCGTAGTAGACCTATACTGTATTTACTAAGTCGAAAGTGAGACGTTTGGCTCCGTTTGGTACAATTCAAATGACTCGCATGATGCTCCGCTACTTGAATCGTTTTTTAGTTAGTTGAGCGGTTTCCTATAATTATTTTCGCGGCGGAGGTGTACTAAGGCCCTCACGGTGAGATTTCTATAAAATAGAGACTGTATTCCTTTAAGAATTTAGTGAATTAGGAATCCATTCATTTTCTGTCCGATAAGACTCACTTACCTAGTCATCGATCGTAAATTAGACACATCGAGTTCGGCTTTTCAGAGCGTCCTCTCTTTCACTCATTGCAGTATTTTTGCCGCACGAAGCGACGCGCGTTTTACTTGAGGTTACCAAGTGTACAAACAACTACGCTGTGAATGTGTGCGTGTGTAAACGCAGGAGCTCCTGTCCGAGACAATGGTGAAGTCGGAAGCGTGTGTGTTACGTGCTGACACTACTCGTCTTCACGCACACATTCACAGCGTTTTCGTACAATTAGGTACCCCAAGTAAAGCGCGCGTCGCTTCGTGAAATCAAAATACTGTACCTGAGTGGAAATCTTCCTAAAGCTCGTTGTGCCATATTTAATTATTTACGCAAAGCATCTCTAGTTTATTTGCATGGATACTTAAACGATTGAGTTTTAACTTTTTGCACAAGTATTGTACACAAAAAGTTGAACATGTCTTACTTCTAAACATATGCAGTTGAGTATAGTTATCTGTAGCGTATAATGTGTAATGTAAAATGTATTATTTATGAATAGTTGCTCATCCCCATTGCCTTGCTATACCAAGTAGCACTTTCAGGGATTATTTTATTAATCAAATTCAAAAATTCAGTTCCCTAAAAACTGCATCCAGCAAGTTTTAGAACCTAAACAGAACCATAATTAGCCCCACGTTACGGTAAAGCTGATATATCAGACGCTTCACTTCCTGTGAAAGATACCGAATGTACTAAAAATTAAGCATATTCAGCCTATAATGAATGCATTTTAAATGATAAGTAACAAATGAAGATGTCATTTGTTTATCTGTCCTTATGGGATCTCTCACCAGTAACAGCCAGTATGGTCAGTGTATTCTTAGTCTTTCTAGCGCGTCCCCTACCCACGTTGTATTAACATCCGGGCTATTACTTATCGCACTTTTAGAATTATAGAGACCTAATGCGAAATTAGCCGCAAAAAATGTCTAAAGGTGCGTTAGATATATTGTTAATATTGTATTTTGTTTGATACGCTATCACGCTAAAATGGCTGAACCGATTTGTATGAAATTTGACACATGGGTAGACCTTTGCCTGGAGAAGAACATAGGTTACTTTCATCCTGGATCGCAGACGTAGTCGCGGGCAACAGTTAGTGTTTTATAAAAGGATAAAAACCCTGTCCCTATAATTATTTCAGATCTCATTGTAAATTATTCAGAGTAGATTGTATAGAATTGTAAATTGATAGCAATGTAATGGGGGGAGCAACGTTATTTTCTTATGGTAAATGATAAAATGAGATAACACGTTGAGTGAGAAACTGGCGTTTTATTTACCACACCTTTAGAGATTCTATTGGGGGCTTGTGGCCAAGTAAAAACAGCTGAACGGGTCGATCGATCAAATTAAGCTACGCTTGCCGCGGTAGGTCTGTGGATGGGTGACCATCTTTACATATCCCTTCGTGCTTCGGAAACCATGCTATGCTGTTGGTCTCGGCTGTCATTCGTGGATCTTTGACAGTTGTAATAGGTCGTCAGACAGAACCCCAAATTTTGAAAACCAGTCTTACCAAGGGGTATCGTGTTACCCAGTAACTGGGTTGTGGAGGTCAGATAGGCAGTCGTTCCATGTAAAAGACTGATATTCAGCTGTATCCGGTTAGACTGGAAACTATGCAATGTAAAGTGTAATAGTAGCGGAGCCCAAGAGGCAAAATAGGGATTTACTCGGAACGTCGCGCGTCGTGGGGACCTATTGGATTGTGAAGGTTAGATGATAAAATTAAAAAGTTTATAAGATGCATACCCTTTCACTGGAGGGGGGAGCACGTGTACAGGTTTTCAAAAATTCAAATGTAAAAAAAAAACAGTCACAAATAAATACTCGAGCGCTTCAGATATTATTAGTGTATGCGACCCACGTGTTTCTGATGACGTTTGCATGGTGGATGTGGCCGTACGAAGTGGTAGAAAATAGGAAAAAAAAAATCGAGCGCCTCAGACATTGAGAGGGGATGTTAAGTGAACCCTCCAGTAGCTCCTATTCAAAAGACTGACGATTTGGACTATATATGTTTGTTAGGAGGGTTATTATGGCCCGTAATTGTTCCTATGATTATTCTAAGGTTATTTCTACCCAGGCTAAGAAGTTTTTTGGTTAATCGCGGGTGTAAAATTGGTAAAGCCAATTTTGACTATCTACATTCTGTTGCCCGTGACCATATTATGTTGTTATGAAGTTCAGTTGATCTTTGGCGAATCCACGCACGAAATTGTGAGAAAGGCAGGGGGAGAAGTGGGTACGGGCCTAGCACTTTTATATCTGATCTTCTCTTCGCAAGTTCATCTGCGGCATCATTACCTAAAGATCCACTATGCCCTTGGATCCACTGGAGGGTAATACGATTGGACGTCGGATAAACTCTCCACAGCTAGATGACACCCAAAAATGGTTTGTTGTTGGTTTGTTTGTTTGCTAAATCTTTGAGCACAGATAGGCTGTTGGATACGAATTTAATGCTGTAGTTCCGGATGCCTAAGCGCTTTACTGCTGTGCGGCTTGTGTTAAGGCAACACATTGCACTGAAAGATTGAACTATGACGTGTGCTTAGCGGTATGTGAAAGTTAATGTTGAGGTCAAGGGAGTGTGCGCCAGCACCTGTACCGTTTTGTGTTTTTGAGCCGTCTGTGTAGATGCGCACTTCATTGGCTCCTGACTGATCCCTTTCTTCCTCTACTGTTTGTGTGATATCGTTTTTGTTGAAGATAGGTTGGTTTGGTGTTCTATCACACGGGGCAGCGATGAGCGGCTGGTACTCAATCGCCCGGTCCAGGATGTTAGCGAGTGGACTGGTAAAATTCTTACCCCATATGCCCAGATGCATTAGCCAGATAGCAGCTAGTGCCGCCTCCTGCTGTATGTACAGGTCAAGGGGAGTAAATTGAAGGTCTATCTCCATGACTGCTGTTGGGGTGGTTCTCATGCAGCCAGTGGTAGCTGAACAGGCCAGTCGTTGGAACTACAGCAAACTGCAGACTAATATAAAGCGTGTAAAAAGCGGTCAAGTGCGAGTCGGACTCGCCAATGACGGGTTCCGTATTATATTTGAGTTGATTGAATGAAAGGTGCAATCGGTTTACGATTTATGACGTATAAAAAAAAACTACTTACTAGATCTCGTTCAAACCAATTTTTGGTGGAAGTTTACATGGTAATGTAGGTACATCAGATTTTTTTTTTAGTTTTATCATTCTCTTATTTTAGAAGTTGCAGGGGGTCACACATTTTACCACTTTGGAAGTGTCTCTCGCGCAAACTATTCAGTTTAGAAAAAAAATATATTAGAAACCTCAATATCATTTTTGAAGACGTATCCATAGATACCCCACACGTATGGGTTTGATGAAAAAAAATATTTTTGTTTCCGTTTCCCAAAATACATATATTGTTTTTTTTTAATTTTTGTGTGAAAATCTTAATGCGGTTCACAGAATAAATATCTACTTACCAAGTTTCAACAGTATAGTTCTTATGGTTTCGGAAAAAAGGTGGCTGTGACATACGGACGGACAGAGAGACAGACAGACAGACATGACGAATCCATAAATAAGGGTTCCGTTTTTTGCCATTTGGCTACGGAACCCTGAAAATAATAGGTACTTGTTAGATGTTATTTTAAAATAGGTAGGTAGAGTCTCACTGCTCACAATGTTAGGTATAATCTATGGGTATAATATTATGTAGTCTATACGGTGGACACACACGTTGAAGCAGATTCCCCTTGTTGCTGTGTTATGGTAGGGGAGCCCAAGCGGGGACTCTGGGATTTACTCGAGCGCGGCAGAATAACAAGGGGTATGTTTGTTTGTTTGTAACCGACTCCTTTGGACGCTATTTTGACCCACTTTAAACGGTCAGATTTCATTGAAACTTTGTAAACTTATCGAGGACCGATGACTATTCAATAATTTAAAAAAAAAAATTGAGAAAAATTAAAAAAAAAAACACGTTTTTGTAGTTAGCAGAACTAAAAAATAGAAAATAAATAATAGTTTAAAAAACTCAAAAACCAAACTAAAAAAGAAGAAAATAATTTAATTCAATTAAAAAGCGTGGGGTGCTTGACATTAAGTGATTATAAAAATACATCAAAAAGCACCCCACGCTTCTTAATTGAATTAAATTATTTTCTCCTTTTTTAGTTTGGTTTTTAAAGCGTGTTTTTTAGTTTTTAAACTATTATTTGTTATTATTTTTATATACCCCGTGCACGGTACTTACGTTAGTGATATAAATAAAAAGAATGTAATCTTCATCGCCAACTTGAATAGATTTTTATAAAACCGCGCGAGTCGGGAATCTTTCATCTTGTTCGCTTGTTTAGTTAATTCGGCAGCAGCCTTTCACTTCGCGACATTGTCGTTAAAATGGTGGGCAGTGTTTCACACACTGCAATGCAACGTAAGCTTATACATCCCTTTATGCTTTGTTCTTTTCAAGCTGGGTAGAGCTGCAGATGGAAAAATAGAAAAAGGAATTGGTTGGCGAGATGTCGAATATGTGGTTTTCTCCTGAAAACTCTCATAAACTAAGGAGAGTCTGATTATGGAAGTTGTAGGTACCTAATGCTAATGAGCTGACATCTTTTGTTTTACAAGGTGTGATTTAAGACAGGGATTCTATAATGACATGTGTACCTAGATGTTAGCTTATCCACATAGAATAGAACCCTGCTTGAAAGCCCACACATTTCAATATGCATTGCGTTATTACGTTGCTGAGCAGATTAATCTTTCAAACCTAGGAATTAATGTAAGTATGAGCATTAACATCAAAATTAGGCATTCAGATTGTGATTTAATAGTTATCACGCAAGTAGGGTACTTTATTCAATTATTGATATCACTCACACTCACCCACCATTGTAGCCAGGCGCGGTCGCAGCGAAAGACTGGGGGGGGGGGGTCACAGACAAAGACTACATATACCTACCAACAATAAGAAAATTGATTATTTATATTTTCGAAAGATTACTATTACCTACGTTTACGGCTTTGGTCATGACCCATCCCATGACCCCCTCCTCTGACCGCGCCTGGTTGTAGCACAGAATATGTTAGTCCTACTCCTAAGTACCTACCTACCTACCCAAAGAGATTTAATACAAATAAAATTGTAAATAATTTAATGTCTTTGGTCTTACGGTAACACCTAAGACATTAATATTTACAAGATTTAGAAGAATTATTTTCAAGAGAGGTGAAACTAGGGTTGCCAACCATACTGTTTTAAACAGTGTAATACTGTTTTTCACTAAATTATACTTTTTACTGTTGAACAAAAATAAAGTACCTAAGTACCTATACAAAATACTGTTTTCAGTATCAAAATGCTAACACATTATGTGTTATTAAAAATTGTTAATGTTGGATAATAATATAGAAAATAATGTAGTTCATAGTTACCTTCTTTAAGCAAGTCATATATTAAATGTTTTCGAAAAGTTCTAAAAAATATGTATTTAAAACAATAAATAAATAAAATACTGTTCATTTTTCTAAAATACTGTTTAATATTCTTCATAGACCTGCACCCTAATTGCGTAACACGCGATTAATCATAATCGGTTTCATTTTGACAGTTCAACAATATTCATTGCGTTATTTACGTTGTTGAGCAGACACATTTTTCGAACATAGGAAGCAATGGTTAAGCCATCTGTTTCAAAACGAAACCAATTATGATGAATCGTGAGTTACGCAATTAGGGTGCTGAATATACTTTATTTCTTGTAAAAAAAGTTGGCAACCCTAGGTAAGACCTCCCTAAAGTATATTTTCTGTGGGTGAGACTCTTACCACTCTTGCGTAGGCTTCCTACGTCAATGCAAGTAAGCACCCAAGAACTAAGTAGGTACCTATACTAACTTCCGTTTCTGCCCATTGCTACTTTTTTCAGTAGGTAATCGATTATAAGCTGATAGTAGTAGGTAGGTACTTACCTACAAATCTAGATTTATAAATGGTCATCTGTTTAAACTTAAAGGATTGTTGCAGAATAAATCTTCACATGATATTCATATTACCGGCAATACAAAGCAGTTTCCAAAGCAACAGCCGATGTAGAGCAGCCAAACATCAATTCAACATTTCAATGGTTGAATAGTTCGCGAATCGTGCGCAGCTCGTTTTCCAACAACACAAGCTAGCAACTTCGTACCACATTCTTACTTTGTAAATAACAACACAGATGCGAATTTGTGCCAATGTAGTGCACGAGAGTATGTCGGATGGTGCAGTAGTGTGGCTTCCCTATGAACACTTTAATGATGGTCAAGAAGGGCTGTGACGTAGCGCGTGCGTCGATTCGCTGCCGACAAACACGACACAGTGTGCGTTCTGTGTCGCGACACACACGCACACAGTACGGTAACGCGAGCGCGCTCGCGGCGGCCAGTCGGCACACCGCCCGGGCGGGCGCCACACGACCGGGATCTGCGCGAGCGACGAGCGGCAACACGAACCAAAATAATATCAGTGAAATAAACACGAGTATCCGCCAAACGCTGTAACATGCGAGCGCAAGATTCTGGTGAGTACTTCCACATCCTACCCCGCCTACAATACACAGTGACAAACTGAAACTAATCTACATCTAGTTGTAATGGCATTTCCTACGTCTATATTTAGTTGCGCCTTATTTTGGGACGCTGCATTGACGAGGGAGTTTCGCGCTGCGCTTTTAGGCGGTTTCCTCCGTCTGTGTGAGTTTCCCGCGTGAAAATTAACCATATGAACATAGTATGTTACAACAATTGACCCGCGTTAACCCGTGCGTCAGTGGTGCTCAGTATCAAAAACGAATAGTGAAATCCGTCGACTAAAATTAATCGAATAAGTGAAATGAAAGTGGCGGCTACACATGCTTCAGGAGCGGCTGAAGCGAAAACATCGTTTCCAGTCGGCTAATTAGTTAGGAGCATGATAAAAAATAGATTTTCTTGTCTGTGCTTGCGTTCTCAATAGGCCGCAGACTGCGCTCTGGCCTAAATACCGCCACACACCTACTAAAGATCAATGTCTCCTGGCTTGGAGGCGTTAATGAGTTGATCACTTTACCTGCGGTGTCTGTGTAAACAACATCAACATAAAATAATTGCACATAACGATTTACAACATTGTTGACGTAACATTAAGTCCGTTTTTCGGACACCCTTCAACTCGACAAGATAAATCTGCATTACACTACAAACATACTTCGAACCTACATAACTAAGAGCGGAGGCGTCATTGTTGGTTTGTCAGAAATAGGCATTGCCTAAGTTACTAGGTATTAAGTCTTACTTAGCGACCTATAGATATCTATTACCTACCTACCTATTTTGTTTATGAAAATAATCATAACTAAGTCATCCGATGTCTCGGCGATGTGAATTTTTCTTATGATCGGCAATTGAATCGAATAAAAAAAACTGAAACTTTGAAGGCAAAGGTATTTTCGCATAAACCTTCTCCATAACGCGCAATCGTCACGCGATCAAAACAACAGCAATACTGAATACAATAAACGTTACGTCCATATTTCTAGTCAATAATAATGTAATATTTCGTAGTTACAGTTAATTAACAGCGAAAAATCAACTTTAGTGGTGCGCTAGCGCTTGAGCACGGCATCGGCATTAGGTAACAAAAAATATAGCGAATGGACTCAGACGATTGATTCAGGTCGTTTACCCCTGAAACTGAGACCGACCGACGGAGTTACAGTAATCGTTCGTTTTTACATTTTAACATTATTCAGACTTGATAAGACCAAGAGTAAAGTGAAAATAAAACCGGCCTCTACTTGGATACAACAGAAAGTTGCCGGCAATGCTAATCTGAAATGAAAGATCGCGTAATTAGTAAATGTATCAAGAGAGATGACTGCCTAATTAATGCAGCTCATAACGAAGAAAATAAGCTGACACTTGCAATGCCAATAACAAACTAGTCAATACAGACACACCATATTCTAGTAAAATTTAAAGTATGTTTGGAAAGCCAACCGCAGTGACCACAATGAAAGTAAGGACAATTAGAAAAAAAATGCTAATTGATTCTAGCCAAGACTAAGTTACTACTTATAACAGAATTTTAGGAAGTCGCTGATGAAGATCGTTTGTGTTGTAATCTTGTGATCTAATCTAATGCTCTCCCCACGATAGAGCTCGGAAATACGAAGTACCTACGTAGGTACTAGGTACCTACTATTTTCTATGGACTACTAATGTAGAGATTCAACCAATGTTGTAGTGCTGGTACCTAGCACTGATAAATTAAATATTAGGCATAACCACGTGTTCCCAGTTCAATAACAGGTAGGTACTTCACAGTAGTCGCTATAATATTACGTACGATTTAGGTAAAAAATATTATGATATAGCTATATTGCACAGTATATTAATGGTAAGGCAATGTGGTTAGTACTATCTACATAATTATCTAGTAGGTATGATGTAGATCAATGACACTGGTGCATTCTGTTCAAGGTTCACAATAATAGTTGTGCATGAAACTGAGTTATTACAGGATTAGCAACCGCCTACGGGCACCATAATAAGCCATTTCCCGCGGTTGTCCACACATCCATGACTGTACGTTACAGTTTATCTTGAAAAAGATACTATTTATCAAATTGTTCGTAAAAAAACTTTTATCAAAAATAACAACCGAGTTCCGGAAAAACACTACAAAGTGAAAAATAACTTTAATTTTGGATATCGGTGACTTTGGATATGTATTTTAATTTCTTTTCACCGCCTTCCGAAACTAAAGTTATTTACTTTCACTTTGTAGTGTGGTTTTCCAGAAGTCGATTGATTTTTGTTTGGAAAAAGTTTTTATTTTTCACTTTTTAGTTATAGTACCTAGGTACCTGGCCCACACCAATTCGAAATTTCATCATCCTTGGGCTCAAAACAAGAGTTCCGTTGCCTGTCTCCGAAACGCATTATCAGATCTATATTAAATTTTAATGGGACCATTTCTAAATAAACCCCTTTCGAACAAAAAAAGAATTTTGCAAATCCGTATATACAGGAAAAGTTTTTATTCAGTGCGCAAACTGTAACCATGAATTCAGCATATCATTCTAGACTCCCAGCGCAAAAAAAAACCGTCAGTTATACAAAAAAAAAAAACAACTCATAGAAAAGTGCAATACCTACGCGGTCAAAATGTATGGAACAGCTGATTTTGTTCTATGACGGAGTTATGCCCGAACACACATTAAAAAAAACATGTCGATTTGATAACCTCCTTCTTTTTGAAGTCGATTAAAAATGTCGTCGAAATTGTGGACGAAAGGATTCAAATGGATCGGGTGAAAGTCTTGAAAAATTATTAAGTTTGGCTAAGTAAACTCTAATTTATGAAAATATATGGAAGATAAAAACGTGTTGTGCCTCCCCTAAATAAACTGCAACAGGATATGTCAAAAATTTCATACCGTATGAAACTTGTAGGTATTGGTTTGTTTGCTCAGTTGCTCAATTCACTTTTGCCAACGGTGCATCTCTGTATGCAATCCCACCATGTGCACCTGATGTGCACCCTGTATGTATGATTACTTGATTAGAGAAGTGGTGGCCCAGTGATAACGGCCTTGGCTTACGAGGTGTAGATCGTAGGTTCGATCCTAGACAGGCGCTTTACTTTGTGCAGATTATTTCATCATCACTGCACTCAAAACGGCGAAGGAAAACCGGCATGTCCTAGGACCAAAAATTCGTAGATGTGTGACATCTAGCAACCCGCACTGGGCCCGCGTCGTGGATTTCGGCCCACTCCCTCTCACCGAGACTAGGCCTGTGTCCCAGCAGTGAGAACATTATAGGCTGAATAAGATGTATATTATTATTAACTGTATCGAGAGTAGGGACCAGAAACTCGCTTTAGTGTGGCTCTAACACTGGACAGCTGGACCATTTGGAGTGCCGTGAGTGGGGCAGGTGTAGCAAGTTAGGAGTGCCGTGAGTGGGGCAGGTGTGGCAAGTTAGGAGTGCCGTGAGTGGGCCAGGTGTGGCAAGTTAGGAGTGCTGTGAGTGGGCCAGGTGTGGCAAGTTTGGAGTGCCGTGAGTGGGCCAGGTGTGGGAAGTTTGGAGTGCCGTGAGTGGGGCAGGTGTGGGAAGTCTGGAGTGCCGTGAGTAGGGCAGGTGTAGCAAGTTTGGAGTGATCTTAGTGGGGCAGGTGTGGCATTTTTGGAGTGCTGTGAGTGGGGCAAGTTTGGCAAACCCCTGTTCATGAATGTGTTTCAACGGTCAGACTAGGGTGCCATTGTGCCAGGCAAAACCCTAATGCCATTTATACAAACACGTTTTTCTTGCCGTGAAAAAGTACGTTTAATTCGTGTACAAAGGGCCCAAGGGACCGACTCTAAGACCACGCTGCATGGTCCTAAAAATATCGTGGAGAGATTTGATCTCTCGGTGTTGAACCGAGTATTGGGAATCCAACAGACTGCTGCCCAGCTGCAGCGCGTCGAAAAATTACAGTGTTCGATTTTCAACTTTCGGCGTCGCGTTGAAGATCAAATATGCGAAAAAATCTCGCGATTTTATTACGTCTGTAGTAACGTGAGCTAATATAATAAGCCAAAGTTTCTAACTACTTACAACACAGGTTTTTTGGTAGGTCATCAGCCCTCTCCCTAAACGTCTTCAATTGAACAAACCCAGTTGAGGAACCAATTTAGGTATAAAATATTCGTGTTGACTTTGGTGAGAGCACAAGCATCCATCCATCTAGGGTTTAAGTTGGTACTTTCTCTTTGTAGTATCACTAAGTTTCTAACATCCTACGCTCTTGAGACCACACCTTTTGAAAGTTAGCTGAAATTGTTTGAAGTTGGTATATTGCATAGATCATACTTAGTTGTGCATAGTTATCTTCTTCATGCATCAATTCCCTTCCATGATTACCTATAGTGCAAGTTGAAACAAAATAACTCGCAAGTTATTCTTTTACCACCATGATAAAATGAAGGTGGATGCGCTAATAAAAACCATTTTGTTACGGTCACAAAATATTTTATTAATTAACGTCCTGACACTCAAAATCAAAATCAAAAGTCATTTATTCAAACTAGGCTGAGAATCAGCACGTTTTGAATGTCAAAATTACATAAGACAGTCCCCAAAAACGCCTACCCTTCGCCACTTCCTAGTGCTTTAGCTGGGAAGAAGTGGCGGATCAAACGCCCCAGCAACACAACTGTCTGTTAAGTTGGAAGAACATGATTCTATACAATAATAGGTAAGTACTCGTAATTAACTTTCAACAATAAATGAAAGAATCATTAATAAAAAAAAAATGGTTTATACAGTCAAATCAAATAAACAATGATATAAAGTAACTCATATGACCTGTCAGTAGGTAACCTAATTCTGGTGAAAGAACACAAACGTTGTCACAGCGACCAAAAATTCTTATCGTTTATGTAGTCGTTGATCAAATAGTATGCCTTAGGGCTTCTAACAAAGGTTGGATTTTACTTTAGGTTTAAACGCATTAAAATGTAAATCTAGCAAAGAAGAGGGTAGCTTGTTATAAAAGGTTATACCAAGCCCAAAAAATGAGTTATGAACTTAATGAAGCCGGTGAAAGGGAGCACGTATTTGTCCTTATTTATAGTATTTATTTATGAATATCACTGTTTTTAGTGAATAAGTGTATATTTTGCCTAATATATAAGATGATAGCGAAGATGAATTCCAATGCTACCGTGAGAATACCAAGATCTTTAAAAAATTATCTCAGAGAAACTTTAGTTGGTAAATTGCACGAACAGCTCGTTTTTGAAGAACAAAAATATTTTGAATGTCAGCGGCTTTGCCCCACAGCAGAATACCGTAGGACATAACGCTATGAAAATAACTAAAATAGAATAACCGAGCTGTATCAACGTCAGTGTATTGTCTTACTTTCCTGACGGTGTAGGCGGCCGAACTGAGCCTTCCCGCTAGGCTTAATAAATGTGATCCCCACTGAAGTTTGGCATCTACTGTTATGCCCTGAAAAACTACTGAGTCTACAGTTTCAAGCACCTCATTACCTAAGACGATGTTGGGTCCCAGATTTTTTACATTCGGTAAAGCGAATGGGTAAAGCGAACTTTACATATATGTATTTAGTTTTGTTGCTATTGAGAACTAGATTATTCGTGGTAAACCAATCCGTAACCCTTGAGAGTGCACTGTTTACGTCGTCAAAATTTTGTTTATTCCTGTCTACTTTAAAGATAAGAGAGGTATCATCAGCAAACAGTACAATGTCACAGATACCCTTTAAATAGAATGGGTAATCATTAATGTACACTAAGAATAAGAATGGACCCAGTATTGAGCCTTGAGGTACACCTAACAGAAGTGGTAGCCCGAAAGATTTCACACCATTAATATCTACACATTGGTGCCTATTATTTACATAAGAATTTATTACGTTGAGAGCTTCATTTTGAACACCGTAATGACGTAGTTTACGCAAAAGCGTGTCATGGTGCACGCAATCAAAAGCTTTGGAAAGATAAAGAAAACTCCAATAGCATTTTGTGAGTTCTCCCATGCGTTAAATATGTGTTTCAGCAGAGCGACACCTGCGTCTGTAGTCGAACGACCTTTTGTAAAGCCATATTGTTCATCATGGTCATTTAAATTAAAATGTCTTAGCAACTGCTTGAGTATTAACTTTTCATATATTTTACTAAATGCAGGTAAGATAGGAATAGGCCTAAAATTGCCAACGTTATTTGTATTACCTGATTTAAATAATGGTATGACTTTACTACTCTTCATGAGGTCAGGAAAAGTTCCTAAGTTTACACATTTATTAAGAGTAATAGCTAGATAGGGGGCTACGATGTCGATTATATTACTTAGAAGTTTAACGTAAGAAAATTTGAATTTCGCGGGTTACCTAAGCGCATTCTCCTTAAGGGCCTACGTCCCATTTGGTAGCGTAACACGGTCACTTTATGAACCCTACTGCTCATTAACGGCTTGTCTTGAAGATTTGAAAAATATATGATTTTGCTATAGATTCATATAGATCATTTTGCCCGAAGTACTTTTTTTTGTATGGTTAATACTTTTGCTGTAAAAAAATATTTTCCAACACGCAATATTTTGGCTTATATTCCATACTCCTACTAAACGGCTTCGTTATTTGGAAAAAAAAAATACACTGAAAAATAGATAGAGGTTCCACAGAATCGCCGAAGCTTAATTTATTGTAAATTAATCAAAGGAATATCCTCATTTTGAGATAAAGGCTCAGAGGTGCCCGGCGCGGGCGCGGGTGGCAGTCGTGCTTTAGCATACAAACGGGAGATGAGGATACTATGGGCCTTAATTAGATACAGACGATGAATTACCTACTTATTAACTTAAGTATGGTATAAAATTACATGTTGCGCCGACGCCAAATGAATTGAGATAGGTAAGGGCAAGACAAAAATCAAAAATGGGGTGTGGCTGTGTCATGAACACGGCTGTGTGTTGTATTTTTTAAATAAAATATTTTTATTTATGTATTTAGGATAAAAGAAACAAATAATTATTGTGTTACAATATAAAAATTAAACGAACATCGTAGCTTCTCCGAGTCAAAAGTTATACCAATTGCAAATCTCGATACGCAGCAAAATAACCTCAAAATGGCGGCGCTTCCGCCTCCACCGCGCGCGATGCGTCTCTGTTCTCGTTTATCGTAATGAATTCTTTGATCCTTTAGTTAACCAGTGGTATAATTTAATTTTGGATGTAGAGGATAGATTCGAAACTACAACGCCAAACTATATCCCCCGATTTTGTTGGTTTTTTTTTTTTACAATTAGGGTGAAAAGTGCAAGTTGAATGACCAGCAAATCTGCATAATCCTATGCAGATTAGCATACATCCGTATGCTAGTCAAACAAAGTGTTTGATAAGATAAGAATCTTCAAAACCTAGTTTCTCTATATTGTTTCACCAACATCTAGTGTTATATTTAAAACAGCATCTTTGTATGTAATTATTTTGTCGTTTGTAGTAAAAGTTGGAATGGAAAAACCAAGATTCGTTCCTAATTAATTACCTACTAGTTGCGAAAAAATCTGTGACAGTAATTATAGGTAAGTATCTTATTTAAAAAATAGAATTATATGTACTACATTACAACGTAATATAAAAGCCCTTTTCACGGACAGTTATTTAAGGTGGATGCGCTAAAAACAATATGATTTTAATGAATCCATATTATATGAATACATGAAGCAATGACTTTGGACCCCTTTTTGTAAAAATTACGTAGGCAGGTAGGTACCTAGATAATCCGGATATTATGTGAAGATGACCACAAGGATATCTTTCTTCTTTCTTTCCCTGTTTCCTATGATAATAAGTTATCTGTGATGGAAAGGAAACACAAACCTATACATAGTAGATATACATACAAAATACTCAGCAAATGATTGTAGAGCTAGAGTGCATTAAAGTTAAAGGAGATATGTGGAGATGTGTGATACGGAGAGCAGTGGTGGCCCAGTGGTAACAGCTGCGAGTTACGAGTTGTGGGTCGTAGGTTCAAACCCCGACAGGCGCTTTACTTTGTGTAAATTATTGCATCACCACTGTTCTCAAAACGGTGAAAGAAAACAGCGTAAGGAAACCCGCATGTCCTAGAACCAAAAATTCGAAGACATGTGACATCTACCAACCTACACTGGGCCGCGAGGTAGATTGTGGCCCACTCCACGGAGTACTTGTATTCACTCCGTGGGCCCACTGCCTCTCACAAAGAGAAGGCCTGTGTCCCAGCAGTGGGAACGTTATAGGCTGATTATGCTAGACAGGCGCATCGCGTTTAAAACTTTATATAAAACAACATAATTTTTTTTATTTTATTAAAATTGTTCCACTAGAGTCGCGCCGCGCCTGACTGTGGGAGCCTGAACTCGAATAAAGTAAGAATCAATTAATTTAATCGAGTGCAAGTATATTCATAGTAATGATTAATGAAGCACAGCAGACCATGCAAGGATATAAGACGATGAAACGTGAGATGTGTGCGTAAATACTGGCATCCTGCCGCCATTAGTAACGGCCTTGAGGATACCTAGTCATAGCAGCGGGTGAATCTACATTTATTATCTATATGATTCAGGGAACAACACTGCTACATAAATCATTTTTAACATAGAAAAATAAACCCGACTGCGTAAAAAGTGAACTTTAAAAAAACGGAAATAAGATAACCTTAAACAACGCACCCCGTAAATCAAATTCACTCTTAGTCGACATTCACACGGACGGAATAAAATCGCGGTGGAAATTTTTGCGCACTGGATCTTCAACGTGCTGCTTAGCGCCGATAATAAATTATCCGTGGCGCCGACGACAGTTGAAAATCGAACAGTGTGTTTTTTAGAGACGCTGAGATGCACTCTGTTAGATCCTCAACGTTAGGCTCAACACCTTGAGTTGAAAATCCAGTGCGCGGCAAAATCCCGCCACGATATTTTTACGTCCATGCGTACGTGGGCTTTGCCGCGTCCTACCATTGAAATACTAGTGCTGTGACATTTGTGGCGGCATCTACATCTCCACATGCGAACTACACATAACACTGACGTCACAGAAAAATCCTGCATGGCGCAAGCAGAGTTTACCACGCAACTGACATATAAACAACGTCTCGACCCGACATCAATCGTCGGGCGGCAGCCCAACAAATACAACACCCGTCTGGTCGGAAGATCCTTCCTTTTCTATGGCGATTGAGTGGACTTTACACCCTGTTCCTGGGCACGCCACGACTGAGGCAGTAAGTCCCCTCTTTGAGGAGTGGATTGAGAGACGCCACGGCGTCCTCACCTTCCGCCTAATGCAGGTCCTCACCGGACACGGTTGTTTCGTGAATTCCTGTTTCGGATAAGGCGAGAGGAAACGCCCGGGTGTTTCCACTGCGAAGATCGCCGTGAGGACACGGTGGCGCATACAGTGGAGGTCTGCCCGGCTTCGGGCGGAGCACCGCCGTGTTCTCGTTGAGGCGATCGACGGCAGCGATCTCTCACGTCCGGCCCTGGTCCAGGCCATGGTACGGAGCGAGAGTGCATGGGTAGCCGTCACCTACTTTTGCGAAGCAGTAATGCTCGCGAAGAGGGAGGCGGCGCACGTGATGGAGAGGCATTATATGCGTCCTCACGGCCCTAGTCGCCGAAGGAGACGCCCTGGGCGTCGGGAATCCCATGCCGATTCCCGACCACTGTAGGCGCGGGCTTGCGGTTGCGGATGGCGAGTAATGGGTAGCTCGCTGTTCGGTAAGGACCAAGCCCGGGTCGACGGCGCGTTGTGTTCCACGCGCGCCTCAAAGAGATGTCAGCCCCAACTGGTGGGGTCCGCAAGGGCCGATGCCTGCTAGGGGTGCGGGTTGTTCGAAAGAGATACCATGACCCCTGGCACACAGGCAACTGTAGGAACACGGGTGGGTTTTTGTCATTAAAAGTCTGACACGCCCGCCCGCTCCACCCAGAGCGGGAGAAGTTATTTGAAGATATCCCACCCTGAAAAAAAAACACCCTGTTCCTTATACCTCTATACATTCATGCGATTCATTGGTTTGAGTCTGTAATAAGTTATTTTGAGTAGCTTCGTGGACGATGGGCCTAACACTCTCGCACACCTAAAATTGGAATACAAAATCTCTCCGTGCATTATAAAATTTTCATAAACTGTAAATGGAGTGCAACACGCATGCGTGGCAATGTTAACATAACCATGATCCGTTTGCCGCAGTTTGCCTAGACATTCAATTAGCAAGTTAACTGCTATATAAGTGCCATCCATTTTTGTTGAATGTTTGATGCATCGCACACAATAGAAGAGATACAATATAAAAGTAGGTTAAACAGTCATCTTGAGTTATGTTAGGTAAAATAAAAGATCTTGTAAACATGTTTTTAAGATTCCGTACCCAAAGGGTGCCAGCGGGCCCTATTACTTAGGGATGTATCTTTTGAACCGGTGGACACTTCAAATTTTCACAGATTGTGTACTAAAATAGACACTATAACAACAAATAAAATCAAGTTAAAAAACAAGTAGTGAAGTTTTTTTTACGTAGTGAACAGGAAACACGGTAAAAAATGTTTTAAAAATTGCTTGGTGGTACGGAACTCTTCGTGTGCGTGTGCGACTTGTACTTGGCCGCTTTTTTTCCTCTTTTTATTGTATGTTATTGTGTCATTAAGAAAAGCAACATGCTTGCAAGACAATTTGCTCATTGTTCCAAGCAAGTAAAGGCAACACTTATCGCTGCATACTGCCGGGCGTTCTACACCAGCCAACTTTGGTACCAGTACACGAGGAGGGCTTACAACTCACTTCGTGTACAGTACAACAACGCGTTTCGGGCCATGTTTAACCTGCGTTGGCGGTGTAGCGCGTCTCGTATGTTCTTTGAAATTAGTGTGGGTGACTTCTTTTCCGTTCTGAGAAGGGCAAGAGCATCATTTCGAACACGATTGCTAAACTGTATAAATAATATTATAACCACTGTATTCAATTTATCTAATTTAATTGATCAAATACAATTAATTAATTATCTTAAATATAATAATTTCTAATAATGTATAAAAGTATTAATTTAATCCATAATTTGTAATACATAATATACCTACTTAATATAACTTATTAATAACAATTATTAACAATATATCTACTTAATGTTTACTTATTTATGACATGTGGTCACTACGGGTCAAATGTATTTGTGTATACTTAAACAATGCCTGAAATAATAGTATATTTTATAACGAGGGACTAAACGAAGCCATAATATACCCGAGGTGGTTTGACTCCCGAGCGTGCGAGGGAGTCAATGAAACCGAGGGTATATTAAGTTGGCGTTTAGTCTCGAGGTGGAAACTGTACTTTTCACTTCGAGTGCGAGAAAAATAGTCAATTTAGTACAAAAACATGTACTTACCTAATAAATATTACTTAACAAAAAAACACTACAAAGTGAAAAATAACTTTAATTTCGGAAGTCGGTGTCTTTGGAGCTGAATTTGAATTTGTTGTCACCGCCTTCTGAAATTAAAGTTATTTTTCACTTTGTAGTGTTTTTTTGGACGTCGGTTGTTTTTTTTTTTTTGGAAAAAGTTTTTTTTTCACTTTTTTGTGGTTCACATGTGCTTACCCCTTTACAGCGTACCGGCGTGATGTTATGTTATGAACTGGTGTAAACAATATACAGACATGAGATTTCAGCAATCCCAGTCCATTTGCTATCATTTATTGAGGAGTTCCGTTGCCTATCTCCAAAGTTCTTCATCAGATCTTCACCAAATTCAAATGAGAGCACTCCGAGAAAGTACTCTTCCAAAAAATACCTAAATCACTTCGCGTGCCTATAAAATTTGAAGAGTTCTCTCTATTTCTCCAGGATCCCATCATCAGATCCTGACTTGATGATCATGGGACCACCTGGGAAGTATACCCTTTCAAACAAAAAAAACAAAATCCAAATCGGTCCAGCCATCTTCGAGTAATCGGGGAACATACATAAAAAAAAAAAAAAGGTTCCGACTAATTGAGAACCTCCTCCTTTTTGAAGTCGGTTAATAAAATAAAAATCACAATATCTATTAGGTATGTCTTTTGCTCCTTGCTTGAAGTCAAACTCTTCACCAAGGAACATAATATATAGGAAAATAATATTTGTCACTGGACATTCTTAATAAATTTATTTAAAGCCGAACAAATTTACACTCGACAAAAATTCTGAAATTTTCGCGGTCTTTTTTTTCTTCTAAACCAGTAACAGATTAACAATTTAAAACACATGGCGCCACCTTGGCAAAAACCATGGAACTAAAACTCTCAACATTTTCGCAATGAAGCTCCACAGATAATAGTATATTTACTGGCTGTTTGAGTTTGTCTATGTCACATGAAGGAAATTAAAAAACGAATTACTTTTTACTCCCTAGGGACTAAAGTGGTCACTTTAGTCCCGCTTCGTAGGGCTATATTGATGTCTTTTTAGAGCATGAGAAGTGAAAAAATGATTTGTTTTATTTTATTTTTATAAACTGTTATGGAAGATGGTAGTCACCGACAGCGGGAATCCTAGTGTGAGGACCAGTGTATTAATGATACACTGGGTTCAGTCGCAGAATGTACCTTTCTCAAAATGCACCTTTCTCAAAATGTACCTTTCTCAAAATGCACCCCATACGCAAAACGTACCATTCTCAAAATGCTCGTTTCTCAAAATGTACCTTTCTCAAAATGCTCGTTTCTCAAAATGTACCTTTCTCAAAATGCACCCCATACGCAAAACGTACCATTCTCAAAATGCTCGTTTCTCAAAATGCTCGTTTCTCAAAATGTACCTTTCTCAAAATGCACCCCATACGCAAAACGTACCATTCTCAAAATGCTCGTTTCTCAAAATGTACCTTTCTCAAAATGCTCGTTTCTCAAAATGTACCTTTCTCAAAATGCTCGTTTCTCAAAATGTACCTTTCTCAAAATGCACCCCATACGCAAAACGTACCATTCTCAAAATGCACCTTTCTTACTAAGCACTTTTCTCATTCTCATAAATACTCATAATGCACCTTTCGCAAAACGTACCTTTTTTCTACTTTGACTCTTTTACAGTGCTACAGGTACTGTAAAGGGAAATTAGGGATTGATAATTGTACTTATTATCAAATCATAATTTACAATATCACAAAGTCGAACTAAATCATCAGTAGAGTAGTAATCTTTTATCAGCATTACAGATAGTCGCCATGGGATCTGGAGGCAGAGGTCCTCGCGCACATGTGGGAGTGGCGCGAGGAGGCCAAACGCCGGGGCGTTACTCCGCTGCTGCGAGAAATCGCGGCACAGCGGACAGAGCTCCGGCGGGATCTCATGGCGACATGGAGATTGCAATTGGCACAACCCAGTGCTGGGCACGTCGTAAGTTCCCTCTTTGAGGAGTGGCCTGAGAGGCAGCACGGCGTCCTCACCTTCCGCCTGAAGCAGGTCCTCACCGGACACGGTTGTTTTGGGAGGTTCCTGTTTCGAATAAGGCGGGAGGAAACGCCCGGGTGTTTCCACTGCGAAGATCGCCCTGAGGACACGGTGGAGCTTACGTAGCCGTCACCTCCTTCTGCGAAGAGGTAATGCTTGCGAAGAGGGAGGCGGCGCACGAGAGGGAGGGCAGTATATGCGCCCTCACGGCCCTAGTCGCCGCAGGAGACGCCCTGGGCGTCAGGAATCCCATGCTGATTCCCGGGCACCGTAGGCGCGGGCTTGCGGACGGCGAGTAATTGGTAGCTCGTTGTCCGGTAAGGACCAAGCGCGGGTCTTGTGTCCCACGCGCGCCTCAAAGAGATGTCAGCACCAACTGGGTGGGGTCCGCAAGGGCCGATGCCTGCCAGGGGTGCGGGTTGTTCGAAAGAGATACCGTCGCCCCTGGCACACAGGGAACTGAGGGAACACGTGTGGGTTTTAGTCAGTAAAAGTCTGACACGCCATCCTGTTCCACCCAGAACGGGAGAAGTTGTTTTATTATTTCCCACCCAACAAAAAAAAAACCATTACAGATAATGAAAAACCAAAAGTTGTATTTCGTAATCGAATAAAAAATAAAATAATAAATAATGTAAAATATTGCAAAGATGAACTATTTATTTTTTCTTAATTAGGGCTGGCACCGGCGAATAAGTGCTGGACATATTGCAAATAAACCAAGCTTATACATGTTTATACACAAACTTAAGAGAGAAAGCGTATTCTGGGACAAAATAATAAAATATAGTTTGTTCAAGATAGTAAAGTCCAATAGAGGACCAAAAGACGTTTACTTTGATACAAATTATAAGAAACTTTTAGACAAGTTAGAAAGAAATATGATATCACTGTCACAATTTTTGAAAAATGTGATTTCTGTACAATTGGCCAAAATAAACATTAGGAGAAATCATTTAAATTGTAAAGAATATTTTGTATGTAATATTTCAGTTAAATGGAGAACAAATTACTATTTTATTTCCTTAGTAGTAATATAACTATGTATATATTTTATTTCCTAAGAACGAAATACTAGAAATAAGTTGATTTTTCTGTTTGTTAAATTGGGCTGTAGGTGATTTTCTTTCAAAAGTAAAGAAACTTAAATTTATTCGGTGGAGTAACCTTAAATTTATTCCCTTTGAGTAAAAAGACATTATTTAGTTCGACTTTGTGAAATTATGATTTGAGTATAAATCCCTAATTTGTCTTTACAGTACCTGTAGTACTGAAAAAGAGTTAATTTAGAAAAAAAGTACGTTTTGCGAAAGGTTCATTTTGACAATGGTACGTTTTGCGTATGTTTTTTTTTTTTAAATATTACTACTAAGTATACAAGTTACATAAATACATATTATGTTGTCAGGGAATTGTGAAGCAATAGACTATCAACGTAAATTGTCCATATATTCAAATAAAAATGTTTTTCCTTTGACAGTTGTATATAATATTATGTTACGGCTAATAGCCGAAGTGCGGCTACACCTAGTTTTAGCCGGCTACAACTAGGTGCAGCTGGACTAGCACTCGCCGGCCGCTGCCGCGGCATCGCTCGCTGCGCTCGCTCGGCTCGCGCGCGTTTGGTCGCAATTCTAACCTAACCTAACCTAATCGGTCGGTAAGCAGTATGGTGCAGTTCACAAGTGACATAAGTAGGATACATCTAAGTTTAACCGGCTACACCTAGTTATAGCCGGCTAAAACTAGGTGTAGCCGCACTTCGGCTATTAGCCGTAACATATATATACAGGGTGATTGGAAGATGGGTGCAAAGCTTTAAGGCGAAGATAGTACAGACAATTTAGAACCATTTAAGCCATGGTTGTCTTAGACGAAGTCTTACCAAATATTTTTAACCAAATTTTTAAGTTTTTTTTCGGAAATTCTCAAAATTTTATGTAAACTGCATAATTCATTTTTTATTTATTTAATTAAAGTAATGTGTAAGCAATCAAGCAAAACATGTTTTAGGCTTCTGTGTCATTAGATTTTTTTTTTACAGACATTTAAAGCTCAGAAAAAATAAAAAAATTGTACAATACGTCTTTTAAACCTTATTAAAAAAAAAAAAATTGGTAAGACTTCGTCTAAGACAACCATGGCTTAAATGGTTCTAAATTGTTTATACTATCTTCACCTTAAAGCTTTGCACCCATCTTCCAATCACCCTGTATAACACGGCGAATTGACGTAGGGTAGAGTGTGTCAATTTCCTTTACAATTCATTTCACTGTCTGTACTGTACCTATGTTTCTGACATAAAATTGTGAATTCAATGGCAAACAGGCAAACAAACATCAGGAGATAGGTTTCACCCAATAAATAAATTGCATACAGTTGGTATGCGCTGGTGCAAGCGTAGGAAGCTATGTAGGCGACGCGGCATTGGACAGCACCTGTTAAGCCATATTAACATAAACTTAGTGGTCCAATGTATGCGTTTTTGGTACGTGTTCGAGGACCCTGCAAGTGTGGCAGAATGCAGGGATTTCCAGTGAAATTATGTGTATTTGTATAATGATCGTACCTCTACCATGATGCAGTGCGGTGCCGATGTTGGTACAGAGACACATTACACACACAATCTTGAGAGCAAGGTGCCAAAAGTACTCACAATGACACCTACGTGTAATGTAAGTAAGGTGAAAAGCTCGAACAAGAAATAAGGCTTCAATGAGTCTGAAAACTTCATCATTTTGGAAAACCCTTCAACCGGACTCGAAAGAAACCATTTCCTTCAAAGATCTATCTAATCGTATATTGTCCCACTGTAGGGCTTGTGCCCTCCGTCTCCCTTGTCCACACAATTCTTTCTTTTTCTAGTGCTGGCCAGTCCTTTTGGAAGGTGGATACTGTCTAAAATTACATGAGATTTATTTTAGGCTTAAAAAAAAACAAAAAAAAAATCCGTTCGACATCGAATTCCAAAATGATATAAAGCGGATGGTGGAAGATTTGATTGTTATTTTGTGGTGCATTCAAATTGCTGAAAAGGGCAATCATTATGTTTACCGCTTCAAATGATTTTTAATAAAAAAATTCCGCCAAGTTTCGGTCTATGATGCAGTTATAATTGTCCAAGCACGTCAGTTTGAACAACGATAACAGTGATAAGAAAATATTTGCAGATGAGAGATGAGGACAGTGCCTTTTCGTTGGCAAACCAACGTATGTAGTTTATGTAGGTATGTTCTACTAATTAGCATAACATTTCATCTTCGCAATAGAGCACAGATTCCCGTCACTTCATTCGGTGTTTAAAATGCCGAAGTTATGACAAATCTTACTTAAAGTACTTCACCGGACAGTAAAACCTCTCATTTATCTACAAGTCACCGCCATTAGAAGTAAGAAACAACTCCTCGTGAGTTTTTGCGCCGGTAGTCAAAGGCACAGAGCGAGTGGTTTTTGTGCTGTAGTTGGCGCGGATGACTCATACGGCTTCCGACACATCGCCACAAGCAAACTTATTAGTTTATTACCTTTATAAATAGATACCAATCGGGTTGTGTTTACGCTGTTCCTACGATTGCAGGATTAACAGAGGCCCTGGTTGATGAACAGGCGTGGTACTCGTGGTAGGGCTTGACTGTGGTTAGGTAGACATGCACAAATCCTCTCGTATCCTAAAAATAGTTTCGAGTTGCAGATCCTTCCTTAGGTACACTATCAGGGGTTAGGGGGGAGGTATCTATCTATCTATCTCCGGTCGTGCCGGATTACGTTCCATCCCATCGGACTATGAGGGTAAGGGAAAAGAGAGTGCACCTGTGTCTGCGCACATACCTGTGCACTATAATATAAGCTCCCGCGCAGAGATTGTTAATTTTCGCGATTGTTAATTGCTAATTTTCGCTCGTTCGCAACCTTCCTACATACGGTATATCATCATCTGCCTGGTCTTTCCGCAACTATATTCGGATGCAGCTGAATACCAGTGTTTTACATGGAGCGACTGCCTATCTGACCTCCACCCACATCCCAGTTACTGGGTAATACGATACCCCTTGCTAAGACTGGTTGTCAGACTTTCGGGGCTTCTGACGACCCGTAACGACTCAAAGATCCACGAATGACAGCCGGGACTAACAACTAAACGTACGTTTGGACTTCCGAGGCACGGAGGGGTGGTCTCGAAATGTAATGGATGGTCAGCCATCCACGGACCGACCTACATAAGGTTTATGAAGGTAATAAATAACAGTATTATACAAGTTAAGTGGTGTAGGTTGCTGACCAACTCCCACGGTGCTCCACCACTAGAATCTATTTCCTAGGGTACCTATGCTGTTTTGGTCACGCGGAAGATGGGTTGGGTTAGCAGTTGTCCATGGAATATTTAAATGCAGTCATCATCATCATCATTATTTCAGCCGAAAGACGTTCACTGCTGGACATAGGCCTTCCCCAATTTGGGGGGTTTTCCATAATCACCACGCTTGGCAGGTGGGTTGGCGAACGCAGGATGGTGGTAAAATGCATAGAGAACGCTGCTGCCCATTCTCTAGTAAATCCCTTAATCGCCTCCTACGACACTCACGGGAAGAGATGGGATGGTGCTACTCTTTACGTCCGACGCCACACGGAACAGCAGGAAATGCAGTAGTGACATTATTTACCTAGACATCTTTCACTGCTCTTGCCTTGTAACCGAAACCTATATAGATTTTGCTAAAAAAATTCTAGCGTTCCATTGGAATCTCTCTATGCTTAGGGTTTTAAGTTTTATTCTATAGGATTACGACTCTTGGAGGCACAAGAGAAAACTCTCTAAGTGCCGAAACATCAACATTAACGCTACATGTTAAAAGAAAACACGTTTATTTTAAGGGGTCCCCTTTAATTTTTAACTTTATTTTATTTTTATTATTTGTCAGTATAGCGGCAAAAGATCAGGCGGCAGAGATAGTCTGAAAATTTCAACTGTCTACATATTATAACCGTTTATGAGATACAGCCTGCTGACATACAGACCGACAGTGGAGGCTCTTTGGGTACGGATTCCTAAGAAGGAACCAAGACGATCCAATCAAATTCGCTCTACCATTAAATAATCTATGTGCTTACATACCTAAGTAATGGACGATAAATAATACATAACAGAACCAGTTTCCGACAGACGTGTGACTCACGGCCTGAAGGTAAACAATGCCCGATTATATCTTGTTGTTGATCGCTTAATATTATGTAGTTTTGCACATTCACGGCTAATTATCAGGTTGCCATGTCTGGCAATGGCAGTTAGCATGTCCTAGGGCACTTTAAACTGTATTGAAACCTAAGACAGGGATAGTTAGATGAGTAAACGGTGTCTAAAGAGATGAGCTAATGGCTATGGCTAAATCAAAACAAATCAAAAGTCATTCAAACTAGGCTGAGTGAGAGTCAGCACTTTGAACGTCAAAAAAAGCCATGATCTCTTATGTCATCGTAAGTCTACGTTCGCACATGCATACGTAAAAATATCCGGCGGGATTTTATGGCGCACTGGATTTACAACTTCAACCAAGCATTGAGAATCATTGAGAATCCAACAATGTCCAATAACACGCTGTTCGATTATTTCGGTGTTATTTTGAAGATGCAGTGCGCGAAAAAATCCTGCTTCGATATTTTTAACCGACTTCAAAAAGGAGGAGGTTATCAATTCGTCGGAACCTTTTTTTTTTTTTTTTTTTTTATTATTTTTTTATGTTTACGTCGTCGCGTCGTCGGCGTCGGCGCGAACTTTCTTAGTTACATATCTCTTATTTTGAATCTCAGATTGTAAAAATATAATCTGAGTTTTGAATGAACATTTACTTATCTGCGGGGACAATTGCGTAACACACAATCGATGGCAATGCTCCATGCGTTATTAACGTTGTCGAGCTGACACATTTTTCAAACTTATGAAGTACCTAACGGTTCAGAAATTTTGTTTAAAACTCGCGGTGTTACGCAATTAGGTTGGCGACCATCATCCATTAGCTTTTATCCCATTTATTTAGGGTGTGCTCTTAAATACAGCTCTATTAGGTGTCATCTCAGTATTCACCCATAAATACAGCACTATTAGGTGTCATCTCAGTGGGGTACGTGTCAGGTTAGCCCGCGAAGACATCATAGTTTTAATTTTTGAATATGGCAATGTTCAACATTTTAACTAAGGTCTAAAAGAAAGCTGGTGAATCCTTATCATGTGTGGTAAATTGAGGCCGTCTCCTTTGTTGAGTATTGCAGTAAGTGCTAAACGATTATTTTTGGTATTATGCACACAATCGTGCTTTGCTCAGACAGACGCTCCCACATTTGAAAATGTCAGCAATCTGTTTTTCGCATTTTTACTTGATGAGTCAATATAATCACGGTAGTCATAGGTCAACTAGTTGACCACAACTTGGAGAGTGCAAATTAAAGGATTTTTTTTACACGCTTTCTATTAGCTTCACTTATATGTTTGTTTGTTTGTAACCGACTCCTTAGGGCGCGATTTTGACCCACTTTAAACGGTCAGATTTCATTTAAACTTTGTAAACTTACCGACCGATGACAATTCAATAATTTAAAAAAAAAATGAAAAATCACGCTTTTGTAGTTAGCAGAACTAAAAAATATAAAATAAATAATAGTTTAAAAACTAAAAACACGCTTTAAAAACCAAACTAAAACAGTAGAAAATAATTTAATTCAATTAAAAAGCGTGGAGTGCTTGTCATTAATTGATTATAAAAATACCTCAAAAGGCACCCCACGCTGTTTAATTGAATTACATTATTTTCCACTTTTTTAGTTTGGTTTTTAAAGCGTGTTTTTTAAACTATTATTTATTTCTTAGCAGTTGCTCTGTGCTATTCATAAATATTCATAATAGGTACTTACAGTCCAAACTCTAACAACAATGGGTTTTACAGCTTCTTAAAAAATGCATTCAAGCAATGCAGTGACATGGGATATCTTATTTGTTTATTGTTTCCCAAAAATACACAATACCTACAACAGTAGCATAATCTCACTGCTGGGACACAGGATGTCGGCGTGTGGATGTCAGTGCTTCATAATCTCACTGCTGGGACACAGGATGTCGGCGTGTGGATGTCAGTGCTTCATAATTTTGGTTCTAGGTCTTGCTGTTTTCCTCTCGATGTTTTCTTTCACCGTTTTGAGCAGTGGTGATGAAATTAAATACACAAAGTGCCTGTCTGGGTTCCAACTCACGACCTGCAACTTATATTAGTCGAGTTAAATACCATTTGGCCACCATTTCTCCAATCACCAATACAACAGTAATCAGTATTAATCGCCGTAGCTAACTAGTCCTACGAAAGAAAAACCAAGTCTGTAACAGAGGGTTATATTGTATACCTAATATAACGTGATTCAAGCATTCATAGAATCAAGACCATTTTTCAAACTCCGAACACAAGGCCGCTGAACAAATACGTTCATTGTATTCAAACTCGATTAACTCCATCGATCAATGAATTGATACCGCGACCAAACAAAAGCAGCTCGTGCCCACTGACCCAGAACCTTTGCAGACTTCGTAATGTCTGCACAGATGTCCTGCGCATCCTGGCGTAACTCTTGAAACCACCACAAAGTAATACCAACCTTAGGTTGTAAATGTAGAGTTGGAATTCAAATGCTGGTGTCCGGAGATAATATCTTTTGGTATTAGTTTCTGAAGCATGTGTGTGTCTGTACATGAGTAAACATGATGATGTCATTATGCTCCGCCTACTGATTCTGTACGGGTTTTTATAATGTGGAATTTTGATTCGCTGTCTTTAAATTAAAGCTCTTTACTTTTTCGCACTTCTTCTAAGCAAGTTACTTTTTCGCACTTCTTCTAAGCAACAACGATCAACAGAAGCCACTTTGTTACATAATAAAGCAGACTGTCATTGTGGAGTATGTGCCATTGTGCAAAGGGCATCTTGTCATAATACATGACATGCATAAGCTCACGCCTTCTCCCTATGCGGGTATTCAGAAACTAAAGAACGCCACCTGCTACGATCCCTACATACTCCTTTGGTCTCGTTTACGTTTGTGCATGTGGTCATACGCGCGCCGGTTGCGAGTACTACGCACCTGACCTTTCTGAAGGACATCACCAATGAGGTCACTATATATCGCACCTTTAGAAGTATAGAGACCTAATGCGAAATTAGCCGCAGGCAAAATGATTTAGAATTCATATAGAATTATTAGAATTATAGAGACCTATTTTGGTTGCGGCTAATTTCGCATTAGGTCTCTATACTTCTAAAGGTGCGATATGTCCTCCGAGGGCATCTCTTCCCGTAAAGACCTTTTGTTAGTCGCCCTTCATTCATCCTCTCAGCATGACCAAAACACCAGATCCAGAGCATACTTTAATTTTTTTTTTCACTAAGTACATCTTCTTTTACACCGCACCGTTGCTTTATCACATCATTCCTCATCCTATCATTCATAGTCATCTGGGCATCTCCACAGTATTCAGGATTAGATTAGAAACAAAAACTTCTTTGCTAATCGATTCTTTAGTAAGGTCTAAAATATGGACCAGGACCTTGTCAAACACCAATCATTTAGCTAATGGACGTGTGAGTCGAATGAGTCGATGATGTCAGCTGAAACGAAGGCACAAATTGCATCACTCAATCTTCAACTTACACTGAGGAAAATCTTATCACAGACAGAACTAACTTTTACCAGCTGCTTTGCCCGCGTAGAGGTCTGAAATGTTCCCACGGGATGACGGGAAGGTATGTACTACCGGGATAAATGCATACTTTGTGTTAATCCAGATAACTATCTGTGTGCGAAATTTTATCCGAATCTGTTGAGCCGTTTTTGCGTGATTGAGTAACAAACACCCAAAAAAAAAAAAATTAGCTATAATGGACGTGTGAGTCGAAGGATTATTCGTTGTATTATTTATTTGCTTATTTAAATATACTTCTAAGTTATAGGTTACTGCAAGGACATGGCGTTGTGCATAACTTCAGCTTGGGATACTGTAAAACAAATTAGATGGAAATACTCGAACTGTGATAGTGTACATATGTTTTGTAATCTCTACCAGTTTCAATTCTGAAAACTGCACCGGGCGAAGAAGATGGGACATAACCTTGTCTTCATCTTCTTCATTACATCCCTGATTCTCGAAAGGGTCTTATTGAAGAGCTCTGTTTGCTGATATACATAGTCACTCCTTGAAAATTCTCAGTAATTTAGCGTCCAAATAAAAAAGCGCGCGATAACCTAACCCATCGGCATGCAATTAGCATTTCTTGCACACAGTAGGTATGTGTCATTTCTAAAATATTCCTTGACAAGCTGAGTAAACCGCGTCATCTTTATTATCTACTATGAATATGCAAAACAGGCTAGAAACTAGCACTATTCCGCCAAATTGTCAGTAAATAGATATTTTCTGCAAAAATAGTAAATTGGTATTTTTTTCGTAGCTTCCATTTCAATTACAATGCTCGTTTCCTGCGCCGGCCGGGTGGTTTTTCTTATACTGTGTTGAGTTTTATCTTTGTAATCTTGTATTCAATCATTAATTCTGACGTGATATCATGTATTCTAGATTGAATTTTGTCACCTAGAGGGTTTTTTGTATATCAATGCCTATAAAAAATTACTTTAAAAAAAGTTTGTTTAAAGGTCTAATCTTATTTCAAATGGAGTATAAAGTACTTTTATGCTTAAGCTTGATTTGTTTCTTCTCACCCTAATCTGCGTTTTCATCATCTGTATATATCACTGAATCAACCACATAAGCTAGGCTCTGTAAAATCTAATTACGTAGGCCAGAGACGTTTTGAAGAATCACTTTTGTTTTGTGCATTCTCTCATTTTTTGCGTGAGCTATCAAATCTCGTCTCGACTCTCTTTATGGTGCATTTAGAACGTCCTAGAATCGTGACTTCATCAGTAGCACTTATTAACAAGTTTTTACATTATTTCTTGGTTCTTTGTACATCGACATTTCTTTAAAATGGAACCAATAAATAACCAATCACGTACTACTATTATAGATAGATATTATTGAAGTATTTTTAAGTTTTTCAAATATTTCAGAACGTTACTACAATTGCTACTATTTAGGAAGATAAAACCCAGGTATATTAAAATAGAAACTCATTTTAAATTTTAGTGTTGTGGCTAAAGATACGAGAATGGAACCAAATGTCGGTGACATAGGGGAGAGTATGTCCAGATGTGGCGTGGAAGAACTGATCTCCCAAAAATCATTAACCGTTATCAGATCACAAGAGTGATTGCACTTAACCTTGCTCTGGTTTCCTTTGTTCTAGCCTAGCTCAAGAAGCCATAACACAACGCACATCAATGCGTTATTGTTTCACATTTACGTACTTGGATGATATATTGTTAGTTAATCTTTTACTATTGACATTAGTATTTAATTATTTATATGGTATTGACTTAGTGACCAGTCTACTGGGATACAGGCTTCCTTTCTGTGAGAGAGAATGAATCGTAATTCACCAGGCGTTCCCAGTGCTGGTTGGTAGATATCAGATGTCTTCACCGTCTCGAGAGCTGTAGTTCTGAAATTAAATACCTACACAGAGTAAAGTGCCTGCCTAGTTTAGAACTTACGACCTACAACTCGTAAGTCGAGAGTCGAGGTCGATACCACAGGGCCGCCACTGCTTGCTCTCTCAGTAACAAACGTAAAAAGGAATCGCCAATAAATATCGTATACTTACTCACACAATTATTTTCAGTCAGACCCAACAACTACCTAAACATTACAACTGAAACGATTGCATCAAAGATACGTGTTAAATAATTAATTATAATGAACTTTCTCATTGTTACAGTGAATTAAATACGAGTACGTGAACGAGTCTCTAGTGCAGAGGACGAAACGACAGACTGCTACGAGAGAGTGGTGAGTCATTGTATTGTCTACCTTACCTGTAACAACATTATAATACATAATCAATTCAATTCAATTCAATTTATTCATTAACAATTTACATTGTGTTTGAAATATTACTACATAATAAAAATAAATCAAAAAAAAATAAATCGTCTGCGGTTGTTTGCCTTTTTTAACCGACTTTAAAAAGAAGGAGGTTTCGACATGTTCTATTTTATGTATGTTCGGGCATAACTCCGTCATATATTTGCAAAATTCTTTTTTTGATGAGTGTCGGAGACACAACGGAACTCTTCAAAAATTACAGCAAATCAACCGCGATTGCTGCTATCGCATAAATATGCATTGTTTTGACCCCAAGGATGATGAAATTTCGAATTGGTGTGTACTATAACCAGAAAGTGAAAAATATAAACTTTTTCAAAAAATAAAAAACAAGCGACTTCCGGAAAAAACACTAAGTACTTACAAAGTGAAAAATAACTTTAGTTTCGGAAGGCGGTGACAAAAAATTAAAATACATATCCATAGTCACCGACTTCCGAAGTTAAAGTTATTTTTCACTTTGTAGTGTTTTTCCGGAAGTCGGGTGTTTTTTTTTTAGTTTTTATTATGTGGGAAAATCGTCATGGATACCTTCCGTCAGGAGAGGACAAAGGAATATGTCGGACTCCAACCGACTCCTCACGGTTCCGTCCGCTGCCATGAGTCTGGTTACCGGAAGATACTCGCACCGTCGCGCGACCCACGACTTGGCGGTCAAATTGGCTGCTAAAAGCTCTCGCAGACCGGCGCGACTCTAATAGATAAATTTCCATGAAGTCTTCATAAAAAATCGAGTCGAGTCACGCCTGTCTTCAGGAGCTTTAAGGAAGGCCGACGTGTGATTCCATCTTCTACAAAATAATGGTCCTCCATTTGTGGATAGAACCCCTTGGAACACCAGCCGTGGATGTTTTTAAAAACCGCTGCGGCGACCGCTGCTGCGCTGTCAGAATCGAAGAAATTCCGGTGAACTTCACCAGGTTTTCTGTACACCTTGTGCAAGGGTCTACCTACCTAATAGGCAAAAAATAGAAAGGGATGGGCTATCAATGACCAATAAAGTTTATTAAACTTTTCGATGATTGAACTTTGTCGGTACTAACTTCGTTTTGGAGATTTTACACTTCTTTTATTACTTAAACACGACCAAAGTTAAGTAAAATTAGCAAGAAAAACGAATCTTTGTTGGCTCCTAACTTTTTAACGGGTTTTTATTTTAGTATTCTTTTTCCGTACAGACAATATTAATAATGACAATATTTTACTTTGGATGTGCCATGTCAGACAGTGGAGTAAAACACTTCCGAAGTTTGTATGCAAAAAATGTGGACTAGGCTCACCTTAAGAGGCTTTATGGGCAATCACAAACTTCCAGCGTTGAAATCTGAAAGTCTGAAAAATATAAAGCAAGTACATAAATAATGCAGTAGTCAATTATATTAGTTTATTCTTCTGACTTTTACATGTTAATAATAATTTGATTAAAACACTGTTTCTTCAAATATTAATGGCCGCATTAAAAACTACAATTAATTACAAAATATCACTTAATTGTAAAGCGAACAAGAACATTTTTGTTTCGCATTTATTATTAGAAATCGTACCGACAACATCTTTAACGCATTTTAAACTGCACTTTATAATTCACGTTTATAAATATTTATCAGATTTCTATTAATTTGTAATGAGCCACAAAAAATTTCAGAATACCTAACGAAACATTATCATCTGCCTTTTCCCAACTAATCTGGGATTGGCTTCCAGTCTAACTAGATACAGCTAAATACCAGTATTTTATATGCAGCGACAACGTATCAGACCTCTACAAGCCAGTTACTGGGTAACACGCTAACCAAAGATAAGACTGGTGGTTAGACTTTCGCGCTTCTGAGAACCCGTAATGACTGTCAAAGATTCATGAATGACATCTGGGACCAATGGCTTAACGTGCTTTCCGTGGCACGGAGGGGTTTTGATATGTGAAATAGGCTCCCAACCAGGGACAACCGCGGCAAGCGTAGCTAAGCCTGATCGACCAACCGATGCGGCTGTTATTACTTAGCCACAATCCCCGTCTGGATACTTAACCAAAAATCTAGTTGATATTATACCATTCGGTCAGAAAGTCTTTTTTTATGGGGTTGACTAACTAGGAATAGTTCTAACCATACATTGATCTGCCAGGGGTGCGGGTTGTTCGAAAGAGATACCACGGCCCCTGGCACACAGGCAACTGAGGGAACACGTGTGGGTTTTAGTCAGTAAAAGTCTGACACGCCCTCTCGCTCCACCCAGAGCGGGAGAAGTTATTTGATGATTTCTCACCCAAAAAAACCATACATTGATGTCTATGCCTCTTGCTTGTATCCGTAATCCATCACCGGCTGGCCAGGCTGATGTCTACAGCAGTCCACTACTGGACATAGGCCTCTCGAATCGCAATCTCCGTAATGATTTCAGGTGAAAACGTAGTTATTTCTCTATCGTGCCGCCGCGGCGCCGCGCTGCGCGTACGCACAGTTCAACGCACTCTGTAGTTTCAGCTCGTTTCCATTGATATTTCTGTCACACACCTGACATCACATAATTGATGCATCAAATTGTCTGGAGTGGAGAAGCGTTGTTTTCCACATTAACGTTTTTATATCACTAGTTGTAAAATCCATTGCTTAGTTTAAAATATCTAAGCGGAAAGACTCGAAAAGCGACTTTGTTTTATACTATGTAAGGAAGGATAAGCGTCGACACTTCGACAGTGACGCTGAAAAAGTCTGAGAAGTCTAGAGAACACGAATGAATTTCTAAACCGCGTTCAAGAGCTGTCAGTGTCAATATTCCATAACAGTTGTGACACTGGCAGCTCGTAAACGCGGTTTAGATGTGCTAAACGCGTTCAGTTTTATTGGTGGAATTTGTAAGTTATATAAATCGCGTGAAGGTCGAAAATTATCCCAAAATAACGTACTACGGGGGTAAAAGTATCCTTTGTGTTAATCCAGATTATGAACTAAGTACCTATACTACATACCTATGTGCCAAAGCCATTTTTGGGCGATTCTAGCATCCAAACATTTAAACATACAAACTTTTAATATTTGTAGGATTAGTAGAATGAATCAGAATGGTGTGGAAGTAAAGAACATCAAACTGAACGACTTTCTCCATGGGACCAACATCGTAATCGAGAAAAATTCATTAGCCGTCCCATACAGTTGGGTCAACCCAACTGTATGGGACAAAACTTCAATACCTTCTCAAGAAGGTATTGAAGTTTTGTATGAGACAGATGACCCTTAAATATGACCACACCTTTCTGATACATGTTGTATAAGCCAAAGATAAGATGCTGAGTCCACAAGAAGACATGCAGTTCTTTGCAGGTACGAAAACCGTGGGTCTACTCCCTAAGCACAAAATCCGCAGTTTGCGGGTGTTTCCTGCTCTGTATCACTTAGGGACATTTGGAAAAATATATTTTACTGTTTTGACGAATCATCTACTTTCGGATGTGAGCCCGTATCTACGTTGACGGACTTAGAGAGTAAACCTCCAGATGTGATGGTTAAAAGCAGTTTGTAAAAAAAAGTTGAGCACTTTTATATAAATACTTCCCTAGTTTTACGCAACAAGTAAAATGTTCCAAACATATAAAAAGTTTGTTTATAGTCTTGCAACACTCGTTGGGCTGTGAACGAGAGGTTGGGAGTCGGGATCAACTATATTTTTACTCTGTAAACATTACGAAATTTCGATTAGCTTTGCATCATACTGAAGATGCTGAATGAGTTGAACAAGGGACTATCTGCATTTTATATGAGAAACAACGTGTAACACAGAATTAATCGGTAGGTAGTTTGGTACTGCATACCTTGCACACAACAGCATACTCTTTTATTTGATCTTACACGGCATATAGTTTGCCGGTTGATGGCATTATGCTCGCCCCGTATTACCTACTTACTTACTATAACACAACTGGCGATATGTGGGTGTACTATAGAGGTATAGGTGCACCTCTGAACAACCCTTCGGGGAAACAAGGCGTGATGGTATGTTAGTTTATATTTTGTAAATAGAAATAAGCAATCCATGAGAAATGATTTGATTTTTTGACGCTGACCTGGACATACGATACTTTTATCCCGATTGTCCAACTGGATCGAGACTGATGCGGGTTAACCGCGGGGCTAGTATAATATAATTTACGCCAAACACGTAGCTCCAAACGAACACAAAGCTAACGTAATAGTTCCACGTAATTGGCAGTTTCCTCTATTTCCTACTGGCTGCAATGATGTGTATTGTGTAGTTTTGTAAACCGGTTACTGAACTGAAAAGATAGTGTTCAAGTGAACAACTGAATAGCTGCTATGAGGAAATGATGTAATACGGACGTGGATTAATGTTGAACGCCTGAAAAACAAGGGTTTTTATTTTATTTAGGATCATTATAGACACCACATATCGTATTACCCTGAAACTGGGTTGTGGAGGTCATATAGCCAGTCGCCCCATGTAAAATACTGGTATTCAGCTGCACCCGGTTACACTGGAAGCCGCCGACCCCAACATAGTTGGGAGAAGGCTGGGCGGATTGATTGATGGCCGCGCCACCCATAATATACACTAAGTGATTCCCTTCTACCTTGGGAGGTATACTACCATGTTTTGATAAATTAATGAATATCACAGGGAGCCTTGTTTAATTAAAATACGGGCTTTTCTAAAGTTATTTTGGTGTTGTTAATTTTTAAATTATTTGGCTTTTTGCAGCCTGCTTTAAGGAAGCGCTGGGGAAGCTGCAAATTGCAAAAGTCGTAAGAAAATTATAATTTCGCGGCTACTCTGGCGCTTCCCCCTTATATTTGGATCATTTTGAACACACCACACCAAACATTTTAATTATTTGGATTATGACACACCACACCACACATTTACAGTTTCCCTTCTACCTTGCCTGGGCATGTTTTGATACTTGGTGGAATAAAACATGCTCCCTTTTCAGAGATAGAACTTGCAAATCTTCAGGCCATAGGTAGGTACAAATTAATGCGCACTCCTGAAATTTTAGTTTTGTTGATTAAGATATAATTTCCTTTTTACAGCCTAATTAAAAACGAGTAATTTCCTTTTTGGGCGAGAGATTTCTGGTTGAGAACAGTTTCCTTTCGTACTTACCTACTTAAATCTTGAAAGGAAGTTTCCCCTACGCCTCAAATATGTACTTACCTACGTAATAAAGGAGTGTCAATGTAGCTAATCCACTGACTCATTATAAATCCATCCATTTTAATATTTCCATAGATACCTACGTTGGGTTACCGCCATTTTGGGAAACTGGGCCTAGCCTTGTGAATCATCTCACAGAGACAAAAGTTGAAAGAACTTGTTATTGAAAATGATTTCACTAAAAATAAGTTTGTTGGGGTCTTCTTAGAACATTCGCTTACTTTGTCATACTGTGAGTCTGTGAACCAATAAAACTGAACGCGTTTAATTTTGACAGTTCAACAATATTCATTGCGTTATTTACGTTGTTGAGCAGACACATTTTTCGAACATTCAGGAAAAGTTTTATTCAGTGCGCAAACTTTAGCCATGAATTCAGCATACCATTCTAGACCCCCAAGCGAAGAAATTTTTCGTCGGTTTTACAAAAAAAAATCAGCTGTTTCATAGAAAAATACCTACCTACGCGGTAAAAATGTATGGAACAGCTGTTTTTTTTGTATAACCGACGAAAAATTTCTTCGACTAATTTACTAACCTTGCAATAAATAGTCTCACATTTTCTCATGAGATGTGACTTTTTACAGATTTTGTATGGCAGATATGTCAAAAACTCACATTGCAACATTTTTAAATTAGAAGGTTTGGCCACCTGAAATATGATTGATTATAGTATCCTACATGAGATTTAGGTTCTGGTCAAGGAGCTGTGGAGCCGCGAGAGTCCTATGCAACCTTGATTGATTATACTATAAGCAAGGGTGAGGATAAACATTCTATTTCTTTGTTTCAGATTAGGGTTCACTGAACCCCTTCGACGAAACGATTCGAGCTGGAGCTGAAGAAGTAACTTCTCGGCCCCTCGAAAAATTGTAAAAAATCGCTCGGTGACTGTCAGGCACTACAATATACCTGCACTATTCCTTGTAAAAACCGTACTAAAAAAAACGAAAAAAATCTCGACAGAACGCCCTCTATCAGTGGCCACGACAGAGGGTTTTAATTTATGTACATTTATATATGCATATATAAAAAAGATAAAAATAGTGATCTCTAACGTGACGTCACAAAACCAAAATTGTGATTATTTGACTAATTATTACATTATTTTAATCGCTTTGCTGTTTTCAAATCGCATTTTAACGCGTATTGCCCGTTGTATTGTTAGTGGTTTATTTTAAAATTGTAAGTAGCAAAAAATATACTTAATCATAATAATAATATGTGTGACATTGCGTAAAGTAACTATATTACTAGTCATTGATCTAGTGTATTTATTTTGATAATATTCAATTTTGTAATCGATAGAGGATAAACTAACTATATTAGAGATTTCTGACTACGTATCTAAAATATTTTAAAAAAAATACTAAACTGAGTGCCTAAGTGCATCGATAACCAAAGAAAAAATAAACAGTGAACTTTTTAAAAGTAAAAGGCTGTCAAAAAAGGCGGGAAGCTGTGGGCAGTACCACAGATAATCTAAACATAGTGCTTGACTCCGTTGAATCGATTAGCACAATCGGCAAGATGCAGACCCAAATAGGTGTTGGTAACGAGCTACAGAGAAGCTACAGGATGCAGGACTTTGCGTCACCTGGCGTCATCATGCGGGAGAGGAGCTTCATGCGCCCTCAATCCCATCACAACATGCATCATAATCAGGTATGTTCATTTTTGAGATACTGTTTTGTGACTAACCTTCAATTTTTAAGCGTGAGATCCCATGCTGTTTACAGGCAGGAATTGGGTCGTCATCTTCTGTACACAGTACTCTAATGGAAAAGACCTTGTCCCAAAGGGCCTCATCGTTATACGAAAATAGCCCAGCGTATCATTTTAAAAGCTAAAAATGGCGGCTATATTTTACGACGTTGCAACAGCCTAGTGTAGAATTGTTTGATTAAGTTAGCAAGACCTTGGTATGTGCTAAGGATTTCTAGTACGATTGCAGCTAACGCGTAGGCAGGATCGCGACACGCTCTATACCGACGCCTACGTCCTGTCTGCATAACTCGAAAGCCTTTGCCTTTATTTTGTAATCGATTAGTCTTTGGACATCGTATTCAACAATAAAAAGTTATACATTTAATAAGAGATCAGCAGCCTAATTGCGTAACACACTATCAATCACAATCTGTGTCATTTTGAAGGATATCTGGATATTGCTAATCCATTTATTCATAAGTTAAAAATAATAATAAACAAAAAACGTAAATAACGCAATGAATGTTGTTAAACTGTCAAAATTACAGCCATTCCTACTGTTAGTGTGTGACGCAATTATCCCGCTTAGATGACTCGTTAAATTTTCAACAGAATGGCTGATTCCTGATCAAGTGTCCCAATTTTTCAGTTTATCTGTCAGGCCGGTGTATGTCTAGATGCCCCAATAATGATAATACATATATATGTCACCGTATGACCGTCGATAAATTGTGAACTGCACCATACTGCTTAGTGCTTACCGACCGAGTAGGTTAAATTAGGTTAGAATTGTGACCAAATGCGCGCGAGCCGAGCGAGCTTAGCGAGCGGTGTCGCGGCAGCGGCCGGCGAGCGCTACTTCCATGTTAGTGGCAGTTACTTGACTATTTAGTAATAGCTAGGGCTTGCAATCCGGATATCCGGATACCCGTATTATCCGGATATCCGCCGATTTTCAAATCCGGATTAACTTGCATCACTATCCGGATTTGTCAAATGTTACGGATAGTTGTATTTCTCTTCTAAATATTAAATAAAAAGCTGTCATCTGTAAAGTTCATAACTATTATTTAGTTTTTTATTATTTTATTATAATTAATCACTCTTGCAATTATTTATTCACTTCACAAATCACAATAAGTCTAAAGTACTTAAAACCAGGTTTTGTTCTAAACTTTTCACTCTTTTCAAAAGAAGAATATCACAACGACTAGTTCCAGAAATAATCGGTACCATGACATATTTACAACAACATTTTTTATGAAGAGCGAAGTTCACACGACTGTCCTTTTTAAGATCCAAAGTCAAAGTCAAAGCATTTATTTCAAATAGGCACATAAAAGGCACTTCTGAACGTCAACATTTACATTAAAATAGAATTGATTCTAGTCGCCCCTTCCAAAATGTAGTTTCGTATGGAGAAGAATGGGCAAGAAACTCCACCGTTACTCTTTTAAAATGTTTCAAGTACAATATTTAACATAGTACATTCATTATATGATTATGTGTGAAAACGATGCACCCAGAATAAAATTACCATACCAAAATAGGTAAACAGAATCAAATTGAAGCAATACAGATAAATTAATTCTGTGATAGATACATGGTGCTCACACATTTACAAACATTGTAAAAGTAAGTATACGATTTTCCTAGAATATTAACAAGTAATGAGTCAGTGTGTGAGTTAAAGTAATCACTGAGTGTAAATCAATGTCATAAATATAATTAATTATACAATTCAATTAGCAACCAGTTTGATTTTGTCTAGACTCTAGATTGTCCTATGGAGCAGGATCAGTATGTTTCCAAGCATTCTTATCTTGGATAAAATCCTTTAAGGTGAATGCGCAGTGGTAGAGCGCGAAATTCAAATTTTGTTACGTTTTTTTCAATTTTCAGGTGAGTGTCAGCTTGTTTCTTGATCAAAATATGATTTGCGACTATAACATGTACGTATTTATAGATTTATAATCATTAGAATCAATAATACATCTTTCTAAGTTAGATTTCTTCCATAGGAACAAATTTCTTATGGAAAAGTGCTTGTGGAACAAATCTAACTTAGAAAGATGTATTATTGATTCTAATGATTATAAATCTGTAAATACGTACATGTTATAGTCGCAAATCATATTTTGATCAAGAAACAAGCTGACACTCACCTGAAAATTGCAAAAACGTAACAAAATTTGAATTTCGCGCTCTACCACTGCGCATTCACCTTAATTTGTAATACTTTAGCTAATCTGAAAAAAGGCTGATCTATTTTGTCTTTTGTGTTTTGTATTAAAATTATGTCTATCACTTATTTTATTAAAAAGATGTAGATTTTTTCTTACATACATGATATTTTCATAAATGAATTGGCAAGTAAGTAAGTAATCCTTTTAAACAGTTCCCTGAGGGATTCGCGGCGACGTAGATTATAAATGGCTCTGAAAGCTCTCTTTTACAAAATAAAGATGGATTCAATGTCAGCGGCCCGACCCCACAGTAAAATGCCATACGACATAATGCTGTGGAACTAGCTAAAATAGACCAAACGCGCGGTTTCTACATCTGTTAACTGTCTGATCTTTCTAACAGCATAAGCGGCCGAGCTTAGCCGCCCCTCAAAAGATGTTATATGAGGTCCCCATTGTAATTTCTCGTCTAGCGTGATTCCTAGGAACACCGTTTGATTAACAAATTCCAGTTTTTCTCCATTCAATATGATGTCACATTCGCTACTTCTAACATTTGGTAATTTAAATCTAATGCATTTGGTTTTTGTGCCATTTAGTACCAAATGACTTACCGTAAACCAATCTTGGACCTGAAGAAGAGAGTTATTCACGTCGTCAAGATTTTGTGAACGTCGGTCTATTTTAAATATCAGTGATGTGTCATCTACAAATAACAGCATTTTCCGTTGATTTAGAAGTAAATCGGGTAAATCATTAATGTAAACTAAAAAGAGGAATGGACCCAATACTGAAACTTGAGGAATGCCCATTGCCATTTCAGACACGAATGAGTTTATGCCGTTTACTTGAACTTGAAGTTTTCTGTCTTTCAGGTATGATCTTAGTAAATTAAGAGCTGTAATTCTAATCCCATAGTGCTCCAGTTTCAGCAGAAGTGTCTCATGGTTTACGCAATCGAACGCCTTGGAGAGGTCGCAAAAGATTCCAATGGCATCTTTTGCTCCTTCCCAGGCGTTAAAAATGTTCTTTATTAGGGTGACACCAGCGTCAGTGGTACAACGCCCTTTGGTGAAACCGTACTGCTATTCATGAAAGATGGCATTTTTATTAAAGTGACGTAACATTTGATTGAGAATCAACTTTTCAAACACTTTACTGAGAACTGGCAGAATTGACACAGGCCTATAATTGTTAGGTTCTTTACTATCACCAGATTTGAATAACGGAACTACTTTACTATGTTTCATGAGATCCGGGAAGACTCCTTGGTCTACACTAGTGTTAAATGTGAAAGCTAAATAGGGCGCAATGGTTTCGTTAATAGCACTACCGACTTTTACAGACATTCCCCAAAGATCTTCTATCGATTTAATTTTAAGATCTTTGAAAGCTTTTATAACAGCTGGGGGGTTGGTATGCTGAAACCTGAACTACAAGGAGCATGCCCTTACATTCTTTCTGAGTAAGTCAGCAGAACGCGCGTGTGAGGAATTTAAAGCTTCAGTAGTTTTAACAGGAATATTAGTGAAAAAGTTTTCAAATTCCTGAGCTATTTCTACATCTGATCTACTCTGATCCTACTAACGAATCTGTGAGACTGACGATTGTTAAAATTATTTCTATTTTTTTTTACACACAACAACCAGATCAAACAGACATAACTTCAGCGGACAATAAACAAGAAACAGAAGGTTGCTCTTCTTCAATTGAAAGCGTATCAATTAAAACACAAATACAAGAAGAAATCATCCGGTTTTTGAGTCAGCCATCTTCTGCGTAGCGACCGACTTCTTTAACAAATGATTTAGACACCACAATTCGAGTAGAGATGGCACTATTTGATGAGAATGGTCAGAGAAGCAGGAATTTAGAAAGGGTTTACAATCTACTTTTGTCAATACCACCGACCAGCGTTGAAGCAGAAAGAGTGTTCTCTGCTACAGGATATATATGTAACCATTTAAGAACTTCCCTGAATCAAAATAAAAAAATCGAATCAAAAGTCATTTATTTAAACTAGGCTGAGAGTCAGCTCTTTTTGAACGTCAAAATTACATAAGACAGTCCCCCAATAACGCCTGCCCTTCATGAAAGAAGTTTCATTAGATAGTTTAAGCTTTTTAAGATCATATTACCAGAATTAGGATAAAAAATAATTTAAGAATTACCTATATTATATTATGAAGGATTATTTGACTATTTTGTTTATTTTTGTTTTATTATATTTGATTTATACTATTGTTGTTTAATCATTGAGCTGATTTTCCAGGTAAAGTGATATTTTTATTGAATTATTATATTTGAAATAGGCTAATTTGATGTTGTGATTTGTGATAAATGTAAGATCTCATTTTTAATTAGAATTGTTTTTAGTATGAGAAGAATAGATACAAATTATTTGTGCGGTTTCGGTGTTTTATTGTACAATTTTAGAAAGTGAACTAGTTTTTTTATGTGATTTGATTTTATGTGACTTGAAATATTGGTATAGTTCATTTCTGTCATTTTGCTTGAGAGACTGATTAAAACGTGTTACAAAAGTTTATTAGTTTTATAGGAAAAACTAAAAAAAACATACTATTCGGATATTCCGGATAGTAAAATATTAATATCCGTATTATCCGGATAACAAAACTGAACGGATATTGCAAGCTCTAGTAATAGCGCAGCAAGGTACTATCCGTCTTGATACCAATTCACAATTTGACGGTTTCACTTCGATAGATTATAATCCAACGAAAAATAATGCGTTAAATTGTAAGCAGTACCTATGTTACGGTTCACAATCTTTCGACAGTTCACAATCTCGTGAGATAGATATTATAATCTAACGGGTTTTTCAATTTTACGGTGATATATACCCAAGGGTTCTAATGATCATATCAATGACCAATGTAAATAGGCGAGCATTTTATTGATGATTACCATTACTTCTTCTACCGTCAGTCCTGCGCTTTGTGCTTCGGTTATCGGCTTTATTATTTTAACAGTCGGTATCTGAAGGCCCTCTTTTTTTTTGTTTCCCTTTTGGACACCTGTATGTACGCGGATCTTTAACCTTTTGGAGTGTTGTCTGGCATTCTTTTTTATGCCTATTTGGAATATCCTGTTGCTTTGTAGGAATTTGGCCTTTTGTAGGTTAGCAAGAGCTAAGTAATAATAATAATAAATAATATTATATTTAAGCAAAAATTACAAGGCTTAAAAATATATGTACAGTATTGCTTAAATGAAAATTATATTCCTAAGACTTACGTGCCTGAACTAGGTAATCCTGTGTTTCAGGCAAGCAGAGCTAAAATAGTCTTGAAAAGTTATTAAATAATCAATTTGACAATAGACAAATAATTGTATAAATATTGAGTAGCTTAACTCTTAGTTTCAAAATTTGATAAATACTTAACATAGGTGAATATTTACTTCAACACAGTAAGTAAATTCTGTTTCTTCGTAAGACATACTTTGGAGAGCATCATTGAGAGTTCTCTTACAATTTGTGTAGTTCAGGGAATAAATGCTTGCTTTCGAGTTTAGTCTATTATAGAAGAGAGGACCGAGGTACAGGTAAAATTTGGATATAAAAGCATGTTTACTTATAATTTGAGGACAGTCTATATCTTTACGTATTTTACTAGTATATTCTGTACTGTAGGGTAGAGCTGTGTGTTGTTTTAATACAATGCCCATTATAAATAGTTGTCGAACTGTTAATACTTCACAAGATTTGTATGTAGGTTAGTAGGAAAGAGAAAAGGACGGTAAGTAGACACTTTGAGAATCTCCCTCTGAGCTCTCTCGATGGCTAGTAACAGTGTTTTACCAGCACCACCCCATGTGGTAATACAGTAAGTCAATACCGATTGACACAGAGCAAAGTAAACTTGTCTTAACTATTTTTGGATCAGCATTATAGCGTAACTTTTTAAAAACAAATATCAACTTGCGAATTCTACTATTTAAAGCTCCTCTATGTAGTTTGAACGAAAGTGTAGGTATTCATAAGTGTATTCATTATAATACCAAGGTATTTTGTTGTATTTACCATTTTAATTTTGGGACACACAGATTGGCTATCTGTAGGAATATCGCAATAATGGGCATATAATGTCGAAGTAGTGCCAGTTGATGTTTGCTTGCGCATCGAAAACTTTACGTAATTTGTCTTGTCTGCATTTAATGTTAGTGAATTATATTAAAGCCATTTATTTACAATATTGAGTGTGTGTTGCGCAAGCTTGTAGACATTATTTTCTGAGTCAGCGGAAAATAGAAGGGTAGTGTTGTCAGCATAAGAAACAATTTGGCCGTGATCTAGGTTTAGATTACAAAGATCGTTTATGTAAATCAAAAATAGTGTAGGCCCCAAAATACTTCCTTGGGGTATTTTGAAGGACGTGTTTTTTTATCGTCGCTGAGAACATTACCTATCTTCACACATTGGGTACGCTCTTCTAGATAGCTTTTAAATAGAAGTGAGAGTGTAATAGAGTGATGGTCTCTTGACTAAACTGGCTGAAGAATCCGTTTCTTGAGCAGCTCAGGTCAGTTTTAATACCTCCGTTATTGAGTTTCAGGGTATTTCGATGTTTTCATTCGTTGGGGTGATTCCTTTATTTGCTAGTTTTTGTTATGCAGTATTCGTATTTTGTTTTGGTAGAATTTCTATTGAGAGTGGCATAGTTGCATTGTTTATGCGTTACCTTAGCAGTTCCCAGATTATTTTATGGTAGGAGATGCACCCGTTATCCTGCATGACGATGTAGCTTTTGTGATTTCTATTAGAAGTTTTTCCCTGTGGGCTATATCCATTAATAGTTCGTCGTTGTAGTTGGGAAATTGGTGGTGAAGGTTTTGTTGGGTTAATCCTTTGCGTTAAAAACATTGTGTATCTTGTCGACCAATAAGGGCGTTGAAGTCACCGAGGATTATAAGCGTACAAATCTTCGGTTTTTATTTTATTAAGTATAATACGCCTGTGAAGGATCTGATTGATTTTGAGGAACAAATGTTGATGTGAGAGTTTATTTATACATAGCAGTTGGCTTGTCTTTTCCCATGCCTACCTCGAGGTAGCTGACATCGCGTCGGTTTGAAGAGTGGATAGAGAAGCGGTACGGCGTCCTCACCTTCCGCCTGATGCAAGTCCTCACCGGACACGTTTGTTTCGGGAGTTTCCTGTTTCGGATAAGGCGGGACACACCCGGGTGTTTCCACTGCGTAGATCGCCCTGAGGACACGATTGAGCATACGGTGGAAGTCTGCCCGGCGTAGGCGGAGAACCGCCGTGTCCTTGTGGAGGCGATCAGCGGCGGCGATCACTCGCGTCCGGCCCTGGTCCAGGCTATAGTACGGAGCGAGAGTGCATGGGTAGCCGTCAACTCCTTCTGCGAAGCAGTAATGCTCGCAAAGAGGGAGGCGGTGCATGTAAGGGAGAGGCAGTATATGTGCCCTCACGGCCTTAGTCGCCGCAGGAGACGCCCTGGGCGTCGGCAATTCCAGGCTGATTCCCGGCCACCGTAGGCGCGGGCTTGCGGACGGCGAGTAATGGGTAGTTCGCTGTCCGGTAAGAACTAAGCCCCGATCGACGGCGCGTTGTGTTCCACGCGTGCCTCAAAGAGATTTCAGCACCAACTGGTGGGGTCCGCAAGGGCCGACGCCTGCCAGGTGTGTGGGTTGTTCGAAAGAGATACCGCGGTCCTTAGCACACAGGCAACTGAGGGAACACGGGTGGGTTTTAATCAGTAACAGTCTGACACGCCCTCCTGCTTCACCCAGAGCGGGAGAAGTTATTTGATGATTTCCCACCCAACAAAAAAAGTATCCTTTTACAGTTAACTAGTTCAATTTTGGCTTACTTTCTTAATAGAATTGCATGACCCCGGTGGGTGTTACCTGCTTTTCTTGAGGGGTGCCATTCGTTGTGTGTGGAGATGTATGTTCCGGAGTTCATTCCTGTTGTCTATTTGATTTTATTTCTTTGGGGCTGGTGTCGAGGCGCCGCGAACGTTTCAAGTTGCAATGCACAGGTCTGGGCAAGTGTGCTTGATTGGTGTAGAGGCCGGATTTCTGAATATTGTGTATCCAGTGTCGTTCGCGATTACGTCTGATAACGGTGTGAGTAGTGTTGATTCTTGTTGTTCACACGGTGTTAATGAGTTAACTTATTGGGGGTTGTTCGTTAGAGGCTGGGGTTTCGTGGGCTTTTCTTGTACTCGTGGCTCTCGTGTGTTTTACCGGTTACCTAAAGGTTTGGTATGTTTTGGTGTTTTAACGTTCTACTTAGGATGTGGCTGTTGGCGGGTACTGGTTCGCCAGTAAGTGAATACCCCTGTGCGTTTCTGTTGTTTTTGTCCACATGCACATTTACGCGATAGTATTCGGACGCGACGATGATGATATCTTCGCCTCCCCAGACTGTTACATTAAATTGTGCGGTTATTTATAATGCCATCTTTTGTTCCTGGCAGAAAATGTTGTTAGGGAGAAAATCATGTATCTTATTTAGAAGTGCTAGGCGAATTCTATCATCATGTCGATGTTCCAAGAGATATGCGGCGAGATCTTGACGGACATTCCTGTGATCAAATTTTAAGGCCATTAAATTATTTATTTGGTGGGCTATCGCAGTGAACAAAGTATTCCCGCCTTTTGATATGGTCACAATTTAAACACAACCAATTGTCAACACTTTTGTTTGTATGGCAACTCAAAGACACGTGCAAAAAGGGTCGCTTGACCCTATTTTTTTGTTGATCTGTTGAACAAAACCGGGCCCTCTAACCGACCCAAATTCAAGCAACTGTGGCGTTACAATGTTACAAAAATCAAAATCTTTGATTATAATACCATGTTTCGTGCTGGAATAATAGCGTAAATTAGTTTATCCCGCCCTATTAGTTAGTGTTAGCACACTGGCCCACAACGATTGCTTCAGATGATGTTGGTTGTGCGCGCGCGCGGCATTACAAGGCCGGTCGTACGCAGTTTTAGGCAAACAAATCCCTGAAATATTAGGAACGATCTCACCGGGTCAGCCGACAGGGGTACTCCTCCTCCAGCATCCTTTCTCCACTAGAAGCTGAAGCGCACTTATGTCACTTTTGTTCCCTTGTTTAATATTACTACTCAATATTACAAATTGCGACACACACACAAAAACTCGGTTTGATTTCGAAGTCAGGCAAGTAAGTCAACATCTGCTGCGCGCGGGCAAACGCGACCGTTCTTGACGGCGGCCCAACTTGAACTCCTGATTATACACGAGATGTAATAATTGGCTCATTTAAGTAATAGGTTACCTAGTAATATAATGTCAACAAGATGCGTCTCTGTATTCCCTTTTAATCGAAGCACATCGAAGTCCCAGCTTTTTTGCACCTCTGTAACTGCAAGAACAGAAGAGTAACATTTGTGTATGAATATGTCTGACCTAAGTAACCATGATGTTACTAAACAAACAAACGAGTTAAAAGGTGCTATGTTAGTCGATGATAATATTGTTACATCATATTGAGACGTGAGGTATGTAATTTTCGAAATGATTTGTATGTCCAGCCAGAATGTTGAAATTATGCGGGTGGAGGAGTTTAACTTTTATATCACTTAAATTGTTAATATAATTTATTATTTCAGTTCAACAATGCGAAGAGACGGAGCATGATCCTGACCAATGCTAAAGGGAAGCCTACGCTGGAAATTTACAGGCCTCCCGGTAAGTGAAGTACATGACACAAGGCCCTGGTGCTCGGATTAGTAGGAGTTAGTTAAACAATTGGGTTGGGGAACCGGCATTGCATTTCACATGCTATGAAGTCGGGAGTTCAGGACTCCTTGCTTGTCTGCTTATCTTGAGTATAAGCTCACCGGGTAGTATAATTATCTAGGCAACGATATCGTCTGTGGATTATGTAGAGTTAAAAGCATATTTTTAATCTTAAGCATAACCTGAACACAGTTTTCTCTTCAGTCGTAGGTACTCTTCTGCAGAGCTAACGTGACAAGCGCTAGAACGCTCTATATCTCGATTGGTCGAAATTTGCCTACGATTTTTACGTCAACGTAACATGACCGTTGGAAAAGAGGGAAGCGCCATGGCTTCTCGCGAAATTTTTGACTTAAATTTTTGATGAAAGTAATTCATTGGGATTATATGTATAAACTTTGAGTGTTGAATTGCTGATTCTAATGATTATAATTCTGTAAAAACATACTAGTTGTAAATTGCACAAAACGGAAGTAAATTTTAAAAAGACAGTAGCAGACCAAACATTCGCAAAAAATTGCGTAGCCATTACGCACACATAGGGAGTGTTGTCAATACAGGGCCTGACTGACAATGGCCGGTAGCCGGTATTATCTAACGATATTGAAACGACCGATAATCTTAATTATGTCTGTGGACGTAGCGCATAAGTTCGAGTAGATACAGTCGAAAAAGGTTCTTTCGTACTTCTTTAACTCGCGACGAGAGACCGATTAACGCGACGTGTAAGAATCATTTTTATCACCGCAACATTGGTTTCAGGTTTTATTCGGTTTTAAGCATGGAATTAGTATGTACTATTTTGATTTTACATCCACCTCTTTATTTTGTTTAGTTTCTTTCTCCAACCGATTTTTTTTATTGAAATCAAATGTTTTGGCAAGTTGATATTAAAATACATAATTACGGAAATTAAAATGCGCTCATTAAATTCACTAGAACATCACCACAATTGACAAATTGGCTGACGATCACAGTTTGACAAAGCGAAGGTTGATATTGTAACAATCATCATAAAACCCATGACACTGCATGCAACCTTCGTTAAGCACTAACCTTGAGAAATGAGTTGGCGATTTTAGTAATTATGTTGCGACGGTTTGATATTGCCGTACAAGCAGAAATCCCTAAATTTAGTTAATCACCATAATTGGCGAAGACACTGGTTATTACTGTATCTACTATTATAATCTACTACTAATATCTACGTAATAGTTCTCCCCTCCAACTCAGTTTCTCTCGCGGCCGCCGCCCCGAAAGGAACTTCGTTCCAATAATAATGACTAAAATAAGCACAATATTATGGAAGTGCCATTTTATCTTGAGATAATCTTCTCGTCGTCAAAATCGAGGACGACTAAATGACAGAAGAATCGGAGATTATTTTGAGTGGAATTGTCATAATTCGAGATAACTTAGATGCCTTGTTAAGGTTTGTCTCTGTTGAACTGTTTTATTTTAAAAATCTCTGGGAATAGCTTTAAGCCGCTATCTTCTCATATCTGTCTTTCGGTAAATGGTGGACTCCTTGAGGAACAACAACAACTCATTTAGTATTAACTCCTTGTATTATTAGCGCACTTTTCGAGTTTCCTTCCCCATTGTTGCGTGTATCATGTTAGCCCTGCTGGTAAATACTTATCTAATCATTGAATTCATAGATTTTTTCCAATGTATTTATTCAGTCGATTTATAAATGGTATCATTCCGATTCTCGATTTGTCACAGGCTGAAAGTAAATACTTGGCTAACAAGCGTCTCTACGTAAATTTGGCGCCAAAATTAAAAATAAACAAATTTCATATTTGGAACAGGTCGACAGTCGAATGTTTGTTGCGACGGGATGTGTTTGTCAGACGAATGTTTGTTTGTAGTTTTATGTGTTGTGCTAGTGATATAAGTGAGATATTATGTCTCGGTGTATCGTGAAACAGTCGTTGTCTCAGTCGGTGGCGGTCGCGCCAGTCGCCCCCGTGGCTCAGGTGTCGCCGGTATCTGTTTCTCCCGTGTCCGTGACTCCGGTATCGGTGTCTGTGACCGTGACTGCTGCGCAACCAGTTTCTGATGCCTCAGGTTTGTTTATTCATTAGGCAGCAATGTCTGTAGTTACTGGTATCGGCAAATTATTTGGGCTGTTCAGAGCGTATGTCGGAAGATTCTTTGAAAGTGGCCTGTAATGTCAACATTGAATCTTGGCAGTATATGCTTTATTTCCGTCACAAAATTCGAGTGTTTTGGCGACGATATACAATGAAATAATTGATGTAAATAAAAAATGTCTGTATTATTGTTGGCAACTTGCTTTAGTCTTGAGAATTTCGTTGAGCATGAAATTTTGTGGAAAGGACAGGTCCAGTTCTGCTCTACGACTCATGTCTTTGACTGTCAAGATTGTTTTTCAATTCATTTTTAATGCTCTGTATTGTATTTAAGATGTCAGATGTCATCGTATCCCTTTTTCATTATTCTTTTATCTTCAATACTCTGTAGCAAAGAGGTACTATCTCCGTAGTAGTACATTTAAGAGGAAGTCAAAGTAGCACCGATAACTTTAAAGTGGTGTATTAATCGGTTGTAAAAGAAAAAGTTGTTTACGCATGTGATACGAGAGGAAAATGTCGCGAGGAAAGTTTTGAGAATGAATGTCGATGGCTATAAGAGTAGGGGGAGACCAAAGTAAGGATGGATGGACTGTGTGAATGAATAATCATTCACACAGTCCATCCATCCTTACTTTGGTTGGGTTACTAACCATATAAATGGTTAGAAAGGGTGTGATTACCGAGATGACTATTAAAAGAGAAGTGTGGAGGAAAAAGTCATGTTGCGGCGAATACAAATAAATTGGGATAAGGGAGGAGAATGATGATGTGTCTGTTTCTAGTTGGCTGCACCCTTAAGACGACCCTCTGCCCTCTCTCTCATGACATGTCTCGCACTGGACCAATGCTGAGCAACTATTGCTCAACTTTGTTTCCGAATGAATACTGTACATTTGCATGTTGCCAGAACCAATGATGATGAATGATTTACACATTTCGCAAACGTCTCTCTCTAGAATACAGCCATCATCAGAAAAAAAGAAGCTCTAACGCCTAATGAAATAATTTTATATCCATACCTTTGTCAGTAATACAGCGTTCAGTTGTTCAGTCAAAACTGTACATATTTGCTAGTAAATCTTGGATGAAAGTTTCGCCTTTGTGCATTTGAGCGGGACGGCTCGCGTGCGGCGCGCGATGATCTGGGTTACCCAATTAGACGCACACGCTTGCTACATTCGTGATGATTTTATATATTGTTGCTATATTGCTATTATTTTTCATTTTGGTTTTAATTTAATTGCCGTTTTGTTCGGTGGTAACTATTTTGTTCTGTTAGATGTTAACAAAGCTTGTAGCAACGCGAGGTCTGTTACTGTTTCCTGAAACGTGGTCTTTCGTTACGTCATTCCCAGTAGGAATACTCTCTTTAAATAATCCTATCCCTTTTTTAATTTTTGGTTTTACTTCATCATCATCATCTGCCTACCTAGCCTTTTCCCAACTATTTCGGGGTTGGCTTCGCGTTACCGGATGCAACTGAATACCAAATATTTTATACCGGACCGGAGCGACCTGTTGATCTCCACAACCCAGTTACTGGGTAATACGAAATTGGTACCCTATTGGTACCCCATAATTTTTGGTTTCAGTTCTCCATCTTCTTTATCCCCTTTTCTGTGAATACACCTCGAATTTCTATGTTGCGTTCTCCCTCAGCACCAAAAACCCCACTGTAGAACAGTATGATTTTTCTCTAAAGCCTTTTTAATAGCATAACGTCCGCTCCAATTGAACCACAAGCAAAGTAATTGACGTTTCCAATGGAAGGCCCACATACCAGTCGAAGCTAGCGGCCCACCGGACTCCAATCAATCTAACTGTACTTGGGCTATACTTCCAGAGGTGTACTGACCAATGTTATTGACTGTTACATTAAGTACATGATCTTGTTATACCAGACTTTTGTATAGTAATGAACTACTGGAAGCTGCTGATGATAGAATTTATAGCGATGATATAACACTGCCTAGAACGTATTTTCTTTGTATATATGCGTCGATATCCAAAAATACACGTAATAATAACTTTACTAAACATTGTGACGCAGTTTCTCTTTAAAATGGTTTATGACTGAATATGACTCAAGACAGCCTGAAGATGAAGAATTCAAGATACTGAGTCACGAGGTCAAAAGAACTTTAAAAGATTTCAACAATCGGTAGCATTTAGTATCAAAATTTATGAGGATATGACGTCTGCTGTAAAATCGGCGTTTCCACAGAACTCATGTTCTATTTCAATGTTTTCCACGTGGTTTTATTTTGCTGATCCATATTGGTTCTCGGTTCCTTCATCCAGCTTTATATTTTGTGCTCCATGTTACTTAAAGTTCGTATTCTATTGTTCTGTGTGTAACTGTCATGATTCACATATTTTTTGGAGGTTGCTTTTCTGATTTTTTTCACTACTGGATAAGTCACTGAAACAGAGCTTGGAATTGTGTTTAAACTCACTTTCAAGTTCAATGTAAATAGAGAGTTTTTGTATGAAATAAATAGCGGAAGAGAATGGAACATTCAAACAACGAAATGTTTTGTTTAGACTTGGTGGCTTTTTATAGAGTGCGGTTTGTACTCGCATGCGTTAGAAACGAATGACCGCGAGAGAAAACTGTTTACAATGACGACCAAGGAGATTTTATAAACTTTTAATGTAATTTCATCGTTTTTCTTTACTTACATTAAATCTATCCGGTCTGAGTCTACGCTTAGGCTTCCAGTTGATCTATATTTTGTCAGTATGTCACGGTGTTTTGGCCAAGTTCCATCTGTACATTCATACGTACTTGTTTGCCATGTCCCTACCGGATAGGAGGGATGAGGCGCCATTCCTATTTATTGCTCATCTTTCATCTTCTTAATTAACACCAAGAAAGAGGTCTTAATGATTTAAGAAAATCATATGATTTAACTGTTTTTCACCTTCCAACCACAATCACGTCCTGATGGCACAGCCAGCCACAACTTTACACAGCTTCTACACAAAATGTAGGTGCTTCTGTACATCTATGACTGTCTTCCATCAATAACCTAGTTCACAACATCTGTCCTATCTCCCTCTTCTCTTGACGACCACCGTTGACCACCAGGTGTCCGCACAGACGGCGTGGCGACCACGGCGACCAGCTCGGGCGCGACGACCTCCACCACAGCGGCGGGCGGTTCAACGTCTGCCCCCACCAACAAACTCAATGTGCACGCTAAGGAGTTCACCATGGCCAAGCCTGCCGACCTGCACAATAGGTGAGTGTTATCTATAGACTTTTAATTATTTAATGATAAGATATTTTCAGATACCTTTGGGCCCGCCCAGTTATTTGTAAATCTTTGGATTTACTAAAAAAATATCTTCTTGTCTGTTTATATGTGTGTGCATAAATGGTTAAATAAAATAAATCTAAGCTGGACACCCAACTTATATCTGTGTGTTATTGCCATGTTTAACCTGCTTATCAAAATATGCCAAATGCTGGTTTAATTAATGTATTGTCCTTCGTTGTTATATTGGTTATTGCATAGTTTATCATTATGATTTCTCTGTTGCCATAATAACAATGTCCAAATCCTTATGTTCCTTGACCGCTATTTATAATGTACATTTCTCCGACTAACTACTGCCATGCCGGTCGAGTACCAGATACGTAATTTCTGCACCCACTCATGTGATAAAATCTTGTCGATAAGTTTAGCCTCATGCCCGTCATATATACGTATAACCGCCTAATTGCCATGCACATAATGCGAAGTGACTTTAGGTGTAACCTTGACTTTGCAAACGATGAACTTTTCCATTATCTGTTTAGGGCAGGTACCACAGTTTTATTGATTCGCCACGTGAATTAATTACCAGTTGAAGTCGCCTCGGTTGCCTTAATAAGATTTTAGATAATTTTCCGTCCTCCATACCGTTTTTGACCTTGCTCTGGTTCGTGTTGAATAGTTTGTTTCTCATCAACTGTAGTCACGTGACTGGAAGCGATGGTCGCTGTTGGCTCAGCTCCAAGAGAGACAAAACAAAAATCTGTGAAACAATGTGCGAAACTGATGTCCGCGTCGCGTAGGTACGTATTCGTAGTATCAATTGTGAAGTTTTTGTTATCACTTTGTTCTTGGCTACGGTGACGCGAACACGCCCGCGCGCGCCAAAACGGGCCGAACACCGTGGCCGCCCCGCGCAGTCCGCGCACGCGCCGGGAGACGCGCGGAGTTCCCGACACGACCGCGACCAAACAACCACGAAATTATAACGCGAACGCCTCCGACGAACGAACTTGACTCGTACACTCCGTATTTTTGAGTACAAATCTCAATAGTGCCTTGTGAGTGATCCGCCGACAAATCGCCCACTTGACGAAGAGTATATTATATGCACCGCGTGCTGGAAAGTGTAAGCTCGGGTAGGATGTGCGCGGATACTGGATTCTAATAATAAATAAAGTTCTGATGTTAAGAGGGAAATGAGACGTAATTTGTCGGCAGTATTGCCAAGTTTGCATTGAGATTTGCATTTGAAGATAGTGATAAATTTTATTGTAGCTCGCGTAAACATCAAGACTTTAAACCAAACAGTGCGATGTCGAGCGTGATATAGTGGAATGGTCTTGTGATTTCTAGTCTATATTAAAAGGAGATTTGTTGTGAAAATGGTTCGTGGAAGATACTCGACATCGGACTTGTAAGTACATACACATTTTCTGAAACATAGCTCTCTTCTTAATCAGACCATGTCGTTTAAGTCCCGGAATTGTTCTCGCCAGTTAAGCTTAAGACTGTAATTGAGGTGACTGGCGTAAAGAGGACTTTGTATTACTACATTGTTTTATATAGTCCTTTATTGGTCCTTGTTTATGCGCGAGCATCATTAAGTTTAATTAAAATGGGTTACCATTTTAATTAAACTCATGGCGGTACGTTTGTTTTCAGCTGTTGTCACACGGCTTTACTGCTGTTATCTGGTTCAGAACAAATACATATAAAAATAAAATAACATGCTCTAATTACTATGTACCAGAAGGTTGAAAACAAACTAAATCGGTTGTTCAGTCGTATGTAAATAATGGTGAAGCGTGGGGTGCTTGTCAAAACTATCAGCAACTTTACGTTGGATACGGTACGTTTAATTTACACTTACCTTTGTATTAATAAACAGTTATTAACTTTGGACTTAGTTGGTGCATTGACGTTAAATGCCTGCCAAACAACGCTATTGAAAACATTTTTGTTTAATAGAAATTGTTTATACGCTTTTCTCTTATCTCTGCTTTATCATATTTATGCTCGTAGGGTTGATGTCCTTCTTCTTCTCACAAGTTTTAGTTCCAGCAGAGGTCAGTATATTCAAACTCTTGATTATCATGAAAGTATTCAGTATGTTGAATGTTTTGTCTGTCATTGTATTTCATATTCTTTTGCATTATATATTACCAATATGTTTTATAATTATTAGTACGATGGTTAATTTTTAATCACCATAATTATAGTCCCTAATATAGATATTCCCTATATTTTTCCTTGCATTGCTCTGTCAGTGGCTCAAATTGGCCAATCTTTAAGATAAGCATTCAGGGGCTGTTCCTAACATCCAAAATTGTCTAGCAATAGGATAGTGTAGTTATAGCGTCTTTAATAGCAAAACATTATTGTAAGTGTGTAACCCAAAAAGTTTTTACTTGTGTTTAATAGGGGAAGCACATTAATATTTTGTTGGCATCGCAGAAGCGTAGGTGTGGCTACTTCCCAAACACATGGGTGACTTCGACAATTTATTTTCATTACTCACTACAACACTCAGATCTTCCATAATTTGTGTGATTGGTCTTTGATTTGGCTCTCGTATTAGTTCTCTAAACTGTTTCTCTCATACACTACGACTTTACTTCTACGACTAAACAGAATCCATTCAATAGAACGGACCGTGCGTCATTCTCATCTAACTTTAGAGATCATTGCAATGTTTTGTCGACTTGTCATTATTCGATCTCAAGGTCGAAGTACCTACTACCACACCGTTTTATTCTCTGTTTATAAATATGACTTCATTCGCTAAGTTTTACCATTTCTACTAATTGCTCACATTTGCCTAGCTGCTCGAAATGACTGTTGACATTCCTTGAGTTTTATGCAAATTCTGTCAACACAGGTGGTTTGCCTGCCATGTCGACAGTTCCCTCCCCTCATTTAAAACTGTGTCTTAATATCCTTTTCTTGTAAATTCCAACTGTATTGTAAAACTTTCCCAAACAAATTGGAACATTAATAATGATACAATTTGTGAAGACATCGGCGTGATGTACTTACGTAGAAAAATTGCGCTGGCGTGCAATTGAGCGTGAGTCACGGCATGCAACTCGAGCACTGGTGTTAGATGTCTGTTTATACGTAATTGCCTTAGTTTGTGTCCCACACCGACCGCACGTATCAATATCAACTGCCTGTTATGACCCTTTATGTAATGTTTGATCGATTGCTTTGACAATGCATCCAGCAGATGTCAACTTTCGCACGTAGTGTTCCTTTCGTCTACTAGGTATTTTGTCACGTTTAGAACTAACTTAATTCGTGTAAATTCTTTTGTATCACAAAATACTGAGTGCGCTAAATGCTTTGATGAAAAAGTTTTTATTGCGTTCTAGTTGCTCCACTCTGAATGACTCTCTATTCATTACTATTTTTCTAATTTATTTTCAACTATCATTCCTAAACTCTACCTCATCTGATATTGGTCACCTTGATATTTTCGTATTCGGGTTTCGTGTGTCGATAAATGAAAAGTTACTGAATTGTCTTGTATTCTAACGGTCTTATCTACATCAGCCTTGCAGAAATTATTTATATTTTTCATGAACGTTTAGTTTCGTATCCGACCACTCGATTTTAGCTTCAGATAGAGTGAATTAAATATGTCGTAACTGCTTTAAAATTAAAAGCATTTGAATTTTCTTTGGCATTTGAAGTGTAAACGTAAACTGGGGACTTCCTAGGTTTGAGTTAATATTAAATAAAGCGGTGGCGTGTATAGAATATAATAATTTCAGCGTATTTTTCAGTTTTAATGTCTTTTTGTGGTTGAGTAAATGTCATCTTAGGTCTAGAGATTTATCAGTCGCCAAAAAGCTATACATTTATTATGAGAGCAGTGGTGGTCCAGTGGTAACGGCCGTGACGCACGAGTTGTAGGTCGTAAGTTCGAACTCAAGACAGGCACTTTACTTCGTGTAAATTATTTCATCACCACTGCTCTCAAAATGGTGAATTAAAACATCGTGAGGAAACCGGCACTAGAAATATTCGAAGACATATGACATCTACCAACCCGCATTGCGCCCGCGTAGTGGATTACAGCCCATTCCCTCTCACAGAGAGAAGGCCTGTGTCCCAACAGTGGGAATATTATAAGCTGATTATGATTTAGTATCAGAATAATGACTTTCTACAATAACGTAGTTGTTCATTCATACATAGTAATAATTTAACATGTTCATGTAAATCTTGCAGACTTGACATTTACCAGTAGACAGCACTGAATCGTTCAAGTGCTTGATAAGTTATTTATGAGAATAATTCCGAATAGAAATACGAGAGCTGGACTATAATCTAATATAGTGCGTGATGTGAAAGTTAATAGAAGAAAATTAGTTAACAACACTGTGCACATTATTAGAAAGTTGGAATCGAATAGTATGTCCAGTACTTTATATGTAGCGTTTCCCTTCGCAGAAATAGCACTTACAAATGAATAGTGATCTTGTCAGCAAGTATAACACCAATGAGGAAGAAATCTTATTCCATATAAATGGCGTGCACCTGAAAAATAATCCTTTATCATGTAAATGAGAAAATCGGCCTCAACTCGTGAAAAAATCGGCCATTCAACTCATATTCAAATACATCACGTGAGTCTGTGGTCTAAAGTAGATAAACACTCGGTTGTCAACCGACAATGGAGTGCAGCGCATACAGGACACGCCACTTGTGCCCATTCCGTGACACGTCACCATCGTCAGTACACCGGTTATGACATGCCAGGTCTCGAGACACTCCGTCTGTTTCACGATGGGACTTTGGGCGACGGAAGAGATGATACGAGGGATATAGGTTAACTGTAGTGGATGGGGACGAGTATTTTTTCTTTGGAAAAGATATTGATACCTGATGCTGCCACTGCAGAATCAGCCATACCGGACCTCGTCTTTTGAATTTAGCAGTTTCTAAATATGTAAAAGGTTTCGTGAAGTGGGTGTGAAGGAATTTCAGAGCAAAACTTGTTAGGTTCCCGTCGTCCTAGAGCTGAATATGTGCCCGTATTTGATTATCTTGTTTTTGTATAGACCGACTTCTGTTTCAAAAGACCCAGTTAAAGGTGTCGGATATTCTAGTTTAAACTGACAAGTTCACTGACATTCCAGCAGTAGGTGTTGGCACGAGAGAGGTCGTTGTGTTGCTGGGTGGCAACTTACGTTTATATTATTTACCGTACTGAGGTTATCTGTATTGAATATGAAGATCTCGAATCAGTAGGAATGAATTTCGCATTCTTACAATACACCTTTCGTTTTTGATGCTGCTTCTCGGGTTTTGTTATGCAACTTCGATCATCGCTTTACCTTTAACTCATGCATCACAATATTTTCCAGTTTGTAATCTTCGCTTTGAACGGATTGAACGCGATATATTCGAAAATGATTTCACTGCGATCCTTTAAACAACCTCGGGTGTTATGCAACTTTGGTCTTCGCTCTTCCTTCGACTCATGTATCACAATAATGTCCAGTTAGAAATCTCTGGTTAGACAAATTGAACTCTGTGTATTAAAAAATGATTTAACTTCGATCCCTTAAACACCACGAGACTCCTAAATAAATTCCGGATGCAACCAAAACTAAACTACCTACTTAACGATTCATGGTATCGCTTTGTCCAAGCAGTTCGCGCCTATTTAAATATCCACAATGAATTCCCCATTAATCCTTGCCGCCATTTCCTAACGTAATGAAACAATTTGCGTGGCATTGCGCAGGAGTGGACCGCCATAACGGGCTAGCTGTTCGCGGCATCGCGACAATGATCACTTATTATTTATGAGGTTTATGCTCATGGCTATGGGACACGCGCCACTGGACGCCATTGTCCACCATGAATAACAATCGTAATGGCAACTGCGTTTGGCACTGTTATGATTGAAATATTACTTTTATTAACTGGGCGTTTGATCAGTTCAGGTCTCATTTTGGTAATGGTGTTTTATCCTCATCAGACACTTTACACAATGTGCTTTCCTGTGGAAAATTCTTAGAACAATAGTTGTTCAAAAGTAATGGCTGACTGATTTTAATATGAAAGAACAATACGCCCAGGTTGACATCACCTAACTCTGTGGTGTGCCATCATTATGCAGGCAGTGGTGCAACTTTTGTTACACATATCAATATGAATTTGGCCGGGAAAAGGTTGCAAATTAATCACATACGTGAGTACGGAGCAGTGATAGCTCAGTTGTAACGGCCGCGACTTTACTTCGTGGGTTCGAACTCAAGCAGGTACTTCACATTGTGTAAATTATTTCATCACCACTGCTCTCAAAACGGTGAAGGAAAACATCGTGAGTAAACAAGCAAGTTCTAGAACCACAAATTCAAAGACATGTGACATCCACCATCCCGCACTGGGCCCGTGTGTTGGATTACGGCCTACTCCATCTCACAGAGAGGAAGCCTGTGTCCCAGCAGTGGGAACATAGCTGATTATGCTGTCATGCTGGGTACGGTTTCATACTCTGTATATTATACATTTTATGGATAAAAAAACACACGCAGCGATAGCCATCAGGAGCCTGAATAGATCGGAAATTATAGGTCTCACGGACGCTTTGAACTTAGAGCCAAAGATATATTTATTCTAACGGGATATTATTCCCTGCTAAATTTACATTGTGCCCGTAAATTACAGCCTATAAACTGAAATAGGAATAGTTTTTGATGAATCAGAGCGTTTCGCCGAAATTGTGCGTTCTTCTGGAGTTATACCAGCGAATGATCGGGTTCAATCAGTTCAGATTTAAACCAGAAAAATTGCCTAATAGAACGTTATCACGTGAACCTCTTCATTTCTAAACATGGGTAAAACAAGATTTGCTTACTGGAAAAGTTACCTTGGTAATCATAGGGGAAGGTATTTCGATTTCCATCCAATCTGCATGTTCCCATACGTAGTCGTTTTCAAAAACGTTGCCACTTTTTTATCGCCAACCCTCAAAGACGCCTACAAACTGTGAGTCGGCTGTCTGCAGATGGAATAACGCTACAGGATGTTCATGTCCATAAAGTCGGGCCTTCGAGAGAATGCATTATTGACGTTCCTACAAACGAATATGTTTTTTGCGAATTTGATCTTAATTAGTTACTGGAATTGTCACAGTGAAAGTTGTCAGGAACGCATTCTGTTGTAATTATATAGTAGGCTAGATAATTAGCGATACGAAGTTTCATAAAAGTCTGGCTCCCATAATAATAACACACTTAGTCATATAAATAGTTTTCCATTTTTTTTTGTAACTAACCTCTGGATCATTGTTGTCTGATCAATATAAATAACAATTATTATTATGAATAGGAAATTCCATTCCAGTAACAAAAAAAAAAAACTATTTCGCTTCAAATAAAATATACTTAAGTATATAATATATAGTACCTAACTAATTCCCGTGTCTGTGTTTACTTACAACTAACCAAACCGATTTCATGCACAAGAGTTCGTATTAGGTAGTCGTCCTACATTTATGTAATATATTTCACTAAACATGTTTGTTCTTCGTGATGCTGCTAATCTGTGTAATACCTAGATAACATTATTTTATGAGCGTGGCTGCGGCGAGGCTGGCATCGTAATTTGTACATAGATAAACGATCTTGTCGTATTGTCACATTATGTACATGACATATATTTATGTACGCACAAATCTCTTACATACATTACATAAAACGCAAACACGTCAGGGCGTAAACGCGCGGAAATTAATTACAGACATTGTCTAACAGCCCAAGCTGATTCATAATCAGCCTATAATGTCCCCACTGCTGAGACTGGGGCCTCTTGTCCATGAGAGGGATTGGTGTGAAATCCACCACGCGGGCCAAGTGCGGTTTGGTAGATGTCACATGAATTAGATTTTTTGTTTCTAGGACATGCCGGTTTCCTCAGGATGTTTTGCTTCACCGTTTTGAGAGCAGTGCAGTGGTGATGAAATAATTTACAAAAAGTAAAGCTAACTGGGTTCGAACCTGTTATGTACAAGCTAATGTATAGCGATGCGCGGTCATATGCGATCGGCCTGCGCACACGGCGCCAGCGCCGCGCAGCGCCCCGTACCCCGCGCCCCACCCATGTGCCCGCGCTAGCATGTTTTAAATAAAGCGTCAGTGCGTTCACGGCCGTCATTTGTTTTACTTGTGTCCCGTATCTAACAGTGGCGACGAGAGCAACCCACGCTTTATCAAGATGGCTCAGTTTAGTTTCGGTATATTAAGTAATTTCGACCACACAGTGCATGAATGGCAGGCGTTTAAAAGTCGCCTGCGGCAGTGGTTCGTGGCTAATGATATCTCGGAAAAAAACGACACAACGGGTTCAAAACGGCGAGCAATCTTACTGAGCGCACTCACAGACAGCACCTACCAGCTCGCAGCCGACTTGGCTTTGCCAAAACAGCTGGACGAGGTGCCAGTAGAAGACATCTATGAGCTCCTGGACACTCACTTTTCTCCGACAAAGTGTGGATTCGGAGAGCGATACGCATTTTACGCGGCAACGCAGCAAACGGGGGAGACGCATGCGCAGTGGGCGGCAAGACTGCGTGGCCTCACGAAACATTGCAAGTTCGCCAATGTAGAGGAGGCATTACGAGACCGTTTCGTGATGGGCATGTTGGCGGGTCCCGAGAGGGACAAACTGTTCACAAAGGACACAGATACCTTGACCCTGGCAAAGGCAGTGGAGTTGGCACAAAGCGTCCGGTGCGCGCGATCTGGCGCCGCCGCCGGCGCTCTCGCGATGACGTCGATCACACAGCAAGAACATTCAGTGTTCAAGGTGCAGGGCAAGACTGCTGGTTCTGCTAAGGAACCGGTAATGGAGAAGTGTTCCGTGTGCGGTCGGAAGAACCATGCATCGTCTCAGTGCCGATACGCGAACTTTACTTGTAGGAAGTGTAATACAAAGGGTCACTTACGTAGAATGTGCAAAGTAAAGTGTGTTGCGACCAGTGACGTGAGTGAGGAGGACGATGATGGTGAGTTTTTATGTTGTAACATCATTTCAGAGCGGGGAGAACCCATGACAGAAATAGTGTCCATAAACGGTTCACAAATAAAATTTGAAATTGATAGTGGATCGGCAGTAACGGTAATTTCCGAGAGTTTATATGATAAACATTTTAGCAGGCTGCCCTTATTACCAGCCAAGAAAAGACTATTTACCTACACAGGCAGTAGTATCGTATGTCTCGGTATAATTCGCCTACCGGTCACGTATAGGCTGAGTACACACACACTAGATGCTTACGTGGTACGCAGCAAAGGCCCGCCATTGCTCGGAAGAGATTTTTTATCGTTATTTAAGTTAAAATTAGCCTCCTGTAATTTCATAAATAATGAAGAGAAAACAATCGATGATTTGCATAATAGATTCAGAGACGTATTTTCAGATGAATTAGGTAAATTTAATAAATTCAAGGTTAAATTACGTTTAAAAGATGATGCAAAGCCAATATTTTTCAAAGCACGTCCTATCGCTTTTGCATTGCGAGACAAGGTAGATAAAGAGATAATCCGCCTTGTAAACTTAGGTATACTTAAACAAATTGATCATTCGGAATATGCATCACCAGTAGTGCCGGTGTTAAAACGCAATGGGAGTGTTAGGCTGTGTGCAGACTATTCCGTAACCATAAATAAACAATTAGTTGTAGAGCACTACCCGTTGCCTACGGTCCACGAGCTGTTTTCCAAATTACACGGAGGTCAACAGTTCTCAAAGTTAGACCTGTCCATGGCCTATAATCAATTCGTTTTAGACGAAGAGTCACAAAAAATTACATGCATAAATACTCACCGCGGATTGTTTCAGTATACACGTATGGTTTTTGGGTTAACCAGCGCACCGTCTATTTTTCAGCGCGCAATGGAAAACATATTGTCTGGTATGGACGGTGTGTTATGTCTTTTAGACGATGTCCTTATCACAGCTGATGGACCGGGTTTGCATTTACAACGGTTAACGGCAGTGTTACAGAGGCTGCAAAATGCTGGACTAACCTTGCAAAAAGAAAAGTGTGAATTTTTTAAGAACGAAATCAATTATTTAGGGTATGTAATAAACAAAGATGGGTTAAAAAAATCATCGGATAAAGTAATAGCAATTGAGAAATCCCCAGTGCCCACAGATGTCGGCAAACTTCAATCATTTTTAGGATTAGTAAATTATTACCGTAATTTCGTACCTAAGGCATCCGAAATTTTAAGTCCCCTATACGATCTCTTAAGGAAGGGGGTTAAATGGAATTGGGCCAGCGAACATCAAAGAGCATTCGTCGAAATAAAAAAACATTTAACGTCAGATCAGGTGTTAGCACATTTTGACCCCAATGCAACCTTAATCCTCACGGTGGATGCTTCACCTCATGGGTTGGGTGCAATATTATCGCAAAATGATAAGGATGGTTGCGAGCGCCCAATTTCGTTTGCGTCCCGCACTCTAAACGCAGCTGAAAAAAATTATTCTCAAATTCAGAAAGAGGCAACGGCTATTATTTTTGGAGTTCGAAGATTCCATCAGTACTTGTACGGTAGGTCAGACCCGTTCATCCTTCGCACTGATCACAAGCCTTTAATTTCAATTTTTGGACCACACAAAGGTATACCGGAGGTTTCGGCAAACCGTTTACAAAGATACGCGCTGTTTCTTAGCGCATATAATTATAAAATCGAATACGTTCGTAGCGAAAATAACAGCGCGGATTATTTGTCCCGCGCAAGTCTTCCCGACGACGATAAGCGGTTGCGGTCAATGACCGCGGGCAGGGAACGCGTGGACAGCGCTCAGCACGCTGCCGCCGCGGCCGCCCCGATTGACCGCGCGACATATGTTCACTTCGTAATTGACGGACACATGCCAGTTACGCGGGACGAATTACGCAAGGAAACTAGCCGAGATGTCAATTTGATGAAGGTGATCGATTTTATTTCGAAGGGTTGGCCTAGAAGCGTGTCTGATGTGAATTTAAAACCGTTCCACGCATGCAGAAATCAGTTATCGTATGAAGACGGCTGTGTTATGAGAGGGCATAAAGTGATTATACCAGACAGTCAAATAAGAACAATATTAAACGAACTTCATACTTCCCATCTGGGAATTGTGAAAACAAAGGCCGAAGCTCGTTCCCGGTTCTGGTTTCCGGGTATAGATAAAGCAATAGAAAAAATGATAAATTCTTGCAGTGTTTGTATACAGTTACGACCTACCCCTCCGCGCGCCCCGCTTACGCCCTGGCAATACCCACCCCAACCATTCTACCGGTTGCATATAGATTTCTTGGGTCCGTTAGATAATAGACATTATTTAATCGTAGTAGATGCATACACGAAATGGGTGGAAGTTTACGATATGTGTGTTTCAACGACCTCATCAGCTGCAATAGAAAAACTGTGCGAGTTTATTTCAAGGTTCGGGTTACCAAATACAATTGTAAGCGATAACGGCACGGCTTTCACGTCACAAGATTTTAAACGGTTTTGTACAATTAACGGGATTGAGCACGTGACGTCACCGCCCTATAATCCTGCGAGCAATGGCCAGGCCGAAAGTTATGTAAAGATCGCAAAAAAGGGTATAAGATCGTGTATTTTATCAAGTAATAACCAAAAAGACACTAGAGTCAAACTGTTAAAATATCTTTTTGATTACCGGAATTCGGTACATTCAGTGACAGGGTTCTCTCCAGCTCAATTAGTTTTTGGACAAAAACTGAGATCGAGGTTGGATCTATTGTCGCCAAAATCGCTATCGACACCCTCAAACGCGTCACTGGATAGCACAGTAAAATCAAAACAGTGTTTGCAGTGTAAATACAATGGTGGCAAAAATACTCAAATTTTAAAAAACGGAAACGAAGTGTTGTATAAAAAATTTAGCAATAAAGATAAGTTCACATGGCGCAGAGGCACAATAATAGACAAGATTGGAAGAGTTGTGTATTTGATTAACGATCATTTAACAGGGACTGTAGTGAAAAAACATAAAAATCAGATTGTGTTATATAAGGGTAACGCCAATGTACAACAAAGTTGGGATACTGACGAAATAGACACCGATAGTGACGATGAAACATTATCATCAACGGCACCACCGTGCCCCCAACCCGCGTCTCAAGCTGACGCCCCGGAGGAGGGGGGGCAGGGTGCAAGTACGCCGTCAGCGACGCCAGCCATATCTGTGGCGCCCGGCCCCAGCCATCCCGATAGGGCGTTGCGCCAGCTTCCAAAGGTGGACTACAGAAGCCTTGCGTTGGGCAAGTGACCAGTGGGCTGCCTGACGGTGTATAACTTGCTAGTTAATTATGGACTCATGTTGTATTGTAGTAATAACCTAATTTTAATGTTGTGTAGATACTCCATGTATGTAGTTGTAAGCACCTTTAGTATTATTATTATGTTTGTATCTTTTTAAATAAGGTTGGGAGATGTTATGTACAAGCTAATGTATAGCGATGCGCGGTCATATGCGATCGGCCTGCGCACACGGCGCCAGCGCCGCGCAGCGCCCCGTACCCCGCGCCCCACCCATGTGCCCGCGCTAGCATGTTTTAAATAAAGCGTCAGTGCGTTCACGGCCGTCATTTGTTTTACTTGTGTCCCGTATCTAACAGAACCTACGACCTAAAATTCGTAAGTCGCGGATGCTACCACTGGGCCACCACTTCCCCATGTTGTCCCATTCTGGGCAAAGGTCGGACCCCCATTATTATCCAATTTTCTTTGCTTTTTGTCTTCGTCGTGCAATCGGTCAGGAATAATGACTCCAAATCGTCACACCAGCGTTTCTTAGGCCTGCCTTGGTGACGAAGTACGTCTTCTGCGGCTCCCCCACTGTGTGATGATCCTGGCCCATCTATCTTGATGCATGCTATTAGTGTGACCCGCCCAGGCCCATCTCACCGTCGCAGGATTTTTATGATACACTGTCTAGAACTGATTCTGTCACTAACGCTAATAGTTTTTTCAACCTTGCTGAAACGGAAACAAGGATCATTTTGGTCTTTCGAACCGATACTTTGTTGCCCATTTGGTATCCTTATTTTACAGAGTAATTGTTTGTAACGGCACCAATTATGTCACAAATGTTAAAACGTGACGTTTATAATTTTGCTTGCATTGATATTGATGTGAAGTTGGATAAGGTGTGGGTGGGTGGGCCTGCCTACTGTGGTGTGCTACTGTTCACTATGGTAGCTGATAGCACACCTATTTCTTCGCGTTTCGCTATGCCTTTTACTAAGATGTACTATGTATTGTTGCAGGCCCGGCATCGGCTACGCCAGCGTGGGGCTGCAGCACTCGCGCTCGGCGGTGCTGCACGCGCAGGTGCCGCCGCACTACCGGCCCGTCATGCCGCCGCACGCGCTGCTCAACAGCGCCTCCAGCGGGAACGTGCCACACGCACAGGTACACACGTTGTACAGGGTTTCTACTTGTGACAGTCGGGGCCATCAGGACGACGACTTTAAATTATAACAATTGTACGTAGCCTGCTCCCGCGCGTCACCAGTGTTGACTCTGTATATTTTGGCTGCTGAATCCAAAATACATACATTGTGTCTCCTGACGGGTTTCAATTTTTTTCTGATGACACAGTGTAAACAAACCATGTTCAAGTTAAACTCTTGTGCAACCAAGAATTAGTACATACGAACACATACCAAACCATAAATTTCCAGTTTTAGCTGACTCGCATTTTATAGGGTTTTCGTACAATGAGAAGTCAGCTTATAATGGAAATACTCATGCTTGAATGTCGTTGTGCGTACCTAAACTTTCTACTAGTATTAAGAAAGTTTCAACCTCACCACTTGTTCCAAAAATATTGTTTGAATAAAATAGTAAATTGTAATTGAAAAATCATCGACGCAAATTGTAGGAAGTTACAAAATAAACCTCAACTTATTGTTTTTCTTTTTTAATCAAAGCGCACAATTTGTAAGTGACATTTCATATTGGTATCCACAGATACGTTATCTGATCCATGTGCTTACAGTTTGCTCAGAAACTTTTAGCATTAAAGCGTCACGCCGCGCTGTACCAGATCCTATGGGACTACTGATGTGGTCTGTTCTGAAAAATCATTATTGCAGCCTCATATAATTGCTCCGATACCTACTACTCTACCAAAATGATTACAAAAAGAATGATAACCATACCATACTACCTATTAGTAATCCAAAACGTTTTCCTCACTACTTACCTTTCTTATTATCTTATTCAGCAACAAAGGGTCAGCGATGAGCCCTGGGACGGTTACAAAAGACGCTTTCAAGTTTTCCTTAATCATAAAGATTGTAAGGAAATAATCTTGATGTGACAGTTTGTTCCCATGGTTTTCATTGTTGACAGCCTCATCTACTTCGCCTCATGTGTAACATTACCCAACGTTACTCAGGGATTACTAAACGCTAGTTAACTATGGGAACCGAACCACTGTTGACAATACCGCAATAAACCATTTAAATTCAATTAGCTCAACCAGTATTGATAAGTTTAAAGAATCGTTCACACGATGACTTATATGAAAGTCTTGAAAACCTCGCCTTAAAAATTGACAGCGTCCGTGTAAACAGAAAATAATGTTTTTAAATAGTTCAGTACTTGTCACACTCGATTTAAGCATTAGATACAGGTGGTTCCTTCAATGTACTAACTGTGTAATGTAGCAAAAAACATAAGAAATTTTGATTTTCGCTGGTTATTCTGGAAACGGTGTGAATCTAAAAACAAGAGTGATTCCTTTGACGACGACGACGACGACGAAGACTGTCGAAAAACTTATCTCATGTCGATTCAATTCCTTTATTTATTCTCTCTTCACAATATTGGTTTCCTTAAAACTTAACAATATTTTTGGTAATGTTATATTCCACCACTGTAAGAGACTGGTGCCTGAAGTAGGTTTTTGAAAAAGCCTGTGTTTGTGCGGGGACCCGCCCCCCACAGCAAAAAATATAGTAAAAGATTTAGAGACGATCTTGTGTGAAAAACGTTAAAGGAACCAAAAAGATTAAGACAATAGTGTTGAAAGTTAAAAATAATAGAAGCAAATAGGAAAAAAGACAAAATTAAAAATAGACAGCTAATGGTTCATACGAAACTGGTTACGGGGCGTCCATTAATTACGTGAGGCGTTTAGGGGGGTGGGAGGTGGTCTAGTCGAATTTCACCCAACCTCACGTGGGGGTCTCGGCAAATATCACGTAATTTATATTTTTTTCCGCAAATAAACAATGTAACATTGCGAGAAAACCGGGTTAAATTATGTAAAACATGTTATTCCGCCAATATAGCTAAGGGATCATTCTCATTAGACCGGGCCGTGCCTTGTCCGTGGCCATCCGGAACTGTGTAATAGAAACTGCTTCATACAAAATGTATGTAACGTTTCAAATCCGTGCCCCGTCCGGGCTACGGACACGGCACGGTGTAATGAGAATCATCCCTTAATCCTAAAAAATAATATTTATTGCGGTTAAGCGAACGCTACAAAGTAGCACAGTAGCTCCTTGATGGTTAAACCGCCAGTGCCACCGTCCAGCCAAGCCAGCCAAATGCAACGCAAATAACCACAGATTAACGTTTATACACTAAAAACACGTATTTTGAAATGTCTCACGTGAGATTATGGGAGAGGGGGGGAGGGTCGAACCAAATCTCACGACATCACGACGGGGGTGGGGTTCGAAAAATCGCCAAAATTGACTCACCCCTTACTTGTAATGTCCTGTAAGAATTTATGTCGGGGTGTATCTATGAATGTATGTTGGGGTGTATGAATGTATGTTGCAGTGTACGAATGTATGTTGCAGTGTATGAATGTATGTTGGAGTGTGCAAGAGCGAGGATGAGATGTAAATCAGCCACGGGAGAAAAGAGGGAAGAAAATCTATTTGAGTTGAGGGTTTTAATAAATGTTTTAACTGTTTTGTGACGATTAGAGATGGTTGATATAGCTTAAGAATGACATTTAATAAAAAGTGTTGTACAAAGAAGCACATAAAATACAGGAAAAGTTTTTATCCAGTGCGCAATCTGTAACCATGAATTTAGCATTATCATTCTAGACCCCCCAGCGCAGAAATTTTTCGTCGGTTATAAAAAAAAACAGCTGTTCCATACATTTTGACCGCTTAGGTATTGCACTTTTCTATGAAACAGCTGATTTTTTTTTGTAAGACCGACGAAAACTTTCTTCGCTGGGGGTTCCAGAATGGTATGCTGAATTTATGGTTAAAGTTTGCGCACTGAATAAAAACTTTTCCTGTAGGTATACGAGATAAATATCCGAGTCATGTATACGAGACCTGTGAAAAGCAATTAAGAGAAACCATTAAACTTTAATTAGTTGCAAGCCTATGACACAGCTACTTAATCATTGCAGGTGGGACCCCGCGTTCACTTCAAGCTGCAGCCTCAGCAGGCAATAATTCCGGAAAAGAAGAAGTCTCCCCCGTCTTCTCTAACGAACGGCAATGGCAAGAGCATTCGGCCGCAGTCGTTCACGCCGGGACTGAAGCGCTCCAAGTCGCTGACGTCAGCCGACGCGCTGGCGAGCGGCATGGCGGCGCTGGGGCTCGCGGCGGATGCCGGCGATCTGGGGAACTTCCCGCCCGAGATACAGGAGTGTATCGACAAGGCTCTCGAAGGTGAGAAAAGCATTTAGAATACCCAAAAAAAGAAGTGTCAAAGTCTATACCAAATTATACATTGATAAGCTGGTCGCTGGGGACTTAAGCTGTATTTTATTTTTTCAGATTTAATCTTAAAATAAAATAGGAGTATCTTCGCCATTTCCCATGTACCATAAATCAACCACTTGACGTGTTATTTTTGTGCATCAGACCCGAACGCAGTGTGCGCCCGCACGCTGATGGACGCGGTGGGGCACCTGGTGTCGCGCGCGGTGGAGTCCCCGCGCTACGCGCTGCCGGCCGCGCGGCGGTGCATCGCCGTGGTGGAGCGCGAGAACACCGAGACCTTTCTGGAGTCGCTGCTCAACACGTGCCAGCAGTGGTACCACGACAGGGACAAGGTAAGAGACATTGCAGCTGGTGTCGCGCGCGGTGGAGCCCGAGCCATTTTGTCTCTGTAGAGGAAAAAAACGCTGCTAAGATTCTTGACAAACTTGCAACCACTCGCCACTCACTAATAGAATCACAACCGCTCTATCTCACAATCTTTCTATCTGCACCCGACTGATGAAGAGCAAGTCTCTTACATAATAGGCAGCGTACCGGGGCTAGATCAACTAACAGTTCCATTACTTAAAAACTGCCGCGAAAGCCTAATTAAACACATTACACACATACGCGCATATTAAATTTGAAGAATCGGGTATTTTCCTGACTCTTGGATAATTAGTGCAGTGTCGAGTTTGTGGTTTGGTTTGGGTGAACGGTTTTGTAGACATCACCTACAAATTCAGTCTCAAAAACGTGCCAGAAAACTACAGGCCAATCGCTCTGTTATGAACAGTCTCAAAAATTCTGGAAAAAAATGTTGAGACTCTTAAATTTCCTAACTCGTACAGACAGTTTGGATTCCGCCAAGGAAACGATTTCACTTTTGACGAACAAGGCTCATACCACTGAGAAAATGGAGAATGCTGTGTCGGTGTTTTTCTTGATTTGGCAAAAGCATTCGACACCATTTCACCCGGGCTTCTGAAGAAGTTCGGCAACTTCGAGTGACAATTTCTCTATTAGTTTCGTAAGCAGGTTGTTTTTTTTTTAATCGCGTTTATCTGTACCTTATTTACTGCTGGACTTGTTGACGGAAGGTTTTTTATGGAGACTGTGGCGACTGTAGCGGGTTCAAAATGCTCCCTCATTTTCCGCAGCTAGCACTTCGAGCAATAACCCGGTGTTGACAGAGAGCACGGCGCGAACTTGTGCGGGCAGCTGGTTGAGCCACATAACATTCAGCGCTTCATCCGAGAGTAGCTTGCCACTGAGGTCTCGCATTCTACGTAGTAGCTGACTTGGCTTGTGGCCGCTAGGTTCGAGTCCGCTGAGTAGCTTCTGTAACTGCCGGTGGTCTGACTCTTGGTACGTTGAGATGAGTCTGACCTTGAGCGCGCTGTACTTGCCAGTGCTCGGTGGATGTAGGAGTCTCCAATTTGTTCTAAGTAGCTGTTGGCGTGTAGCGGGACGACGAGGTTGAACTTCTGCTCCTCACCTATTTTACTGGAAGCAACGGCGGCTTCGAATTGAGCGAACCACGAGCGTGGATTTTGGTGCCAAAATGGTGGTAATCGTGCAGCTAGTGAGACTTTCACGTCGCTCTTCACTGTTGTGCTGCCCTGGGCATCGCTAAAATCGTCGATCATGATGATGGTTCTTTTGAGAATAGCGGGATCTTGAAGAAGATCGAGATTCAGGAACTCAGGCTTAGGCTGTTCAGGTTTACGCGTAGATTTCAAAATTTTATCAAGAACCACATAAAGTGCTACTTAGCACACGTTTTCAGATTTAATAAACCACACCTATTACATGCAGCATAAGGCTAAATCTAAGAAGGTCGGACGACCTATTTATACATGGAACGACAGCCTAAAACAGTACATGAAATATTTCGTCTTGGGAATCACGTTTTGGAAGGACATGGCTGGAGACAGAAACAAGATCAAAAAAGCGGCTAGCGAAATTCACAAAAAAAAGAAACTGATAGCAGCGAGAACTTGGAAGACGACTGAAAACAACAACACAGAACATAGCGAAGCAACGGCATAGAAAAGAGCTATGAAAACAGTTAAACCTACCCAAGAAGCTCGACCTGAATCAACATGCCGGAGACGTCGTGAAAAGACTATAAATAAATACCACCCGTCTCTCCACTAGTCCAATGCTTACTCAAGGATGCATATCCGGTACGCTCGTAATCCTTTCCTATCGTGCCTAAGGGCACGTCTACCTGACCATTACCGCGCCCCCCGGTCTACTTCTTGATATGCAATGGCCTCAGTAACACCATGAAGCATGAGGCTCCAGGGGCTAGTGCGAATCTTGGAGTTCATTCGAATAATTGAGTCTGGTCAAGCCACGCTGGGATCGGTGCATTATTACATTACAAGAATACTAGAGAAAATGCGAGAGAGAATGCGGAGATTTTTTTTCAGATCGTCATTTCGACAGTCGGGCAATATGGGGTCAATAACTCAATATGTATATAAGAAAATAATAATATGCCACATTATTATATTAATAATGTGGCATATTATTATTTTCTTACATACATATTAAGTACATTTTTAAATATATTTTCAAAAATCATACAAAAACATTTAAAAATATAAAAAGTAGTGGCCCATCGGCATCAGAAGTAGGGTCCAAGATGTCGGTGGTCAGGGCTCTAGAGAGAGGAACCTCCTGACTATGCGTGCCGTGTCTAGGAGTACTGATTTCTGAATCAAGCCCTTGATCCAGCCGCGCACCTTGTTTCCGCCTGATAAAATACTATTTGACACTATTCAGGCGGCCAAAGATTATTAATATTATAATACGTGAAGCAAAAACTTTCTACGACTTTTTAGGAAAATTACGCTGACGGAGGAGTATGAAATTAGGCACAGTTAGTTTATATGGGGAAAGAGCGCAGAAAGCTAACAGTTTTGATTTTTTTTATAAAAATCAAAATATTTTATTACACATAAACCTGCATGGGCACTTATGAAACGTCAGAAGCTAGGTGCACGGTTCCAATTTGTCGCTTCCTATGGAGTAGAGCCGGTAAGAAACTCCACGGTTACTCTTTTAAAAATAAGACAGTGCAGGCCTGTCAATAAGTACCAGGCCTGCTTAGAGGAATGAAAAACAGAATAGAAAATCGTCTACAAATCTAGTCTGTAAGGCCTACAACGTTCTCTCATTCACAATTTGTAAAAGAATCTACCTATATGAAATGAACTTATTTGAACCAAGTGACATGATTTCCATGACAATCACTAATTATAAATAGTCGAAATTAAAATTGATGTATAATGTCAAATAATGACGAGAATATGTCAGACATTGTAAATAATAAAAATTAACATTGTAATTTGGGAGCAGTTAATGACTTTCACATAGTTATACTGTTAATGAGGTACCAGGGAGAAGCCACATGTGCAGAAGGAATTAATGCCAAACTTCCCTGTCTTCAAAGTAGTCTTTCATCTTATAATGTGCTTTTTTGATAAGGTCACGTTTGATGTGAGTTTTTAACTTTCCATCGTACAACTTTACTATGTTTCATTAAGTCAGGAAACGTACCGCTGTCTAAACATTAATTAAATATGCCTGTTAGGACAGGGGCTATTGTGTTAATGATATTTTCAAGAACAAGTACCTAACCTCTTTTGGGAGGTTGGTAAAGATTTTTTTAAATTCTCAGCATCTCTTAACTTATCTGAAATGGTTTCATTATCAATTTTTAGACCTAATTCATTCTGATCTCGTTGTTTTGTATTTCCAGTTTCTTTGAAAAATACCTGCCACACAGCTTTTATTTTATTTTTGGAAATACTAATTTTGTTACCTATTAATTTAGATTTAGCTTGAGCGCAGTAATGGATTATTAAGGTGAACCTAGTCCACATTTTTTGCATACAAACTTCGGGAGTGTTTTACTCCACTGTCTGACATGACACATCCAAAGTAAAATATGATATCGTTTTGTCGTATTATTAATATTGTCTGTACGGAAACATAATACTAAAATAAAAACCCGTTAAAAAGTTAGGAGCCAACAAAGATTCGTTTTTCTTGCTAATTTTACTTAAATTTGGGCGTGTTTAAGTAATAAAAGAAGTGTAAAATCTCCAAAAAAGTCGGTACCGACAAAGTTCAATTATCGAAAAGTTTAATAAAATTTATTGGTCATTAATTTATGCATTGGCTTTTTCATAAAACCCGATCTTCCCAGGGACTATTCTTAATTTTTTCGTGAATCCTGCATCTCACTCAATAACGTTGTTCATGTAGACTAGCGTCTAACTGCTCATCACTGATACTATATCTGTCGGACATGAAGCCTGGTTAGACAGCGTGATTTGTAGCCGGGCCCACCAGTGAGTTCGAGCCCGCGACTAGGTTCCCTTAAACTCGAATTTCGACCACTAGGCGAGAATTAGTTATTATTGTTACTCCTTTATTATTTTAGTAAATAATGTGTCATCATTTGTGTTGCTGCAGTTGTTGAGCTCCAATGTGGGCGGTGGAAGGCCTCGCCTGATGGCGTTCCTGTCGTTCCTGCTGGAGATGTACTGCCAGCTGCGGCGCCGCGCCATCCAGCGCCGCGGGGCCTCCGCGCAGCCCGGCCAGGTGCTGCTCACGCTCATCTGCAAGTGCTGCGAGGACTGCATCCGGCAGCCCGTGCCCTCGGCTAGCGACGTGAGTACAGTACCTTGTGCACAGCGTTGCTGCTAAAATGTTGGATTTCAAAACCAAAGAAAATGCCTTTTTTCCTCAAATGATCGCCTCCGATCTTCAGTCCTCGAGCCCATGGACCAAAAGTAAATCTGAATTCGAACTGAGCAAGTAAGTGGGCGTTGCAGACGGAGAACCTGTTCTTCGTGCTGACGTACATCGGACGCGACCTGGAGGCGCAGCTGCCGGGCGAGCTGCAGCGCCTGCTGGCGGCCGTGCGCGACGCCTTCCTCAACAGCGCCGCCGCGCCCTCCATCCGCCGCACGCTGCTGCAGCTCATCGAGCTGCACGCCTCGCGCTGGCAGCTGCCGGGCTGCGCCGTGCTCTACTACTACCCCTCCTCCAAGTAGCGCCACTGCACCGCCTTGTTCTTGAGCCTATGGTGACTCTCGGAATATGCTGCTTAGCTCGTTGACGAACATGCGGATAGCTCGATCGTTTGTAGTGATAGAGCAGATTTTGCATGATCATTTCAATGTACTCCTATTTTTGGGCAGTGCTATGGACACGCTCTGTCAGCAGATGATGAACTTCAGTGAATAATTTGGCCCTATCGTACGGAAATACCATATTGTAGTAAAAATAATTTTGAAGCTTGCATTAATGTACGTTTAGTACTATTGTTACTGTAACCAAATTCCCAGTGTTTTCTATTGAACTTTGGGAACTAACATTATTATAATTTACAATGCCCATGTAGCAATACCTGCTTTATATACTTTGGTAAACCTTGTCTCCCAGCTGATCAATGCGTTGCGTTACGAATAGATGCGTTATGTATCACGCGACGCGTATCATTATTGCGTTGCTTCTCAATCGTGTTGCGAAGAAATTGTTTACGCGATGCGGTTCCTATGCGATGCTTAGTGAAAGCTTAACGCAACATGACGTGCTGTTCAGCTAGGACTAAGACTTAGTTGTTGAAGCTTTAGCGGGAAATTGATCCTTAAGTACGAAGGATATGTGCATGGTTAGTTAATCTTAGTGTACTTCGGGAACTACCACATTATATCTCCATAAGGTGGCAAGTACCCTGATGTACCGTAGAATTATACCGTATTGTATGTTAACTTAGTAAGTACCGCTTCATGAGATTTTGTTCTATGGCAACCGCCTATTGGTGGTGGCTATAATATATATTCTGTCTTTCGAGTTCTTCGCCCCGTAAATTGCATGGTTTATTGTTGTTTTTCTTTTTATACGGCGACAACAAACCTTTCAATTGTCCAAGCTTTGGAGTTGTCGCCCTCATAATATCGACTATAAGTTAAGCCAATTTGGTCCTTCAGTTCTACTGCGAGGACCATTTCGGAGGGTACGTTATTATTCTATAGTGTAATTATGTTAGATTAGTATACAAAGGTTACAAGCATTTCTTGTAGTGTTTGATTTGTTTCCGTTTGACCTTCATAGCGTTGCGTTAGGTGTACAGGAGGTCTCTAATTGTTGTCCCTTATACGTATCCTAGGCATGATGCTGCCATAAGCTCATTTATTGTGCCTTTAAAGATTTTAGTAGTTTAGACACGTCCTCGTCGCTCTCGAGACAATAAAAAGTATTTTGTAATATTTATCAGACGTAAGACGCCCTCGGGAGTAACGGAACGTAACAATTAAAATGTAAGGTGTAGTTTTAGCTTAAGGTGGATTTAGTAAACGCAAGATATGCCTTGAAAGTATTAAAAAGTACGTGTAACATAAGTAGTAGGACAAAATGACGATGTACATTACTGTACGTTCTTCGCATAGTATTTGGTGCATTGTACCCTTTGTCGGTTGTGTCTAACTGTAGTGGCGCCATCTTTACCTTACCGCTTGTAGTTATCGTTTGCCTAGCAATGCTTCACGGGCCCAAGCCTGCACTATACACGTAATGCACTCTGGTGTTAGTTTATTTTCTATTAGTATAGACATCCCAATTATGCAAATTATCATTCTATTAAAATTATAGATGAATCTTATCAGCTTTCTTACACAAAGATCATATGAATGTATGACTGAGCTTCCTAAGTATGAAGTATTTCAATTTATTATGCTTGTGATATTATAAATTTAAGTTATGTAATCTCTGATAATATCTCTTCTGTCCTAACCAAAGACTGTACTGACGATGTGGAGATTCATTATGATAATTAACAAAAGTGTAAACTCAATGTTGTTGAAGCTGGACCAAATTATCTTTGAGTGTCGACCTTGGCTCTGTAACTGCCGTGGGCGACGCATCACTTCAGTGACTATTATAAGTTCATTTAGTTGTAGACTATGTCTGATCACCATTATCAAACTAATGATTTTCTAATATTAGTTACAAGTTACATTTTATGGAAAAAGTAAAAAAAGACCATAAACTTTTCGTTATTACTATGCATTCGTAGCAATATAAGGTAATGGTATGTTTGTAGAAAAGTTGAAAAAATATAAAAAAATGGTGCTAACAAAAATATTGGTGTATTGTATATTATTTTATTAGAACACGGGCAATAACATTGTTCTCGTTACCGCTGTAATTTTGTACGAATAAAAACATAAAAATGATTATAACCAATAAATTATATAAATACAATGTGGTTTTTTATTTTTATTCCTATATTTATCAAACAGGTTGTAAAGTTACTACCGCTTTACAATAACTTTGATTTGACTGACTAAAGAAGACTATGACTGTTTTGTAACTTCGTGCCCGATATCGGGCCATTTACTTGATCGAAAAGAAAAATTACTTGACACTGGCTAAATGCACAAACCGTGCGAAGCCAAACACCCAAAAAAAAAAGAGAAAATTGATTTCCAATTCTTTAATAGAACATTTTGTAGGGTGGATATTATGATTTTGTTACTCAGTAAAATATATTAAAGTCGTATGTATGTATTTCCTCAGATAAATTCATGTTTTGCAGATTGCTCAGTAAAGACATGAATAAATTGAGGGCCCTAGATATACCGCCACAAATCCGTAACTTCATATTCTACAGATTTGGGAATTTCTTAAAATATTTAAGAAAATCTTAACTAAATTCATAAATAAAAATTATTAACCCAGATAAAGTACTTTCTGAGATTTAGGCTATGCCACTTTATGCACGCGTCTGTATCGAGGGCCCAAGTTATTTAATCATAACAGTTTTATTTCACGTTTAAGAAATTTATAGCCCTTTGCATTCAGTTTTAACAATTTTTTACTAATTTCCCTACATGTCTTATTTCATTACGCAAGGAAAAAAAAATAGGCCCTCAATCTAGATGCACATCTTCGAAGCCCCACCGACCGTCAAGGGTTTTTTTTTTTGGGTGGGAAATCAACCGTTAAGGGTTTTTTTTTGGGTGGGAAATCATCAAATAACTTCTCCCGCTCTTCGTGTCAGACTTTTACTGACTAAAACCCACCCGTGTTCCCTCAGTTGCCTGTGTGCCAGGGGCCGCGGTGTCTCTTTCGAACAACCCGCAACCCTGGCAGACCGACCGTCCAGGGTTAGGCCGAGATTCTTAACTATTGACCCACCTGGACTTGCGTATTTCCCACTCTGACCAACGAGCTGGGTGGCTCACTGCTCCTCGGCAGTTTGTAGAACCAAAGCGCCTCAGTTTTATGACCACACCCCGCGGACCGACGCCGACGCGACGCCACAACTTTTGCCGCTTCAAGCTCGGCAAGCTGGATCGTCTCTTCGAATGTGTCCCCGCTGGCCAACAACCGGGTGTCATCCGCGTAGCAAACGACGTCGGGGAGGTCAAGACGCAGGACAACATCGTAAGCGAGGCTCTACAAGAAAGGACCTAAAAAGTCCCATGCGGAACCCCACAAATAATCTCCCTGCGATGAATTAACATTCGCTATGTGGGTCTAGTCTTGCAGTCGGGGCGCGGGGGATGGTTCCCTAAAACTTTTCTTTACAGGACAGGACTTCGCTGAAAATATTGGTTTTCTGCTTGATTTTTTTATTTAAAAAAAAATCGTTGCCTCGCACTCTCCTGTATTGTGGGTGTTACAAACATTTAAATACACATACGCAAACAGCCGTCAATGACCATGCCGTCAAACAATGGCGGTTTAATTGCACAGTAAATATTATAATTTATTTAGTACTTACCTTGTGATAAATGATAAATGATTTCATTTCTATGAGTAGGTTTGTACAAACATTATTACGCGTCAAACATATTTTTTTGGAACTAGATGTGGCTGGCGTTTCCTATCTCGCTACTTTGAGAAGAAAGGCCGAAACAAACTCAGAGGTCAGTCTCTTTTAAAGTCCAAACATAATCTTCGTCAGATCATGTGAAGACCATGTGGATTGGTGTCTGAAATGGTCTTTTGAGGAAAGAACCACACAGATTGAGTGGACCTGTCCAATCAGTGCACGCATATATCAGTAATCATGCAGCTCAACTCAGAACTTGATGAGCTCAATGATCCGACGAACAATACCAAAGAAAGGACATTTGGGTAGGCCGCATAAATTACTTAAACCGCCAGACCATGATTAAAACTAAACGAGAAAAAAAAAGAAACCAAACAAAAATAAAAATAAAACGCCCACACAGTCATCATATTCACAATAATTAAAGTATTATAATACTTTACAAAGTAAATATTCATGTCCTTTTTTAAATAAAATTCATCAACGTCGATGTGTACCTATAAATAAAAATAAAAATCAGAAATAATCGTAGTCAGATCATGTAAGGATCATGTAGACTCGTGTCTAATATGGTCTTTTGAGGAAAGAACCACACAGATTGATGGACCTGTCCTGTCAGTGCACGCATTTGTCATTAATCATGCAGCTCAACTTGAACATACGGAGCACAACGATTCGACGAACAATACCAAAGAACCAGTTTATCCGTTCAATAGCAATTATAATTATAATTAAAAATATACCATAAAATTCCAAATGCCAAACTGCATCCAGTGATGCATTATTTATTACTTATATCTAATTTTTTACGATTTTTGCATTTTTACGACAATGTTTGCTCATTTAATATTCGAATTTATTACAACAGATTTTAACCCGTATCGGATTGCAGTAAGAACTATTATCGCTCATAACGACAATACGACGAGTACATTTAAAATTATCAGGGCCTTAATTGTTGCAAATAGGTCACATTATCAGGCCATGATGGAAGGCATACGTCAAATTACAAGTCACCTTGTTTAAGCTTGTTGAGTCATTCATAAATAACCCAGCTTGAACTCTGCTAATTCCACAACTTATCGGTTGTGGATTACTTTAAGTTTATACCAATAGATGGCGCGCATCCGAGTCACCAAAGGAGATGGTTCGTGGTTGAAGATTGAATATTGCGACATTCAATTTACTAGCAGATAAAGATGATAATTGTTTTGAGTATTTTTCTGTTGTGTATCAAATTTTAAATACTAACAAATTGTGGTCAAAAGTGGTAAGTTCGAAACCAACAGTTTAGGTCAAAGAGTCTACATGGGAGGTTTAGGATTCATGTTAAATTGCCTGTCAATTTTGACAGGTGCGATTGAAACCTTATTAAAGCTAAAATTAAAACAGTTATTTGATAATTAAATTGTGCTAGGAACGGATAAATGAATTACTTTTATTAAAATTATTTCTTTAAAACTCATTATGGTAACATGTTTCTTGAAAAATACATACTAAATGTCATAGATTTTCATAAAACCAACACCGTTCAAGACTCTGTGTAAAAAATATAGTTTTTGAACACACTATGATTGTGATTGGACGCGTGCTTATCAGTCGCTTCCTGCTAACTTCACGTTACTGACAGTTCATACGTTTGGTTCGGCCTTCGCCCTTCGCTTGAGTTCGCTTTGTTGTTGCCCGCAGTTGCCGACGAACTAGTTTAGAGTCTCGCCGCGAGCGTGTGATGTGACCTGTTGATTTATTACTCATCGTGTTTTAGTGCTTCTGTCTGTGATAAAAAAAATGACATGATGCTGTTTAAAAATGTAATGAGTGGTGCACGTTGAGTGAGAGTGTGTTCAGTGTAAAATGGGCTTGATAACTTCAAGGGAGCAGACAATGTTGGACGGGCCGGTGGCGTCGGCCAAGAGTCACCATGTACGGCAGCCGTCTACGAGGAACCGGACGAAGCCCCCAATGCCGGACCGGGACGAGTTGGAGAACAGATTCGTCAAAGTTTTGGTGAGTGTTGGCACCGAATTTTGCCGGCATTATGTTTACAAACATAACATTGTTTACTGTGTGAACGGCAGACGTTACTTTTGTAACGCGACTGCGGCGCTCGCGTCAATATTTAAACAATATGTTGTAAACAGCGTGTGGCTTGATACTAGTCAATGTTCGTGAAGAAATTATCTATCGCACTTTAATTTCGGTGAAAAAAGCGCATGAGAGATGGGCTGATTCGTCCATGTGTCGCAGGGGTGGGTCTAAACCACACTGCGGTAAATCTACGGGATTCTTATTTGTTTTTGTTTCCGAAATGTGTTTTCGTGACTGAAAGGAGCAGTCGAGACCATTTGCATGTGATTCTTGGTAGCTGTTAAAGTTATTTATCATAAATCTGAGCACAGACTAGCACTGTTAACTAGTACAGTTTCCTGTCTTTGTTATGTTTTCCTGGAGTAGGTATTAATAATACTGTCCAATGGAGTTATCTGTAGTATCTATATTTAGCTATTGGATAGCCCAAACTAATGTTTCATTCTCATAAGGTAAGGTAAATTATAGTTTAATTAAAGTTTTGAAACAACATAACTGATTTATTAGCAATAACACAATGGAAAAGTGTACCGACATCATGTTTAAAAAAAAGATCATGAATTTATTAAAACTATTGGTTTTCGAAATTCGACCATAATCCATTTAAAGTTAATGTATTTGTAAAGCATTATTATATTCAAATATAACTTTCTGCTATCCTTCTCCATATAAACTTCTGTGCTAGTTTCATACTCCTCATTCGGATTTTCGTGAAAAGGGGTAAGTACAAAGTATTTGCTTCACATAACATAGAGATCTTAAACAGATAACAAGTTAATAATATTATTATTAAAGCCATTATGAAGAAGTAGAAGTAGCCAATAGGACCTTACCAAACTAACCTTATACTTTTGTTTTTGAATGACTTATTCACACATTTCTACCCACATGCCAATCTTCCATAGATCTCAAGAGAGTTATTCACACATTTCTACCCACATGCCAATCTTCCATAGATCTCAAGAGAGTTATTCACACATTTCTACCCACATGCCAATCTTCCATAGATCTCAAGAGAGTTATTCACACATTTCTACCCACATGCCAATCTTCCATAGATCTCAAGAGAGTTATTCACACATTTCTACCCACATGCCAATCTTCCATAGATCTCAAGAGAGTTATTCACACATTTCTACCCACATGCCAATCTTCCATAGATCTCAAGAGAGTTATTCACACATTTCTACCCACATGCCAATCTTCCATAGATCTCAAGAGAGTTATTTCCACACTATAACATCCTGCCATGAATGTTATGGAATTTATATACACAGTTTCAATAACATCACAATGTCTAGTCTACCTTTTTATTTTATTCTAGTCTAGTTGATCATCAGAAGTATTTGCGAGAAATTCTTGAAAGTTTCATAAAGTCTTTAATTTATTTATTTATTTAAACTTCTCGCACACAAAAAGGTACAAAGGCTTAACGCCTTAGGCATTCTCTACCAGTCAAACAAGGGTGGTGAAGAGATTAGATGGCAGGTGCCTAGGTTGAGAGGAACAATTATTGAAAAAAAAACTATCCAAATTCCTCGCCTTAGTTTTGTTCCCTTTAAACTTACTCATCTTCATCATCAGTAGCATGATATCCAGGTCAGATGGCCATGAGATGCAGTTGAATACCAGTATTAAACATGGAAATTACTGCTATATTTAAATCATCACAAGAGGTGATTATTAAGGGGAAGCTCCAGGGTAACGAAATTCTTATTTTCTACGTTTTGTGCAACTGGCAGGTCAGTGTCAGGTTGTAGGGCTCGTAACTAAGTGATAACAGCCGTACAGGTGGATCAGTCAGGTTAAGCTCTGCTTGCGGAGATCGGCCCATGGATGGACAACATGGTAGGCATTTTAAGCCGTTGGTTCCAGTTGTCATTCCTGGATCTTTGACAGTCATTATAGGTCATCAGAAGCCCGAATATCTGACAACCAGTCTTACCAAGGGATTTTGTGTTACCCAGTACCTGGGCTGTCGAGGTCATATACAGTCGCTCCATGTAAAATAGTGGAATTCAGCTGCATCCGGCTTAACTGACAGCCGACTTGAACATGTTGGGGAAAAAGCTAAGCTGATGATGGTGATGAACATTGAATTTCAAGCATATGCCTGACAACATTATTTTACCTGCAACTGTGTTCCAAAAACAAAGATGAAAACAAGTTTTTATTAAAAAAAGTTCCTACGATACAATTGCATTGTCTATGCAGCTGTGTTATCAGCTTTCCTATTGCAAAGCATATCATCCTGTCAGTATCTCTCTCAACTCAGTAAGTTCCTTACAAGTATCTTTGTGATAAATGATAAATGATTTTATTTCTGTAAGTAGGTTTGTACAAACACTTTTACGATAAGACTAATGAAATGTTTCATTTCCTGTTTCATCTATGTGTTTGTCATGTTTCTAGGTGTTGTTTGTTGGTCAGTTAGTTCCTGGAACATGATCAATAGGCTAAGTATTGTTATCATTTGGTACAACATTGTCAGCTTGAATATTTTTTCAATGAAAAATACTATACTTACTCATTTTAATGCAATACAAGTCTATTTTTGCATATGACATGTGTTTTGTAAGATGATTATATGTGATATTTATTACGTCTTTACAAATTATACTTTTTGAAATCAGAGTCAAATACGTACTTTTTGAAGGTTGCAAAGACTATTCCCGTTTCTCTCGAATAGAGGAGGGCTGTGTCCCTGCAGTGGGAACAATATTGGCTGATTATGATGTTATGCTATAAAAAATGTGGGACTCATAAATCTAATAAAAATTACAAACATTTATTACCCAATTAAGTTGGTTCAATGCTGTAGGTAGATGACATGACATAAAATAACACAGTTATTTGTGTGTCAATCAAATTGTTGAATGTAATTACGCAAGTTCAAAACCAATGAATGGATTGTGGTTTTTGTTATTTTTACAGTATGCAAGTACCTACTTTTTTCTAATGCTAAAAAAATATATAATGCAGAATGCAATTATTTTTAATTAACATAAAAGGTTACTTACTTATCACTAAATGTTAAAAACAATTGTATTTATTTTAAATAGATATAGGTACTTACTATAAAAAATAGGCTACTACATTGGTTCAATGTTTAGAGTGTGACCTTTAGAAGCCCCACTTCCTTTGCAAAACAGATAAAAAAACCGGCCAAGTGCGAGTCGTACTCGTAGGCGAAGGGTTCCACCTGTACTGCCGTACAATATTTAACACTAACATATTAAAAAAAACATGTTTCTTGTATGGGGGACCCTATTAATTTTTTACTTATTTTTTTTATTACGTATGTATTGTTATAACGGCAATAGAAATACATACTCTGTGAAAATTTCAACTGTACACCTATTACGATTTATTTTATGAGATACAGCCCGCTGACAGACAGACGGACGGACAGTGATGGGCTAATAGTAAGGTTCCACCCTTTGTTGGCAGTGGCACCCTTTGGCTATGGAACCCTAAAATTATGTTCCAGATAGCATTTCGGACTAAATTTGATAATTTATACATGGAGGACATACTATCTAAATGCTAAAAACTGTAATCGGCGCAGGCGCTTCCCGTAACAAGTCAAAAATGCTTTATATGTGGGTAGAATTAGGAAGCCCCCATCCTACTTCCTAAGTTCCTACTAATATTATAAATGTAGGTAATATGTTTGTAAGTTTGGCTGTAGATAGTTTATAACCTGGAGTAACACATGGGATACTTTTTTATCCCGGTAGTACGTTCCATAAAACGGTACACCACCACACGGGCGAAACCGCTGGCAAAAACTAGTAGCCTATTCATTTAAAAAGCATAATCAAACCTTACGTCGCATCACAACACAAATCGACTCCCTCACAAATAATGTGCGTGTGAGTGAGTATACGTCGCGGCGACGGGTCGGGGGCTGCGCCCGCGTCGTTATCGCGCACAGAGCCCCCATTGATGGCTGGCTATTTCTGTACTATCACGACACGAGGCGATAGTGCCCACACTCCTGCTGCCACCGCGCGTTACTTGTTCATGGCTACTTTGTGTAGGATGTTGTTGCTGTTATTTTTAGACTCCCTAAAATTAACTGTCATGGCTGGAAAAAAACTAAAAATAGTTGCCACTCCCATCATTTCTTCCGGAATCGTTTTAGGAGCATAGCATACTCCTATAGCACAGCCTATAATGTTCTACAGCTAGGACTGCTGGGAATTTTTGGTTCTAGGACATGCCGGTTTCCTCATGCTGTTTTCCTTCACAATATTGAGAGCAGTGGTGATGTTTAGTTTACACAAAGTAAAACGCCTGTCAGATTTCGAACCTACGACCTACACAACTCGTAGGTAGCAGCCGTTACTACTGGGCCCGCACTACTCGTAACAAGAGCGCGTTAGCAGAAGTAGGTGGTTTTCTAGGAACGAAACTCATTCAAACATTGCCACAACCACCGGTCCTTCGCTGTCCAATAGCTTCCCGTCACCTTCACCAGATGATCAATCTATCTTGCTCGATCTCGATATCCCATAACAAAAGCACAATCAGCCTATAACTTTCCCACTACAGGCCTCGTCCCTGTGAGAGGGAGTGAGCCTTTATCCACCAGGGCCATCCATCCGGGGCCCAGTGCAGATAGGTAGATGTCATATGTCTTCTAGGACATGCCGGTTTCCTCACAATGTTTTCCTTCGCCGTTTTCAGAGCAGAGCAATATCCCTTACGTGGTCTAAACTTTCAAGCCTGCTTATAAACGAATGTTCCAAACATTGATATTAGGCTGAATTCATTGCAGATCGTGTTTGCTATGTGGAGAACCTTCATCAAATGTGAACGACTCCATCTAACAGAGAATGAATCATGGGAATAATACATGATCTTGTTCTAGGATTCCGAATTGTTTAAGTGGTTGATAATGAATAAATTAGTGATCCTCTCGGTACGAGGAATTGTTGAATCATAAATATTATATCATCTGTCTGTATCTGAGTAAAGCACCAGAGGTTGGCACACAATATTACTCTATTATTTTTTCTTCGTCCCAGCAGTGGGAACGTTATAGGCTGAGTATGTATTTTTTCTTGCATAGCTTTTCTTTTACCAAAACCTGACCAGCGGGGTAGTTGCGTAACACACTTACAATAGGATGGCTTTAATTTTGACAGTTTAACAATATTCATTGCGTTACTAACGTTGTTGAGCAGACCACTTCGTCGAATTATATGAAGCAACGGATTAGCAATATCCTACAAAATGATTCAGATTCTGATTTATAGTGTGTTACACAATTAGAGTGCACACTTGTTCTGTAAAAATGCCAAGAAATTTAACATTATCCTTATGATAAAAGATTTAACATTATCTTTAGGATAAGTGTTCACTTATCCTAAAGTTCTCAAATATACCCACACATTATTTAAGTGAATACGTAAATTATTCCAACTGAAATTGAACCCAATGACCCCAAACCCAATTTAATTTATCAATCCGACTTTGAACATTTTCAAGCCAAAGTAAACAAAGGTTGGCGATTCCTTCTGGTACAAAAACAGGAACTCTTCATTACGACAAGGTCATTTGGTCGACTTTTTAACTAGTAAATGACGTCCGTGAATCATTGGGCCTGGTCGTTCTGAAATAGGGTCACTGCGAGGCCTTGGGAGCAGCAATCAACGACTCATTAACTCGTCAGGGTGATGCGTGGCAGACCGTGGAGTTGATTGGCGTTGATGGCATTAGAAATATTTTATTCAAATGGGTCGTTCCCGCTTTAATAGGCTGAATTTATCAGCGGTTTCAATGTATCAATCGTTTGGGAAAATAAAGGGATGCCGTCCATGTAGACAAGCCCTACTTTGTATTATACCTCTTAGCACCAGAAATAATCTCTATTGGACAAGTACCTATAATAAAAACTTCAATTACAACATTGAAGAAAAAACGACGAGATCTTTTCGCGCACTGCACTATGTTCAACGCACTGCTTAGCGCCGAAGTGTGTTTTTTCGACGCGCTGAAATGCACTCTGTTGGATTCTCAATTCTCGGTTCAACACCGAGAGTTGAAAATCCAGTGCGCGATAAAATCCCGCCGCGATATTTTTACGTCCAAGTGTACCTCGATTAAGAGTGTCTATATCAGTAGAAAACCATCACACATGCTAATAAGTTGTTGATGATATCCGAACCACGAACCACACACATTAAATTACATGGTACCTAACACACACATTATTTAATAGATCTTATCCAGTACTTACTTTCTCCAAGTAACCGACATCGTAAATTGTGCGCCTGAGTTGATTGAATCGGATTTTTATTAGCACTTACAAAGTTTAATTAAATAGGCGTACTGGATTGGCTATCAAGAGGTACAATGAAAGAACAGTATTTAAGAAAGTAAAGAACTACTTACTTCATTCTATAGCCCGTCAGTGTGTCAATCTGCCAAACCTGACCAACCATTAAATATCGGTGTTATACTAAACATATTAAGACCTACTTTGAGTCCTTGTTTCGGAGAATGCTCAACAACGAAATTACTACAACTCTTGAAGATACAAATCTATGCTTTCTCCCAAAAAAAAGCATTGAGATAAAAAGCTCGTCGAAACCCAGGGAAATTATTCAACTTCCTTGGAAAGAAAAGGGACAAGTCCTTCCTTTGAACCTACAATTTAAAGGGATTAAGTCCTCCAAGCCATCCATTATCTATGATATAAATTTTTACCCACCCAAAACTTATAATTATTCATTTGGCATCATAGTTATCCAACACCAAGTTTATTTGGCTTTGTCCTTTACCACTTTAACATTAACTGTTAGCTCGGAAAAAAGCAGCTAAATATTACTATCTCACCGTATCAGAAACAGCACCCTAATAAATTTTAAAGGATATTGCTATTCCATTGCTTCATTATGTTCAAAAAAATTGTCTGCAATGAGTGTTGTTGAACTGTCAAAATAACAGCCATTCCTACTGTTAGTGCAATACGTAATCACCCCGTAGCTTGCATTTGCGTTCCCAGTGTTAGTATTTCATTAAGAAAACATTGAACTGCTTCTCTTGGCATAATATTGTTAGCCATCTTTATATTATCTCCAGCCTTTGTATAGACATGCGTCGTTGTTTCTGTTTATAAACGATCATATTATGCATGCATTGTATGACGATTATCCTTAATTAAATACACATCTGGTTAACCAAGTGGCATATCATGTGATGCAAACGGAAGTTGCCATATTTATCTAGAAGGCAATCATGCAGGGAGGCCGAAGAATCTGCGTTTTTGTGTATTCTCTGCTGGTAAATCTCTATCGTTGTTGAAAGTGCTTCGAAACTGTTGAATTTAAAGATGAAATTTCTATGAAACGCTTTCTCCGATTTAACCTTTGCTGCACTCTTTAATATGGCATGAATTCCTTTACTTGAATGTTGTCAGGTTATTGTTTGAATAATTTCAAATAGCTTCCACGTTGGTTTTTAGAAATTCCAAATCGCGAATCATTACTTCTTTGATCTGGCCGTTTGCTTGTAAGTATTGTAACCATTCACATCCAGCACTTTCGTGGTCACTTTCCTGTCACGCTCCTCAATTAACTCCAATATGATCTAAGTATCTCGCATTATACTGAATAATATTATTGACACGAAATGCAGAAGCCTGCTGCTGCCTTACCAAATCTCTGAAGTTGATTCCCGTACCAATGCAATTACGTGCATGATAAGCGGCGTATTTCTAAAAGCGTGGTACGTTCCCTAGCCTGTCTCGCGGCTTGTCATACAGGTTTTCTATTAATCACTCGTGCGACGCATGAGTCGCCTGCATTCCTACGACTATGGGGTGCCTCGGCGCCTCCACCATATACATAGGCTCGATACAAATAACTGATCTTAGATGGAATGGGGATTAGATAATACGTGCGTTTGGTGGATTGAAATGGTGAGAGTATTTTACAGGTGAACGTCCACTGGTCCGTAATGCCCTCACGGTGCGCAATGGATTTTGGTTTGCTTTGTGCATGCATAATCAGCCTATAATGTTCCCACTGCTGGGACACAGGCGTCCTCTATCCGAAGGAGTGGCCATAATCCACCACGCAGGCCCAGTGCGGGTTGGTGTATGTCACAAGTATTCGAATTTCTGGTCCGACCCAATCCCTCTCACAGCGAAGAGGCCTGCTGTGTCCCAGCAGTGGGAACGTTACAGGCTGATTATGTACTGTGTATTAAATGAACCTGTTTGATACAGTATGAATATACAGTGTTGCGCTTGCGCATAAAATGGGAAATGAGCTAAGGTATAATACACATTAGCTAAAAATAAAGCATTGCCAAGGTTATGCGGTAAACATGAACGTAAAATAATTCAGGATTTCATTATTATACTTCCTTTTACAACGATCTTGTTATATTTACTGCATTTAGTTATTCAAGTCAGCACTTCCTAAATACATGCGAGTTTTTATTCGACTTTTAGTGGTTGAATGTTGGAAAAGTAATTGCGTGAACAGATTTGATTTACTAAAAAAATATTTACGAGTCGACTTAAGAACCTTATCCTCCCTTATGTCGTTTTCAAAACCTAAACGCACCCACAGAGATGCGCAACGCGACTCCAGTCGAACACTTTCTATGAAAACTTGGAAATTGTTCTACCAGAATCGCGTCGCACACCTTCGCGTCGCGCCTGTTTGCAGGAGCCTTAAAAAACATACAATGTAATTAATGACTCGATAAACCACATAATAAAAACCTGGAAAATTACAAGCGTCAACCAAAGGATTGTCATCATGACGTTGGTTTACTTGTCATCCTTAGGGTATTTTACAGTCTCTGACGAAATACATAATGACACGCTTCAACCTGAGTAAAAGGGAAAATTCTATGACTATGAACAATTCATGTACTCCCTTTTTCCATTGTTATACTTCGAAAAAATCACCTGACTGACAACTGTTTGTAGCAGCATACTGACGTCACGCAAAATCCTGCATCGCGAAACCAGAGTTTACCGCGCAACTAGCATTTCAACTACATCCGGACTTTGCCCACGAGACACAATACCCGTCTGGTCGAAGGATCCTCCCTTTTCTATGGAGGATGAGTGAACTTTACACCCTGTTCCTCATACCTCTACATGTTCAAGCTCAAAGTTCTCGCAGCTGACTCAGACATGCAAATCGCAGACGCTATAAAAAGTAACACCGACAAACTACGGTATGTGGGCGCCGCGCCGTAATGATATCAAACATTACAATCGAATGCGACACGCATCGAGCGATCCCTGTCAGAACCAATCGGTACATTTGCTGCGACAAATCGATGCGGCAATACATCGAGAACATGTTTTTACTGCTTTTTATAATCGCTCGTTTATAGCTGTCGGTATCCACGATTAATGTTTCAATAAATCTTCTGAAGCAGTTGTTATGATTTAGTAGCAATCGTCCTGTTCGATTTTACGACTTTTTAACCGTTTTACAAGACATTGACAGGCAAATTACTTAGTAATTGTATGCCTTGGAATATTGTAACTGCTATTTGCGAGCCAACGCCGAAGAAAAGGCTCCATTACCAAGAAGTTTGAAGGCTTGAGGCAAACTGGCGAATTTGATGAAATTCTCCCCAACTTTGGAGCCAACGCAACGTTGAGATGAAACTATAATGGCCACACACATCTGGTTTCCATACTTAACTATGTATAATGTCAAGATATTAAGTAATAACTTGAAGATTTATAGTGTTAATATGTTCGGGTGTGCCGCAATAAACGGGTCTGGTTCTCCTTGTAATAGCCATATTTTACATACTTTAGTTCATGGAATTTATGTCATCGTTTCAAATATCATAGAAGTACTTAATGCCTGGTAAATTTTTCCCGAACATGACGTATTTTCCGGTGTTTTTTGTTCGGGACTTGTGTGACATTGTATAAGGTAATTAGCACCCGCTCCTGCTTTGAACAGCATATAAACAATATTTTATATCTAAGTTTAGTAATTTTTGAATGAAAATATCGCATATTTCGAGATAGACATATACCATAGCTATCTTTTCTGTAGACCTTTTTTAAGATATATACAATTCAGTAGTAGAGATAAACCACTCTAAAAATGAACGCCCCTCCATTGCTTGTTGCATACATATTTGAAATGTTTATACAGAAATTTTAGTGGACGTTCATTTTTAGTGTGGTTTGTCTCTACTACTGAATTGTTTATCTTTAAAAAACGTTTACAGAAATGATAGCGATGGTAATATACTATGTCTATCTCCAAATATGCGATGTTTTTATGTCCGTGCGAACGTGGACCTAACCAATTGAGAACAAGGGAGAAAAACTCATCACGTTTACTACCAAAGTGTAAAATGTTAACAAATAAAGCAAAAGAAAGCCGACAACTTCATCAGAGTCAATGAGTTTGCAAATTCGCAAAACGTGAAGGGAGGCCGTTACCATGTTAAAAGCCTTGTCAGACATTATTACGAAAGGGAAATCTTATTTAATTTTTGGAGTAGCAAGCAATTCTCGTTTTTGGAGTTCCGTGCCGAAAGGGGGGTGTTGTCGCTTAGTTTCTATATAATACGGGAAACATGGGTTTGTTCGTCAATCACTAAAGGCAAACAGATTTGAGGCTCCCGACGCGACTGTTAAATAGATAAATTTCCATGAACACAGAAATTGTTCTAGTAGAGTCGCGTCGTAGTGTCACGTCGCGCCTGACTGAGGGAGCCTTTACTTTAATTATCCTGGATTCATGCAATAGTTTTTATTTTTTGTAGCAATAGCAAGCGACTAAAATCACAGGTAACAGCTAAAAACCTCAACCGTAATTTATAATCTTTCGTCCTTTTTCCTTAAAACCAACGCTACTAAAGCACGTCATCTAATTAATAACCATACTGTGTACACACAAATAATGTTGTAATAAATTAACTCTATGTTAGGAGCTTCCGCTCTCAAATGTCCGTTAAATGCATCGGAAGGATGCGCTTGCGTTGGTCGGAACTAACGATAGCCATTTAACGTTCTAATGAGGTCACATAATGTAATTACAGCTCGCTTGATATGTTCGTATGGAGGCGTAATGGTGATATTATGCATAATTAGCGTTTCAAAATCATGGTTGTCATTTGGAGGACATTTACTGAATAAAACTGTCCCGTAGAGGTTAGAAGGCTTAATATCGTACTCCTCACATACCTATAATACTGTAATTTGAAAACATTGTAAAACCAACCCAATTTTTTTTTAAAGAGCGACCGTGCGTTTCTTGCTGGCTCCTCTCCATAGGAAACGATCAACTGGAACCATGCACCTAGCTTCTGTTTCAATTTCATAATGTGCTCATGTAATGTGAAATTAAATATTTTAATTTTGACCAATTTATAGTTTGCGGATATTTCTGTATAAATAAAAAAGAAGAATAAATCTGCTTCCAATGGGTGCGTAATATAATTTACTGCCGAAATGGCATCTGCGAAAAGTTCCCATATTAAAAACGAAAACAACAGCATATTATAAGACAAGTCATCTAAAGCATCAAAACAAATTGTATAATATAACGACACATAATATAAGGAATTACTTTCAATCAAACTATTCAGGAGCCTGCGCTAAGAAAAATCTCCTCGTCATTTTCATTTTTGCATTCGTATCCTGACATGTAGTTGCATAGGATATCAAGTGCAGCTTGCCGGACATTGGAATATCACAAGTTATGTTAATTAGCTTTAATTTTTCCATAATTAACTACATACAATAATAATTGCGCTGCGCCTACAGTCAGTTAGCTTCAAACTGCGCAGTTACACGACCATGGTACGATAACAGGGCTGTCCGTCATTAGATCCGATAACTGTCAACACAACACCATGTATCATGTTGCAAGGTAAGTGAACACCAACAATGATGGCGTGGGGCCAACTGTGTCGTGACGTGACTAATTGTGGGATGATGATGATTAAACACCTCGTTAATTGAGCGAAGTTACAAGTTTTTGCTTTTAACCTCTTTGTCTTTTGTCATTAGATGCAGCTGACTTGTCCTTGATAAGACTAATGTGCGACGGCACACACGATGCTAACGTCGAAATTTCGAAAGGAAAAGCGCGGGAAGCATACCTACCATTTAACGGCCATTAGAAAGGAAATAAAAGCACAACAGTGCAAAGCAGTACAATTAAATTGGTCTCCCAATCCGAAGTTAAATACTGGAAAAACATGCTAACACTTTCAAACCACCTGGCCACTTAAAAATACGGCCCAGTTGCGACATTCCGATTTTAGTCGACGTTCACACGGACGTAAAAATATCGCGGCGGAATTTTATCGCGCACTAGATTTTCCTCTCTTGGTGTTGAACCGAGCATTGATAATAATCCAACAGAGTGCATCTCATCGTGTTGAGAAAACACGCTGTTCGATTTTCAACTCTCGGCGCTAATCAGTGCGTTGAACAACGAGTGCGTGAAAAATTCCCGCTGCGATATTTTTACTCGAGTGAACGTCGACAAAAAAAAAAACAGCTTGACACGGCACAAGCTACAAATCCACAGCTTATTTACGTAATCTGTTCCACTTTGAGGGCAAAAACTATGGGTTATTAATTACCGCGAGGTCCAAACAAGGTTGAATATAATTGTCTGAGTCAGCGGGACGGAAAACATGCGAATTCATAATAATGTACGGCATGCGGTTTAAGCACTGGATGTGGACGTTCATTACTATTAAAATAATTATGGAATTAAATAACTAATTCATGTTACATGGAACTGCGCGCATTTATGAGGAAGTGCCGGGGGTTTTTTTTGTGGGGAATCATCAAATAACTTCTCCCGCTCTGGGTGGAGCAGGAGGGTGTGGCAGACTTTTACTGACTAAAACCCACCCGTGTTCCCTCAGTTGCCTGTGTGCCAGGGGACGCGGTATCTCTTTCGAAAGACCCGCACCCCTGGCAGGCATCGGCCTTTGCGGACCCCACCAGTTGGTGCTGACGTCTCTTAGAGGCGCGCGTGGAACCCAACGCGCCGTCGACCCGGGCTTGGTCCTTACCGGACAGCGAGCTACCCATTACTCGCCGTCCGCAAGCCCGCGCCTACGGTGGCCGGGAATCAGCCTGGGATTCCCGACGCCCCGGGCGTCTCCTGCGGATGAAGTGCCGGGGTAACCTCTAAGTTCATTTATTGAACGTTGAACGGCTATTACATGAAAAATTCAACCGCGAAATTCAAATTTTCTTACGTTTTTTGCATTTTGCAGGTCAGTCTCAAGTTGTATGTTGATTAAAATAAAATTGAAATATAAATTTAATTTCGCGAGCTACCCTGGGGTTTCCCGCACCCTAATTGCGTAACTCACGATTAATCATAATCTGTTTCGTTTTGAAACAGATGGCTAAACCATTGCTTCATATGTTCGAAAAATGTGTCTGCTGAACAACTTAAATAACGCAATGAATATTGTTGAACTGTCAAAATGAAACCGATTATTATTTAATCGCGTGTTACGCAATTAGGGTGCTGCTTAATAAGATAAACGATCGGAAAGTGAAAGAAGTTGACTAAGTAGAGGTCGTAACTAGCTTAAATTTAAAAACAGCGTCCATTAGTTACTTCTAGAGCCTCCTTGGTTTAACATAACTGACGAAATTTAGGTGTACTATGAAATGTACACTTCTGCATAACCCTTCGGGAAAAACAAGCGTGATGTTAAGTATTTTTTTAGTTCGCTTTCTGGTGGTGAACCGTTGGTCTTTTTAAATCTTCTTTAACTATTACTAAAGTAATGGAAGTTATGACTAATTTTGATAAGCTGGTCCATCAGTCCGCGGTGCTTTTGCGTCATTTGTACCCAAGAATACTTGAAGCAATAGAATAGATTCCTTCTCAATGTTAGTAAACAGTCAGACACTGGAATTATTAATATATCTTTTTGTTGTGGTTTCTATTCAATGCTAATTATAACCCGTTGACATTTCATAAATATTCATGTTTAAGAACTCGCTGTCTGGTACTTTATGATTGTATATAAATTAGATCATTCAATACTAAGCTTTGAATCTAGCGATGCCTTTATGTATAATATTTACCCAATCATATTCCAAATGCCGATGGAGCCGAAAGGTTCTGCAGTGGCGACCGGGTACTGGCGTAGCGTTAGAAGGCCTCCCACAAGGTGGACTGATGACTTGGCGAAGGCCGCGGGCATCCGCTGGATGCGAGAAGCACAGAACCCGACGAAGTGGCGGTGCCTGAAATAATGATGATGATTCCAATGAGTATGATCAGAATGTTCGGGATTAAAAATGGCACAAACAGTTTCGTGGAAGAAATGAAAGTCTTCGCTTGGCAGATGCAGCATTTAAAATTAAATAGGTTGAAACTAAACCAAAGCGTGGTGTTTAAAAGTTCAGGATCAAAAGGCATTATGGTGCTTATTCAATATTAATAAGTTTACTTCTCGACGGATGCAGGGCGCGGCGTGAGCCCTCACAGATGTTCGCATACCGTATATACTGTAGGACATACATAGCTATCGTGTATAATTACTTAGATAAAATTCCCACAGTGCATCGAGTGTGGACAGTTATACTTGACGTGCGCGAGCGCCGCCGTCACGGCCTAGACCCACCGAAGGTCGTCTCACACACCGTTGGGAGTATTATAATATTTACAATTACGTTTTTAATTATGAGGATGATAATTAAGTCTAGTTTCACGGTCAAAGAAAAGTAAGAGTTATTCTCAGCGGTTGGCTGTCAAGGGCAACTGTGTATTACTTGGAAGAGAATGAGTATGTTAGTGGCTTCATGAGTCACCACCACCTCACCTTTATAAAAAACAATGTATTTCTAGCAAATAAACGTTTAATTTGTTTTATTAGTAATATCACTGACTAAAATCCGGATATTGTCAGGATACATTTTTTACCAGTGCGCAAACTATAACCATGAATTCAGCATATCATTCTAGAACCCCTAGTGTAGAAATTTTTCGTCGGTTATACAAAAAAAAAATCTGCTATTTCATAGAAAAGTTCAATACCTACGCGGTCAAAGTGTATGGAACAGCTGATTTTTTTTGTATAACCGACGAAAAATGTGTATGCTAGGGGGTCTAGAATGATAATTGCTGAATTCATGGTTACAATTTGCGCACTGGTAAAAAATTTACCCTGTATGACGGAACAAATAAAATCACGTCCGAAAATTGGTCCTTTGAGACAAAGAACAGACAACCTTAAAAGTAACTAGTAAGTCTGATCACACAGGAGCATACTCAGAATTGTAAATGTTTCCTCGACTCAACGCATACATCCTGCCTAAGATCACACATTACTCCATTCACCAAGATCCACATTTCACCTTCATTGTCGGGCGAAAACAATGGAGCGCTCTAGTAAACAGAATTATCCGTAACTCTCCGTACTGCACAAAATATTACGTGTTCATAGCCATTGTGGGCATCCACCGTGAAATTACGAGTGTCCACGAAATACTACGGCCAGTTAGAGTTAACTGATCGTAGTAACAACATTACGAAAGAAACCTTGGTTGGTGTGATGTAAGCCCTCCGATGGGCGCGGTTTTGTATTGGGTAAAGGGAACTTTGTGGTTTTTGCTGATGTCAAGATAAATTCCGATTGGTTTTGAAATCTTCAACTGGCAAGCTGTCGTTGTGCTGACGACGAAGGGCTTGTACTAACTTTCAAGATCCATGTTGTTTCAAATGACTACCTAGTTGAGAGACTGCTGCAGTGTCAACTACCTATAATTTGTTTGAACGCGCTAATCTCTGGACCTGCAGATCAGATTTGAAAAGATATGTTTGCATTTGATAGCCCAATTCTCGAGGAAGGCTATAAGCCACTTAACATCACGGACCTAAGGAGCCGAGCAATAACAAAATAATCTGAAAGAACGCCAGTGATAGCGCGGGCAGCCGATGCGATGTGACGAGGTGGGCGTGAGAACACAACATCGCACGCGGACAAAGTCGCGGCCCGCAGCTAGTTCCTTTATATACCATCACATGCCTTACACAATAATTGGCTCATGGGCTTCACTGCCAGTGCATAAGCAGTCGCTTCAAGTCAAATACTGGTGTTCTAGCTGCATCCAGTTAAGACTGCAAACCGACCCCAACATAGTTGAGGAAAAGCGATTTCAGAGCTGCACGCACCACGGTCACTTAACATCGTTGGGGTTTTTAAAGAATTTCTCAATAGAGTATCATTCGATTCGTCATGATTGTCACAAAACTTATGACTAGCTCCAACTGTCATTCTAATATTCATAGATTTCTTATAAAAAATAATTGTTCATGACAAATGGAATATTTTTCTAGTTATGTCATCGAGGTATTGCAAGGAAATGCAATAAAGATAAAAGTTATTGCTTTCATGGCGTTGACTCTAAAACTGTTTCATAACTACACAGATAGAATGCTATGAAAAATTATTCGGTCTCAAATACCAGCACCCTAACTACTACTGATAATCATTTGCTTCATATGTTCGAAATTAAACTTGTCTTCTCAACAACGTAAATAACGCAATGAATGTTGTTGAACTTTCATAATGGACGCTATTCCTCCTGTTAGTGTGTTACGCATCAACACCGTAGATTTAATAAGTAAACCAAAACTGATGTAGAGTAGGTGATTTGCTTCATCTTGTTAACTTCATTTGAAGGCCCTTATTCCTAAAAGAATCACGACGCTTTAGCAGCCTTTTTCGAAGAATCACAAGTTGGTTTGTTTTCTTGTACAACCAGACCATAAACACTAGGGAACAATAGGTCTTTTTTGATTATAAAAACTCATTCATTTTTATGCAACACGTCAAACAAAAAGGACAATTTATTTATTGTTTATTTATTTTATCTTAAAGAAGGCTTACAGACTAACAAACCAATAATATAAAGAAAGTAGGTAATATAAAAAAAAATGCTAATAACAAGCCTCCACATATAGTTAAAGAAAAAGTCGATAAAAAAAAGTACATACAAGTTAATATAATTAGTTAATATTAGATAAATTAATTATCCATGAAAAAGGGCTGTGACAAAGGCCGTCTTAAGGTCGCCACACTGGTGCAGAACAAGTCAACATTAAGGGCCATAGGAAGCCTATTGAAACTAAGTGCTCTTCTTCTTCTTTCACTAGTTTTGATAACACACTGTACACTGGGCGGTCTTATTGTTCAAGTCATATTTACGCAACATGTAGGAGTATTATGAACTTTAAGCCATTGGTCAGAAGCCCAAAAGTCTAACAGCCAGTCTTATCAAGGGGGATCGTGTTACCCAGTAACTGGGTTGTGCAGGCCCGATAGGTAGTCGCTCCATGTAAAATGGTATTGCAGCTGCATTCGGTTAGACTGGAAACTGACCCCAACATATTTAGGAAAAAGGCTAGGCAGATTGATATAGGAGTATTTTGAACCAAGGTGAATATAACCAGTAATCATATAGCACTTAAACCTAAAAAAAATATCAAAAGAAAGATAGCAGCATTCCGAATTAATTTCCAAAGCAAAGGCATTGTAAAAGAGCTGCAGAGTGGTAAAAACGTCGCTTCGTCGGTATTTTAGTAAATTGAAGGGCGTAATCCTGTCTCGAACTCACGACACATCGCGTGTCAGGGGCTGTTAGCTTCTCTTGCGCATTTGAGCTAGGGGGCGAAGATCCCGGAGATTTGTAAGGATTTCAACCGCTTGGGTTTAGTTGACTTTATGATGTTTGCTGACAAAAATAATGTTTTTTTGAGGGATTTGGACGCACGTGGATTAGGGAAGATTTATCGAGGGTCTTTTCGTGATGAAGAATGTAGAGCTATCAGCGCAACATGTCCTTTTTGCCTTATTTATACATGGTATATGGCAGGTCAACCTAGAAGTTTGTTGGCTACTTAACTGTGCTTGCCTGTGGGTGCCTCAAATAATTAAGGCCTTTCCTACTCGCTAAGGGCACCCCCTGTGGGGTACGAAGCTGGACTTAGGGCGTTGCTGGGGGAGGACAGCAAGGGATAGGTTGGATCGGATTAGTCTTTTTTTTGCATAGGTATATGGAATATGGATTTATTCGTCATCTCAGTCCTTTTTCTTGCCTTCACGCTAAAATGGCTGAATGGATTTGGATGAAATTTGGCACACAGATAGACCATGCCATGGGTTAGCACATAGGCTACTTTTCATACTGGATCGCAGACGAAGTCGCGGGTAACAGCGAGTAAGCTCATAAAAACAGATTTCTTAAATAACGCAGTTTACATTCTCAACGTTTACTTCTCTACTACATTAAGGTGAATGCGCAGTGGTAGAGCGCGAAATTCAAATTTTGATACGTTTTTTGCAATTTTCAGGTGAGTGTCAGCTTGTTTCTTGATCAAAATATGATTTGCGACTATAACATGTACGTATTTACAGATTTACAATAATTAGAATCAATAATACATCTTTCTAAGTTAGATTTGTTCCATACGAACAAATTTGTTATGGAAAAGTACTTGTGGAACAAATCTAACTTATAAGAAATATATTAGACATTCTAATTACTATAATTCTGTAAACACGTACCTGTTATATTCGCAAATCACATTTTGATCAGGATACAACCTGACTCTGACCTGAAAATTGTAAAAACGTAAGAAAATTTGAAATTCGCGATCTACCACTGCGCATTCACCTTTAGTTCATCATCATCTGCCTAGCCTTTTCCCAACTATGTTGGGGTCGGCTTCCAGTCTAACCGGTTGCAGCTGAATACCAGCATTTTACATGGAGCGACTGCCTATCTGACCTCCACAACCCAGTTACTGGGTAATACAATACCTCTTGGTAAGACTGGTTGTCAAACTTTCGGGATTCTGACGACCCGTAACGAAGACAGCGATATTGCGTCATTAAGCATTTCCTTATAATATAACCGTCTTATAATGCAGGTCCTACATCATTCAACAGTAAACACAGGGCTCCACTCATGCCATTAATTAGTGCCAAGAAATACCCAATTAACAGACTATAATGAATGACAATATCTTACAGTAATTCCCTATCCATCCTAGACATTAGGATCGATGACGTAACGCGTCTTAGATAACTCTCAGATAGCGACCGGACTGAACTGTGGCCGGGGGGTCACTGACCTCGGGCGGTCATTAACAAAAAATGCAGTCGATACTTAAGTACTACGCATCTTTTGATTGAAACTACTTGTGGAATTGGGGTGTAAAGTGGATATCGTTCATTGAATGACTATTTCATGAAAAATTCATTCAATGGGATTACATGAACTTAAGAGTTGTATTGATGATTTTATTGATGACTAGCTGTGCCCGCGACTTCGTCCGCGTGGAGTTTAACAAAAAAGTATATTTATGTAGGTATTTATAAAAATAAATAAAATTTCTAAAATAAAAGTAGCCTAAGTTACTCCTTATTACATCAGCTGTACTGTCCCACTGCTGGGCAAAGGCCTCCCCCATATCCTTCCAGGAACTCTTATGTATATAAAAAATATCTAGGTATTTAACCTAGATTTTTTTATATACATAATATTTAATTTTTTCTAGACACAGTAGAGTATTTCTGATTTCAGAGAGAGTAAATAAAGAGTACAGATTAATGAAATAGAGTACTATTTATTCTTTTCTCTTTATGTATTTTCCAGCACTTTAAAAAGATATGATTTTTAATAAGAATATGCGGTACTATTTTTTTTATTGATTTCACAAGAATTGTAGGACTCCAAAACATCCTAATTCAACTTTAAAATAAGATCAGGAGTTCATTTTAATCAATATTTATAAAGCCCTGTACCTCTCTTCTCACCACTTCACATTCATGACTAACACATAGTCAAATCACACAGTGGAAAATACAGAAAAACCGCAGAAAAACTAAATCAACTTTGCCTCAAAAAAAGTCAGTTTATGAAAAAAAAAATATTTTGGTGTCCTCTATTAGTGTTATAACCCATAAGAAAAAGAGTACAATACTCTATTTTAGAGTAGGTACGGTTGGCAACCCTTACAGGGTCCATTTTTGTGTACCTAGTTTAAGCCTTGATATCTTATTTACAATATGCAATGCAAAAAAAAATATGTGAATATAACACGATACCGCTTGGTAAGACTGGTTGTCAGAATTTTTGGTTATGAAACAAAATAAATAAATAAAGAAAAAATGGTTATGATGACTAATAGCATTTGTTTACGGTAGATTATGTTTACATTGCGGGGACATTGCATTGCACGCTAGCTCTTATCTGCATTGTTGTTCTCATGACCTTCATGATTCCAAGGCGGTGTTCCGGATGTGCTACTTCTTCAAGGATACAACATACTATGAAGGTTTCTTTCTTTCTAAAAGCACTGACTATAAACAAACCAAATTACTTAATTATTAAAAAATACAATCACTATAATATTTTCAGTTGAATATTAAAATTAACGCTATCGGTATCGGATGAACCCGTAGAATTAACTATTTATCAATTTCAATTTATTGTCAAAAAATTCGATCTATCTGTGTGTTTTGGTCAAATATTTTCGAAAGACTAAAAAAAGTTTATTTGAATTCTAAAAGCCCTGCTCATCCATTAAGGAACAAGCTTGAGCGATCACCATTAACCTATTTCGTTGCCATAACATTATATCGTATTTTTATGGGAAAATGAATATTTTCGCGGACCGCCAAATGTCAAGCGGGGACGTAAACATTGAAAAAGATCCCATAAAAAAATCTGGTAGCGACCAACGACATTTCTTATATGTTAGGGAAATGTCAGTCATCATGTGGTTGGTTATACATGTGTATATTATAGGGGTGTGATAAAAGCTATTCGACGTGAAAACCATTCCCCCACCCCCTTCAATAAAAATTGGTCCTTACGTACGCTGTATTTTTTCATCAAGGCAGTAAACTTGCTTTTTGTAGACTGCCTCGTTAGTCTAAACCACTAGACCAACGGCAACGAGGCAGCAAGCGCTACTGCTGAGCATAAGGGAGGTCCTGGGTTCGATTCCTAGGACAGGTTAAATGCTTTTGGGTATTTCCATCACGGATCTCAGTTGCAGCTCGGAGTCCGGATTTGTGGCTGTTGATGGCAATAGGCTCCGCCCCCTTATTTACATTGGATTATAAACATAACTGGTGAAATGTAGGTGTACTATAGAGGTACACCACTGCCTAACCCTTCGGATGCTTCAGGGAATACAGGCGTCACGTTATGTGAGTAAACCTGACGCTAAGTAATGGACTAGTAGCTTCTCTATCTGAGATATAGAAAAGATCCGCATTTGCAAAGTAAAATTCTGTATTTCTCTCATCCCAATCAAAACTAATAAACATTATAAATTATACCCAATAAAAAAACCGCCTACAAAGCACATACTTAACAACTAATCTTGCTCATATCTACAATGTAACTTGCGTTACAAATCTTAAGAGATTACAATCTTATAAACCCGCATAGCCCTGCACTAAACGATGAGCTCAACTCCAAGTTAGCGCATCGGAACGGTACATCAAACGCTGCACTCGCCAGCTGACTGGCATGGCGGCCATTGCATGACATCATCACATGTGGCACCCAGCCCGCGACCTTTTCGTTTTGTTTCCTGCCTCTCTTTGTTGCTGGCCGTTCGATGGTTTATTTTTTCGTGGACCTTTATTTGGAGTCCCTGCAAAGGAATATTAAGTTATTTTATCGCTTAGAGTCGCCGGTGTTCGCTCAATAACCATCCATTTAACCTCAAATTCCAGGATGATTCCGTCACTGTTGGATATGGGCTTCTTTCAAGTTGCTCCAGAACATTCAGTTTCTCAAAATTCACATCAATTTTGGGCAAGCGGCCTTCTGCTTGCATCTTTAGTCAAGACCATAGCCAACTTGGGAATTTAAAATGCTACTGGTGTCACTCAGTATGTAACATGCATAATCTCAAAATTGTCAACGAACCAAGTCTGTCCTATCTAAGGGTTGGATAAAGTTGACCACCACTGCTCTCAAATCGGTGAAGGAAAACACCGTGAGGAAACTGGCATATCCTAGAACCATAAATTCGAAGACACTGACATCTACAAACCAGCTCTGGGCCCGCGTGGTGGATACCGTGGTACAGCCCACTCCCTCTCACCGAGAGAACAATTTAGGCTAATTATGCTATGCTGGTGAAAAATTTCGAGACTAAAATTTTAGGTAACCTTAAAGACCTAAAAGCTATTATATCTAGAGAATACATCGATAGTTGAGATAGCAGCATCAGTCATTGCACTGTGGCGAATGCTTGGCATCCGACGTCCCACATTGTGCTAGTCTTTGATATGCGTACCAGGCTCAATAAATAGTATTGTTTGTCTGTGACCTTTTCTTTACGTCCATTGGGGAGTTAAAAGTCATAGGTCATGTATGGATAATATTTGTATTTCGCCCGTTGTGTTTCTTCAGATCCTAAGCAAACAATAATGATAATTTTAAGCAGAAACTACGTATACCTTAGACGAAAGCTAAAGAGTTTTTTGTTTGGTTTGAACGCGCTAATCGGATATCTAAATCGGCGGATTTAAAAAAAAATCTTTGTTTCCGATGATTCTTGCGAAAGGCTATGTAATATCACGCTAGGACTCTTAGGAGACGAGCAAAAAGAAATAAAATGCGAAAGAACAAATCGTCTTTTTAGTATATTGTGGTATACGATTTCCACGCGAACGTAGTCGCGGGCAGAAGCTAGTTAGAAATAGTTCCCACGTTTACTTATTCCCCTGTAATTACATTCACTAGCATCTTACTGACATCATCGACGTCAAGTAATGACAGTCGTAAAACTGCTTGCTACACAATTTACATTGGAAATACGGTTTTAGCATCAATTAGGATGCTGAACAAAATGTTAGATGTCGTTTATGACCTGTTGGTTATGGCCTATGCCTGGTGCATGTTGAATAAAAGTACGGTCGTAAAGTTTTTTGAAAAATTCTCTTGAAGCCGCTTTTTAACCCCCGTCGACGCAAAAAGAGGAGTGTTATAAGCTTGACCGCTATGTGTGTGTGTCTGTCTGTGGCACCGTAGCGCTTAAACTGCTGAACCGATTTGGATGCGGTTTTTTTATTTAAATTAAAAGGAGGTTTTCTAGCGGTGGTTTTTAGACATGTTTCATCAAAATCGGTTCACGTTTGAAGATTATTAGGTCTTTTCTGATTGATGAAGGTATTTGAGCATCTTCCACGGGTCTGATCGAGTCGAAACTTGGTATTCTATTATTTCAATGATATTAGACGAACAAAGCAACCTAGAACTGATGCTGGACCATCACCTGGACTTTCCAGGATACCCAACTTCGTCACCAACAAACAGCAGAAGTATCGTGTTTGGGCTCATTAAAAAGGTCTCAATGAATAGGTTATAGATAAATGGTGATCAGGGTCTGATGATGGAGTAGTAACGAGGAATGAGGATAAGTTATTAATAAATTTCACTGTGGAAAACACACATGGACATGTGTCGATCGTAGCGTGTTACTATTAATATATTAAGTTTGAAAAGCAGGAAATAAAAGTTACATTAAAAAAAACCCCAATCCAATTAAAAACCTCTAAAAAGTAAACAAATAAAATGTATTCGCCTTTTAAGTTTAACAAGAAGTTGTAGGTAGTATTTTGATCAAAGCATTGTCGCTTCGGGGGACAGCTAATGTAAATGTTATCCGTCTGTTTGGCGTTTTCATTGAACGTCCGCCGACATGACAATGCTTTGATCAAAATACTACCTACAACTTCTTGTTAAACTTAAAAGGCGCATACATTTTATTTGTTTACTTTTTACATGTTTTTAATTGGATTGGGGTTTTTTTTTTTCATTTAACTTTTATTTCCTAACTTTACTTTTTAGAGGTTTTTTAATGGGTCGGGGTTTTTTAAAAATTTTATTTAACTTTTTAATATGTAGAACTATTTCTATGAAAACTTCATGAAAAATAAAGCCGATTGTAATAGTTAACAAAATGATCATTAATTTGCCCAAAGGTTAGATTAGCAGCAACAGCAACACAAATGAGCAAACATAGGTATTTGCTTCTGAGAATAAGTACCGCACCGTACTGATTCTTAGGAGCAAATACCTGTTAGAAAGCACTCTTATTCAGCCTATTATGTTCCCACTGCTGGGACACAAAGGACTCCTCGCTTCGAGAGGGAATAGGCCGTAATCCATCATGCGGGCTCAATTCTACAATAAAATCTGCCGTAATACCAATCTTCCATAGGAGGTGTGCTAATCTTCAATCATATCGAACTCAATTTCGGAAAAGGCTTACGCCAAACAGAATCAAATGAAGATCTTTTTTAAATATGTAAGTAGCCCAATGTATAAAAATATACATGTGTAGTGACGTGCAATACACTCAACGCGATTGAAAGTCTGTAGCAGACGGGCCCTAACAAATTGTCCTGTCGGTCGGTTGAACCCGTATTTCTTTTTAGTCGTTTTGGGGACTTGTAACTATTGTGCTCTAATAGAAAAACATCCATTTGGAGTAATTCTTCACTACGTTTGTTAAATGTCAAGGAACTCTGCCGTTTTCCGATTTATTATCAGGGGATCTCTTTGATTGGAAAATGTCTGAGATTTAGAACTTATAATTTTAAAATAAAAATACTAGGTGTAGTTCGACACTTGTAGGGTTTAAAGTTTTGCCAGAAATGTGGCTGAAGAGCAGGTTTAGAGAATCATTGAATCTTGATGAGTAGTTTAATTGATGATGTTCTAGTTTTGTATCCTGAAACGAGTAACCTCTCGCGCTGTCTTTGAGACTTGTACATCTCTTGTTTCTTCTGCAAAGTTAAGAGACCAAGCATAAGCATAATCAGTCTTTAACTTGGTAAGAGAGAGTGGGCAATAATCCACCACGCGGACCGAGTGCGGGTTGGTGGCGGGTTCGAATTTTTGGTTCTAGGACGGGCCGGTTTCTTCGTGATGTTTTCGTTCACCGTTGTGAAAGCAGTTGTGATGAAATAATATACACAAAGTTAAGTGTCTGCTTGGGTTCGAACTCCAACTCGTAAGTCGCGGCCGTTACCACTGGGCCACCACTGCTTCTTAAAAGCCATAATCATACCTAAACAATGAAGTCTACTCAGCATACCTAAATACTTTCATAATATCCACAAAATCCCTCAAATTGACATCAACTCAAGAACCCGGCCGCCATTTCCCTGCTATTCTTAGCGACGACTCAACAATAAAGCCGTATTAACAGGAGCAATCATCCTAAAAGCTATTGTATTGTCCTTCCCGCGCAATATCGTGGAGCTAATGACGTCATTGATCAAGCTATTTTTGGACCACTTATAATAGATCATTTGTAGGACTTGAAAATGAGCTTATTGATACTTAAGTTTAAATACCTAAGTTGTATTACCGCTTGTTATTGTATTTGTCTCTAGTCTGTAACTAATGTATTTGGTCATGACCGTCTCGTGTTAAATAAATAAATATGTAGTTCGTCTTTTCTTCGAAAAATCTTTTCTATACAAAAGTCTAATTGTGCAAATAGCCGGGAGTTACTTCTTTACATCTTGTTTCTGATGGGGTACTTACTTAAAAAATGATAAAATAACACGAAAATAATTTTACAATGATTACGAAATTTTCTATTTTGATTTTAACCAATAAGAATTTCAATACATAACATAACACAAAAAATACAATAATATTTAAGTCGATTAAAGTAGGTACATGAATTACTCAGATTGATTTATTTGATGATTAATACCGTGCAACCAAAATTACTATTGTTTCATTAATTTCAGCAGAGAAACCCGTCGCCACAATTCATGACATAGTATATTACATATTTATTCGCCTATTTTCCTTTTCCGTTATACTTAATAAATTATTTCCCGGTTTCCTCTGACTGACTTGCGCAATGTTTTCGCTTTCCAAATAGCAATTTTGTTGTAAACAATAGCGTGGCGTGACGAATGCTGCTCCTCATGTGACATAGAACATCGGATGGGTATATTATTTTGTAAAAAATTTGTTGAAAAATGTTTATTGAGGATGATATTCTCGTAGCATGTATATTTCCATTTTCTGTTTATATTCGTTATTCTATTACATTAAAACATAAAATTTATATAATTTTTCTATTAGTTCGCTGTTCCAGTAGTTTCATAATTATTGTTTAATGCACCGGGTGACGTCATTACGTCCAAGCCGGCTATCCCTGAAAACCCGCGCTGGGGCTCGTCTTACATAGGGTCGCAGCATAATGCTGAGTGATAGCCGTTTTGCGTGGATGTGACGCATGTTTCCCTCAACCTCTTCTTATTTTTTTGTGTTCCTTATCTTTTTGCGCCATGTTTACCGCAAATAAACGTTTTTCTTTCTTTCTTCTTTCTTTCTTGTAACATTGTGTATGACTGTAATCTATTTGTCACGCTACTGGTGATGGTGATACGATTACTATACACGGGAGTGTAGTATGTTATGCTGTTCGGAATTCGCACTGTTATAGCGGTGAAAATGAGTGCAAGATCCACGTAATTTTTTTCTCAAATGGTGACACACACAGCGCCATACCGAATCTTACATCTACACACCAATACATTTAAAGTCCATATAAAGTCACGCCTTCAACTTATGGGGGTAGGCAGAAACTACAGAACGCTACCTGCCACACTCCTTCAAACACTAACTTGACATCTGTAGTACCTAGTCTAAAATTAAATGATTGTCAGTAAAATAAATACAGACACAATCAGAAACTCCTATCAGAGATTCCTCTGTTCACCATCAATAGGTACAACCTCGTTCATATAATCCCAATGAATTACTTTTTCATTAAATAGTAATTCGATAAAATTATTATGAACTAAGAGGGTTGTGTTGATGATTTTAATTATTACAATTTTCTGTAAATATAATTATATGTGTTACGGTCGCGACTCATATTTTGTATGTTGCATAATTATATCGTTACAAAAAACGTGAGAAAATTTGAATTTCGCAGGTTACCCTGGCGCTTTCCCCTTACAGAATATTCTCTATCTCTCGCAATCAGTCCCAAGGAAGAGCCCGGGTGATAAAATTAAACTCGCCGAACAAAATCAGCATACAAAACCACACGGACCGGCCCAGTTTCATTACAAAATCACAAACGCGGACGTTTGCAGTCTCAACGAGTGATTGGTCTAAGCAGGATGTCGTTGTACACTTACGTAGATAAGGTTCCAACTTGTACGCCAACGTCGCGTGATAGGACCCTGTCGCAGTAAGGAGTACGAAATAGGTTGCAGTGGACTTCCTTATTCTGATAGCTCTCGGATATTACTGAGCTGCGGTCATGCCAACATAAGATGTTTTGATTTTCCTTACTTTGTTGTGATGACAAATGCTTTAAAGGAAGATGGTAATCAAGGAACATTAGTGGGCCTACTCTCTAGATCCGTCAACGAAGATACGGGCTCGTCCGAAAGTAGTTTGATACTTCGACTAATTAACTTTTTCGGACGGTCAAAAATACATCGGGAGTAAGAAAAACTATCAAATCGTTTTGTCATTAATTCTTGCTTCGGGCCCTTAAGTAATCGTATGTCCGTAGGTTATACTGAGTTGGAAACACCCGTGACTTCGGCCGAAACCGTAGTTCGGTAGGTACTTCCTGATACGGTACCTGCCTTCTAAAACTTTTAGTGCCCGTCATATTGATTTTCAATAAAAGTAGATTAGTTATTGATAGTCTCACCTATGATCACTAACTCACCTGGTGGTAAACGATGATGGGCTCCACGACTCCACGATGGTGCACGTTTGCCTAGTATCATGAAGTGTGTGAGTTTTAAAATGTGCGGGATGTCCTTAGGAACATCCCTGGGCATTTAAAAACCCTTAGGCATGTGCCTAGACATTTAAATTTCTAGAGATTTTTAAACTCTTGGAGTATAAATACAAAGTGACCCTTTACAAATTGTTTAAATAAATTTGCTGGCTACCCATTTCAAAACAAAGTTCACCAATCTCCACAAAGGGCATAAACGGTGCTTACCACTGATGACGAAACTACTTTTATATTACCTTCTAAGGTCAGAACATGTGAATCACAAACGTACATACACGGGTAGAGCTACAACGTTGCTTGGATTGCCAAATGCTTACCTTGTAGTTATTGAGGCGTCGTTTTTATGTACATGATTGTTACACAATAACGTAATTGAAATGGCCATTTATGCTGCCCAATTGAAATTATATCATGGCCTTACGGAATATGGATGTCCTTTATAAATATGCAATGTGCGTAGAGGATTTGTTCATGGCAAGCTAAAGTTATGTAGGATAATTTCATATATTGAGACAATTTTGTTTAAAAATGTTGGAAGTATTTTTCCTTGATCACCTCAAAAAAAAATACCATGGGAATCACGTATTGGATGGACATGGCTGGAGACAGAAACAAGATTAAGAAAGCGGCTAGCGAGATCTACAAAAAAACAGAAACTGATAGCAGCAAGAACTCCGAAGACGACTATGAAAACAACAACACAGAACATAGCGAAGCAACGGCATAGAAAAGAGCTATGAAAACAGTTAAACCTACCCAAGAAGCTCGACCTGAATCAACATGCCGGAGACGTCGTGAAAAGATGCCCGCCCTCCTATAAATAAATACCACCCGTCTCTCCACTAGTCCAATGCTTACTCAAGGATGCATATCCGGTAGGCTCGTAATCCTTTCCTATCCTATGGGCACGTCTAACTGACCATTACCGCGCACCTCGGTCTACTTCTTGATATGCAATGGCCTCTGTAACACCATGAAGCATGAGGCTTCAAGAGCTAGTGCGAATCTTGGGGTTCATTCGATTAATCGAGTCTGGTAAGCCACGCTGGGATCGGTGCATTACATTACATACATTACATCAATCTGCCTAGCCTTTCGATGGACGGGTCGACTACTAGTCTTACCAGATGCAGCTGAATACCAGTATTTTACATGGAGCGACTACCTATCTCCGATCTGACCTCCACACCCAGCCACTGGATTGTCAAGCTTGGTTGTCAGACTTTCCGGCTTCTGACGGTCTCGTTTATGCGTGAGGAATACAAATTGCTATTCGTCTTGTTTCTCAATAAATCGGCCATTTTGAGCCCAGGTGTCCTAGTTTCAAGGAACCCATCTCAATGGAGATCCTATTGAATGCCTGTCGATACGTAAAATCGGCCATTCCAGATAAGTTTCATAAATTCCATATCTATCTATCCAATACGACATTTTAAGTGCACTCTTACCCAACTCAATCACACAAAATAGTGCCATGTACTGAAGGACCATCCAATCATAATAAAATCATATCGTGAATTCATAAAAGGAATTGGCTTTCTATGAGAGTTCCGATTCCTACGATCGATTCATAGGAGTCGGTCAGCAGTGAGTGACGTCAGTAACATATGGCCGACTGATGAATAACTCATTGATGCTAGAACCTTTTTATAGGCTGCCAGTGACATAGTTGAGGATTATCAAATGAATCGATTAAGTTGTGTAAGAAAAGGAATCGATGTCGTTTTTGTTGAGCATAATAAATTATCATAACATCACGCCTGTTATTCCCAAAGAGTTAGGCCCCAGACCCACAGCATACCCACTTTACCTTGTTATGTTTAAGTCCATGCACCTAATAGGGGGTCCTATTGCAATCAAACGGTCACAAATGTAGAATCTGGAGTTTGGAGGCTTCATATTTCGAATTGGTCCGTTCGTTGTCCACTGCTAATTTCCTAGACCCATTTACACTGAAAATACTAATGTTCTACTCTCCAAATAGAAACCTAACTTTGCAACCGGTCGATATGTCCTAAACATAGATATATAAAAAACTTTTTCCAAAAAAAAAACAACCGACTTCCAAAAAAACACTACAAAGTGAAAAATAACTTTTTTCGGAAGTCGGTGTCTTTGGAGCTGTATTTGAGTTTTTTGTCACCGCCTTCCGAAAAAAGTTATTTTTCACTTTGTAGTGTTTTTTTGGAAGTCGGTTGTTTTTTTTTTGGAAAAAGTTTTTATTTTTCACTTTTTAGTGGTTCACATGTGCTTACCCCTTCACAGCGTACCGGCGTGATGTTATGTTATGAACTGGTGTAAACAATAGACAGACATGCGATTTCGGCAATCCCAGTCCATTTGCTATCATTTATTGAGGAGTTCCGTTGCCTATCTCCGAAGTTCTTCATCAGATCTTCACCAAATTGAAATGGGACTACTACGAGAAAGTACTCTTCCGAAAAATAGCTAAATCGCTTTGTGTGCCTATAAAATTTGAAGAGTTCTCTCTATTTCTCCAGGATCCCATCATCAGATCCTGACTTGATGATCATGGGACCACCTGGGAAGTATACCCTTTCAAACAAAAAAAACAAAATCCAAATCGGTCCAGCCATCTTCGAGTAATCGGGGAACATACATAAAAAAAATAAAAAAAAAAAAAATAAAAAAAAAAAAAAAGGTTCCGACGAATTGATAACCTCCTCCTTTTTGAAGTCGGTTAAAAATATGGTCCTAGAGGTTCATAAGTTGAGTTTTGTCGCTGTGCATGTATTGTTTGTATCTGATATGCCTACCTACCACTTTGTATTCTTGCTGCATATGTCCACTTTATTCAAAAACGTATTGATGTCATACGTTGACGTGACTCTTGATGTTCTTCGTATAAATACAGTGAACATTGTGTTTCGAACTAAGGTTTTGATCGCAAACTACAAATACTTTTTGAACTCTTTGAGTCCCGTATGGCGTGACGATAGATACATACAACTTTATGTACGTGTCAACACATTTCATTAAGTTATATGTATCAATTTAACATAACTTCACGCCGATACCCCTAAGGGTTAGGCAGAGGTGTACATATTAGTACCCATATTTCGCCAGTACTGATTCAGTCCATGTAACAGGGGGCGAGGCTATTGCCACACATTCCAGGCTCCAGGCTGCTGCTGACATGCATACGAACGTATCGTTCTTAATCATTACGAACAGACACAGGTAGAAACGGGAATCTCTTCGACATGAATGGAAAGTTCATCGAGGAAAGCCAATGTGAATTGTTCTGTCTATCCTTTCAACTTTTTTTATCGATAACCTAAAAATGCTTGTTGTTTTTTTGTTTGTTTAAAGAAAAGACAAAAAATAAAGAATGTCCGGTCGAAAAACCTATCAGTCTCCTGGAATATTTGTGACTGATCACCATCTCGTTTAACCAGCACGCTTCACTATGGCGCAACTGCAGACAAGACAGCCTTCCTCCTCGACTTATTAGAATGCCAGCCTTTAGAACAAGATACTCTAACAAACAGTCTCAGCTTGACAATACAGTATCTCACATCTCAAGTCTAATGCCCTTTAATATCGACGTTGCGTTAGGCGTGGAGTTGAAACACCTTTTGTCTGCACTGCTACACTCGGGCACAACTACGAGTGACTCAGCTGTTGCGAAACGTTTGTGTATTACCTTTATTTACTGAAGACTGTCTTGCAATGTTTGCCATTTTTGTTGTATTTTACTTGATATGTGTGTTCTTTAGGGCCTGTGGCTAAGTAATAACAGCCGCACGGGTCGCTTGATCAGGTTAAGCTACACTTGCAGCGGTCGGTCCGTGGATGCTGTTGGTCCTAGTTATCATTCGTGGATCTTTGACAGTCGTTATGGGTTGTCAGAAGCCCGAAAGTTCGACAGCCAGTTTTTACCAAGGGGTATCGTATTGCCCAGTCACTGGGTTGATGATGTTAGATAGGCAGTCGCTCCATGGAAACTACTGTTATTCAGCTGTATTCGGCTGGAATGGAGGCTGACCCCAACATAGTTGAGAAAAGGCAAGGCAGATGATGATGTCTGTTGTCCTTTGAAGTTAGCATTGGACGTCGTAAACGTAAACTTCCCCCGAGATAGGGGGTTGCTTTCATTGATCGTTAAAAAGTTTTCCTTAGTAGGGGAGTTCTCGTCGATCAATGAATAAACTGTCCCTCATTATCCCTCATTATTGGTAGATTAAGGGTAGTGTTGCCCAAATTCAGTCTTGGTCTTGCAGTCTTGGTCTTGTTCTTGCGTTTTTGCAAGACCAAGACCAAGAACAAGACCGCGTATTTTTAGCAAGACCAAGACCAAGACTGACCGTGCAAGACTTGAGCAAGAACAAGACATAGCCTGCAAGACTCTTGCGTCTTGCAGCTAGGACTTAGCGCTATTTCACTGAGTAGTTAGGTGTAACAGTTCGGTGTATAGGTAGGTACGCTTAGGAATTCTATGAGACGCAAAAAACTGTATCAAAGAATATGAAAAACTGGACCTATGCGCATTACGACTAATACCATAAACATAGCGAATAAAAAAATATCTATTAAAATCAAACTGAGTGCATGCATAGTTATGTTTTAACCATCGGCACTTTGATAATGCGGCATCAAAGGTTTTGTACTTACTTCTCAAAGAAATTTGCCGCTTTTCGGAAGTACATGGTTATGATACACGCGCCGGCGGCTTCTTTTGAAATCTAAAACAATCGTTGCCGCCACGCCGAAATCATAACATTTGTGACACTATTTGATTGCCGCCATAGGGCGTAGGTATACTCATGCAAAATAATTTCGAATTTTTTTAAGAGTACAGGTGTTCCAAAGAATAAATAAGTTTCAGAGTGCTTAGAATGAAAATGAATACATTATACTGATCACGCAAGTAGTATTATGATTAGGATAAAATGGTAAGGATAGGTAGTAGATGTCATATTAAATGTCATATGTCAAATAAATGATAAATCGTAAAACTCTTTTATTAAATTTCTTATAAGTTGAGGGTTCAATCTCTTTCTAGACAGATAAGTATTGTTCTTTAAAATACAGTCAAGTTATTGTAATTAATTTGTTTTTTTACATGTTTTAGCAAATGTAAGCTTATAAATCATAAATGTTTATTAAGAAACAGTTACTTCCATGGAAAACGACATATAGGTCAGTTGATTTTTCGAATTTCTTATCAAATCTTCAGTTATTTATTAATCTGCTTGATCTTTACTATGGCTATGTTAATTCAAGCTCACAATGTTCCAATTCTAATACGTTTTTCTAAGATTTAAAGTAAACTTTAATAAATAGTAATAGACTAATAGGTAATTGCAAGACTTGCAAGACTCTTGCTGCAAGACCAAGACCAAGACCAAGACCAAGACTGGGAGCGCAAGACCAAGACCAAGACCAAGACCAGGTGTATTGGCGCAAGACCAAGACCAAGACTGGCTAAGTCTCGTCTTGTTCTTGCATTTGGGCAACACTAATTAAGGGCTTGTACACAAAACTGCGATGCGACGTCGCATCGTACGGCGCGGCACGTACCTAATCCATGTAATTTGATTCCCGATCTCACACTAGCAAAATTACAATAGTGCTTAAAATGGATATTTTATTCATAGATAATGCAAGACAGGATGAAATAGAAACATTTTATGAAGTATCGTAAAAATACACCGCAGAATATTTGTTTTGTGCGATGCGACGTCGCATAGCAGTTTTGTGTACAAGCCCTAACTGAACTAGAAAGAAGAAGAAATAAATAAAAATATATTTATTTGTCATAGAAACACGTGCACACAAAAAGATAAGATCACATAATAAACATGAAAACAAAACAGATTTATACTTACAAGCACAGAACATGAAAAGCTGCTCGTCGTAACTGTAGCAAGAAGGCTTCCGCTCAGCATGATGCTGTGCTAGGGGGGATCCACAGCACAGCGCTGATTTTCAGCGGTCACCCATCACCTACAATAAAATTGAAAACCGTAGTTCAACGTGACAGAAGAAACCTGATAAAGTAATTAGTGGATAACAATATTATGATGACTTCAGCAGCAGCAAATATTGTTATGGTGCTGGGTTGGAGTAGCTGAATTGTAAAAGATTGAAAAGTGTCGTGTTTCAGACAATTTCTTTATTTTATTTTAAGCCTGTGTTGTCCCACTCCAGGGCAAAGGTCTCCCGTCCCTGTTTCCCCTATACCCGGTCTACTGCGATTGCGATCCGTTAAGAAGGAGTCCAGCTGATCCCGCCATCTCTTTCTGGGCCTGCCTCGTCATGCGCTAAAAATCTTATTTAAAACAATGGTAAATGGCAAACTAATTGTTTTGTAATTACTACTCGGGACTTATCCGAGTAGTAATTACAAAACAATTAGTTATATTATTCTGTCCCTACGGGCACAACTTTCCTTGCCCCAGCCACCATCACAGTTACCTTCCGCAGACATATTCCCCAAGGTGGTTTCCCCAATTCCCACTGAACAAACATTAATTTCCAATAAGTTTCTCCACGCAACTTCGGGCATGCGCAAGCGCAGTTCCCAGAAGGCAGGAAGGAAGCGCGCCACGTGATGCGCGTACGCAATGCAAGTTGAATGTAACCGCTGGCACTCTGTGGAAGCGGCAGCCGCTTGATATCGAGTTGTTTGTTTTGTTGATTATGTGCATGATATTACTGATGAATGTAAAAATGAGAATTTAATATTAAACATGACATTCTGACATGAGTTTAATATTTATCCTTCTGATTGATAACAATAAAATTGTATTTTTTTGGTCCTCTAAAGTAGATCTTGCTTATAGAGGAATAAGGAACAGAGTGTAAAGTTTACTCATCTTCCATAGAAAAAGGAGAACCAGCCGAGCTGACGGGTGTTGTGTCTAGTGGGCTACTGTTCCACTATTGATGGCGGGACATGTATATGTTGCTTGCTGGACGTCAGTGTGATGCGTAGTTTGCATGTAGCGATGTTGTTGTCCTATATAAATTGCGTGTTTCTATTAATATAAATATGAGCTCATTGTTGAAGCACGAATAAATTAAATCCATTAACAATATGAATATGATCCATTTTCTAACTATAGAAGTACTAGGTTTTGCCCGCGGTTCCAGGGTGGAAGTCGGAGATTAACCCACAGAAAGTTACTACCGGTATAACCGGTCTACCTGTGCGCCAATCAAAATCAATTGAACCTTTATTTAAAGGTAACATATAGACAGAGTTACTCTCGCGTTTATAATATTATTATGGATAGAGCGTGTTGCTCAAGCTTGACGCTTGACGTCATCAGCGCCTGCGCTTATTATTTTCGAAGCAAATACATTTCGATGCGTACATAAGACGATAATGATGTTCATGTTTATTTTCTTTCTGACGGGATAGGTTTAAGTAAGATTAAGTAAGAACTATTATGAAATCTTAACTAAATAAAGGTTTGTTTACGAGGGTAGCACAACTGCGGTGTTATTCTGTAAAAACTCAGGTGAAGTGAGTTTGAAGTGACCTGTCAATACCTAGTATCAGTTGGGATAACAGTTCACTTCAAGGTTACTTGACCTAAATCTTCACGGTAATATTTTTAATTACAGAATAGATAGCCTGGCGTATCTTATAATGTAGCACATTGACTATGATTCTCCTGGCTTTAGTAGTAGTTTAGCTTCACAGCTATTCCTACCAACCATTTCCTACCAATTAAAAAAGTTCTAGTTTTATTTCTTGTGACTGTTATTTCCAATTCTGACTTTCAAAAAGTGCTGATTCTAGCCCGTTTCGAATAAAAACTTTTGTGTATTTGGTTTTTTCTCCATTTTGTATTGTAAAGACGTAAGTTTCCCATAGTCATTTCCCACTCGAGAACTTCTCCATTTTTTATAACGCACATTCGCCATAAACGATGGTAGAGGATGTTTGTCTAATAGCTGTTTTATTTATTCATTATTGCCAACTGCTACTTATGGCACATTTTATGTCTATAGAAACTCCTTTGTTTGCGTAAGATTCCATTGGTGTTCAATGTTTGTTATTGATAGTCGTTTTTATCTTTTACGTTATTGACTCGGCTCGTCTTCAAGTACATGAGGATTTTTTCAATTGCCTGCTTCGTTGGTTTAGTAGTAAGCGCTACTGCTGAGCATGAGGTCCTGTATTCGATTCCGGGATTGGGCAAATTTTTCCGTCTGGAATTTCTCAGTAGCACTAGATTTGTGTCCAGTTATCCAGGGATTTAAAAATATCCGGGACTACAGGCGTGATGTGTATTCAGCCGAACGACGTCCACTGCTGGACATTAGCCTCCGCCAAGCTCCGCCACTACGACCGGTTCTGTACTTCCCGCATTCAGCGGATGTTTTATGACTTTTTATTTTAAATTAAATATCCTACTTGTGAAGATGTTCTTCTATTCTGAGAACAGAGACATTTTGGGACTCCGTAGAGTTGCCAAAACAATATGCCTAACCATTTCTTGGCAGAAGGTAGGGACTTCGTATCGTATTTTTTACAAGACTAATAGAATGTACATTTTATTTCTGCAATAAACCTAACTGTGCAAAGCAAATACTTACGTGTTTCGAAGAAAATCGATAATGGGTGCATAAATAATGTCATCTTGCGGCCACTTAAGTGCTATAACAGTTTCCTAAGCTGACTTAACTTGCGGAAAATGAAGTGTCTAGCTTTCCGGCCATTCTCTGGGAGCATTGAAAGTCTATTGCCCATCTGATAATTTAATTAAAACATCACTGCGCTGGACACAAAAGGAAATGTTTTGTTCCATACTGCGGAAACCCGGGGGAGTGAAACTTGACGGTTTATAGTCTTGAAATCCCATTTCAAATATTGATATTTCAGTCGCTTCGTTACCAGATACATTGTTAGTTAATCGTAGGTACCTATATGTATGTAAATGGTACACCATAGACTACCTGCAGTATGTCTCTCCTTCTCGCTTTACTCCTTCGAGAGGTTGTCTTGTAGCGATAAGACCGCTCATTGTGTCATCCTGTGTAAATATTCTACATTTGTAACTGTAATTAAGATGGTGGTTAGAACATAATAAGGAATTTATTTTTATACTAAATTCTAAAATAAAGATGATGACAGGAATATTTAAATGCCTTTGATGGTGACCAATTTGGATTTAGACATTCACTCATAGACTCCGAGAAATTATTAAGTATGGGATACTTTTTCCAGCCTCAGAACTACTCAGAAGGATAATAATCTATAGTAATGCCAACCCGTTCCTAACTCGTTCGCATTTTGTATTTCGCAGGCCTTACTTGAGCACGCCTTGCCTCTTAGAGTGTGGTCGTGTAAGGACTTAAAAAAGAATGAGGACGAAAATCGTTTCCTTAGTGGGATTTTTTTCTGTTGGCCTGGTCTTGGGCGTTAACGATTTTTTATCTTTCAGCAGTTATGACTCGAATAAACTATCTTTCAATTTAGAATGATCTTCCAAACAGCCATCTGGTCCGAAGAGCTGTAGCATCTAAAATATTTTTTTAATATTTCTAAGGCTGTAATATCACGACTTCTTTGCAGTTATCATCTGCCTAGCTTTTCCCAACTATGTGCAGTTGGCTTCCAGTCTAACCGGATCCAGCTCAATACCAGTATTTTACATTTCGATTACTTATCTGACCCTCATACCCTTGGGCACGCCACGATAGCGGCGGTAAGTCCCCACTTTTAGGAGTGGCTTGAGAGCCGGCACGGCGTCCTCACCTTCCGTCTGACGCAGGTCTTCACCGGACACGGTTGTTTCGGGAGGTTCCTGTTTCGGATAAGGCGGAAGGAAACACCCGGGTGTTTCCACTGCGAAGATCGCCCGGAGGACACACTGGTTGTTAGACTTTCGGGCTTCTGACGACCCGTAAAGACTGTCAAAGATCCACGAGTGACACGGGATCCATCCTTTCCGAGTCACGGAAAGGCCTTGGTTAGTAAAAATGGCCACCCATTCACGGACCAACCGGAGCAATCGTAGCTTATCCTTCGATCAACCCGTGCGTCTGCTATTATTTAGCCACAAGCCCCACATTGTACTGACTGTACACAGTAAACTACAGCGATCCTGTAAAAAAGTCATCAAACAAATTCACCTAATGATAATAGCTCCACATAATTAACGAGCTATAATAAACTACTGTTCCACCTCCCGTGACATACCCGGAACTATAACCCTGCCCTTTTAACTATCATATCACGAAGGCAAACAAATCATAAGTGAAAAAAAACGACCTATTCGCGTGGCGTCCACACAAACAACCATATTAATATAATTGGTTCCCTAAACTTTAATACGAATCTTTTATGCCTTTATAAGCTGCATTTTTGATACTTGAAGCTCTTGAAAGCCTACTGCTTTCTGGGTCAGCGTTGATTTATTATGCATATTGTGAGTTGTAAAACGTATATTGTGCGGGCGTGTTGCGAAATTAAGGGCCTTCTTAATGAGGTCCAAGGGTCTTTTGAGAAATATAAAGAAGCGTAAAATGTTATTATGCTTGAATTAACAGTTATTTTATGGATGCTATTGTCATTCTAAAGTTAATGCATCCAGATATCCATCTTCTCAGAGTTCAGCCATGCGTAGAATTTCTTTTATGCCTTTGACTTTGAGCTGATTTCGGTGGCGGATCGCTGACCTCGTGAAAGCCGCAGGAATCCGCTGGATGCGAAAAGCAAAGTATCGGTCGCTGTGGCGGTGTTTGGGGGAGGCATGTCTAGCAGTGGACATCTTTGGCTGAAATGATGATGATGATTTCGTTATGTAAGAATGTCATGAACACGATAAGTATTGAGGGTACGTAAGATGTAGGTCAGATAAATGTAACGTCAGAGTAAGTTCCTTTCCTGCCTGGAATGAAATTGCATGTGAAGACTTAAAAAACTCTTTATGAAATCACACAGCAAGGAAGATACATGACCAAAAATTATAATTTAAGGAAGAGCAACTAGCTTCATCTTTCTATATCTCACCGACCTTGACAATTGTCAAAAAAGTGCCTGTAGTTGGTTTATTTGAAATAAATGCTTTGAGTTTGAGTTTGAGCATATTTCTAAATCCTTACATTTACAAAGGCAACAATAAAATGCGTAATGATATGGGTCAGGAAAATGTGGCAACTAACAGATAGCTTGCAAAACAAGTACGTGCCGTATCATAGAGAGTCGCCCTCGTAGCGGCCGTGTCTATGAATTTGTATATTTTACGACGTGACGGTCTAGGCTTTCCTGCGACTCCTGATACTGTAGTTGCCACACAAGTTATTAAGTTATTTTCCTACGTAATAGGTGCCGACGCTGTTGGGAAACATGCTTGGGTCCATTTGTTTTGAATGACCAGTAATTCTGGTCTTTGGAGGCTAGGGTTAAAAATAAAAATAAATAAAATAAAAACTTTTTATTTCGGACTGAAAAATAATCCATAGATGTTAGTAGAGTACAACTTATGAAACTAGTGTTAGTATATTATATAATTATTTAAATTCTAATGTGGGTATTAACCCAGTGCTGGACGTACCGCGTGTCCAGCCTGTCCGCAATAACAGCCAGGATGCTGTTGGTGCTGGCGCGCAACCTGCCGAGCGCCGCGGCGCATCGCTTGCGGAGCACGGCGTGGAAGCCGTCAACGTGTGCGTCCGCGAACATGCCCGACGCACTGCACCAGCGCGGCAGCCCCAACAACGCCCTAAATGCATTGTTATATTGAACGCGTAGGGCGCTGAATGATTTTTGCGTATATTTAGCCCACAAGCAGCACGTGTATAACGATGTACAATGCGCTCTGAACAGTGTAATTTTAACTTGAGCATTACAACGTTTAAACCTGTGGGCTATCATGTTCGCTCTGATCGACAGCGCCCTACGCTCCCTGTCCATGTCCTCATCGTCACGTAGGAGATCGGTGACTATGTGCCCAAGATATTTAAAACAGGTGACCACATTCATGGGTGTTCCATTCAAAGTCACTGGAGGAATCTGATCTGGCGACTTGGTACCTGCTTTAAATACCATGAGCTCACTTTTTGACACATTATATTTGAGGCCATGACTAGCCGCGTACGTCTCACACACACTAACTAGTTTCCTAAGTCCGCCGATCGTTGGGCTCAGCAGCACCATGTCATCTGCATAACTCAGATTATTTATACAAATATTATCTATGTGACAGCCGACATGCATGCTGCTGAGCTCACCGATCAGCGCATTTATATACAGATTAAACAAAACTGGGGATGACAATCCACCCTGTCTTACTCCACATTTTAGTCCATAAGGATCCGATAAGATGCCCGCCCACTTTACATAATTGACCTGACTTTGATACCAAAACTTTAGGATATCAATTGTCTCACCAGGTAAATCGGTTTCTTTAAGCTTATCCCAGAGTTTATCATAATTAACAAGGTCAAAAGCTTTAGAAAGGTCTAAATAACAAGCATAAATGGGCGTTTTCCTACTCGTGTAATACTCAACAGTGTGCTTTAGGCTCAGTATAGCGCTCTCTGTAGAAAGTCCAGCGCGAAAACCAAACTGAGCATCGTGTAGGTGTACAAACTCTGTCACCTGAGCCTCAAGGGTTAATGTAAAATTTGTACTGTTTCAGCCGCATTTAGATGGACCGATGGTATATATCAGATTGTTTTTTTTTTATATAATATTGCAGGTCCAGTGGAGTCATTGCATAAACACACTTACAGTTTCAATATTCATTTTGATAATCTTACTACAGGATATTGTAGGATAAATGAGAAAGTTAGTACCTGTTTGGATTAGATGGAGAAATTTGGCACACAGATAGATTATAACTTGCGTTAACACATAGGATCCTTTTTATACCGGTAGTACTCTACTGTGGGATCATTTCCGACAGTTCCGAAAAGTTAATTGTTGAGGAGACGATTTTTCAGACGTATGAAGTAAGCAATTACTTATATCTATCTGATTTTCATAGAAAATATGTTCCACGATTGGGGTGTTGTTTATTTTATAAGCCTTGTGGAGCCGGGAATGAATGTTCATTGTAGATGCATTTATTATAGAGCATCGCGCAAGCCGTGTCTATGAATTTGTATAGTTTACGATGCTTGCGGAGTCACGACAAACCAGTTCCTCACAAGCTTTATTCAAGAAGTTACGTTGAGAAATGTTTAACTAGACACCTAGGTCTTGTTGTACTGGAACTTGCAAATGTTGGACGGCAGATGTTTCGTGTAAAGCACAGATTTTAGACTAGAAAGCCGTGTAGAATGGCCAGGGGTATCCGAAATGCAATAAACAGAGCTAGCCTTGCAATTTGCAGTGTCAGGCTGTAATATTATTATTCGCTACCGTAACGTAGATAATAATAAAATTGCATTTAATGATTATTTCATGAAAAAGTCATTCAATGGAATTACATGAACTTAGACGGTTGTATTGATGACTAGCTTCCGCCCGCGGCTTCGCCCGCGTAGAATTCGGAAATGATCCCGCGGGAACGTACACCGGGATAAAAAGCATCCTATGTGTTAATCTAGGTTATAATCTATTTGTGTGCCAAATTTCATCCAAATCCATTCAGGAGTTTTTGCGTGAAAGAGTAACAAACATCCATACGTACAAACTTTCGCGTTTATAATATAAGTAAGGATTGTAATTATGTAAAGCCATATATACAATACATATATATGTTTCGGTCGCTTATCATATTTTAATCAACATACAACTTGGCCTGACCCTGGAGCTTTCACCTTAAAAGGTTTAAATTGTTTAAAAAAATAAACTTAGCAAGTCAACACTGTTTTAACTCCTAGGCCTCCTGTTATTATTATTAATACGAGTCTGCGGTAATATTATGCGCATATTTAAGGGCGGTTGTTAGCCGCACCCTTGCAGGGTCTGCTTACATGAACTCGACTATCCCTGATGATAACTCAGGTTATTTATGTTGTGCGGGAAATGGGTATAATTATACTAATATGATGCGTGATCCTTGGATACAGATAGGCTTTTTATATGGGCAGTATTTAAAATAGTCCCTTGGGAGTGATACATGAACACTCGGTGAAGGCCTCACCTCGGTGTTAATTTCCGGGTCGTGTTGGATAATTTCTCATCATACTTTTTTTTCTGTCTGTCCTACTATTAACTTTATCGTCTCAAGCGTGTATTATAATTCCTCTACTACAGGGTCAAATTAAATTACCTAGAGAAACCCCTCGTACAATTATAAGAAATAAAGTCATGAGTTTTTTGTGGTCATCCACCGCAAGTAGTTTAGTAGCGCTCGAAATATTAATTTAAAACAATCAGTTTTTAATGTAATTTCCACAGAATTTCTCAGCTCGTGCTTCAAGTAGCAAGGGTAGTAGCGGAGGCTGACTCAAAAAAAAAAATCAGACGTTCATTTTTGCCGTATTTAGAAATAAATAACCATCACGTCTGCGGAGTTTTTCTAGTAATAAAATTTGACCCTGTATATCGTCGCGTCCTCCTAATCCTAACATGTCTTAGAACACCCAGTGTAATTTAACTCAAATTTTCAAATCCCCTCAGATACACACAACCCCTTATTTTAAAGATTTCTGAACAGATTCATTTATTTCATTGAAAACAAAAAAAGTGTTCTACAATTTCTTCTGTATTACTTTCCGTCGTAGTTTATAAATCAATTTCCCTCAGCATCCTCTCCACACTTGAGAGCAGCCCTCCAAAGCCGGAGTGCCAACATTAATCCAGCTTCGCGTCAACTGACATTACAAATAGGATCATATCCCATCCCATTCGGCGGAGGGCTGACAGGGGTGAAATTGTTTCATGCATACTTAATAGAAACGTCGGATTTGTCTGTATGTGAATCTTTATTGGTTATCTGTATTTGAATGGGCTGTTACTTTCAGTAAATAAAGCGATACAAATTGTTGTTCTGTTTTGTTGCTCTGATTCTATAGGTATACACACTTGGTTGCTAAAATTCTTCTTCTACTCTTGAGTAAAGAAGCAAAGAAAAACTGTTTCATTGTCACAGAATTACGTGCAAATAAAAAAGACAATTTACCTTCATTATTGATCAAAGGCTATAACTGCATCGACAGAAACTTACGATACTACTTTAACGAGGAAGAGCCAGGGCAGCCCAGGTTTTTTTATCCGACTGCGGCAGAAGGAGGGTTATGTTTTTCGAGTGTATGTATGTATGTATATTTCTTTTGCATGCTCTTTAGCTTAAACGGCTTGATCGATTTCAGCTTAAGAGGTGCCGTTAGATTCGTCTTAATTGAGAGAGTGACACTGGGTATATCAAAATTGAAAAAAAAAAAGGAAAATGGCTTCATTTTTTTTTCAATACCTGTTGAGTAGGGTATCAAAATAAAGGGTTTCATAAATAGGAACTCGTTAACGTCAAAAATAATTATATTAACTAAAAACTGTAATTAAAAAAAAATTTGACATAATCAAAAAACCCGACTGCCTAAAATGTGAACTTTAATTAAAAGAGATGGAATTGGAAACAAACTTTTTAGGCAGTCGGGTTTTTTGATTTTGTAAATTATTATTTTTATTTTTGCAGGCAAGTGTCAGGTTCTATGTTGAATATAATATGATTCGCGACCGTAGCACAAATGTATTTACAGAATTAAAATAATCAATACCACCCTGTAAGTTAATTTAATTCCATTGAATGACCTTTTCCATGAAATAATCATGACACTGACCTGCAAATTGCAAAAGACGTAAGAAAATGATCGTTAGCGCATCCACCTTGATTACTGTGTCAAAATGAAGTGTGTAGTGTTTAAGCCTCAAAGGACCATCTTCGCTCTAATTGATTTTGGTATAATCACATAACATCACGCCTGTATTCCCCAAAGTGCCATGCAGAGGGGCGTACCTATAAACGATTACACTCCCACATGTCACCAGTTATGTTCCATGTAATAGGGGGCAAGCCTATTGCCATCATTCAGGCGTAAATACAGACTCTGGGCTTCTACGGAGAAATTCCAGGATGAAAAAACCAATAACATTTTTCCCGACCTGGCAATCGAACCCTTCTGGGAGGACCTCATGCACGGCAGATGCGCTTGCGAACACTAAACCAACGAGGCAGTCAATTTGGTATAAAATACCTATGAATAAACGAATTTGCTGAATTAACAATATTTTTTACATTAAACTCCTTCAAATTCTGACGTCTTTATTTTTTTTTTCCCAAAACTGAATACTGTTTCCATTTATATACAGAAGCAGTCTAGTAATAGAAAGCTACAAAACAGACACGTTTGAGTAACGTAGCTGTGTCACGCTGAAGGTTTCAGCCGTGCCCACTACATAGGGCGACGACCTGAAGGGTTGCCTTCGTGGTGTGGTGCAGGTTGGAGGCAGAAGCGAGGTAGCATGTATAGACAATAGTAATGTGGTCGTCAAAATAAAGTCGCGAGTTCGTGACAATTATGTCATGTATACTTTATGATTCGCACCATCATTATATCGAAGTGCAGTAGTGGCCCAGCGGTATCGGCCCCGAATTTGTAGGTCGTGAGTTTGAACCCAGACAGGCACAATTTCATAATGCTCTTTTACTGCTCTCAAAACGGTGAACGAAAAAGTCCTGAGTAAAACGGCATGTCGTAGAACTAAAAATTCGAAGATATGTGACATCTCAACACAACTAAACACGCACTGGGCTCGCGCGGTGGATTATGGCCCACTCACTCTCACTGGGATGGGAATATTATAGGCTGATTATGAGGCTCTCGTGCCTTCTCTGTTTGAGAAGAGGCCTTTGCCCTATTTCTGTTTATTTTTATTTTTATGAATGCATGTGAGGCTTAGGTTTAAGCTGTCCTCCGTTTCATGAAACTTTGACGCCGACAGACACGGCGAAAAACTTTCAAACTAACATCTTTGTGTTAGTTACTAGCTATGGCAAATATGATAAAACGTTTCGTCTCCAAAGACCATTCCAAGAGTTTTGTGTTTACATGAATAAATAAAGTATAACTGCACCTCTCATAAACGGGGAATAAAGTTAAAGGGACAAAAACTTCGTATCACGCTTTCAGCTCATCCCTTGTGCCGCGGCAGGCGCCACAGACGGACGAACTTGACGAATCAATTGTTTCAGCGGTGCCCACTATAGTGTGGGTATTTAGGGAGTGGGTAGCCCTTTCAATCGCCCTCTAAGTGCAGCCAGTGTTGTGTGAACGCACTGCTTTATTCATTTTATTGTTGTTTGAATGGAAAGCGATTTCTGTATGGGCATTATAGTTAAGGTGTAGTGTTTTGTTTTATTTTTGTGGCGCTACCTAGGACCAGACATTCCGTGTTTATTCTTGATGAGGTAGTTCGTGTTCAGGAATAACATTACAAAACATCACGCCTTGTTTCCTCGAAGGGTGGGGCAGTAGTGTGCCTATAGTACACCCACATTTCCACAATCCACTTTTTCCACATTTTTTTGGGTTCGATTACTAGGTTGGGCAAAATGTTTTTTTGGTTTTTCTATTTGAAATTTTTCAGTAGCAGCTCGTCTGGATTCGTGCCAGGTTGATAAGTTTCTTTTATATGTGACTTGCCGACGTGAACATAACTGGCGAAATGTGTGTACAAAAATCAGAATGCTTAATACATAGTAGCCTTATACGTAACCTTTAATTTGGCAGTTCGATCATGTTCTTCACATTATATCTTTTGAAAATATCATCTGGATAGCTCAACGCAGTCCATTGAACTTAAATGTAAACGGCTGGCTGACCTCAAGCTAATCTAAGATGAAGTAAGATCATCAATCAATCTTTTAACACTTCGCGTTTCACTCAAACATTTACAAACACGCGTCAAGAACTGTCTACCGTCAGAATTGAGATGCGGAAGCTTACACTGTTATGAACGTTATTCTTTAATGCAGACAATGCTGTTGTAAGTAAAATCTTCTCATTGAGTGGAATGGCTTTGATTGCACTGACTTTAATAACACAGGAGAGCAGTGGTGGCCCAGTGGTAACGGCCGCGACTTACGAGTTACTAATCGTAAGTTGTGGTCGTGGGTTCGAACCCAATCAGGAGCTTTACTTTGTGTAAGTTATTTCATCAGCACTGCTCTCAAAACGGTGAAGAAAACATCGTGAGGAAACCGTCATATCCTAGAACCCCTAGAACCAAACATTCGAAGACATGTGACATCTACCAACCCGCACCGACCCGCATGGTAGATAACGGCCCACTCCTCTCTCATTGAGAGGAGGCCAGTGTCCCAGCAGTGGGAACATTATAGGCTGGTTATGATGATGGAAATAACACACAAACGTCGGCTACATATTGTACAAGTTAAGTATGGTTTTGGAAACATTGCGGTCGTAATGTTGACAGCTTTTAGTTTAGGTGCCCTAAATCTTTCACTAAATTCTAAGGAAAATTACTCATAACTAGTCCCCTAACCCAAAACCTAATAATCATGTCACACACCAAGCATATTTATTTTTTGTAATTTTTGGTCCTAATTAAAGAACATTGTTGTTTTCTACATGAGCATTCCTGTATGTGCATTGAGGCTTCGACACCAAGCTTTTTGTTTTAAATGTGGGAAATCATTAAATAACTTTTCCCGCTCTGGGCGGAAGGACCGGGAGGGCGTGTCAGACTTTTACTGACTAAAACCCACCTGTGTTCCTTCAGTTGCCTGTGTGCCAGGGCCACGGTATCTCTATCGAACAACACGAACCCCTGGCAGCTGGCAGGCATCGGCCCTAGCGGATCCCACCAGTACCAAGCTTCCATTCTACATCTACTTAAAATAACCTATAATCATTAAAATCATCAATACAACCCTAAATTCATTTATTCCCATTGAATGACTATTTCATGATAAAGTCAATCCATGGGATTATTATGACTATCAATATGATTTTCTGTACGGTTACGGTCGAGAATCATATTTTGTTTATCATACTACCTGACACTGACCTGCAATTTGCAAAAAACTTAGAAATTTGAATTTCACGGGTTACTGTGCCGTTTCCCTCTTAACAGAACATTCTTTTACTTCTTTGATAACAATGAGCTTCCCACACCATTAATAGCTCCTGGAATTAAAAACATATTTCTATCACATACTTTAAAACAATATGAGTCACGTAGACATGCCATTAGTAACACACGGACAGTTTGATATTCATAATAATGATTTGTCACGTAATGTGGGTCCAGTCCATATGGGTTGCCCATATGAATACTTTGAACTAGGCGCTGTTGGTAAGGTTGACATCATCATTCCCACTGTCAAAGTTACTAAGAATTGGCTGAGTTATTGAATTCGATCTTGTAATATTGCTCTAGTTAATAGTTATGTTCTTGCTCATCATCATCTGCCTAGCCTTTTTCCCAAATATATTGGGTTCAGCTTCCAGGCTTACCGGATGAACGACTGTCTATCTGACTTCCACAATCCAATCATTGGGTAATACAATACGCCTTGGTAAGACTGGTTGTCAGACTTGGACACAAATGGGCTTGATTAGACGAAACTTAGACCACATTCATATCACGTTTCTTTGGTTTAATAATTTTACGTCCTATTTTGCTAATTGGCGACCCAAATGAGACGTATTCTGGCAATTAACGTGACACACGCTTTGGTAACTAGACTGGAATACTACTCATGTGCTTAAATCTACTCTATCTATTACTAGACTTGCTTGAAAAGTATGTATTGGGACTTGCACTGGCAGATACGACAAACTAATATTAGTCCTCCAGACCGTATTTCGGTCATGGCAGTCTGTCTTAACAGCAGTTAGCCTTCGGCGCAGGAAATGACACAGGTGCACTCTGTCTTCCCGCACTCTCATAGTCCAATGGGACGGCACTCCGACACGACCGGAGAGAGATCAGGCGCAGGGCGACGGTTTAACGGCTTAACATGCTTTTTTAAGCACGGTATCACACCACCAACTTCGGAACTCCGGGCTGTTACTAAGTATATATGACACAACATAGAAAAAATAACAAAAGTTTTGTACGAGGTCATCTCAGCATAATGCTGTGACATTAATATCAATTATAGGAAATGGAAAACATACAATGATGTAGCAAATGCGCACTTGGTTCCCAGATTAGTAAAGACGAAGTAGTTCATGGGCATCCTGTCACACGATACAATTTTCCGTTTCCTAAAAATCTATTACAAAATTTTAGAACTTCATGGATGGGCTTCTTTGTCGTATCGCATCGATGCTTCCAGATACTACATGTTTCCCCTAATTGTCGAACAGCGGGGTAATTGCGTAACACACTAACAGTAGGAATGAACATTCATTGCATTGTTTACGTTGTAGATGTTTCAAAAATATGAAGCAATGGATTATCAATATCATTCTCCAAAATGATACAGGTTCTGATTGAAAATGTGTTACGCGATAGGGTGCTGAACTCAGCCACGTCGACAGTTAGCATTGCCTTCACAGAGCCCTTTGGAAGACGAATACAGTGCTATATGTAGCTGAAACTGAACAAAGTGTTCTTGTTAATACTTCATACTATCTCTTTCACAATCTGATTAAAATATTCTTCCTTATAATAATTCCGTGAGAATTGTCACACTGAACCGTAAAATTAATTCCGAATTCTTGTTTGTTCCAGGTAAGGCCGCATCAAATCAACCACAACGGTTTGGGTATTACGAAGAATTTGGATTTTTGCGTTAATTATACAGTTTCGACGAATCGAATTCAAACTAATATTATAAATTCAAAAGTTTGGACGCCGAAATAGCTTAACAGATTTGGGTACACAGAACTTGACAGGACGGCAGGTAGAGTATGGCCTGACAGCGCCTGACTGACCCTATCATCCTACTCAAATTTTGAATGTGAAAGTTTGAATGTTTGTTAGCGCAAATTTATTTCCGCAAAAACGGATTTGGATGAAATTTGAAAGAGAAAGAAAGAAATAATTCATTTGCTGATAATGTAGGAATACATATAAGTTAAAATATTTGTAAATTGTCTGGATACATTTTGCCTTACGGTATGAAAATGTTAGATTTCAATTTAATCGTGTACTTTGGCCCACAGATAATTTATAACCTCGATTAGGATATTTTTATCCTAGTAGCACGATCCTGGGGAATGATTTCCGACCTGCACGAAGGCGAAGCCAAATGAATAAAAGCTTAAAACAGTAGCAGTATTTGTCCGCATCAGCCATAGGAATATATACTTACTGGGTAACCCAGATTTAAGCCGGTCGATATATTCCGACCTTTAGCTAACTGATTATAGGGTAGCTTCTATTACTCTAATGTAGAAATAATCGTTACGCTAGCTGCTATTTTAGTACAATTTCACGGACGAATCAATTTAAAAAGTTAAAGGTGGTCATCATATCTAATTATGATTTAACGCCACGACTGAAAATAGCCTAACACTACAGTAACCAGCTTATCTATTATATACACTTTACACTACTATTATAGACCTTTGACAGTGAATATAGTATTTTTATTTAGTACTTCCACCATCCTCTATCTTCACAGTGACCGGTGTCCAGTAGAAATTCTACCAATCCAGCACACTGTGCGACCCATCGCACATATTGGGTATAGCAAAATAGTAAAGAAGAACGACAAAAAAAGGGCTGAACGGATTTGGATCAAATTCTGCACACAGATACTTTATAACCTGGATTAACACATCTTTGAATCCCGGTAGTATATTCCTGTGGGATATTTCCGACATGTACGCGGGTAAAACCGTCAAAAGCTAGTTTATAAATTCATATAGTAGCCGAAATAACAGACTTTTCCAAACAACTTGTTGATTGCAGTATGTTTTTATGAGCAGATGCTGCTGCTAATCTTTACCGTCACTATAAGGATGCAAGTAAGAACATTATTGCTCATGGTCACTTTGCTAGGTTAGATGTCGAGTTCAATATCTCCCACCATTATTAACAACCTGTTCCAAAACTGTGAAAATCAATCGCTTACCTAGAACCAAGTTAATAATATATTAACGACGTCCGAGGCACCGAGGTGGGCGTCTAACGGGCGGCGACAATCGCTCCATTATGTCTGTGCTCGGGCGTCGAACCCGCACCCACATGCTTGTCATTACTGCTGCACATCGGCTGCGGGTGTAGGCCACACTGCACACCATAATGAGATCAGGAATATAAGCTTTTTATCTTGAACACTGGTACGGGGATGAAGATAAGCGAATCGAGTTCTTCCTCCAGATATTTTGGTGGTATTTCAAAAGTTAATTTAAAAATCAACTATAAAAAAAAAAAAATGTTGATTCTATGATTGATCGAGAGCTGTTTTAGTTGTTGCCCATGACTTTGTTGGCGTGTGCTTGGTATTTCATCATTTCGAATACAAATATCCAGGATGAAAAGCAGAACAATAACCTTCTCCAGGTTCCAGGCTACCCTATCTATTAAGTTTTAGGAGTGAAAGACAAACAGATTTACTTTTGCATTTGTAATATTAGTTAGGAAAGATGTCATAGGAATCAAAGAATCCTGAGGGGTAATTGTGTAACGCAGTAACAGTAGGAATGGCTTTCATTTTCACATTTCAACAATATTCATTCTGTTATTACGTTGTTTGAGCAGACACATTTTTCTGACATATGAAGCAATAGATTAACAATTTCCTTCAAAATGATTCAGATTCTGATTGATAGTTGGTTACACAAAAGGTGCAGGACGGGAAAGTTAGGACTTAGAGTAGACTTCACTCACCAACTACGAATGTGCAATGACTCATATGATGAGACATATAATACCAAATAACCTCAAAACGATAACATTATGTTGTGTAATTGAAACATTCAATTTTATTTAGTTATTTAAGTAACAAAGAAGATGAGAAGAGATAACATACTTATACTACTCAGTGTCTAAGGTCAATGATAGATAAACCAAGAATAGAAAAAATGTGTTTACAAATTGACATAACAGTTTTATCGAAACAAGCGAAGTAATATATGTGAGCGCGATGTTCAGACTGTTTTTGCTGCCCTGGCATAAAGACATTGCAAAAAACATTTTGCATGCCATTGAACACCTCCTCAGCAAAAACTGAACATTCCACCACAATCGCATAACTTCATATAATCACACCTATGACACAATCAGATTAGTCACATAAACACATCGGCATCATACGTGAACAATCGAAGCATTAAGTTTTTGTGGGCGGGCATCGAACTGCCGACCGTGCCCCCATGTCTCCCCTGCTTCCGGCTTTCTTCTTATTTGTAGGAGTTCTACTAAACTGCTTACCAAATGGGGCTGCGAAGATTTTAGTTCAATGAGGAATTAAGAGTCCATGTGAATCAACAGATAGTATCAGTATCACAGCATTTTGGTCCTTCGAGCCGGATAGATTTGGTGACATTCGGTACTTTCAAATTGTCACTTACGGCAAGGGATATAAATTGACCAAAAACCATGCAAAAGCTTGGACCATTATGATGATGATGATGGGACTCCCTTTTCCGCACGTAGACTCCCATTCGGTCCGTGCTTGGACCATTATTGGCCGTGAGAGATAAAATCCTATGGAGAAATCCCATGAGTAAGCCAAACATACCCACTGTTTGGGTAACAGGATAAAAAAAAAATGACCTGTCTTAATGAACACACAATGACTCAATGGCTTTGTACATATAATTTTAGCCGAGAAAACTCATTAACTTCAAGATCCAGTAAATAAAGAAAAATAATAAACCAAGTCAGGTTAGTAACTTGCACCTTGTAACTGTGTTCTACAAAAGAAAAAACATTTTGCAATCTGTACTAAAACAATGTATAGTTAGGATCTATTATTTTATTATACTTTCGCCCGGTTTCAATAGACGTTGACAGTGGTAATATGAAACTCCATTGAATGGTTTAACAGCTCGGTTCGTTGGCTCTGCACCGGAATCGTGCCTATTTGCATTTTTAGGCCTCGGCACTGTCAATAGAGAACTGCAAATATGTGCTAACGGGCTTCCAACTTTTTTTCTACAATTACGACATTATCATCACGTTTGTTTACAAAAGTTGACAGTGTAGAGATGTTCTATGGTACATTCGCTTTTTATATATCCTTACCTTTTCGCCCTTCTAGTATTGCTTTAGGGTTCTTCCACTAAATTATGATGGATGACAATTCTATAGCCATTACTGGAAAGCATTCCAAATACCGATAGTTACTATAAGTTAGTCAACCTTGGTTGAATCACTATGAAGTTAATATACACACATTCCCAGCTACCAAGAGGTCGAGATCCATCAAGCAGAACATCAATGTTTTGATGACTGTTTGGAACTGCCAAAAGTGCCTGGTCACAGCAACTTACAAACATAACACAGTGACCAAAATACCGCAGTGTGACGTCAGAGCCATCAGAAAAGCCCATTGTTGTCTGTTGCCATTGATTGATGGCGTGTCATTTGTTGCAATTCGCTTCCAGTGGCTACTTGTCAGGAAGAAAGCTTTCGCTATTTTGAAAGGATGATAAGAATTTAGATTTCCCAAGGGCTTATTTGATTGACTGAATGTGTGTGATATAAAACTTGCGGAATATAGAGAGCACACTTGAAATGATACATTTCACATCTGTAGTCAGGATATTACAGATTTTATGAAAATGTAACTACGATAAGAAAATATAAACGATCTTTAATTAAAGAAAAAGCACCTGTTCTAGACATAACAATTACTAACGCCATAATATAAAAACTCTTGGTCTTGACAAACTTTTCTCGGAGTTGTTACGAGTTTCACGAGAGATTGAACAACTGAAAGACTTTATTATTTTTCTTTATTTGCTGAATCTTGAAGATAATGAGTTTTTTCTACGAAGATTTATGTACAAAGCAATGAGTCAACATTTCATTAGAACAGATCTAATAATATTTTTATCATGATATTATAGATGTAACCATGGCTGCAATCTGTCAAGCTCTCAAATATGGTAACAATCGATCAATTACCATCCCATAAAGTTAGCCGCTCAGGTTAACACCATTATAATCCGACCCTTGCCAATTAGGAATAGTAATTTCCCTTTCGTAAGCTTTTGATGCCACATTAAACTAAATACGCAGTGAATCAATAAAAAAGTCTTATTTATATTCATTAGTCTGATAATCTCTTCGATAATCAGTTGATTGAAGTTCATGTAAATTCTGCGACTTCCCATTGAGTGGGTCTGAATATGGTTGGCTCATTTGACGGTTGGGTAATTTTGTTTAAACCTAAAATGTTGGAGGCAGTTAACAAGTAGGGCCAGAACAATGTTACATTCTTTTAAATTAGTTTCTGATGTTGTCTTCGACATTCGTTTTATGATATGGTTAATTTCGAAGTGTTTTATGGTTACTTTCTTAAACTACTTCTTACTTTTCTTCTTGTATTTCATCATCATCAATTAATAAAGTCCCGTAGCTTTATTCTCTCATATTATTCATTCAATTCTCAAAAAATCGTGTTTACATTTGCGGCTTTACTGACGTTCGTTACGTTTGCTCAACTAGTTTCTTACATTCGTGCTCACAGATAGTAAAATCACAGTCCCTGAATTAAGCAAATGAACCAAATCGATAGTGATTAATGCAAGTGAAGGGTCGCCAATCAGAGCTCAGAGTCACGGGGTGCCATGGTTCATGTCTGACTTGACTAATGTATCTATACCATGCTTGCATTTTATCAAGAACTGTCAGTTTATCACTGTTGCCTTTTAGAGCATAGGGAACTAGATTATTTGTAGGTTCTATGAGATGATTTTTAACTCGGAGCTGACTTTGTTTTGATGTCAATAAGTTTTTGTTCATCAAAAACATTATGACAATTAAAGACTTGATTTTCATTAATATCATAAAACATATACCAAATGATACTATAGCTGATAGGTCATCACATTATACTATCTGGCAGGCTTTCCATATACTTTAACCAATAAAAACCGCAAGTCAACTCATATACATCAACACTCACATCCTTGGAATCATTCCGCTGCTCTGCTCATCAATCAATCATTTCTCCCGTAAAATTAATTACGATCGCAGGATCCCTCACATATTTCATGCCAATGCCATTGTTCATGTACACAAATAAGATGGAAGACAGAATAAGGAGTGGAATGCCACCTCTGACCTGGCCGTAGACTGCACGGCATGCTAAGGTATGGTTTACAATGAAGAGGACTTGTAAAGTGCGATTGGTCACTTCAAGTATGTTTATTGGTAGGTGGGAACCGACCCAATTTTCTAAGATACGTATGTTATAATTTAAATTTGATCTGTGTAAGTGTAAATATCGGGCTTAGCACAAACATGAGGGGTAAAAAACGTCAATTCGAAATTATTTTAAAATTGGAAACTTTCGGTTCCCACAGAATGAGCTTAGTTATTAGACTTATGGGTAGCTAGACACCATGACTATGGTGCTTGTGGCAAATTTTTTAACCATAATCTAATGCCTTTAAACGAGCAATTCTTGATATATATGTATACAGGAAAAGTTTTTATTCAGTGCTGAATTCATGGTTAAAGTTTGCGCACTGAATAAAAACTTTTCCTGTATACTCGTATATATAATCTGAATCTCGGAAACGGCTTCAACGATTTTCATGAAACTTAGTATGCAAGGGGTTTCGGGGGTATAAATCGATCTAGCTAGGTTTTATTTTTAGAAAACGAAAAACAAAAAAATGCCGAGTATAGCTCGGTCATCCGGATATTGCTATTGGTTAGTTGTATTTTCCAATCAGAAATAGTTCGAATTTCGTCCTCTGTTTACAATACCACCCTTCAAGTCTTCTACTAAGTGTTATATTTCGGGCAAGAATGTCATCTGTGAGTGTCAAAGTATCGTTTACAATATTGGCTCATAAACCAAGGCGTCATAGAAAGGAAACAAATAGATACTCTAGCAAGACACTATGCACGGATTACTGGAATTTATTTATATCTGAATGCTCTATCAAAAACGATGTCGTACTATTGACATCGCTTGACTCCAAGACCATTAAGGAAATACACAAATAAGTTTAAGGACAGTATAGTAACAGGAATGCTACTTCTGAACCTCAAATGGTTAGTAAGGTATCGTTTACAAAGGTATGGAGAATTGGACACACATAAAGTTGGACTAGCCTAGACACCTAAAATACGTTTATGGGTTTACTGAACTGAATGCACAAGCTTGCTTTCGCATAGCACTATAGGAAATTTCACAATATTCGGGCGCATTCTATGTTATTTAATTTTGGACTGTCAGTAATAGGGAGTCTTGCTGTTGCTATTGGCGTATTTGTAGAGAACGTGGTTGCAATTCTTTAGCTTTTTGGTTGGATTCTTCCATATTCCGTTCGACCAGTAGGTTGCATAAGGTTTAAAGATGGTCTTGAAAAAGGAATTTGACCTCTGAACTGACCGATGTAACGAGGTTGTAAGGTTTAGATTACAACACTGAACTCCATCAGTAAATCCTAATACATTTTCGGATCTTTATGAAGACAGTTTGGTCTTTCTATGCTTATAAACCGTCAGTAACACAATTGTATTTGTTCACGTTAACATTTCCATTTTGAATATTACATGACGTAGATAAGTATCTGTTTGTGATCTTTGCCTTATAAGGGCTAAAGCGGTTCTGAATACATATTACAGACAACTAAATACCCATTACTGCAAAGTAGCAATTGTCTGTAAACAAGAAGCCTAACAATCATTTACACTCGCCATTATCATTGAACATTATCATACTGGAATATTCAGTGGCCCAGATGCCATTTATAAACCAAGATATGGAAAACGATTGGATGGCTCAGATACAAATGCAACCTTAGAACAACTTGACTTTCAGAGATCGACGATGACCAATGACCATCTTTTCAACTGCGAACCGAAATTCTTTGGATGGAAAAACGAAGCATTTTGAGGGGCGCACTAAGTAATAATAGCCTCACGGGTCGATCGATCAGGTTAAGGTACGCTTGTCGTGGTTTGTCCGTAGATGGCTGACAACCACCTTTACATACCAAGAAAAAGAAAACTGTCATTCTTGAATCTTTGACGGGTCGTTACGGTTCGTCAAGAGCCCGGAAGTCTAGCAACCATTCTTATCACGGGATTTCGAATTACCCAGTTAGGGTTGTGGAAATCAGATAGGCAATCGCTCCATGTGAAATACTGGTACTCAGCTGCATCCGGTTAGACTGGAAGCCGACCCTAATATGGTTGGGATAAGGCTACGCACATGATGATGATGGGATAGAAAATAATTTCGGTGGAAAAAATTCTCGCAGCTTCAGTAAATGCTAGAAATTCATCAATGCCAGCATGAACCATTCCGTAGGGCTGTACAATGCCCACCCGGAGTGCCATGCGACAATGGTATGCAGGCATGCTAATCCATGCTCTGACCCTGTCGCTAATGCCCCGTATATATTAGAAAGGATTGGGACGTCGATCTGTCTGATCAGTGTGTTCAGTCGCAAGATTCACGATTTCGATAGGATTGCTTCGGGCTTAATTTGTACCTAGATAGTTTTTTTTTTGAGAAATAACGTTTCATTTCATTCATTTTCATTATAAATAAATGAATTGAATTGTGTGAATGGATTAATAATTGAAGTTTAAAACAATCGTTTGCGCGTTTATACTAAAGTTATATTTTTTATAACTGTTATATGGTTATAGTCATATTGTTGTTTGTGGCTGTTATTGATAACACCGTTTACTTTTCCTTATTTTCAGGTTCATAATTATTTCACTGTAAATGCATATACGTATTGGAAATATTGGAATTGATAACAAATCTTTAGTCATTCATATTTTGTGATGAGTGACGGTTTTTCTGTGAGTTTCAAAATAAATGAATAATAACCGCTGCCATACTAATTTTCCATATCCATCATGCATTGATGAATTGAAAAGCTATTTTTACATCCTCTTCCGTCCACAAATAACAATCCGAATATACATACATCAAAATTGTTTTGCGATCAACCACGTTTTTGCTAGTTACAAAAAACCTTGTTTATTAATTAAATATAATTAAAAACTCAGGTTTTTTTGTAACTCCTTTGGATACGTTTTTTAGTAAATTTCGTCTTTTGAAAAGGGAGTAGTTTTTGTTATTCGGTAAAAAGACATGAAAATCTTCCTATCTAATCATGTGGATTGAGGCCAAATCAGAAAATCTTCCTATCTAATCATGTGGATTGAGGCCAAATCAGAAAATCTTCCTATCTAATCATGTGGATTGAGGCCAAATCAGAAAATCTTCCTATCTAATCATGTGGATTGAGGCCAAATCAGAAAATCTTCCTATCTAATCATGTGGATTGAGGCCAAATCAGAAAATCTTCCTATCTAATCATGTGGATTGAGGCCAAATCAGAAAATCTTCCTATCTAATCATGTGGATTGAGGCCAAATCAGAAAATCTTCCTATCTAATCATGTGGATTGAGGCCAAATCAGAAAATCTTCCTATCTAATCATGTGGATTGAGGCCAAATCAGAAAATCTTCCTATCTAATCATGTGGATTGAGGCCAAATCAGAAAATCTTCCTATCTAATCATGTGGATTGAGGCTAAATCAGTCAAATTTCTGCCATACTTCTGAGTGGAATCAATGCAAAAGTATCTACATATTATAGTTTCTTAAAAACTACATTTTTCGATTGAAGCGTACAATTGAAAGATTAGGGTTAGGGCTAAAACCGTTTTGGTGGCTATTTTCGGATCAGCAGTGAGTCACGTGTACTCCTCATTCGTTCCAACGTCGTGTGAATCTCCACTCGTTTCTTTTCCTTACATTCTTTGGATTTTAATGATGTCCCTTCGCGTTTTATTTTAATTTTGGAAGGATACAGGAATATACTACTATTGTTTAATTCGAGCTGTAAACTGCCTGGTTCTACTAATTGCTGTTGGTGCCATTTTTTCTTCCTAATTAAAAGTTTGAATTAAAATGCTTGTAGGAACGCTATGCAAATGTTATTGTGTCTGGGATTATTTGTCTCTTTAAATTATGCTCCTTCACTGAAGAGCAGTTGTGAAAGAGTAATTTGCAATGGCGTGCACATTATAACATGAGGAATGTTTAGGATATGTATTATTCAGGTCCTAGATGGATGTGTTTACAGGATATTAGCAGATATAGATAAACTGCAACAATTCATATCCATATCATCCATATATGTATACTGCTCAATGAAACTAAGCCCAGGATTATTAAGTTATAATAACTTATGGGGGAGACCTTTGCACAACAGAGGGACTGTACGGGCTAGCAAAAAAACCGTATACATCAGATGTTAGCCTCTATTCTGTTTATTAATGGTTATGCTATAACATGTTAAGCAACTACACTTCCAAAAACAAACAAATTTCACTATACATCAACGCAAAATAATAGAAAGCGAAAATCTAGCTCATCGATCAAAATAACAGCTGCCGAGACGGTAGCGACCAAGAATCGGATGATCTCTCAGTAGTATGGCCGTCACGCAACCGTCGTGCCATCGATGTGACTCGCATAGTTGCACGCGAAATATCGATTTGTGCAGTTGTCGACATGAATCTAATATGGTTTGAAAATTGATAATGTAGGAAGGTAGAGAAATATTGATTGTCAGATAGGATTTGAAGACTGTATGCAGGCAAATCAACATTATTTTCGTTTTTACACTAGGAACGGGCCAGAAAAACAAAAACAAAAAGAAAACAACCGACTTCCGAATAAACACAACAAAGTGGAAAATTATTTTAATTCCAAGTAACATGGATTTTATTTTTTATTTTTGCTAGAACTGGTACAACCTAGCTTATTGCCCCGTACCCGCTTGACGTTGAGTTTCAGGACACCCTGTATATAGATTGAGAAAATACTGCATCGCAAAGATGTTCATAATAAAAAGGGCTTATTACGAGTACTATCTATGTACATAGGTTTTGATTTCCAAATTGTTGTCTTATTCATCATTGAGTCTTAGATCTCTCAAATTCATACTTCAGTGACCCCGAATTTCTCCAAAAACAAGCTAACAGAACATTTGCATAGCAATATTCTTTACTACATAGTGGAAGTCCGTCATTATTATCAGGAAGTGTCAATAAGCAACTCTCGATTCTCGAGTGCTTACTGTTGTGTACTATTATGTCGTCCAAATAGACCATTTGTGTGCAATATTGTTGGAAAGTCTGTTTGTCTTGCGATTATCTCCGTAACGACTTGGCAGATTTGTATCTGTTTGTTTCATTGCATGGTTTCCTTTTTCTTTACTATAATTGAAAGTTGTGTTCGTAGTAATATTAAATATGTGTTCATTTATTCACACAATGATAGTTATAAGTATTAATAGTTCTTACTGATCTTAACTCCGTTAATTTGTTGTTTATTTTTGTGTGCGAGCGTTGTTTGTTTGTTCTTCGATTACGCATTTGTCATCCTTCAAATTGGTTCGGTTAATGATTCATACTTAGATTGTTATGGTTGATCATCATTATCTGCCTAGCCTGCCTTCCGAACTATGTTGGGGTCGGCGGTACCAGTATTTAACATGGAGCGACTGCCTATCTGACCTCCGTAGATTGCTAATTTGCTATGGTTGACATGTTTTACTAACTAAAATAATGAATAAAGTGTTAACTAAAAAATAAAATATCCAAAATCAGTAACAGACTGTCGATCCTCAACTTGTTTGATGTCAAATATACTTTTTAATTTGCACCAAAACTTGGTATACTGGTACGTCAGGTACCGCCCGTTCAATACTACAGCTTTTGGTCCACTTTACCAAAAACAAGTTCCAACTTTTTATGTCAGGGGTATAATTTGGAGTCGTTTCAGTCTCCCTTTCGTCAAGTATTTAGTGATTGACTCAGTCGAAGGTCGCGGACCACATATATTCGTACCAAGTTTATTTTTTCTCCGTCTGATTCATCGGCTAGTGTTGCGCCATCGTTATCGATGAATTATCGGGAAGCCGCGAATGTATCGTGCGATTCCCTGGAACGTTTAATTACTTCCTTTGTAATGTAATTATGTTGTTTCCTTTTGTTGTCATAGCCTCTAGTCATTTGTGAGTGTTTTATCGCTAGTGTAGATAACGAGGAATGAATGAATCAAAGACCTATGAAGTTTTCTCAGAACCTTTTAATTTACGAACTTTTAATTTACGAACAGCTATTTTGACATCCAATTACTAATATGCATTGGCTTAGTACTTAAGTACTTTTACGATGTTGACGAATTTTTGTACTACAATGTGAATACACATCTTCCCAAATAGGTCTCTATACTTAAATGATCATCATTATGTCAACTAAAAGTCCAAAGTTCATCCACGCTTGGAAAGAAAATTGCTGCAATCACCGTGAATGACAAGAACATTAAAGTAGTTTCAAATAAGTAGCAATTATTTATCAATGGATGAATTTCTTTGCTATAAAATCCTCCTTTGCTATATTTTCCTATCTCGTAATCGCCTTTTATGACAGCTATTTCACAGACACGGTGGTCTTATTTATACATATTTAAATGGCCATATCTACCTACATCTGATTTCTAACACAGTTACGTCAAGTTGTCGTGGTCGACTCTGGTTATAATTCAAGCCACGAGTTTCCTCATTGTCTTATACCGTGATTCATTGTAATGTCACTCTTAAAAAATTTATAAATGTACGCTGTTTATGTACATATTTATAGAATATTGAATCACTGGTTTCGATGAATCTGCTAGCAATGTCTGTAAACATGCGTTTTAATGGCAATAGTTCCCTATTATTTTGTAAATGAAGATGTTTCCTTTGATGTACACTGTACAGTTAATACTCCCGGGAACTACTATTGAGTAGATCTTCAATTAACATTACATTGGTTATTTATATTACGTTTCTCAAGAATAATGTTATTTTATACTATCTCAATAACTCCATAAACAACGCTCGGGTAAAATTGAATTATCGCTTTACAATCCGATAATAACTATAAATTGACGATTTATTTCTCCAATAACAAGCTCTATCGACGTCGATAAATCTCGATTAATTTATCGATACCTAATATTCGACATACTATCGATAAATTATAGTGTTACTTCTTTCACGTGACTAGTTTACTAAATATAGTATTTTTATGTTTACACAATCGTTTCATTCACTAAATATGTGGCTTATAATAAAGAATTGACCGTGACTGTGTGGAAATAGGAAACATTAGTATAAATTGGTATTGTTGTACCATTTAGTAGTTTGTTGCATTGTTTAGATTGCGCAGTACGTTTTGGTGCGCCCGCGCCTATTATTAACCACAATTTGAATGATTGGTTAATGTGTACTTATGGTGTTTTCGGCATGATTTTCGCAACATTTACAAACATACATACATACATGTGCACATACAAATAAATAAAATTGCAGTGTCTGTTTGTAATATCACAACTTTTTACTAAATGCATAATTATGTATGGTATGAGTACCGTAGTATATACTGAATGTACAATAAAAAAAAATGTTTTTTGCTCATCTCCGAAAAGGGTGGACCAATTGTGACGGGCCTTTCATTAGCATATTATAGCTGATGTTATTGGAACTTCCCGTAGGTACATTTTATAAATGCACGCGGGCGAAGCTGCGGTCTCTGCTAATACCTGCTATATAATATGAGGATTTGTAATATTCTTCGTAAAAAAGGACCACTTTTTGAGTTTAACAAACCCGATGATTAATATTCGACATGATTAATGTATGACATTTCTAACCTAACCTTTAAGAAAGGCGGTCCAAACGGTCAGACATTTTAGTTAGTACATTTGCCTAAGGCTACCAAGAAAAACACAATTGGTACATTGACACCTGGCCATAGACACCACACAATACAGACTTCTCGCAACTGCCTTTACGAACCTCTCAAGACTTTACGAGTCATTCCGCATGATTGGAACCCAGACGGAAGACGGAGTATTAAAATGAGAAAAACAATAAAAGGAAGTTTTACGTCAATTTTGTTATGCAGAAACTATACTTACAGTGTTCTTGAAATTGCTTCCGTATTGGATGCAGATTGTGGACAGAACGCTACGCGATATAACATACGCCTTGCTTCTCAGAAAGGTTGGGGAGAGGTGTTCCTATAGTAGGTACACCCAGATTTCGCCAGAAGTCCCTTGTAATAGAGGGCGAGCCTATTGCTATCAACTGGGCCCAAATTCAGACACCGGGCTGCTACTGAAAAATTAATAACATTGTCGACCTAGGAATCGAACCCAAGATCTCATGCTCAGCATTATCGCTTGCGACCACAAGACCAACGATGCAGTGAGACGGGGCTGAGGTAAAAAACTACACTGCACGCAAAACTAGAATGAAAGAAAAAAGTAAAATGCGTTTATTGGCTTTACATAAAAAAAATCCTTAAAACTATTTAAATAAAAAACAGAAAACAATGATAACAATGGGTCTCGGATCAGCATAATGTCAGATGACAACACTGATTTCCAGCTGTAAGTGCTGCAACCCACAAATAACTATCATACGATGAACAGGGAACCTATGTACACAGTGTAGACTCAAACTCAAAGCATTTATTTCAATTAAACCATTTACAGGCACTTTTGGATTGTCAAGAAGTCGATCAGTTGAAAAGTTGAAGCTAGTTGCCCATTCCAAAACGTAGATCTCTATGGAGAAGAACGGGCAAGAAACTCCATGGACACTCTTTTAAATCAAGTTAGGTATTACAAAATCTTGGGAACATTATTCTTGTTGCTTCTATATGTGAGTACAATGTAAAAAATTAAAATAAACAACTCTAAATATAAGATTAAAAATAAGCCCTGGAAGTTAGGAGATGATGACCAGTCTCAACCGACGGCGCCCGTTCACTGTAGACTAGACACACCGTCGACTGTAGGGCGACTACACTTCACCCGGAGAAGGAAGCCTCAAAGAGATGTCAGCACCAACTGGTGTGATGCTATGAAAACCTCATGGAAATTTTTGTACTAGCGTCGCGCCGGTCTGTGGGAGCCTTAACGATCTCGCGCATTTACAATCATGGATCATGTGAAGCTAATACAAACGAAGATTTAAATGAAAAAACAAACCATAAAGAGGGTAAAGTCCGTGCACTTTCATGGTCTAATTACAAGCATGTGCGTCTAATGAGGCGGCAGGCGCCGGCGCCACGCCGAGTGCCTAATTAGAAAGTAGAAAATGTAATTATTTCGCTAGAGTCTGTCTGTGGCGCATATCTAGCAGACATTGGCCTGGGGTCAGATGAAATTGCCAATGAAAGATAGTGTTTAAAATTAAGTTGTCTGAAAAGTAATGAAAATAAACATAAACATATCGTCATACCTTGTTTCCCCGAAGGTTTAGGCAGAGGTGTACCTACAGTACACCCACATTTCGCCAGTTATGTTTAAGTCCCATAGGGGGCGAGCCTATTGCCATCAACCGGGCACAAATCCAGACCCCGGGCTGCTACTTAGAAATTCCGGATGGAAAAACCCAATAACACTTTGCCCGACCTGGGAATTGAACCTAGGACCTCGTGCTCAGCAGTAGCGCTTTTGCGACCTTTACACCAACAAGGCAGTGATGAAAATAATCACGTAACAAAACATACCCGACTCTACGATTTTTGTAAGGAATGCAGCTTTGCCATAATCGGTTTGCAAATATTGGTAGTGACGTCATCATCAGCATATAGTGTAGTTGACTGCTAAATATGGGTATCTTCAAACTTTCAACTTTATCCTGGACTACCAGAATTGCGGCTCTCCTCCAGAGTGCTACGTGCCACTCTGCGAAGATCAGGTGTCAATGGTGCCGATTCTTTAGTTCACCACCTAAACTAGAATAAAAGTAAGCCAGAAAGTCTGACATCCAGTCTTACCAAGGCGTCTCGTGTTATTCAGTCACTGGGTTGTTGAGGTCAGCTAGGCAGTCGCTCTATGTAAAATACTGGTGTTCAGCTGCATCCGGTTAGACAGGAAACCGACCCTAACATAGTTGGTAAATGGCTAGGCAGATGATGATGGTGCACAACAGCATCTTCACCAGTGCCTTTCAATTAACGTTTTCGTACCATTAGCAAATTCTTGCTGAATCGATATGCCAGTGTCGATATGCCAGTATCGATACATTTACGATCTAGACTTTATCCATCACTCGTCACCGGTCATGATCGTCACGCATTTGCATCGAATTCGATTCGCTCTACTGAATCGATTCGAAAACACATGCGTGACGGCATCGCGGCGTATTGTGTATGTTAGGTATCATATGGGCATCATCATCTTAGCAGACCATATTTGTTTAGTAGCTCTATTGCAGAAGGAGACTGTCTTCAGGACAGTGATAGGCATAAGGTGTCTACTACGTAATTTATTTTGCTCCTCCAATTACAGAGAGCAAAGAGGCACGTTTTTAGGGTAGCGTACCCAAAGGAAAGGAAGGGACCCTATTACTAAGCCTTCCGCTGTCCGTCCATTTGTCTGTCTGTCAGCGGGCTGTATGAGCTGTATCTGATGCACCGTATTACGTAGACAGTTGAAATTTTCACTTTGTTATTATGGCGGCAATACGTATATTGCCGCCATTATAACAAATAACTTACAATAAAATTTCAGGAAACGTTTTTTTTTTCGGCGTTTTTCGCCTTGCGGATCCGTCCTTCTATCTCATCTCTTCGTGTGCGAGTCCGACTCGCACTTGCCCAGTTTTCAAAGAAATATTAAAATTAATAGCCAAGCCATTAACACCACATTTATCACGGCGAAAACTAATGGTTTCAACCTTTTATAATGCCATAATAACACCTAAAGAGACGGAAACTTAACAAATTAACAAAAAATAAATAAATTATGTCAAAAATCCTGTTTCACTAATAAATCACAATAAATCCTGCTTTATTTAACTTAACTTGCTATAACAGGTACAATAGCTGCGGTGACAGTTACATTGACAAATGTACCAGGAGTACAGTTTATAAGGAGAACCATTAATAACTAGAAAGCAGTTATAATGCAGGATTTAATTATTTGTCTGTCTTGATATTGTGAACGCGCAGAAATGGGTTTTGTTCATCTGATGGCATATAATCCATCTTAGACGTTGAAGTCCTACTAAATCACGAAAGGCCCTAACTAAATGAGTATGAATTTGGGGAATCAAAGTTACGATAACCAGGAAGCTTAAATCATAGGACTTAGATCAACTTTCGTAAATTTATTTAAAGTTACGAGTTAGTTTATTTATGGGCAGCAGCGTTTTCTATACATTTTTTTCAAACCATACTACGATCGCCAACCCGCCTGCCAAGTGTAGGCGATTATGGCAAGATTGGGGGAGCCCTATGCCCAGCAGCGGACGTTTTTCGGCTGAAATGATGATGATGGCATACGACCGCGGCTTTCAGATGTGAATATTTTCTTGTTTCATACTTTTTAGAGCGTCATTTTTGTATATTATTCCTAATACCACACGCTTTCAAATTTTTGACCGTACATATTGGAATCTTTTTGAGAAGTATATATGGCTTGTTTTTTTTATAATTATAATAATACCAGCCTATTATATCCCTACTGTAGGGAAAGGCCTCTTCTCATACAGAAAATACACGAGTATTGATCACCATGAGCAAGCTCATGGTGGATTGGCGATTTCAAAATTTTGTTAATTATAACTCCAGCGGGCTAATTGCGTGTAGACTATCAGTAGGAATGGCTTTCATTTTAACAGTCCAACAACATTCATTGCTTTATTTACGTTGTTGAGCGGACAATTTTTTCGAATATATGAAGCAATGCATTAGCGATATCCTTCTAAATTATTCAGACTCTGATGTGTTTTCTTCACCGCGGTTTTAGTCGTGCGATGCTTCCTCTCGTGACTCACTTAGCTATTAGTCTCATGTTATCAAACTCCAAAACAATCGGTTATTAATAAACGATGAACATAAATTCAAAGTACACTAAACCCGTTCTTCGAACTCGATAGCTACTATAACTAGCATGACTAATGGTCCTTCAGTTCTGCTGACTAGTTTTGCCTTCTCAAGGGCAAATGTTGACTTACTTCTTGAATAGTTCAAGTTTCGGATAAATCTTGAGACTTGTCAATGGTGTGCTTGACTTTGCCTGGCTTTTATGTTAGTTCATGGTAATTAAAAACAGCTTCACTTATTTGAAGATGAAGGAAGTTTTTTTTTTTTTTTGGGTGGGAAATCATCAAATAACTTCACCCGCTCTGGGTGGAGCGGGAGGGCGTGTCAGACTTTTACTGACTAAAACCCACCCGTGTTCCCTCAGTTGCCTGTGTGCCAGGGGCCGCGGTATCTCTTTCGAACAACCCGCACCCCTGGCAGGCATCGGTCCTTGCGAACCCCACCTATTGGTGCTGACAACTCTTTGAGGCGCGCGTGGAACACAACGCGCCGTCGACCCGGGCTTGGTCCTTACCGGACAGCGAGCTACCCATTACTCGCCGTCCGCAATCCCGCGCCTACGGTGGCCGGGAATCAGCCTGGGATTCCCGACGCCCAGGGCTTCTCCCGCGGCGACTACGGCCGTGAGGGCGCATATACTGCCTCTCCCTCACGTGCGCCGCCTCCCTCTTTGCGAGCATTACTGCTTCGCAGAAGGAGGTGACGGCTAACCATTCACTCTCGCTCCGTACCATGGCCTGCACCAGGGCCGGACGCGAGAGAACGCCGCCGCCGATCGCCTCCACGAGGACACGGCGGTGCTCCGCCCAAGCCGGGCAGACCGCCACCGTATGCTCCACCGTGTCCTCAGGGCGATCTTCGCAATGGAAGCACCCGGGCGTTTCCTCCCGCCTTATACGAAACAGGAACCTCCCGAAACAACCGTGTCCGGTGAGGACCTGAGTCAGGCGGAAGGTGAGGACGCCATGCCGCCTCTCAAGCCACTCCTCAAAGAGGGGACTTACCGCCGCTATCGTGGCGTGCCCAAAGATGAAGGAAGTTTAGTTTTATATGTTAACTGTTTGATACTTTTAAAAGCTCTAAGAAGTGGTGAAGGGCGGCCGTTTTGGGGGACTGTCTTATGTAATTTTGACGTTTGAAAAGTGCTGATTCTCAGCCTAATTTGAATAGATGACTTTGATTTTGACCTTTAAATTGTTGGTAAGCTTCTTTGACTCCCACGAATTATGTTGATCTTCAAGCAGTGTCTAAAGTAAATAGGTAAGCTCCATTTGAAGTTCTGTTATCGTAATATTTTCAAAGCTCCGTAATAATTATTTAGAAGGTGCGGAACTTCACTTAACACTTGGCTAGAATCTACCGTATTAAATCATTCGACATCTATGATTTAACTACTCATTTACCGGTCATGTGATGATGTCCAATATGTACACAGCACAAACACATACGTAGGCCATTCACCTGCATGATCAGCAACTTTTTTGTTGCACATAATTACGTTAAGTGAATGTGGTCGTTGATTGAGAAATTAGATATCGAGTTGTTATCGGAAGTTAATTTGTCGGTAGGTATTCTCATCTAAATCTTGGGGTATTGGTGTATTTTCTCGCTCATTGTCGGTCTTTCTTAATATAAAACTGGTAATTCTGGCAACCGCACTCTAATTGTGTAACACACTATCAAATAGAATCTGAATAAAAAAAAATGGAAATTGCCAATTCATTCCATCATGTTCGAAACAAAAATCTGCTCAACAACGTAAATACCGCAATGAATGTTGTTGCGCCGTCAAAATTAAAGCCATTCATACTGTTAGTGTGTAACGCAATTACCCCGCAGATCCCTAGGAAAATACCATTTATAGGTGGCTGAAATTAAGAAATATACCAAGTATATGTCTTTATTTTGAGGCAGTTGTATAAAGTAAAGGTCATTAACTTGTTTCTGTATAAGTACGTACTCACCTTACCTGGGCTTCTGTAACATTCCTTTTGACGGTAAATTTTCCTGCTCCAAACCCTTTAAACGTCATACCTCATTAATATGGATCGTATATTCGGGTGTATGGACAAGTATTGTAAAACCTGCTTTGAATTAAAATTATCTTATAATAAATCATGGGTGATACTCATGCAAAAACCGATTACAGCCAAGTGCCTGCTAAATGAAAACCTAATTGCAGACTGCGCAATTTCGACAGCAGTATTTGCTATAAAATTTAGTTTTAGGACCACACCTTAGACATCATTGCGTGGGATCACGCCCATAGCATCATAATTGAGAACACACCGTCTATGCTAATACGAGCATCATGACACCAACATGTTTAATCACTCCAGCCGCTTGAAACTAACCTTTAAGTCTTCACAATAAGGTGCGACTGTGTGAGGTAGAAGGCGTTGATAAAATTGTAGAAGTTGAAGCTGTGAATCATGGGAGATGAGTCTCATTCGCCGCGATAGGCCATGTTGCAGTAATGAAACGGGTAATAGAGGCTGTTTGCGATATATTCATGGGCGTGAGCATCTCCCATAAATGTTATCAAGCCAATTAATGTAGTAGTTGATAATTATTGGGGCTTAAGGAAATATGGGCTTAGTAATAAAGTGGATTTGCAGACCGACCACACATGGGCTTAATCTGTGCGATCCAGACGACACAAATTGCTGTGCTTATAAGCTCATTTGTGTTCATTACTCTGGCCACGTCTTATGATACCCACAGGAGGTGGATGGTAACTGTTTCAGAATCTGCACCACACATCATAAAGTAGCCTCAATTCGGACCAAAAGACCACCAGTGCAATTGATGATCTCATGACTGCATCAGTGAGCGAGTTCGCGCAGCTGAATTTTGGGCCACTTTTTGTCATCGAAACGCTAAGAAAAAGAACCAAGTCTGAAAGTGCCACCGATAACTTAAAAGTTGTGGGCAAATTGGTTGCCATGGAATGCGCATATGATACGGAAGAATGAGGAAAATGTGGTGAGGAAAGACTTGAGTATGAATCTCGATGGCTATAAGAGTAGGGGGAGACCAAAGAAATGATGGATGGACTGTTTGAATAATGATATGGTTAGAAAGTGGGTGACTACCGAGAGGTCGACGAAGAAAAAGATATGTTGTGCGCCGGCCACAAATAAATTGGGATAAGTAAGGGCAGGAGAATGAAGTATAACCAAAGGACCACACACTAAGGACCAAATCACTAAGCTCCAACATATTCCGTGTAAGAAACCGCAGATGCTTCTGTATTCCGTAGCACCCTCCAAGTGTTAGATGTTGTCTAAGATTACGATGATGCTTAAGCTTTCCGAACAGGTTTGGGTCAAGTCCACTTGGCACGTGCCGTGGCTTACGATTGAAATGGACGCTTTGTGAATTGACTGAGTGACTTAGATCAGATCTTGCGAAAGTGATTCGATATTGGCATATTGATAAGCTACCTGAAGCTTTTGATTTGAACCAAAGTTAGTTTTACTTTTTTTTTTTTGACCCCTTAATTAAATTGTACGTGGAAAGTTTAAATGATAATTGTAAAAAAAATACATTTGATTAACATAACATCACGCACTGTTTCCCTGAAGGGTTGAGTACACCGACATTTGCGAGTTATGTTTAAATCCCATGTAAATGCGAGCCTTTTGCTATCAACGGGGCACAAATCCAGATTCCCGGCTGTTACTGAGAAATTCCAGATAGAAACACCCAAAAACGGTTTGCCCGTCCTAGGAATCGAACCCAGGACCTCATGCTCAGCAGTAACGATTGCAACCACTACTAGACCAACGAGGCAAGACATTTGCTTAAACAAACAGGAAACCAATTAAGCTTCGAAAACAATTTCAATTTTGGCAGTTCTCAACTTTCTAAACATCTGGCCACTACATCACGTAGAGTAGGCCGAATGTCGCGAAACCAAAACTGTCCAATTTAGTCCAGTTTAGTTTGGCCATTACCAATTAGTGTACAGAGTGCACTTAAACAGTTTGTCCATAGTCTATGTACTATGCGTAGACGAGTTTAGCTGGAGCGACCGAGGTTGATAGGGTTACCTCGAGTTCTCTACAACAAAATTCCGTCGTTTATTAGTTATTACAGTAGACTTACCCCGTCTTATTACAAAAAGCGGTCTAAGTTTAGTTCTAGCCCAAAGCTCTGAGACAGTTTTTGCTTTTACAACTTTATTTCGATTCTTTATTTCAAGTTAGCTGCGGACTATTTTGTCAGTGTTGTAAAAAGGATTGCATTTCTATACATACCTATTGGGTTCTTAATTTCAAAAAGGGCTTGTTGGCCAAGCCCTTTGGGGTATGGGGGATAGTGTTTATGTTTCAACCTAAAACCTGCAAAAAACCACTACAAATAGAAATTTTCTCGGTCCAGGATGTCCACTCTCTAAACACGAAATCCGTAGTTTCGGCCCGGCGGGCGTTTCCAACGAAAGCGGGCATTTCCCATCGCGATTTTGTTACGTCCGTGGGAACGTGAGCGTAGTCTTTGCAAAAACCTTCTGTTACAAGGTTGCCATCATAAATAAAGCATTCATAAAAGTTGTCTTTGATAAAATATTCCTTTTTGTCTGTACTCAAGTAAAAAGCTGTATTTACGATAGCGCAGTATAACCACCGATTTATGTCGACGCAGCGTCGTCGGTCGTAAGTTCGCGAACTGATCGGTTTGAAACATTGGCAATAAATAATAACGAAGTAAATGTCAAGTATTCAAATGTGCTTGTATAAAGAGAAATATGTATGGCCAGGGCTGGGACAGTGACCATTCGGTCTTAGACAGCCCTCAAACTAATTATAGCGTATTGTTCTATGAAAAGACATTCATATTTGAGTGCGATTCGTGTTATTTCAGGTTTCCATGATAATAAACCTTTCTACAAACACAAAAATAAACGTACGACTTCCAAAAAAAAAAAAACACTATTTTCGTGGCAAAGAACGGAAATACAAAACCACAGACACTGACTTCTGAAATTAAAGTTATATTGTTTTTTTTAGTCGGTTGTTTTTTTTTCACGTTTTAGTTGTGGTAACTACCCCACACAAATTCGTATCTCACTAGTTTCCATGTAATAACTGTGACAGGAAGTAATAATGACATCGTCACTATACAGTAAGTAAAAAAACTCATTATTGAAGCTACCTTACAAACTGCGCAAGCAAAATTAATAAAATCATGGGACCACCCACACCCGAGACATACCCTATCCATTAAAAGAAGAATTTTCGAAATCGATCTACAATTGCCGAATATATCGCGAAAAATACAGTCGAATTGAAACCATCCTCTGTTTTGTAACCCCAATGTAAGAGTAAATGGTTAAGATATTGATTAAATAACATTTACTACCGAGTATATGTCAAATACTGCAACTCCGAACTTCCGAAATTAGCAGCCCCTTGAGGAGTCAAGAGATCCTCTAGCCACCTAAGTATACTTAGATCTCTTAAGTGAAGTATCTCTTGTAGTTCTCGACACGTCTTGAACTGACTTCAGAGCGTCGGAATGTCTTTATCAGATTAGATGCGACTGAGCGATTGTAGCACATCAGGTGCACAGCCAGGAACATTCACCTGTAACTTGTCAGTACATTGGTCCGGAGGAATTTGTGTTCAATGAATTGTAATAGATTGTTCTCTCTGATATACATACATAGGTCCTGATACTGTTATTTATGGTACTCGTAAAATATCTTCAGAGCTCTTTAATGCATGATGAGCATTGTTTTGCAAAAAGATAAGTATGAAAATATGATTGTAACCTCTTGTGGGGCCGAGTTTCAGTCAAATGTGCGTAGAAATCTGGGTACACCTATGTATCCTTTTATTGATAGTATAGAGGTATGAGGAACAGGGTGTAAAGTTCGCTCATACTCTATGGAAAAGGGAGGATCCTCCGACCAGACGGGTGTTGTGTCTGGTGGGCAACTGCCCGACGGTTGATGTAGGGATGTTGTACCTATGCCAATCGCGCGGTAAACTTTAACTGCGCGATCTAGGATTCCTATGACGTGCGTCTTTGCGTAATTTGCCTGTGGCGTTGTAGATGGCGCCACTTCTCTTTTTGTATTACTACATATTTTTGCGAAGTGTTTTTTCTGTAGTGTCGCTACATCACTCCCCCCCGGAGACCGGCGGTCGATAGTAGGCGAAGTCCGTGCATATTGTAATGCTTGCCAGTGCCAGTTGTGGTTCCAGTGAGTCGGAACCGGTGTCGCATAGTTCGCGGTGAGTCGGAACTGTCTGCGGTGGTGCGAACCCCAGTGAGTCGGGGCCGGCGCTGCTCCGGTGCGTCGTGGTACAGCGCCGCGATGCGGCTGACTGCTGTTGTCGACCGGGAGATTGAGCTCTCGACCGGCCGAAGAGCAGTTGTGCCGTGGTCGCTTGTAGAGGCTGAGGGTGCTGACCAGGAATGCGGTTCGCTGCATGCTGGTGGTCAGGATACCCGTTGACGCCGTGGTTGCTGGCTGGCTGTGTGGCTCGCTGCTCGAAAGCTTGAGGAAGTGGTCTTGATGATGATGATGACGTCACGCTGAAGTGTTGCACGAAGGCTGCGCTGACGTTCTTTCTCGGTGTCACCAGTATAGAGGTATGAGGAACAGGGTGTAAAGTTTTCTCATACTCTATGGAAAAGGGAGGATCCTCCGACCAGACGGGTGTTGTGTCTGGTGGGCAACTGCCCGACGGTTGATGTCGGGATGTTGTACCTATGCCAATCGCGCGGTAAACTTTAACTGCGCGATCTAGGATTCCTATGACGTGCGTCTTTGCGTAATTCGCCTGTGGCGTTGTAGATGGCGCCACTTCTCTTTTTGTATTTCTACATATTTTTGCGAAGTGTTTTTTCTGTAGTGTCGCTACAATAGCATAGAGGGGGAAACCCATTTCAGCTCGTTTTGAATATGAACCCAAATGACGAATTCTTCCAAACTCGGACTTCTTCAACTTATCGGCTCAGACTGCTCAGAGCTTGCAGGCTCTGAGCCACATTGTCAAAAGTATATATAACCCACTAAGATCACATCTGGATATGGCTAAATTAGGCTCTTTCAGATCATAAAAAGAAAGTTCTCTTCTTTAGGTACCACCTATAAACTACATATGATATCATGAAATATAATTATCTAGTAAGCATCAGCCCTGTCTGTCTGCGTATACCGTTACCGACGTACCTATAAGCCAATATCTTGGAAACTGGTTCAATGTTAGCCGATCCTTGTTGGGATACTAAATCCATCACGATTGAATACAATGTGCTGTTATAACATAGGCGTAACGTATTTTATACGTCGATGGGATATTTATAGGGTTTTTTTTGTTGCTGGGAATAGATCTAGAAGAAAAGATAGCTGAGTCTTTGTATAGTCACCTAGCTTCTGACGTTTCATAAGTGCCCATGTAGGTGATATAAAATAGTTTTATTTTATTTTAGTCTTGGTTGACAATTTTGTTCTCAAACTGAAATAACCCAAAGTAGAATAGAGGGAGACCAAAGAAAGATAGATTGACTGTGTAAAACATGATATGGCTAGAAAGGGAGTGACTACCGAGATGCTGATTAATAGAGAAGTATGGGAGAAAAAGACATGTTTAGCCGCCCCCAAAGACATTGGGATAAGGGCAGGAGAATGACGATGATGATGATGATGATTCATTCATTCATTCTTGATGTCTCCGGACCAATTGTACCAGTTATACCATATCTTCAATGTTTTACGTAACAATCACATAGTCTTCAGGAGTCTTACATTTGTCATGCTTATACTGTGCCTATAAAGCATAATTATGCTTATTTATGCGTTACCAAACCTTAACGTATCGTATATTTTTTGTTACAGGCATCTATGGACCTCCCTCCGGACAAAGCAAAACTCCTGCGCAACTACGACTTGGAGAAGAAATGGGAGATCATCTGCGACCAGGACATGGTGCAGGCCAAGGACTCGCCAGCACACTACCTCAATAAGCTCAGAACGTACCTCGATCCTAAGGCGTCCAGAAGTCATAGGGTATGTACTAAGTCTTAGTACCTCAGTAACTAAGACATATTCATTGAAAACGACGCCCGGTCAATAATATGGAATGGATAAGAGACCATAATTATCAAGCTGATGAGTAGATTCGGACGTAGGAAGCTGCCTTTTCTTTTGCTACAGGCTTCAATTCAGTAGGGTACAGTTTTGAATATCACCGCCTAATCCATCCAATTGGAGTTCCAACGTTTCCCTTTGCGACTACATGTATGATGTACCTACTCCTTTTTATAAGTCCACCCTAACGATTTTTGAATGATGATGTGGAACACAGACTTTTATATCGCTGTGTAGATGATATCACAACTTACAAGACCACTAAATTGTTCCCTTCACCGTCAAAGGATACTATACAAACGTTGGAAGCAAGTTGCCAAGCTCACCGTATTCGGCGATACCGTTACACATTGTAAACAATGAGCGGCATTAGTGAGCGATAGAGATCTGTGGCCGCCGGCAATTTGTGGCTACGACACTATTGTGCACTGAGGCTGACTTTGGAAAGGACTGGGTTTTCCTAATAAGTTGTTGGTAGATCTCTTTCTTTTTTGTTGAAGAGTGAGTTCAGCAGAAGGAGGGAGGAGTGAAGAGCTCGTGGCTAAATAATAACAGCTGTACGGGTCTATCGAATGTTAAGGTACGCTTACCGCGGTCGGTTCGTGGATGGGGACCATCTTTATCATATTGCGACTCCTCCGTGCCTCGTAAAGCACGTTAAGCCGTTGGTCCCGGCTGTAATTTGTACATCTTTGACAGTCGTTACGGGCAGTCAGAACTTCAGAAGCTTGAAAGGCTGACGGTCAGTCTTACTTAATGGTATCGTATTACTCAGTAACTGGGTCGTAGAGGTCAGATAGGCAGTGGCTGGTAAAATACTGGTATAAAGCTGCATCCGGTTAGACTGGAAGCCGACTCCGACATTGCTGGGAAACGGCTAGTGAAAGAAGTCGCCTGCTGAACTCACACAATGCATAGTGTGAGTTCAGCAGGCGACTTGTTTCATTCTTCATCATGATCACCATCATCAGTTTACCTGTGGTAAATTAAAATTTTATTCCTTGTTTCTACTTTTTTGTCGGTTCTATTTGTTTGAGGATGTTCTAGTGTGAATTAAGGCATGTTTTTGAGTAGACCATCTTTTTCTATTCTGGTATTTTTGGTAATGATTTCAAAGTTAGCCTGTGAGCAAATGTCCCACTCCCACATCTTTAATTTAGTTCAGTCTGTAGTGCTATCTATGCGGTTAAGTTCATGTACTTTCAATGTTAAAACACCATGTTTCTTACACAATAAACACAGAAAAGCCCTCAAGCTCTCGTCCCGTTACATGTCGCAAACAATGAGCAATTCATCACGCTTTATCGATAGGGATCGCTGGCCAGCTTCAATTTGTGGGCAATCCCTTCCCGAGCTACTGTTCAAGTGATCGTTACAACTAATGGGTTAAGGCCCTTTAAGGTTTATTTAATGGAATGCTCTGGGAATCTTAGAAAAACTTAAGTGTTTCGTATTAGGAATTCTGTTCACATCTTTATTGGCTTTTCAATTGCGAGTTACTGCTGGTTTATTCTGTACAAATCTTACCATAATACTGAAGTGAGCTGTCAATGCAACTGATGCTAGGGTTTAACACGATTGTTTAGCTCAATTCAAGCTCACTTGCGTTTGTAAGTTCTCACATGGTGGATAGGTGGTTTAACCAATCATATTCCAATGGACGATGGGGCCGGTTCTGGATTGCGACCGGGTAGTGGAAGACGTAGCGTTAGAAGGCTTCAACAAGGTGGACCCATGACCTTGTGAAAGCCGCAGGAATCCGCTGCATGCAGGTATCACAGAACTGGCCGAAGTGGCGGAGCTTGGGGCTTCCTACGTCCAGTAGTGGACGCTTTCGGCTATAATGATGATGATCATGATGAAGCTCACTTAGCTAAGTTTTCTCGCTGAGATTTTTACGAAATCGTTCCGCTGATATCTATGTCTATATTATACACTAACATTATAAAGCCGAATAGTTTGTTTGTTTGGTTGAACGTGCTCTTTGAAACCACCTGTCGCATTTGAAAAATCTTTTTTTGCATTTGTTAGCCCAATTTTTGAGATTAAGATCATTATTATCATCATTATTTTTGATTTAACATCACGCTAGGACCCTTAGGAGTCGAGCAAAAAGAAAATAAGTTAGGAAATGCGCTAAGCGAAAACGAAGTAATAGCGCGAGCCGGGCGATGCGATGGGACGGGGTGGAACAGGAAATTTAACGCGGACAAAGTCGCGGGCAGATGCTAGTCATAAAAGCTTTAACTTGTAGACTTGTAACTCTAGCTTACAATCGATACGAAACCCAGACGTCATTTAGTCGTTTGATTCAGTTATCAATGTCTGCTCTATCTACACTGAGCATGAAGTTGGACGGACGCTTAGGGTGTTTTGATGTGATATTTTTCGTATGTCGTACTATTCGTACTTATTCTACTGTCGGCTTCGAAGGAGCGCTTTACGGCTGATTTTATCATATTCAATAGTATTTGTATTCAGACTAAATCTTGTTCGAAACTATCAATTTGTTGTGTGTGTGAAGTTTTTTTTTATTTAAGCATTCAAGATGGCATCAATGCTCACTGTTGGATATCCGTGCGTGAGCCTACAAATGGAGGATAGAAAACCTTCACATCTTCTATAAGTACAAATAAATTTAATTTAAGTGTCTTTTGGTGACGTCAAAATAATAGCTTTTTACTAAAGGCACACGAAGGTACTTATAACAAAAAACCTTATTTTTTTCTTTCTGTCTGTCTGTTTGATCCTGCTAAACTCCGAAACGACTGGACCGATTTCGACGGGACTTTTATTGGCAGATAACTGATGTTATTAGGAGTAACAGCATACATTTTGACCCGTGGAATTATTTCCGACATCCGCAGGGCGAACCCACGCGGGCGCAGCTTGTATTTAATAGTAATAAATAGAATAACTTTATTTCGGACACAAATATCCATATAGTAGTAACATATAAGAAAATAACTTTCTAGGCTACAGTTTTCAGGATGCTGTTACGACTACCCCTCACTCTCCTCAGTAGCGACGCAGTTTTTTTGCGTATAATTGCACAGAAGCCGTTGGTGCGGACTAGCGCAAACATTTCCGACGCGCTACAGTAACGAGGCAGCATCAACAACATCCTGAAAGCATTGTTATATTGGATGCGCAGGGCATCCAGTGATCTCTTAGTACAATTGACCCATAGATTGCTCGTGTATAAACTTTGGCAATAAGCCTTGAAAAGTGTTAATTTTACTTGGTCTGTACACCGCATAAATCTACGGGACAACATATTACTCCGGACCGCTAGAGCCCTGCGCTCCCTCTCAATGTCTACATCGTCCCTGAGGTCAGCGGCAAGACAATGCGTTAGGTATTTAAAACTTGACACCCTTTTAATTGGTGACTCGTTCATCAGCAACTCGGGTCCTTCTCCACGGCGTTTGTCACTGACCTCAAAGACCATGTATTCACATTTCTTTACATTATATTTTAATCCATATGCAGCGGCGTAGGTCTCACACGTTTTAAGCATCTCTCTGATTGCTCCCTCCGACGGACCCAGCAGCACCATGTCATCTGCATAGGTGATGTTGTTAATTCTAACCCCATCAACACTGCATCCGACACGCATGCCGCTGACTGCGCCTATGAGGTCATCCACGTAGAGGTTGAAGAGCCTGGGAGACGTCAGACCACCCTGTCTCACCCCGCACTCCAACCTATACGGCTCAGACTGTATTATCCCATTTCACTCGATTGACTTGGTTACCATACCAATACTTGAATAGCCCACATTTTTCCGCGGGTATACCCCTGTCTCCCATTTTTTTCCAGAGCACATCGTATGAGATAAGATCGAACGCCTTGGAGAGATCAAGGAAACAGGCGTATACCGCGATCCTTATAATATTGAACGGTATGCTTGAGACTTAAAATGGCACTTCCAGTTGATAGTCCGGGGCGAAACCCGAACTGTTTGTCATGAAGATATATGTACTTACTTAAGCAAGAATCAAGCACACCGTCCAACACCTTGGCTATTATAGTCGCAAGAGCAATGGGACGATAGTTACCTCTGTCCGAGATGTCACCTGTCTTATTCTTCACAATGGGAACTACGATGGTCTTCATTAGGTCAGCAGGTGGGTACGCGTGACTAAGGTGCCCAATGCTGAGCCCATCATGTCCTGGCGATATAAATGATCCACGTCATATTATTTGGTCTACTTTTGAACAGAGTAAACTTGAACTAATATCAGTCATTGATATGACCTCGAAATTCGGGACAAACAAATAAACAGACTCCCATTGCTGTAGCGTAGAAGCTCCTATAGTACCTTACCTACATATAGCTAAGCGTAATGGTGTAGTAGACTTTATGGATACGTCTCATTACCATGTTTAGAGTTTTGTTTGTGAATAGCGGATTATTTTGTTTGTTTATGAATGGGAGCAATATCTGAACATTTTGTTTGTCTTGTTCTGATAAGTGATTGGATATTGTTGAAGATATAAATGTGCATATCTTCATCTCATCTTTCTTATTATTTTGTTCCTCGTTTATGTCTTTGTATATCTCATTGGTTTGTATACCACAATCGGTGAAAGTCCAGCTATAAGCTAAATGAATAGACATCTGTCTATGATTTGGATTGATAACAGCATTTCTAACATCAGCGGGGTAATTGCGTAACTCACTAACATTAGGAATGGGTTTCATTTTGACAGTTCAACAACATTCATTGTGTTAATGAACTCTGTTGAGCAGACAAATCTTTCGAACATAAGAAGCAATGGATAAGCAAGATTGTGATTGATAGTGTGTTACTGATAAGGGTGCAAATTATCATAATAATAGTTTTGTCAAAACACACAAATTGTAGGAAACATTTAGCTCAGGGCTTGCAAATTCAATCGTGCAAATAATGATAGATAAGTTAGCTGTGTGGGCACGGTAAAGACTCTTTTCCTACCATCATCTCGCATAATCTCGCGGAAAAATCAAATGCTCAACTGACTACTAATCGCGTAATCACAGTACCTACTGACTGCCGCGATCACTAAACCAGCTATAGTCAGCCTCTAAAGGATGAATGACGTAGCCACAAAACTCAGCCGCATGGGTCGATCGATGAGGTTAACCACCAGGTTACCATCTTTAAATACCAAGCCCCTCCGTGCCTCAGGGTAGACGCCCTTGATCCCGGCTGTCAATCGTAGATCTTTGACAGTCGTTACGGGTCGTCAGAAGCTCGAAAGCATGACAGCCAGTCTTACCTACATACATACTTATCGTGTTACTCAGTAACTGAGTTGTGAAATTTGTGGAGGTCAGATAGGTAGTGGCTCTATGTAAAATACTGGTATTCAGCTGCATCCGGTTAGCCTGGAAGCTGACCCCAACATAGTTGGGAAAAGGCTGATTGATTGAGCTCACTATGACAAAAACTGATTCGTTTCGTGCATTTCACTAGCCACAATTCAAAAACTTTTGTTTTTTGTTTTTACAATAATCAATCGGTAGTTCGTATCGAGTCCCTACATTATCAGATGACGTAGCTACATACAGCCGCTGCATACACCTGCGCTTCCACATTTACGTAAAAGCTGCCAAACCACAGCCCAGGTGTTAACAGCCTTTATATACTGTACGCGGATTTACTAAAAATATCGTTCTTAGTAACAATTTAATGTATGTTTATAGGGAACGCAATCTATGAGTTGCAGTTAGGAGATTAAAACCGAGACCGGGAACAAAGATTTTGAGGCAAATGCGGTTCCATTCTCTAAGGCAAATACTAAAAAATTAGCCTATAATTTTCCTACTGCTTGGTTTATATAATATCATTGGATGTGTAACAGACCTCTTCTCTGTGGGGGCCTTAGTACGTCCGTACATCAAGCGGACTCAGTGCGGATGTCACATGTCTCCGATTTTTTGGTTCAAAGACATGCCGGTTGCCTCACGATGTTTTCCTTCATCGTTTTGGGAGCAGTGTTGATAAATAAGTTTACCCAACATAAAGTGCTTGCTTGCGTTTCGAACTTACGAAACTACGCCTCGTAATTCGCAGTCGTTTCCACTGGCAGACACAGATTCTCCTTAACCTTGGGAAGTCAGACATATCCTTCCGCCTTCCACAGGCACGGAACGGTAACATGACGTTAACTATTCAGCTAGCTCTCTATTGTGCGAGAACCATTCATAGTTTACAATTTAAATCCTGTGGCCTATAGCCGCGTTTGAATGCTGGGTTGGTGAGTAATAAAACCACTGGAGACGTCTTGCTTCTATATTTGGAGTACTTTCTTCTAGGTAGCTCGCCGCTGAATGTGTCGAATGGCAAAAATGTTCCTATTTTTATATAATTTTGCTAAGGATTCAGAATCGATTCGACTAATCACAAAAAAGCATGCTTAGCCTTAAAGCATTAGCCAATCAGAGCGAGGCACAATTTACCTTAATTACCTCGAAACTTTACCGTAACGAGGACCGCATGACATTATTTGCGTTTTTCGCTAACTTTTATTATGTTTACACTGGAAAAACTATATAATTAGCCTGTATGTAACAAGGACTATCAAAGAAAATTATAAATTCAATAAAGCAACATAAACACTTAACTACTGCTTACCCCTAGTACTACGTCTACGATGTACACAAGTATGAACGAATTATTAAAACTATGGCACTATTCACTTACACTATTGATTGAAACGTTCGTAATCACTTATGTCCTGTCTTATCAGTGTCTATCTTATCACTTTATGTACACTATACTCGCCTTGTCCCGCACAAATCCTGTCATTCTTTAAAAACTTTTCCCATTAAAATGTTCCGACGTTCCATAGGTTGTATTCCTAGTATTCTAGTCGATGTACACATTTGATTGTACACGATTTGTGTTCCATAATAGTTAACAGCAAGCAGAAACAAAACTTTCTGTTAGGACCACTTTTGTATCTTCGTACGAAATTAAATAAAAAGCGAGCACCTTATTTATATAAACACATAAACTTATATAAATATATGTAAAACGCTATTCTTTCAAGGTCGTTATACATAAACCTGTGAACCAGACACCTTCATAATGCTTTCCAATTAAACCACAACAGCTATATCTCTAAAAAGCACGTGCATTTTCATAGAGGTACCGTTGCAACGGTGCTTTAAACATTTACACCTCATTGATCCGTGTTTTACAAGCACTTGATTCAAGTACATGGAGTAACAGCTATAAAAAAAACGTGTGTTATTTGCAGAGTTAAACGATTTTGGTCTTTGTAGAGTCGTGATTAAGTTTGGTTTCGTTTGTTGCGAAGGGCTCAATCGAACTCAATCATGTGATGAGGATGTAGATTAATTATTTCCGATATTGTTAAAAAGTTTCTGGTCTAATCAAATTGCATCTATCTATAGTGATAGGATTGGCTAAAGATATCGTTGAATCAAATGAAACTTCAACATTTATTACAACTAAACTACATAGTATACAGGCACTTTTGAATTGTCAAGGAGTCAGTGACTAATTGTCAGAAAGTTGAAGCTACTTTCCCATCCCAAAACGTAGATCTCTATGAAGAAGAATGATCAAGGAATTCCTAGGCATAATCAGCCTATAATGCTCCCACGGAGTGAGCTGTAATCTACCACGGAGGCCCAATTTGGGGTTTTTTTTTCTGCGTGGGAAATCATCAAATCACTTCTCCCACTCTTGGTGGAGCACGAGGACGTGTTAGACTTTTACTGACCAAAACCCACCCGTGTTGTCTGTTTGCCAGGGGCCGCGGTATCTCTTTCGAACAACCCGCACCCCTGGCAGGCATCGGCCCTTGCGGGCCCCATCAGTTGATGCTGACGTCTCTTTGAGGCGCGCGTGGGACACAACGCGCCGTCGACCCGGGCTTGGTCCTTACCGAACAGCGAGCTACCTATTACTCGCCGTCCGCAAGCCCGCGCCTACGGTGCCGGTGGTCTGGAATCAGCCTAGGATTCCCGGCCACCGGCACCCAGGGCGTCTCCTGCGGCGACTAACGCCGGATATACTGCCTCTCCCTCACTTGCGCCGCCTTCCTCTTCGCGAGCATTAATGCTTACCGCAGAAGGAGGTGGCGGCCACCCATGCACTCTCGCTCCGTACCATGGCCTGGACCAGGACCGGACGCGAGAGATCGCCGCCGCCGATCGCCTCCACGAGGACACGGCGGTGCTGCGCCCTAGCCGGGTAGACCTCCACCGTATGCTCCACCGTGTCGTCAGGGCGATCTTCGCAGTCAGTTAGGTTTAGTAGATGTCACATGTCCTCGAACTGGTTCTGGGACATGTCGGTTTCCTCACTATGTTTTCCTTCACCGTTTTGAGAGAAGTTGTGAAGAAAAAACTTAAAAAAAAACAACTGACTTCCAAAAAAAAGTCCAAAGTAAAAAATTACTTTCATTTCGGAAGGCGGTGACAAAAAATTCAATACATATCCAAAGTCACCGACTTCCGAAATTAAAGTAATTTTTCACTTTGTAGTGTTTTTTTGGAAATTGGTTGTTTTTTTTTTAACAAAAGTTTTTATTTTTCACTTTTTAGTTTTAGTACCTACCCCGCACTAATTCGAAATTTAACCATCCTTGGGGTCACAACAATGCATATTTATGCGATAGCAGCAATCGCGGTTGATTTGCTGTCATTTTTTGAAGAGTTCCGTTGCCTGTCTCCGAAACTCACCATCAGATCCATATGAAATATAAATGGGACCATTTCGGAATAAAGCCCTTTTGAACAAAAAAACTATTTTGCGAATCCGTTTATATATGACGGAGTTTGCACGAACATACATAAATATATATACAGGTTGAAATTGAAAACATGCGACAAACCGAAATGGGAGATTGTACTCATCATTATGAACAACTTTTACTAAGGGACCAAAGATGCAATCGCAAAAAAAAAACAGCTGTTCCCTACATTTTGACGAGTCATGCGAACATAAATGTAGGGAACAGATGTTTTTTTTTCGCGATTGCATCTTTGGTCCCTTAGTAAAAGTTGTTCATAATGATGAGTACAATCTCCCATTTCGGTTTGTCGCATGTTTTCAATTTCACCCAGTAGATATATTATATGTATAAAAACATGTTGAATTGATAATCTCCCTTTTTTGAAGTCGGTTAATTATTTATACAAAGTAAAGTGCCTGTTTGGGCACAGATGACCTGGGTAAGAAGAAACTCCGAGGACAATCTTTTAAATCAAGATATTACAACTCCTGGGACAGGCACGTAGTAGGTACAATAACGTCAAATTATATGTGTGAATCAGCTATCATCTTTCCTTTTCCAAATGGCAAGAAAAACACGAGCAACAGGCGCCAAAGTGGCGCTTTTTATTTACCCACAGTCTCACACTTCGTAAGTGAATTCGACACGTCCAAGTTGGTACATAACAAACAGTTTCTGTTTTCTGAGTCAAGATAGTATTCTATTATTAGTAGGTAATTATTGTATTTGCGATTGCTATTCACTGATTAGTGTTATATTTTTATGGAAATAACAGGAAATGGTATAAAATCATTTATTTGCGTATAATGGTACACATACACACCATGTATGACACAAATAATTAAAAAAAAGTTAGTCCTAATAAATTTTACGTAATTCACGGTCTACAAAAAGTGTTAAATTTTTATCATGGTATTTTTTGAGTTTTTGTGGTCCTACAGCCCTTTCGGTAACTGCTACCACAGCCCATTAATTTTTGAATGCGTCAACTTTTACTGCATTATACTTGAAGTACTCCGGTGATACCGCATTTAAAAAATCCGCCAAATACCTATGAGTCGGTCTCGCACACGAAGGGTTCCGTACCACCCTACAATTTTTAACACATTCTTTTTTAAAACACGTTTCTTGTATTGGGGAGGCGGACCCTCTTTTATTTTTATTATTTCGAGGTTCCGTTGGCACCCTTTGGGTACGGAACCCAAAAAAATACTTATTTTCCCATCGGTAATTCCAAGAATCAAAATAATGGGTTTTCTATATATGTAGTACCTAATAATATTACAGAACAAAACTGTCGCTAAATACTAACACTCACACAGTTCAATTCAAGTTATTGATGAGTATGTGAGAAACGACATTGCTTTCCTACATAAATATGTATCTGTATTGTAACGAGATATGCAGTGTGATGTTTCAATACATACGCGAGAATCAGAGGTTCAATTGTGAAGGTACTTCGGGACACTTGAATAAATGAAGCAGAGCGAACTAGAAGATCTGTGATGGATGTCAGATGTATCAGATTATCGGAAGAGAAGATCTCATATATATTGTTGTCTGTCCCATGAAGTTATATGTATATGAAGGCCTAATAAGAAAATTATTGAAGTAAATATGTATGATCCAAAAAGTAACGTTTGCATAGATTTCGTACCAATTGCTTTATAAGCAGATGACTAAAATGACAACCCCATGGATTCCGTAAGTTACTACATTATGACTAGTAGATCATGAAACGTGTCGTTTTGGAAATCCACTGATATGGCAGTAAACTAGCGGGGTAATTGCTTAACACACGAACAATGTAATGCTTTCCATTTTGACAATTCGACTACATTAATTGCGTTATTTACGTCGTCGAGCAGACGAATTTTTCAAACATATGAAGCAATAAATTAGGAACTTGAGCTGATATTGTGAAAGAGTGTTACGCAATTGGAGTGCAAAATACATTTGTTAATGTCAGAATACTAAACTTTCAAAGTTCCTTCCAATAGATACATATTTTCCACCAGAAACACTAATATCTCAACAAGAACCTAACTGGCAATTAAGCTAACGTGTGCCTAACAGTAAATCCCGATGAGATACAACAAAAGATAAGCGAGGCTCCACAGACCGGCGCGCCACTTGACCTCAGGCCCCAACATCACGAGCCACATGTAAAGTTATTGTGTGGAGACGGAGAGGCTTCCTTTTGGAGACAAATCATGAAGGTTATGTTTTGAATGACCTGCATGAAGAAAGCGCTGACTGCATTTTATTTGCTGTAGTGCTATTTCATAAGTCTCTTACCACGAAAACGAAATAATCACGGAATACTTTTTGTTGGTCCTACAATGTGGCAGAATTTTCTTTTGTATGACTTACGTTTTGTAGAACGTGTGCACATTTGATGTCTACTGTTTCATTTAGCTCCTACGAAAAATCGGCCAGCGATTGTATCTGCGAACGCTCTAACTAAACCATATCATACTTATCTGGACTTCTGGGGATACTGGGGGCCTACTCTAAAAACCGGTCAACGAAAATACGGGCTAATCTGAAAGTACTTCGATACATCGGAATAATCCCTACTCCCGATACTTTGACGGTGCATGTGCATTAAAAACCCCCGTCAGTGTTTACTAACCACGTTCCGTCCCCGTCCCGTCCACGTTACGTATGCAGCGGCCTTATTTACTTATTGGACGGGCAAATACACATCAGGAGTGAGGCCAACTGTCAAATCATGGTTCATTAGTTCGGGCCCCGAAGTAATCCTAAGTCCGTAGTTGATACGGAGTAGGAAACACGTGTAACTTCGGCCGAAACGACGGATTTCGTGTTCTGAGAGTACACCCCAGGCATCCTACAAGTGGTTCTTAGATACATATATATCTCACAACATTTCGAGTTGTGTTGAGAGGTTTTGACACTCTAATACCAGGAAATCGTATTGGTATTTTCAATAATTTGATGTAGATTACAGGATAACTGCCCTAAGTATATTATTACACTACCTATCTAGATGTTTACGCCCATCCTTTTGATGATGCATCTTAACGCTTGAGTATAGTACTCTTTTTTTCGAGAACCAACAGGAAGATCTTTCGTCACCAAGACCACACAAAATTTTGATCGTTAAACTTTTTTGAGTGTTATCTGTATTTACCATTTAGATCAGTAGAGCGAGGTGATAATCTCTGACCTGTTCCTTTATATTAATTATTGAGGTCGCACGGCAATCGGCTCGCATTACCGAAAAGGTCGCGTCACAAACTGTAATCATGTCTGAGTCACATATTGTAGCGTCGTGCTTCTGATGGCGTTGGGTGGAAGTGATAAGCAGAAGCTTTACTTATCGTATCCAGCATTCCAGGGCTTCACTCCTTGAATTGGTAGACTGGCCTAAAGAAGGTGGTGGGGGGAATTCGCTGGATATGTGGGTGTCACAGGAATGGTCGTTGTGGCGATTCTTGAGGAAGATCAGTTTCTAGAGTGGATGTTCTTTTAAAAACACTTTTACCCGTTATCATATTTTAGAAGTTAGATGAGGTTGGCGTTTATGGGTCGTCAGAAGCCCGAAAGTCTGACAACCAGTCTTACCAAGAGGTATCGTATTACCCAGTAACTGGGTTGTGGAGGTCACATAGGCAGTCGCTTCATGTAAAATACTGGTATTCAGCTGCATCCGGTTAGACTGGAAGCCGACCCCAACATATTTGGGAAAAGGCTAGACAGATGATCAGGTTGGCGTTTCTTATCTGAATACTCTGAGAAGAAAAGCCGAAACAAACTCAGAGGTCGGGTTTTTGGCGGGATACGGTTGGAACATGTCGCACGAATTTTCATTTTCATGAAATTTAGTGAAATAGCGAATTAAATTGTATAATTTTGGTAGTGAATTATTCAATTTAGTTACATGTGAGTGCACAAGTGTAGTGAAGGTGAAAATAAGTGACTAACGTGGACTTTTCGTGTTCCCCCCAAAAACTCATATTAGGTTGTTGTAAAGTTACTACCGCTTTACAATAACTTTGACTTGACTGACTAAAGACGACTATGACTGTTTTGTAACTTCGTGCCCGGTGTCGGGCCATTTACTTGATCGAAAAGAAAAATTACTTGACACTGGCTAAATGCACAAACCGTGCGAAGCCACAACCGAAAAAAAAAAAAAAAAAACTCAGAGGTCAGTCTTTTTTAAAGTTCAGACATAATCTTGGTCCGATCATGTGGATTGGTGTTTGAAATAATATTTTGAGGAAAGAACCACACAGATTGCGTGGACCTGTCCAGTGAGTGTCCACGCATTATTCAGTAATCGTGCAGCTCAACTCAGAACTTAAGGATGGAGGAAACATTGATAGACATTTCTTAATAATGATGATATTAACTCCGCAAATACGTTATTTGCATTCGCAGGACCTAAAATAAAAACTGGTGCACATACAAAAGCGATTGCGATGCTGTAAGTGAAATCCTAAAAGGAATTGTCCAACAAAAAATTTACTAATCTGTACCATGAGGTAACGATGAAAGGTTCCATTACTAAATCAGTTAAGTTGTTTAATAATATAATCGCATTTTCTCTTCATTTATGCCACAACGTGAATGGGCGTGCAGAATGCAGACACAGTCGAGATGAATGCTTGCGAAACGTATATGGACGTAGATTGTCCTATCTACTCGTGATATACCTGAACTTTCGCCAGATATGGAGCACTTGTGTTGGGGCACTAAATATCGGGAAGATACTAACTCGGGATAACGTCTATCGTTATTTGTTATCCAATAATGTGAACTATGTTTACAGACAGACAGTCATGATGTTTTCGGTTACCTACACACTTACTTCTAAAAAGTCTCTTGTGGAAAGAAAGAAAGAAAAAATGTTTCATTGTCACAGAAAAACGTCTAATCTTGTCTAATCTCTCAAGCTTGTATTGCTCCACTGCAGGACAAAAGCGTCCGTCTCCTTTTTTCACACAGTTCTTTCTTTTGCTAGTGCTGGTCAGTTCTTTTAGTAGGAGTCGAACTCGTCAGATCACAAATGAACTAAAATAACCACCGATTGGGTCCCACTAAACGCACGACGCTATCGCGGTAGGCCAAGACAGAATTGCGTGCAAATAAATAATGCAATTTAACTCGATTTATGATCAAAAGATATAAATCGGCACAAACTTACGAGATTACTTTAAGAATAACATGTCGTGATAAAATATTAGCCTGTAGCATGGCTGGTTGCTCAGAGCGCGTCGGGCGTTCATTTAAGTATTGCTACTCTTCGAGTAGCCTCCACGAGTGGCAATACTTTAATTCACCCCTAAGAATTGTTTGTAGGGCATAAATTGTCTTTACAATTCTCAATCGTTTTAAACCTTTGGCCATCCCAAATTAAATTTCCTCGTTGCCTTACCAACGGATGGTGCATACCTGACCTTTCTCGATCCACATGTTGTTAGCCGCAGCTCGTGCAGTCGTGACCTACACATACAAACATATCTCCAGCCAGGTCTCAGGGTGCTCGGGGAGGAGCATGATCTGCGACTTTCTCCGGATGTTTAGCGTTGTAAACTTCGTGGTTAGCTGGGGGCGTTGTTATCTGCGCAGTCTGTTAGAGCTTTGTTTATTAAATGTACCTACTTGCGGGTATTCGTTTCGATGATTCTAGTTCGGATTTTCCGTATTAAATATCAAATTTTGATAGCAATTGTATATCGATTGTTGCCAGTTGAATATTTTCCCGGATCAGCCTGTTGACCTCATTCTAAGTACGCAATTTGTAGGCAAAAGTATGCCGATAATCCCGGTGGTTCAATTTGAATAAAGATGTATATCTTTCTTTATTTCAGAAACGGAAAATGGTCGGCGACTCAACTTCGACGCAGGTCCTCAGGGACTTGGAGATATCCTTACGAACTAATCACATAGAGTGAGTACTTCTTTTAAGCTATTTCTTTTTTAACCGACTTCAAAAAGGAGGAGGTTATCAATTCGTCGGAACCTTTTTTTTTTTTTTTTTATGTATGATCCCCGATTACTCGAAGATGGCTGGACCGATTTGGATTTTGTTTTTTTTGTTTGAAAGGGTATACTTCCCAGGTGGTCCCATGATCATCAAGTCAGGATCTGATGCTGGGATCCTGGAGAAATAGAGATAACTCTTCAAATTTTATAGGCACACAAAGCGATTTAGGTATTTTTTGGAAGAGTACTTTCTCGTAGTGGTCTCATTTCAATTTGGTGAATGTTTGATGAAGAACTTTGGAGATAGGCAACGGAACTCCTCAATAAATGATAGCAAATGGACTGGGATTGCTGAAATCTCATCTCTGTCTATTGCTTACACCAGTTCATAATATAACATCACGCCGGTATGCTGTGAAGGGGTAAGCACATGTGAACCACTAAAAAGTGAAAAATAAAAACTTTTTCCAAAAAAAAAACAACCGACTTCCAAAAAACACTACAAAGTGAAAAATAACTTTGATTTCGGAAGGCGGTGGCAAAAAATTCAAATACAGCACCAAAGACACCGACTTCCGAAATCAAAGTTATTTTTCACTTTGTAGTGTTTTTTGGAAGTCGGTTGTTTTTTTTTTTTAGATACTGTTAATGTTAGCCCGCAACATCCCACGTCTAGGCAAAGGCCTCTCCCCATGACTTCCAACTCTATCAATACAGAGCTAAAGTGGTGCACTGGTCGTTTGATTTCTCCAGCTCGTCCCATCATCTTCAACGGGGTCTGCCGCGCCGCCTTCTGGCTGTGTCAGGGCTCTACGTAGCTCCATTTACATACATTGAAATACATTTATTTGCCAGCGTATGACCTTAAAGCTATAATGGCCCCATAAATAAATATAAACAGATAAGTTGATTGACTATTAAAACCGACTGACAAATCTCAACGGACAAAAGGACTTGTGTCTTGTCGTATTGTTTTAGAAAAAAACTTACGTATGACCTAAGTGTGTATGAAGCAGAAATCAGTATCGTAGCCACTACAAGCACGCGTGTAACTTACCGCCCATTGACTCCTGGCACGGAATATAGTGCATTCCCATATCTGTCTGGACGGGAGCCAGGAAATTATGAACCGTTTAAGAAGGATAGGCTCGCATATATCTCCCTGACAGGGAGAACAGGAGCTGAATAAATTCGCTCATAAGTATTCGTATTATATTCAAAAAGCTTCAAGGCACTCGCCCTGGGGTAGTAGTTACGTAACAGTAGGAATGGCTTTCAATTTGACAGTTCCGTAACATTGATTGTGTTCATTACGTTGTTGAGCAGACAAGTTGTTCCAACATATGAAGCAAAGGACTCGCAAATATCCTTGAATGACATTCAGATTGTGATTGATCATGTGTTACGCAATGTGGGTGCTGGTTGATACTTTAATCATAAAATTACATAAATTATGTTGAAATTGAAATCAAAATCCATCACGTTGCTTTGAAGCACTAAGCGAATCAACTATCTATAATTTTGATGGGCTCTTCACCATTATTAAAAAAAATCGTTCAGGATTATGGGAATACATTATATTTAACCCGTGCGAAACAAGGGCGGGTTATTAGTACAGAAATAAACAACAGTTTTCTTATAATATTTACTGAATGTTTCAGATGGGTCCGCGAGTTCCTGAACGAACAGAACCAGGGCCTGGACGTGCTGATCGACTATCTCAGCTTCCGGCTCAGCATGATGCGCCACGAGCAGAGGATCGCGCTCGCCAGGAGCCAGTCCAGCGATGGGATCAACCAAGGTTAGGATAGACACCAGACAAAAGACATTTTGTCTGACCTGAAGGATAGCGACAGAGGCCTACATTCAAGATTCGTCACTTATTAGGATTGTTATCCTTTGGGGCTATTTTTGCCATATCACTACAGGGTCAATTTAAATTAGCTAGCAAACTCCGCAGATGTTATGGGTTAGTATCGATAAACAAAAACAAAAAGGCGGGGTCATGGACCGCAGTTTGTGTAGTCGCTTGAAATATCAGTCTTTTTTATGTCTCTGTCGCTTGCCGCGGTTGGTCCGTGGATGGGAGACTATCTTTACATACCAAGATCCTTCCGAGCCTTGGAAAGCACGTCATTCGTGGACGGTCGTCAGAAGCCCGAAAGTCTGACAGTGAGTTTTACCAAGAATTGTCGTGCTACCCAGTAACTGGGTTGTGAAGGTCAAGTTAGGCAGTCACTCCATGTAAAATACTGGTATTAAGCTGTATCCGGTTAGATTGGAAGCCGACCCAAACATAGTTGGGATAAAGCTAGGCAGATGACGATCATTTACTGCATATTATGGTACCCTACCTCGAACCAGTTTTTGAACTCCGTTCTTCTCCATCTCCAGTAAACACCACAACATCAGAATGCAGCGGGCCAACAGAAACCGGCTCCACGATGTCAGCATCTTGGAGGCGACGGGCCCGCAGTGCTGAAGCCGAGTGCGAAGGTGCCGCAAGTCCTGCAGTGGCCAGGAGAAGAACGAGGCATGCGGCCCGGCTCAATATGGGAGCTTCCACCGATGATATACACGTGTGCATCATGTGCATGCGGGCTATCATGAACAACAAGGTATGGTGCTGTTTTGTTGTAACATTATCTCCCGATAAGAACCAAACAAAACACCAAACGGACCCCCCGTTTGGTGTTTTGAGTCTTGAATGTCGAAAAGAGTACTCGAAGAACGGTCGGTGTTTTTTTGAGGTATAATCAATTAATATGAAGCTACCCATGCTTTTTTTACATTAAAATTATGTCATTTATTAATCACTGTATCCTTATTTTTGATTTTTTTTTAAATAATTTTCTACTTTATTGCTTTGGTGTTTTTTAGTTTTTTCAGCAATTTTTTATTTTCTTTTTTTTTTTTGTTTTCTGGCCGGCTGGCTGACTTTTTGCGTACATAATGTTGTCCTTTACGAAATATTAGGAAAATTTTGCAACCATGTTATTTAGGATGAACATTAAATACCTAGTTCTCTTCTAGGATCTTAGCAAAAATTTCCTTGAACGGATCAGGAAATATTTTTTGTCATGCTGATTGTCTACATCCGAGAAGTTATAACCGAATTAACTTTTTTTGCTTATAAGATAGCCAAATTTCGTACACACTTACAATCCCTTTCATTTCAACTCAACAAAATTAATTGTAAAGTTCAAACATAAGCAAAGTTTTATTAATCCAAAATTTACGGGATTCTTATTGCGAGTGAGAGACGTAATTAGGGTGGCGCCGCCGCCGCCGCCGGTTCCATTACGAACTAGTTTTTTTACTATAATGAAAAACAAACACCTTTTTAACCACCTACATCGATTGTCTCCAATTCCAGTATGGCTTCAACATGGTGATCCAGCATCGAGAAGCGATCAACAGTATAGCTCTCTCGCTGGTGCACCATTCCCTCCGCACTAAGGCCTTGGTGCTTGAACTCCTGGCGGCCATATGCCTGGTGAAGGGCGGCCATCAGATCATCTTGTCTGCCTTCGACAACTTCAAGGAGGTGGTCAGCGAGCCCAGGCGGTTTCACACGCTCATGGAATATTTTATGAATTATGATAATTTTCATATTGAGTTTATGGTAAGTTAAAGATTGTAAATATATACATGTATACTCCATAGGTTTAGGTAGTTAAATAAATGTAAACAAAAAAAAACACGTGACTCATAGATGTGAAACCTTTTATTTCAAATGTTAAAATCATATTATTTATACTCATATAGTAATAGGCTCTATTCTGAATCTGAATCTGATTAACTATCTGTCACTAATAATAAATCGTTCCGTTGTATCATAAATTATTTTGCTAGCTACAATAACACAATTTAACAAAATCGAAACGCACTCGCAAAATCGTAACTGTCGATAGTTGAGAGCGCTTACAAATGCGTCTGGTTAATCGACTAAACGTAATACCTGCCACTTCAGATGCCATACTAAATTACAGTTGTACTTTTCAATTTAGCAAATCGTTGTATTTCCTAAAAGGTTTAGGGAACCTGTATATTTGGGCTCTTTACAATAGGCAGATTACAGAATATTATATTATTATCTTAATCTAACTAAAAAATTGTGCTCAAGTAGTTGCATCTAGGAAGAGTAGTATAAGAATAAATGATAAAGTTTAATAAAAGAGGAAACATTCGTATAAATCGCAAATAAATTTGATACCACCGTATACCACCATGTTTTTAAACAAGAAAGTTTCAACTATATAAAAACCCATTTTACGATTTGTTTACCTTTATTTAACTACCTAAAAATATGGAGTATAGGTATGTCTTTTATTTGTTTACCAACAACACAATGTTGGAAGCATCATGTGCTAAATGGTCCTATGGTCCATCCATCAAAAAATAAAAAATAAACATCAAATAGAATATTATCTATTTCTAACTAGGTATTTGGTTTTGGTGCAGTTAGTAAACTGGTGCATTGACAAATAAAAACCATAACAACCAGTAATGGCCGTAATTGCCATGCCATGTATTATGATAAAAAAAGTGTTGTGTATAGTTGCATTGAGTATGCGCTACATATTACTCTGAAGTACTTACCCCTATTTTATTTTGTTATTTTATTTATACCGTTTAATTTATTTGTCTCTGCAATCCAAATTAATAAAACTACTACAACTATATTAATGTTATTGGTGTCCACCAGGTGGCGTGCATGCAGTTCGTGAATATAATAGTCCATTCGGTAGAAGACATGAACTTCAGGGTACATCTACAGTATGAGTTCACTGCGCTCAAGCTTGATGATTATCTAGAGAGGCTGCGGTTGTGTGAGAGTGATGACTTACAGGTAAATGGTCCAACATCTTTACTATGAATATACGACTGATATGTAGTTCTGTTTAGTCCACTTTTGTATTATATTTTCTGATCAAAGGAAGAAAAATCTATCCAATCGGAATCCATGGAAGACATAATAGCAATGTTATTGTTCCACAAGAAAGAAAAAGATCCTAAACTATACTCCGTTTGAAATAAGATTAGTCATTTAAATAAACCTTGCTCATATTCATATTCGTTTATTCATCAAATATAAGCTAACAGTTTACACCAAATCGCTTATATCTATGCTAATTCTATAAAATTACATTACAATTTTAATTAAAACTTCTTAGACAAATCAAAAACAACCTTATACATAACAACAGAACCAAACAATTATTTCTTCATATTTAAATAAATATACACATGTTTAGCGATTGTCCCTTGAGAGTCAAAAAATAAATCTGCCTCAGGAATATATTTTAGAAAGTCATTTATTAACTTAATTGTCCATTCAACTGATTTTGACTTCTATTACGTTGGTAGCATGATAAATGGCATCTGCAGTAAGCAGTTGGTACTGTAACCAGTTTTTTGCTTTTAATGCCATCCTTATGCCTAAGGAATAAAAGTGAAAATCGGTTGAATGGACTGTAAAAAGGTTTATTAAAATTTCAAATCTTATTTCAAATGCAGTATAGTTACAATAAGACCGAAAGCAGATGGCGCTTTTAGTCAAGAGACCGATATTAATCTGACGACGGCCGATTTATAGTTGGTGGCCATCTATAGGTTCTTGCTAAAAGCGTATCATTGATATCATTCGCAAAAACTGCGGGATACCGACCTGTAATGTCTAAGTAACTCTTTTTAACTGGAATGATTTCAGGTTCAAATCTCAGCGTACTTGGACAACGTATTTGACGTGGCCGCTTTGATGGAGGACAGTGAGACCAAGACTGCCGCACTCGAGAAGGTCAACGAGTTAGAAGATGAGTTAGGACATGTAAGTCAAAATAGTTAATAATTGTGCTTTTATATTTCTGTCTAATGCTTAATTGTTAACGAAGCAGAAATAGCTGTGGTAACAATAATTAATATCAAAAAATATCTAGGTTAGAAATCTGGGAATGAGAGCAAATGCAGACTAGAGACACGATAAAAATAAACATGAAAAAATCAAGTATCCTTGCAAAACTTGTAAATCTTTTTTTTTTCGTTTTTACACGAATCACGATACTTAAAATTTTTTGCTGAGATGTTCTCTATTTGATTGTATTTTCTAGGCTCACGAACGAATGGCCGCATTAGAAAGAGAAGCGATAGCGAAGCTGGGAACACTGGAGTCAGAACTGGCTGCAGTGAGAGCAGAACGAGACCAGTTAGCTGAAGCCAGAAGACAAGTTGTTGAGGAGGTCTGTGCATCATCTGTGTTCTATAGTATATTGAAAACCTAATAAAAAAGGATTATTTTACATTGTCAACTTTCCGGGTAATTTGAAAACCAAAGTTCAAGCACTGATTCCATCCCATGGCAGGAACGATCACCATCCAGCCCTGCCATAGATGGTTACTTCTTGAACCTCACACCTTGAAACAAAATAAAACTGATTTCATTTCTTTAGTAAAATCATGAAAATATAATCTTTCAGGTGTCAACGCTACGTCGCGCGCAGCAAGACTCGCGTAACCGTCAGTCGATGTTGGAGTCCAAGGTGCAGGAACTGGAGTCTCTCACCAAGTCACTGCCCCGAGGAGCCTCCAGTGAGTACCAGAACTATGATCTCACCAGCCACGCAATATTGAACCTTGTGACGGACGGACTAATGTCGACATTACAGTTATAGCCTATGTCCAGCACTAGACGTCTTTCGGCTGAAATGATGATGATGATGACAAGAGTGTCCATTAAGTTTCTAGCCCCTATTTCTCCATAGGAACCTGTCACTATGTTTTGCTATTAGCTTCATCTTTCTGAATGACCGACTCCTTTATAAATTCACGCCTGTAATTCCCGAAGGGTCAGGAAGTGTACCTACATTTCGTCTGCTAATTATGATGTATTTAATTAATTGACAATCTTTCTTCCTAGTGGGTGCTATCTCAACACATGCGCTGTGTAACGGCACAGCAAACGGTCACCTCCCTCCCTCACCCTTACCGAACGGCGACACGCCCACATTCAAGTCCCCGCCCCCGCCGCCCCCTCCCGCGCCGCCCGCGCCCGCGCCGCCCCCGGCCGCGCCCTGCCCGCCCCCGCCCCCGCCGCCCCCCAGCTGCGCCCCCGCGCCCCCGCCGCCGGCGCCCCCCGCGCCCGGCCTGATGGCGCCCCCGATGCACACCGATGCTATGACTATAAAGAGGAAGGTGGACACTAAGTATAAGCTGCCCACGCTCAATTGGATCGCGCTCAAGCCTAATCAGGTGAGTCTCGTCAACTTATGTAGTAGTCAGTTTTAAATATCAACGTTAGTTACTAAAGCACACAGCAGTGTAATTGCTTAACACACACCATGACAATTTGATCGCAATGGGTTTCATTTTGACAATTCACTCACGTTCATGGCGTTATTTATGTTGTTGAGTCTTTGTTGAATCCTTCTTCCTCCTCGAATTGTGATTGAAAGTGTGTCACGCAATAAGGGTGCAGTTTCACGCTGTGCATAGTCGGCCTCGAAATTGTTTTGCCATATAATGGGAATGTCGCATCCATGTCGTAAAAAATTAAGGTTTATTTTTGGTTTCACGACCAATGTGCAACAACTAATTTGGCAGAAATCCAGTCTTCTCCGAGAAAATAGAGCCATTTTATAAGTTCATTAATATACTGAAAATATAGTTGGCCCCAAGATACTCCCCAGGGGAACCACGTAATTAAATTTTGGTTTCTTCACTCACCACCTTACGATAGAAACAGCCTGAGTCCGACCCGACAAATAATCTTTATAAATGCTTAGTTAGTTCACATTATGCCTATGCTCTCTATTTTGGAGATAAGAATCGGAATAGAGACAGTGTCAAACGCTTTCGAAAAACCTAGGAAAATGCCGAAACACTTCCGCTTTTATGTCGTCATTTTATTGCCTCGTTACTAACATCTTCGGTTGATAGTCCACTTCTAAATCAGCATTGGTTGCTTGAGATGATTTTTTTTGTTATAATTATTAGATATTTTTTAAGGTTTTTGCCAATACATATTTAAAACATACAAGCTTACAAAAGCAAGCATCATCTATTATGTGCTGCTGTATAACCATCAAAAATCTTTGTAAATCGTGCTTCATAGAGTAGATTTTTGTTGTATTTTAAGAGCGAAATAAAGGAAAGGGGGTCCTTTATTTCGCTGACTTCTACTTAAAAAGACTGTCTCTGTAACTGGCCAATACTTTTTGCGCCCATATTATATACGTTTAATCAGGACATTGCAAGCTATATTGTTTCAAAATTTCAGCCAAATTGGCCGAACAGCCTCTTCCTAACATTTCGTGTGGGCCTTTTTTATTATTATGATTAAATTAGGTAGCGAAACTCCGCAAACGTGATGGGTATCGATATTAGTAGCGAGAGAGACATATTATAAGTAGTAGAGATTACGAGGTCGACTATATCCACTATCGATTTCACACACTGTAAACGATCCTCCATTTCCAAACACTAATAGATCACTACTAAAAAATACTAAAATCGAAAAATTCCCTACCAAATCTCATCTTATAGGTCCGAGGAACAATCTTCAACGAGCTCGACGAGGAGCGACCCCGACGGAGGATAAACTTCACTGAGTTTGAAGAGAAGTTCCGCATCGGGGGCGCGTGCCCACAGCTAGACACAGACACCGACACACTCGCCTCCTTCCCCAGCAAGCGCTTCCGCAAACCCGACACTGTGTCGCTGCTGGAACACACACGGCTTAGGAACATAGGTAAGTTCACTTAATTCAGCTTTCTATCAGCCTGAAACATAAATAGTTGATATAATAAATAATATTTCATTTATGGAAATTGGTTGTAAAAACACTTTTACACATCAAAAGAAATAATGCTACTGACATTATTAATGTGAAAGTTTGGATGTTTGTTACTCAATCACGCTAAAACGGCCGAACGGATTTTTATAATATTTGACACACAGGTGCCAAATTTCACCCAAATCCGTCTTCTACTATTACCGGAATAAAAAGTATCCTATGTGTTCACATTGGATACTTTTTACCCCGGTAGTACGTTTCCGTGGGATAATATCCGACCTCGTCGCGGGCACTGGCAAGCTGGGTAGTAATTCTAATAAAATAGATGAGGTCGGTGTTTCCAAACCGACTACTCACTATGAGCAGAAACACTGCAACAAACTGAGAGCTCACAGTATCTTTTAAAGCGCACGCATAATATTGATCAGATCATAGCAGGACCATGTAGATTAGTGTCTAAAATGGTCTGCTGAGGAATGAACCACAGATTTGACTGGTCCTGTCCAGTCAGTGCACACATTTGTCACTAATTGTGTAGCTCGACTTAGAACTTACGGAGCTTGAAATAACGTTGAAAATGAGACCTCTTAAATAAATGATAAAATTACTACTGAAAAACAATATCTACAATAATGTCGCACTAGCAGCGGTAATCAATCGCATATAGATTCGCAGGAAACGTGCATTTACACATATGACATAGAATGGTTTTATGGCATAAAAACCATTCTATGTCAGTCGAAAATGGTGTAGGTTTCTTTAAGTAAGATTTTTTTTATAATCGGATCAGTATTTCCAGAGATAACAGCACCTATAAAAAAACTTTACCCCCTCCCCCCCCCAATAGTATTAATAAAGAAGTATAAATTAACAAAATATCCTCTTTCACAGCAATATCAAGAAGAAAACTCGACACGCCAGTAGAAAAAGTAATGACAGCAATAAACAGCTTAGACCTCAAACAATTACCTTTGGAAAGCGTCGAGATCCTTCAACGAATGGTGCCGACAGAGGCCGAACAAAAGGCCTACAAGGAATACGTCGCGGAGAAGAAACCAATAAACCAACTGACCGAAGAAGACAAATTCTTAATGCAACTAGCCAAAGTAGAACGAATATCAGCGAAACTCTCTATAATGAGTTACATGGGAAACTTCTTCGACAATATACACTTAATCACTCCTCAAATCCATGCCATTATTTCCGGGTCTTCCTCAGTCAAGTCCTCGACAAAACTACGCAACGTATTGGAAATTATTCTTGCGTTCGGAAACTACTTGAACAGCAGTAAGAGGGGGCCCGCGTATGGGTTCAAGCTGCAGTCTTTAGATACCCTTATGGACACAAAGTCGACTGATAAAAGAATATCGCTGCTGCATTATATTGTAGCCACGATAAGACAGAACTTCCCTGAGTTGATGAATTTCGATACTGAGCTGATGTATATTGATAAGGCTGCTCAAGGTGAGTTTTATATTCATTTATTCTTTGGTTTAATGCAGTAAAGCACATTCCAGAAGCCATGTGTCTTAGCTTGTTTGACATAATTATCCAGTGTATTACTGATTGGATACCTATTTATGGTAGTGGCGTTTTATCATGTCAGAGCGGTCATTGCCCTTCCCTAATATATCTCCGTAGTAATGCAAACATAAACTATGTATTCAAGATATTGACGGTTTCATTTGCAGTGTTTGATTTAAAATATGTTAGAAAATGTAGATGGGTCAATGAACGCTATTGCGATGCTAAAACGCGGTAGCTATAGTAGTTATTATGAAACCCGATGGGTGTCTAAACTTAATGTTAATTTGAAAAAAAAAATCGTTTTGGCATCGTGAATACAGTGCATGTGAATACATTTAATGTTTTAATTTTCGCTTGCACAGTAAAAATATAACTTTTTTCTGGTGGTTTGGTGGTATTTCGGGTCACATTTGACTGATTTGACCACCCAAACCATCACCAGCGTTATTACCAAACGAGCGGTCAAGAGAGAGGTCCTGGGTTCTGGGATTGGAATGAGCAAAGTGTTATTGGGTTTCTGGAAATTTGTCAGTAGTTTGTGTCCGGTTGATGGCTATAGACTCACTCCCTATTACACGCGACTTGAACATTACTGGCGAATTGTGGGTGTAAGTGGTGATTTTGATTGAATGTTTTATTTGTGATTTCAGTGTCCCTAGAAAACGTGGCAGGAGACGTGTGCGAGTTGGAGCGCGGCATGGAGGCGGTGCGGCGCGAGGCCGAGGCGCGGGACGGGCTGCGCGCCTCGCCGCACGTGCTGCGCGACTTCCTGGCCAACGCCGCCGACAAGCTGCGTCGCACGCGGGCCGACACCAAGCACGCGCAGGTTTGTACGCTACGACAAGCTGCGTCGCACGCGGGCCGACACCAAGCACGCGCAGGTTTGTACGCTACGACAAGCTGCGTCGCACGCGGGCCGACACCAAGCACGCGCAGGTTTGTACGCTACGACAAGCTGCGTCGCACGCGGGCCGACACCAAGCACGCGCAGGTTTGTACGCTACGACAAGCTGCGTCGCACGCGGGCCGACACCAAGCACGCGCAGGTTTGTACGCTACGACAAGCTGCGTCGCACGCGGGCCGACACCAAGCACGCGCAGGTTTGTACGCTACGACAAGCTGCGTCGCACGCGGGCCGACACCAAGCACGCGCAGGTTTGTACGCTACGACAAGCTGCGTCGCACGCGGGCCGACACCAAGCACGCGCAGGTTTGTACGCTACGACAAGCTGCGTCGCACGCGGGCCGACACCAAGCACGCGCAGGTTTGTACGCTACGACAAGCTGCGTCGCACGCGGGCCGACACCAAGCACGCGCAGGTTTGTACGCTACGACAACGTTACAAAAATCAAAAAATCAAAATCAAAATATTTTATTTCACATAAGCCTGCATGGGCACTTATGAAACGTCAGAAGCTAGGTGCACGGTTCCAATTTGTCGTTTCCTATGGAGAAGAGCCGGCAAGAAACTCCACGGTTACTCTTTTAAAAATAATTGGCTTTTACAATGTTTTCAAATTACAGTGATAATAGGTATGGGAGGACAGTGCAGGCCAGTCAATAAGTACCAGGTACTTAGAGGAATGAAAATACAGAATAGAAAACGTCTACAAATCTAGTCTCTAAGGCCTACAACGTTCTCTCATTCACAATATGTAAAAGAATCTACCTATATAAAATGAATCTATTTGAACCAAGTGACATGATTTCGATGACAATCACTGAAAATAAATAGTAGGTAGTAAAATTGATGTATAATGTCAAATAATGACGAGAATATGTCAGACATTGTAAAAAAAATAATAATAAAAAGAATAAAAATTAACATAGCAATTTGGGAGCAGTTAATAGACTTCCACACGGTTTTGCTGTTAATGAGGTACCAGGGAAGCCACATGTGCAGAAGGAATTAATGCCAAACTTCCCTGTCTTCAACGTAGTCTTTTATCTTATAATATGCTTTTTTGATAAGGACACGTTTGATGTGAGTTTTAAACTTTCCATCGCTAAGTTCTGTAACCGACTTTGGCAACTTGTTATAGAAGCGGATACTGTTTATTAGAAATGACTTGCTAGTTTTAGTTAATCTAAATTTTGGAATCACAATTTCATCTTTACTACGTGTATTTAGATTATGGAAATCGCATCTTTTTTTGAAAAGACCTAAGTTTTTGCGAACATACAAGATATTTTCTAGAATATAAAGAGAAGGCAGAGTAAGTATATCAATTTCGTTGAATTTGTTTCTAAGAGACTCGCGAGGCCCCATTTTATAGATTGCGCGGATTGCCCTCTTTTGTAAAATAAAAATTGAATCTACGTCCGCTGCCGATCCCCACAGCAGAACGCCATAAGACATAATACTGTGAAAATAAGCAAAGTATACTAACCTAGCTGTGGCTACATCAGTCAACTGCCTTATTTTTCTTACTGCGTAAGCAGCTGAGCTTAATCTGCTTGAAAGCGCTCTAATGTGGGCACCCCATTGCAATTTTGAATCTAAAGTAATTCCCAAAAATACAGTTTCCGAAATAGCATCTAGTTTCTTGCCATCAAGTTTTAAATTTAGACCTACTTGGGGTACATTTGGTAGCGAGAACTTAAGACATTTAGTTTTGTTCGCATTGAGTAAAAGATTATTAGCAGCAAACCATTTCGATAGAACAGCTAGGCTTTCGTTGACATGTAAGACATCCGTATCTTTTCTATCTATTCTAAAAATAAGAGAAGTGTCATCAGCGAATAAAATTATATCCGAGAAGTTAGCCATCAGATAGGGAAGGTCATTAATATAAACTAGAAATAAAAAAGGACCAAGAATTGAACCTTGAGGCACGCCCATCCTAACTAGAGACCCCGAGGATGTCGCCCCGTTAACGTTTACTTTTTGCTGCCTGTTTGATAAGTAGGAAAGTACAAGATCAGCAGCTTGTCCACGAATTCCGTAGTGGTGTAATTTACAGATCAGTGTATTGTGGTCAACGCAGTCAAACGCTTTTGAGAGGTCACAGAAAATGCCAATCGCATCCTGAGAACTCTCCCAGGATTCCAAAATGTGACTGATGAGTTTTACTCCCGCGTCAGTCGTCAACCTACCTTTCGTGAAACCAAACTGTCGACTATGTAAAATCCCATTTGAGTTAAAATGTGACAACATCTGGTCCAGCATGATTTTTTCATAAATTTTGCTCAATGCTGGAAGCACAGATATAGGTCTATAATTAGAGGGATCACTCTTACTACCCGATTTGAAAATTGGTACTACTTTACTATGTTTCATTAAGTCAGGAAACGTACCGCTGTCTAAACATTGATTAAATATGCCTGTTAGGACAGGGGCAATTGTGTCAATGATATTTTCAATAACCTTAACGGAAATCAAATCAAATCAAATCAAAATATTTTATTTCACATAAGCCTGCATGGGCACTTATGAAACGTCAGAAGCTAGGTGCACGGTTCCAATTTGTCGTTTCCTATGGAGAAGAGCCGGCAAGAAACTCCACGGTTACTCTTTTAAAAATAATTGGCTTTTACAATGTTTTCAAATTACAGTGATAATAGGTATGGGAGGACAGTGCAGACCAGTCAATAAGTACCAGGTACTTAGAGGAATGAAAATACAGAATAGAAAAACGTCTACAAATCTAGTCTCTATAAGTCTCACAAACTCTATAAGTCTACAAATCTAGTCTCTAAGTAAGAAATCCCCCATAAGTCTTCAGTGTTTTTTATGTTAAGACTTTTAAATGCTGTTTTAATTGTGGCAATAGAGATGGGTTTGAATTCAAAACTTGGAATGTCCTTACTGAAGTTTTCTTTAAGAAGAGATTCAGCTAATACAGATGATGAGGGGAGACATTTCGTAACCTCTATTGGGATGTTGGTAAAGAAATTTTCAAGAGTCTCCGCAACTTTTAACTTATCTGAAATGGTTTCATTGTCAATTTTCAGAGCTAACTCATTCTGATCTCGTTGTTTTGTGTTTCCAGTTTCTTTGTTAATTACCTGCCACACAGCTTTTATTTTATTTTACGTCATGTACAACGTTTTTAGGGATTCCACAACGTCAGGTGTAGTACTAGTGTGAGTTTAATTTAACCATCTGAATCAAACGCATCCAGCGCGTTTGCCGCTCCGATTGGCCCTGGATTGGTGAAAGACCAATAGGAGCGCCGATCGCGGTCGATGCGTTAGACCGAGATTATTAAAGGAAACTCACACTAGAGCCTCAGATGTGTGAACGTAACCGAGGCAAAAGGAGTATCGTATCAGGCTGTGATCTGTATTTTCTGGATATTTTTGAAGATTTCCCAGTTATTGTCAGAAGATGTTGATATCTTTGATAAGCAAATTGTATATTGTCCCACGGCAGGAGAAATTAAAAATCTGGAGTGGAACGGTGAGTATTTAGGTATGTAGGTATGGATTTATTACTCTCTAATGTAACGTCTGTTTATGCTCAGGACTCGTTCGCGTCGTGCGTGGAGTACTTCGGCGAGGCACCGCGCGGCTGTGACGCCAACGCTTTCTTCTCGCTGCTCGTCAGGTTCACGAGAGCGTTCAAGGTAATATACGTCATTATATCCATCATAATACCAATCCGAACAAGTCATTATTAGGTATGTGAAACTGTATCCTGATGATGCTTGTCATGTACAAGACAATAACGAACTCCTCTTTTTTGTCGAGCAAATAGCCAACGGTGCAAGTAAATGCTCAAATTACTTACACCGTGTGCAAGAACCATAAAGGCATTCAATCTTACAGATGCTTTAATTAACCTAAAATTCTATGAAAACAATAGGATATTTTCCAATTTAATAAAAACTATTTTAATTTGAAGATAACGGCGACATATTTAACAGAAAAATTATAATGTATTTTTTATATCCATTTTCTCTTTTATAAGCGATTAAAATCAAATTAATTTTACGTTGTTTTGAATTTACCGCCAAAACGCTCCTTACGATGATTTTTTAACACGTGACATCGTGACGTCAGCTTTGTGTAAACGGCACTAGTACAAATTAGCGATGTGCCGAGTACGGCTTGACTCGAGTCAGACTCGATTTCTGCTTTGGACTCGCCTACTCGAATACCAATTTATTTTGATTCTCTCTCTCGCGTACTCGATTCCGGTACTCGAGTCAGGAAGAATCGATTTTGTACTTGCTGACTCGATTCTATTATGCGAGTCCAACTGACTAATATTCGAGTTAGGTTGACTCGCTCGTACTCGATCTCTGTTTACTGAAGCAATGAAGGATGCCTAAAAAAAAGTTGCAGGTTCATACTAGTAGTTTGAACCTGCAACTTTATTTTACTAGTATTTAAGTGATTTTATTGTAATTAACTTTATTACAACATGGCACCGAAACAAGCCTCAGGTGTGTGGACTGGACTCGAATTTGTAGACTCGAGTCCTGGAGTCGATTCAACATTCGAAAACCAAACATGGAATTCAAGTACTGGGCTCGAATTGCGGAATCGAGTCATGATTCGGATACCGTATAAACCGACTCGAGTCGACTTGATCCACCAAAACAGCGACTCGGCACATCACTAGTACAAATACTTAGTTTGGTGCAGTTTTAGAAGTATTTGTACACAGAGACACCGCACGCCAGCAATATCACTTTTTATACATTAAAAACATCTTGTTAATTATAAAGTCTACATTTACTTGTTTACTTAATAACTACTTTAGTTTACACAAAGTTGACGTCACGTGATAAAAAGTCTTCGCAAGGAGCGTTTTGGCGGTAAATTCAAAACTACGAAAAATTAATTTGATTTAAATCGTTTTTAATTGAGAAAACGGGTATAAATCAAATTACTTTTATTTTTCTTTTACATATTTCGCCCCAATCTTCAAATTAGAATAGTTTTTAATGAATTGGAAAATACCCCATGTAGGCAGCGTCAGAGATCTGCATTATTTCACAAGTGGCATCACCTAAGAAGCATAAAAATCGAGAGATGCTGTTGAAAAAAACTCAAATAAAATGACTTCTGTACCTACGTAGTCTGCCAATTGATGAAGCTCATACTGACCCAATTGACCTACCCTTTCAGCAAGCAGACGGTGAAAACGAACAACGTCGTAGGCTGGAGCAAGCAGCACTACAGGCCGAGCACGTCGACCCTAACAAGACCAAGATCATGCAGAAGAAACAACAGGTATGCGACTGTAGGCCTTGTGTGTGCAGCGGTGGACGGTTGTGACGTGGATGGGAGAATTGTAGGGGGGTTAAGCGCTGTTTAGGGTTGTATGGGATTTTGTGGGAATATCTCCCATTCTCTTTTGTTGGGACTTCGGAAAATATATTTGTTATTATTTTGTATTATACTTTTATTTGCATTTATCAAAAATATTTCCAATGAAGGGTTGTTTTTCCAAAAGCTATGAATCTAAAACAAATAACAGAATAGATCCTTTGGCAAATAAATAACGACTGTCATCTGCCTTATTAAATCACGCATTCGGAATCGAGATAGACATTTTGACAAAATAATCGAAAGTTTGTGGGGGTGATTGAGAGTATTCGAGATAGAAAACGATTTTTTTTTGTAAATGATTGTGCTATTTACATTTGTGCACTGTCAAAATGAAATTTAGGTGCTTGTATGTATGTACAGGTTACAGACTATTTGCTACTGTACAACATAAAGCTTGATCTCTTGTAAATAAATCATATTCCTAACAAGTCGCAAACTAAACAGCGCTTAACTCCTAAAAACTTAATGTTGCATACATTGTTAGATTCGCTTCGATGGCTCTACATAACGCTTCCAAGGTGAATGGACAATAATTTGTCGTAGAGTTCAAAGCCAAATACACTTTGATTACAGCAAGTTAACAGGTTCACTGTCCACGAACTAAACACAATAGTACAATAATTGCTTTGAATCATTTGTAATCAACTATCAGGGAAGGGGTTAAAAAGCGCAAGAGTATTTCAAGAAAATCCATACGGAGGGCTTTTTTTTGAAGCGTGTTTTGATGGCAATAACTAGAATTGCGTATCAGTGTAAAGCGTGTCAGATAAATGCGCGAGAGAAACATGCACGTCACTCAAATACAAGTAAATCAAATGAGCATTGGTCAAACCCTTTTTCGTCTAAATAAAACGAGTTGCTAGTTAATTAAAAAAAAAACAGTATAACGAAAAGTATTATTATTACTTTACTAGCTGTTGCCCGCGACTTTTCCCGACATCCAGGAAAGTCAAGTAAGAGCAGTAATGCTCAAAAAAATATTTTTGTTCTTTCGTTCGTTCTTGTTAAAACATGTCCCCTAGACAGCAAGCCAAGCTTTTAGTTTGAAAACTATTTGTAACTAACTGTTGTCCGCGAGTTTCTCGGCGATCCAGGATGAAAAGTAGTCTATGTCCTTACCTAGGTCTATCTGTGTGCTAAATTTCATTCAAACCTGTTCAGCCGCTTTAGCGTGAACGCGCTCTAATATTAGTCAGGATAATTATGTCATCAGTATTATAAAATTGACACTGTTTTCAATGAAAGCAAGTGTATAGTCGTGCAATAATCAAAGTGTTTAGGCGTATATTGATGCATTCTGTCTACAGTAGCCGTGATTCGACTGTTTCTACATAATGTACTCATATTTTCCACTAATTTTGTTTTTTTTATTTATACTTTTTGAGTTTTCTTAATCACCTCTGACAATGTCGCTTCTTTGTGTTAATAAATGCAAATAATAATTAGAACTAGTTTTTCTAGTTTTGTTGTGAATAATTTTAACCCATTTAACCAGTTAGCTGCAACGTCAGAGGCACATGTGTCTGACGCTAAACTCGGGCCGTTACAAACGCAAAGTTAGAGTCAAAAATTATTTTTATCGGACCTCTCGCTCGTACTTGCGAACCTTATGGAGTAATGCTAGTGGCATACGTAAGTGTTATTGTAATTGACAGAACTAGTTTTTACTAGCGACTTCGCTCACGTTGAGGTCGGAAATTATCCCACGAGAACGTACCTACTACAGGCATGTGTTAATCCAGCTTATAAACTATCTGTGTGCCTTTCATCCAAATCCTTTCGGCCGTTTTTGTGTCATTGAGTAACAAACATCCAAACATCTACCCATCCAAACTATCACATCTAATATTATAAAGAGGATAGATTTGATTGTTTGTAAGTTTGTAAAATTATTTGTAACTGATAAACTCAAAAACTACTTAACCGATTTTAAAAAAATATTTCACCTATGGGGAAGCTACATTATTCCGGAGTAACATGTGCTATAATATATATAAATTTCACGGGGACGAAGTCCCGGGCAAAATGCTAGTTTATAATATTAGTGGGATGATTTCTGACTTAACTTTGCGTTTGTATGGCCCTAGGATAGTGGAGGTTAGACCTTCAACATTTGCCCGGCAGTGTTTTGTTAACGGCCAGTATTTTTTTTTTTATTTGCAGATTTTGTTTTCCAATAATATTTTATAAATTGTTTTATTACTAATTTGCACTCAAAGGTGATTAAAAAAGCCAGTTTGATTTTATTTCACTTACAATCTGATACTTAAAGATGTGAGTGAGTATGTGCATTAATATTGTTATTGAGGTGACAGGTAGACTACATTATACATTGACAACACATGATATAACATGCTATTTAGTGGTGGTGGTGTATTACATTTAAAGGTTTATGTGGCAACACTGGTAGAACTCTGTTTTTATTGCAATATGCAGTCAAATAAAAAAATCGTAATTGTTTTTTGGCAAATCAGACATGAAACAATAAAAAATACCACACATATTTAAAGCTAAGCACAGCACCAAATCTAATTTCAAAATGCGTTTACCAATGTTGCCACAACAACCACATCAAAAAACTACCAAAAAAAATCGTAGTAGGTGATGGTAACACCGTAAACTTTCTCACAGAGGTTTAACTACGCGGCCGTCAACGCAGGCCTATTGCAGCAACACTTGTCACAGTTGAGGCACAGTCTAGGGCCCGTATAGGCCTCCCGGGGCCCAGGCTAAAGGCCTAACTTATAGGAGTAAGTCCAGTTCACACTGACGGGGGAACACTTGAGTGTGCGTGTGTACTAACCACAGTGGGTGGGGATGGTTGGTGTGTAATGGATGTAGATGGCTAATAAAATGGTTAATTTTGTTTTTTTATAAAGATTTCGGGATAAAAAAGGTATATAAACGTTAATGCTTTCGGATTGTTAAAAAAAAAACTGAATAAATATGGCTAAATGAAAACTTTTACAGGATCTGACAGATCCAATCAAAATAGTTGCAGAGTACTAAAATTCTTGTTGGAACTAATATTGCTCATTGCAAACATGAAAGCACATATAAAACAGACGTTACGTGACAGTTCAACAGAGTCTTTGCATTTATCTCCTGGGCCTTTTTCAGAACCATGACTATTATGATGAGGCACCATTTACAAGATAAATGAAAACTTGGTACAGAATTTGTAAAACATTTTTCAAGTTGAACCCCGTTCGTTCGGCCATGATCAGTACGATATTTTTTCTGTATAATTTTGGGGCCACACGGCTGTGTCCTACTTGATTTGTTTTTTTCGTATAAACAGTGCGATATTGACGTGTGATCCAAACTTTTTACTTTAAAATGGGGCACTTAATAGCATGTCCAGCGTGTCCTGTCGTCTGCACGGTCCAGGAGTAGATGGACGCTACTGAAAGTGCCAGACTCGTAGACAAATTCTGGGCTGACTACATTTAGATTGCTATCGACACGCTAAGTATTAGACCGTAAAACATCGCTTAGTACAGCGCCGAACGGACGAAACTTTTCAAGTGATGAAACAGGCAAAATGTTCTAAGTTTTAAATACAAGTGTCTACTGCTATTACACACCAATACTGGGCCAAAGTGTGACTAATGATCATGAGAAAGATTCAGCATGTTTTGGGGCAAGTCTGGACTGGTTGATAACCCCACGCGCCTAGCATGCACACGACCATAGTAACCCTTCACCACGATAGGGTTAGGTCTAGATTTCTAGGTATTTGGGGTAGAGGTGAGCCTATGCACGGGTTTTGGACTACTCTTGTTTTGGGAACTGTTTTTTGGGGTCAAACGAAACTTGCTTCACGGATTACTCTTTTCGGAACATCACATACTACAACTCATGTCTGTTCCCATGGAGGTTGACAGAAACTACAGAACGGCATCTGCTCTGGTACTTTTGTTTCGTTTGCGTTCTCTTTGGAACTGATTTGTAGTCACTTAACTCATCAGGATAAACAGCCGTGATGTTATGTCTCTTGATTTGTATAAAAATTAAGTGTTTGCAAGCAGATAAAACGGTTGTTCAATAATTTGGTGATCTGCTATACTGTCCTAGTGCAGACACCAGTCTCTCATAAACTCGCGTCACATAGTTATTTCTTAAATTATTATTACTTATTGGGCCTGCTCTTGACCTCGATCACGCCTGATGAAAAGCGATTGATGAGGTCTATGATGGAACGAGTTTTTAAGTTTGTCTAAATAATAAATGATGCCATTGTTTGTGAAGAGAACATCAATTATTTGATTTTGTTTAATAAAATTCACTGATCTATAAAATATAACTTGTTTTAAGACTGGAAACAATTTATTACAAGACGTTTTTCTTCAATGAAATATTGATTTATTATATCGATATTCACCACCGAAATGTGACTGGAAAGTGACTTTCTACTGAGTTTCGTTTGACCCCAAAACATTATAATGAACAAGAGTAAGACTAAAATAGAAGTGTGATATTGGAGTTGGAAGTTGTTGTATCTTAAAACACGGTTGTTTGGAGGGTAGCAAAGGTATTAACACATCGCACTATACACTCTTAACATTTATACGTCATCTCAGTGCATGCATCCATTATTTATAAGTTATTATTATTATTTATATTAAAACACCCGCCAAAGAAATATAGTCTCTATTTTTCTTGATACATTAGGTTGCGTTTGTGATATGGTGCATGGAATGGGCGTAATTTAAATTTTAGGATATTAGCTACTAAGTACATATTATGGTACAGGTTTGATTAAGAAAAGTATAGAAATACAAATGAGGTATTTGCATATTGTAAGGCGAAAAGACCGTAAGACCATAATTGTATTAAGGTCTTTTGCAACTGCACTTCACTAACTCACGAACAAAAATGTATAATGTGGGGAAGAAACAGAATACTTACATTTAGGATATAATATTCGACTCTTAGTAAGAATGTATTATTTTAATTTTGACTTATCAAAGTATTATTTTTTATTTTATTTTACTGAGTTGTCATGCATAGTTCGTATTTTGTATAAAAATACGTGTCAAACAAAAAGTGGTGGACTTTTAAACTATGAAAACGTAATAAAAGACGGGTTTTTGGTTCTTCGTATTGATTTTGCATGTTGATAATGATAAATTGATAACATATAATGTTTTTCTTCTGCCAATTTGTTTCACACGTTCTCAAAATGAAAGAAAAATTGGTCCTTATATATTATTTTGTCTGGCAACTCCTGTGAGTTCGATGACCTTTCAAAAACAAATTGAGTGTAAAAATGTGTTTTGTCTTAACGCTGCACTTGCATGGACTTAACAGGGAATGTGTTTACTTACTATGCTAATTATTATCTTTTATTACTATTAAAATGTAGTATTGAGTGCCTCCTTTTATAATATTTATTATAATTTAGTGCTACAATTTAATTAGCTCCTTGAATAGTAAAACTGCATTTTGTTGTTACCTATTTAGATTTTAAAATCCTTTAAAATTGGTTCTGGCAAACCGCTGTTGAAGTAGATAGAAAACCCATAAGATTCCACAAAAAAAACCAATAGGTGATTGATTTTGAACCTTATTTCCCTTGGCTTCAGTTTATGTAGAACACGATTTCTGTAAAACTTATAATTAGTAGCTCTAAGCATGATTTTTCAACCTGCCACTGTAGCAACGACATCAGAGTCAGTACAATCCCAATATGCATACACCCAAACAAACTCACCAAAATATTAATTCCCCCTCTCTCAACAGGAGGCTGTAATCAACGAATTAAAAACGAAATCACAGGCCGTCGGCGAAAAGAAGCTGCTTCACCAAGACGAGGTGTACAACGGTGCGCTGGAGGACATCCTGCACGGCTTGCGGAGCGAACCCTATCGCCGCGCTGACGCCGTGCGGCGCTCGCACCGGCGCCGCATCAACTCACACCGACTCTCCAAAGGGTTAGAGGAGTTGGATGTATGATATGAACTTCACTCCAGTGACACACTGGACTCCCCCGTACAAAACGCCGTCAAATCTATCAACGCTAGGTGCAACACTGATAAAAAGAAACGCCGCAAAGACCTAGAGATGGTCCCTAAACAGTCGATAGCTATCTATAATATCGAGGATAATGTGACAGAGTTTTCAGCTACTATCGAGAGTAATAGAAAGAAGTCTACGTACAGAGTGGCGCCCGCGCCGATGGACTGTGAGATTGAGGAACGCTGCGAACTCATCAAGTCTACTTACGAAGTCATTTCGAAGTATACAAGAGCCATGTTCGACAAACAAAACGAAACCGTCGTATGAACGATGTGCCTATTTTGTATTGCGCGTATATTGCACTCATTAAAAGTTTTTTTTTTAATATATATTCAATGTTATTGGCTTGTAGTAAATTGGCCTAAAAGGTGCGGAGTTATAAACGTCCAATGAAAACAGACAATTCGAATTTCGAAGCCGTTAAAAGTGTTGCCATTAATAAATAATTACCCCGATAACTGGGTGCAATATATGTAAGAGTAGATACTAACTTTGATACGCCTACGATTCATTCCATTCCACACGCGATAGCGATAACCAGTATTTTGCTACGATACCATTTACACGAGTTTTTTATTTTCTATACGGAAGCTTAGCTTTTAGTATCGTTTACATGCCCATAGCTTGACCTTTAAAAACATGGAAAGTAATAACTTTTTTAATGATCATGAATCTCAAGCACAAATAATGGAAGAATAGGACCAATAATAACACCAGAATTTCATAGTAAAGTAGTTCAAAAAGCTATGGGCAGTTAGTCCCGCTAGATCAAAAATGGCCTTTAAAATAGACGCACAGGTTTTGTACCGCGATTTTTTCGATTTAATTATAGACTTAGGTAATAATAACAGTGTCCTTATATATGTACACATATACATTACGAACCAATAAACGATTTTTAGTAATATTTAATATTATAGTATGGAACATACGCATTTATAATATAGCGTTTTTTACCTACTTGTGATAGTTCAAATTTTTTTAACTGCACGATACGACTTTTATCGGCTACCTAGTTTTAATATTACATTTTAATACATCCTATAAAATCCCTAACAGTATATTGCCATTTGTATTAGATAACATGCATTTATGTACGTTAAAGGAAATTTAACTTTATTTTGTTGATTTTTGGTTTTTGGGTTTCACTCTTACCAACTCGCATGAAAGCCGCTAGATGTCGTATCAGTATATAGTATATACTATTTGTATAATTATCGCCACATAACGGTCAGAAACGATTGTCTCTGTTATTTTGTATCCTAATATTAGTCCTAACATGACACTATAGCTGTAATTATTTATACGATTCTATTCCATCTAGATTAAGTTTTGTAAACAAATTCTTTCCCCAATAAAATAATTGCCTTTATTTGATCTGGTAATAATCTGATTAATTTTTCGAATAAGTTATTTTAATTATTGTAAATATGTTTTTTTTTTCATCCTGTGAAAGTTCCAATTTCAGAACTGTTTTCGCATAAAATAGAAAATGTAAATATTGTATTTTTATATTATTATGTATTTACTCAAGTTACTTGAGAATATAAGCGGGCAATAGAATTTTTAGGGTACCTATATATTTAATTATTATGCCTGAAATCGGTACTTTTACATTGTAATTTCGAATAAATAAATTTAATAATTTAATTGATCCAGTGTATATTTAATATATTGATGCTTATGCACTTACCTTAGCGAGTAACATTTAAAATTATACAACGCATACTTTTAATACGGTATAATTACATCCATGATTATAATTTCATTGTATAATAATGATTTATGCAAAGAAAAGTTTTCTACGATAAGAATGAATGACTGCGTTAAACTTAAAACACGGAAAGATAATATGATTTAATAATGAATGATCCAAGAATTGATCTTTATTTACCTTTAAGTATATTGTATGATTTGAAATAATTTAAATAGGTACGCACTTGGGCTTACGTTATTATATAAAGGTGCTTATCCGCACATTAGATTTTTAATAATATTAATATTCGTTTCGCTAAGTCATGACAAAATGATTGAAATACTTCGTTCGAAGTTGTCTAAAAGATACAGGGTTATGTTTAATAACAAGTATGCATGCACAAATATTGCTGTAGTTAATTTTTACGGTCATCTCGTAAGAAATACTGATTTGGAAGTAAAAGAAGAATAACCATAAGGAGTCCGCTGGATGCGGGAAGCACAGAACCGGTCGAAGTGGCGGAGCTTGGGGGAGGCCTATGTCCAGCAGTGGACGTCCTTCGGCTGAAATGATGATGATGAACTATAAGGTTTTGAATCCACATATTACTAAGATATGTCGGATAGAAAGACAATTTAACATCGCCACTTATGATACGATACTGCCATGAAAATATGCATATCGACATCCTAAGGTACATAACAGGCTTTGTTTCTATACAGCTTTGAAATATTATGGTGACTACCATAATATTCATTATCTACACTTTTTCATTTACTCCCAAAAGCAAAAAGGCGACTCCATAAAAATGCGAAAATCGCATAAAAAATATTCTAATTAGACTACCTGACCGTAAAAGTGGACTACAGCCTTTAAAATGAATCTTATTATTAATATGTTGTGTATTATTGTCGATACGGTTTCTCAAGTTATTCATTTTGATTATTATTACTTCCCGAATACAGATGACAGTGTTATAAAATAAGTAACTTTACCCACCATTTTACCCCACCATAGAGGTAAAATAGCCCATAGATCGCTTCGGTGTTGCCAAGAAATAAACTCTTTATAATGCATTAAAGTTTTGATGACTTTTTTTTATCCTTTTTAGGATAAGGAGTTAATATTACTTTATTATAGTTGGGCGTTTTGTTTGTAATTATTGTGCCTTGGCGATGATTTAGCGATCTAGGTGCAATCTTTGTATTTCATGATATTTGTATTGTTCTACACTTTACCTATTTAGCTGTATTTATTGAATAGTATTTCTAGTTTAGTGTAATATATACAGTATGTGCCTATTTAAGATAATTATACCACTATATGCTGTCCTGTGTATCATTAACACTTTTTTACTAAGTACATAATAATATTTTAACTATAGTATTGAAACTTGTTTTAAATATTCCAAGTGCTATACACTCATAAAAATAAATAGGCTAAAAATAGACAGTGACATCATTTATATTTCACATTTAGTTTAGTCTTGAATGAAATAGGTAGCCAGTAGGACTTCCTTCAATACTTTATCACATCTCTATATATTTAATTTATATACTACCATGTGTATTCGGGAACTATTTAAGTTTAGTAGAAATTTATAGAAACGTTTTGTGTATAGTTATCGTATGTTTGTATTCGATTTCTGATTTTTTGTTAGTTTCGCATGTACGCTAGCATTAGTAACAGTATTCGGATGCAATAAATAAAACATACATTTAATTAACAGTGATTTTATTGAACTTTGAAAATAAAAAATATGTGTCATTTAGTAGCACCTTAAAATCTATCTTAACACTTAATAACAATAAAACTTCTGTTGTGTCTGGTTCAGTGTCCTACATCTGATTAAACATTCAAATAGATGACACTTTTGACTTTCATTATCAAGTTAGCGGATTGGCTAGCACAAAACTTGGATTTATTCTGCAAACTAATAGAAGTGTTGTTTGATAACAAATGAAGTAAAGCAGCTAAGCTGTAACAATAAATGGATGAAATAGTAACTTTAACAATTGTTTCAATATAGTTTTACACCAGGTGCTGTGCTCATGCCCACACGGTAAAAGTGAAAACTAACTACTGGAGTCAAGTATACGCGATTCAGCGTCACCGACAGACTGGAGCCGAGTATACCCGATTCAGCTACGTTCACTGCTCAGAAATAAAGAAAAGGGTGGTTAAAGAAGTTTTCACTTCAAAAAGGAAATGTAAATATTCTGGAAGGGCATTTGGTGTAACAGCAGTTTCATAAGGTGTCAATAAACTAAACAATTCTTCCAGTTAGACGGCCATAATCATAAAATCATTGGCGTTCAAAGCTCATATTGTACGTAAAGATCTACTTTTCCCTTCGTTGTACAGACGCCAGCACAAAAAGCTACCCCAAACTGTAAAATTTCCCCAATTGAACATGAACCTTATGCTTACGTAGTAAAGATGAAAATCTATTCAAGAAATTTGACAGATTTGGGGTAGCTTGATGTGCTGGCGTCTGTACAATATTGTAGATATGATAACTTATGACTATAAACTAACTAAGCATTACACATTATAATGGAACAACTTAATTCTATGCATTGACTAAAAGTTAGTTCTAAATTATAATTTTCTATCCTGCACCATAACAATAATCTTGTACTTAGCAAGACCATAAAGTAAATAGAAATATAAACAGTATTGGTCTAATAAGGCCTTATCCAAAATTAAAAACAATTTGATCATAAATCTTTGGTCTTACGTTTTGTACAGCTAAAAAAAGCTCCTAAAATATGCTAAAACGGAATATTAGCCTTTTGACCACTCACACACAGTGATTAATGTTGTAATAAGTCATAGCCCACAGCCTGATAGTTAAAAAGCAGAAAAGTTTTTAAAACAATAGAAATAACAAGTCAGTGAAATGTTAGTAATACAGGAAAAGTTTTTATCCAGTGCGCAAACTGCAACCATGAATTCAGCATATCATACTAGAACCCCCAGCGCAGAAATTTTTCATAGGTTATACAAAAAAAAAAACAGCTGTTCCATACATTTTGACCGCGTAAGTATTGCACTTTTTTATGAAACAGCAGATTTTTTTTTGTAAAAACGAAAAAAATTTCTTTGCGGGGCGTCTAGAATGGTATGCTGAATTCATGGTTAAAGTTTGCGCACTGAATAAAAACTTTTCCTGTATGTATTATTACTGACATCTGCAATCATTCTATAAAAAAATTAAATGCACAAAACATGTAAAAAAAAATTTTTCTTCAAAATCTTCAATATCTAGTAAGCACTACTATAAATTGATGAATGTGATTTATATAAATTACTAAGCCCCAATCTACACAAAACTACTTTTGGCCTAGAAAGAAACCCCTGAAAGCATTATTAACACTTTAACTGTCCATGCATTACATGTAATGCAATAAAGACTTTATTTGATACGTCCGTGCAAGACATATAATGCACCATGTAGTTAATGTGTTGTAAATAATAATAATATATAATATTTATTTTTATTTCGGAAAAAGAATCCATAGAGTGTTAGTAACATAATATAAAACAACTTATTATCTAGTGTTAGTACCAATCACCCGCTGCACAAACTGCTTCACAATTGGAGAACCAAAATAATACCTCAACGGAATTAAGATATATAGTAAGATACTGAATTAGAACATATCGATGGAAAAATAATGGAGCTAAAAGCACAATGGAATGCTGATGAAATTGCATATTTATTCCCACAAACATCACATTTGCCCGTAACCTTTAATCCTTCATTGTGTAAGCGCATATTGGCTCATTTGGTAGAATTTTAAATAAAAAATCTGTCGAAATTATTCTTGGAAGGCCAAGATAAAATAAAAGGGCTATAAAATGAAACAAGCATGAATTGACCATGATTTCTCAAGTGTGTTCCAACATTTTTGATCAACACTTTTGGTCTGTAGACCATGCTCAGACGTCCATGCATTACATTTAGGGGTATATTCATAAACAATGATTAAAGTTAAATGATGTTTAAACGTCAAAATGTATTGTTAAACAGACGCTAATCATTATTAAACTTTAAGCAACATTTATGAATAAGGGGGTTAGTGTTTAAATGCATTAAATGTAATGCACGGGAATAATGTCTGAGAAAAATGATCTGATAACCACCTGGGACTCTGAAGATGAAATTTTGCTTACCTGAAATTCATTAAGTGACCTTGTATTACCTTCAAAATCGAATAATATTATTGGGCATTTGGTGATGGGAACGTAAATATCCTTTGAACAGTTAAAGTGTTAAAACTATTGCAGTCAAAATAATTACCAAGTACTTTAAAACCACCACAAAATCACACAAGGGCTACATTTTTAAAAACAGAACAGGTCTCAATCAAAAGTGACATTAAATTTCTCATTGGCAATACTTTTAATTTTCTCCACTATGGTTTCAACTTCAGCCATTGCTCCAATACCGCTGTCACCACACATAAGCTTCTTACTAATTGGTGGTATTTCTGTGTGGCCCCAGCTTTTGAGTGTGGCCACCTGCTGCGATGTGATGGGATGCTCCCACATCCTTGTGTTCATCGCAGGGCAGAAGATAAGTGGCTTTGAAATATCCCAAGCACGGGTTGTGCAGGTTAGTAGGTTGTCGCATATGCCCTGGAATTGAATGGATTTTTTTAATGCTTTGGATTCATCAAATATTCATCCTGACCTTTTTTTACAAGAGGTACTGACTGTTTTAGTTTAGCATAAGCAGCCTGTAACGTTCCCAATACTGGGACACAGGCCTCCTCTTTTCAAGAGGGAGTGGGCTGTAATTCACCATTCCGGCTGTGCGGGTTAGTAGATGTCACATTTCTTTGAATTTGTGGGTCTAGAACATGCTCGTTTCCTCCTGATGTTTGTTTTCACTGTTTTGAGACCAGCGGTGATGAAATAATTTACACAAATTAAAGCGGTTACCTGGGTTTGTTCTGTAAGTTGGGGCCATTACTACTGCTCTTAATTTCTAGACTATGTTTGCTTTTACGTAAATCTATTAAATAAAAAATAAAAATAAAATATTGTTGAAAATATTGATTTTGTAAGTCAACGGTAGATACGTGATTTGCATGTTTTGTTTTCAGCCTGTACCATCGTTGGTACTAACAAAAATAAGTCTAAGATGGCAAAATGCACTTTAAATCCATCATGACATTACATTAACTAGAACAAGTAGAACATGATATACACGTGTTTGAAACTTTGAAGCGCTCTCCTGTAAAATTTGTCATTTGTAGTTATGGGATTATACGTAGAGACCGTCGAAGTTACATTTCAATGGGTTAGTTTTTACCACCTTTGAATAGAAATTCACGTTCTACTCACTTGTGACATTTTCGCCAGCGAATTGGCGTCCAGAGGAGCTATCACCATGATGTCAGCCATCTTTCCAAGCTCTATGTGTAACACAGGGTCACCTCTCTGCTTCCAGGCTTGCCACTCCAAGGTATCATCGTAAACCTTTACGTCTGACGGCAGTTCCGACATCTTGAAGAAATGTTTGGCATGTTCTGTGACTAAAAGATGAACCTACAAATATATTAATTTAAAGGAGATTTCAGTAACATTTTTGTAATTTTCCTCAAAACGCGAAATACACTATGTAAACATAACCTCAAAAACATAAGTCAATTCGTCCTCGGGTATTTCTAATAGGGATTTTATTAGCATCGGTATTTTTAAGGCAGCCACGCTACCTGTCGCTGCGATCAATAGTTTACAAGATCGTTTATCCATTTTAAACTTATATTAAAAAACTAAATATTTACAGTAGAAAAATGACATTAGATAGATGACTTATGTGACATGACATTTCACATGATAAAATTTTGCTCGTTCAGAAACAGACAACTTTTTGTTAGTTAAAAAATATATGGTATCCTCGGCCTTTTTTTTTCATTTTATCATTCTTTAGCACTGTGTTATGAATTCATGTCATTATTTATGTTATTGTCATTTGTAACATGAACATATTTCCAATAACGCTGCGTCGTTGTTCTAATAATCCAGAAGGGTAATTTTGAATCCATTACTGGCAGCACTGAACTGAAACGTCATTCATTTTGTTATCAACAAAATAACCACAAACACAATACAATTACGTCAGTCGATTAAAATACGCGAAAGGAGTGGGTGTGCTAATTTGTGCGTGGAAAGAGATTTTATTTACGTTAATGAAAATAATGTTAGTGTGTTAATTTACTTCGTAAAAGTTTTAGGGTAGTGTGTTTATTTGTGAATTGTTAAAGTGTAAATGAAAATATGTGAGTGATGTGTTAATTGAAATTTATTTGTTTACGATGGATGGCAAAGTGAAGTATTACGAAGGTTGTGGACAGGAAGGGCCGATTCGTTGTATATTTTTGTGTGAATTCCATCCGACCGCTGGGCCGAAGATAACATGTCAAGTCCCAGAAAATTATATATCAAAAGATATTTTTGATACAGTCAGTCATTATATCATACCGAAAGTACAACTTCAGAGATGCACTTTGACAGTGTAAGTATTTTTGCGGGTAGTTGTAACTTTGCTAAATTATGACATAAAAATGCTATTCTTGGTAAACATTTAATTGAAACTCATTGAAAACTTTCAATTTCACTTCTTTGTTTGTGTAGAAATGAATTGAACATTGAGATTTTGCTGCTTTTTTTCTCGTGCATGTTGCATCCATCGTTGACACAGCTTGGAATTCCATTCCATTTCTAAAGTAAGAGCGTAGTCAATTGTTTTCATACAGCGCAACTGATTTTCCATACATGTCTACTTCTATTTACTTAACGATACCGATGCAACAATGAAACAATTAACCTTAATATTGAACCTGTAATAGTTATAGATATTATTAGGGCAAAGTAAACTTGTAAAATCATAAAAGTATTAATTTGTTGTTAATTACATTATGTAAGTATTATTTTTTGTATATTATCAACATGTAAATCGTGTACTTAGGTAGCTACATACAAAATCTCTGACCCGTTTTCATAAGCTAATAAATCTACATATTAGAAATGGCTTTGAATAAATCACAAAAAATGAAAAACATACCATCCGACTATTTAGGAACGGTTTTAATGCATGCGGTAATATAATGGCTACCGTTCCGCTCAGGTCCCTGGCTTTCGTGCACCTGCATAGAAACGAATGAACAAGACATCACAGATTCAAGATCACTGTCTCATTGCTACACAATAGAAAATATAATCTTAATCTTGCGTAAGCTTTCTGTGTCTTGTGTGCGTCGATTTAATAATTAGGTATATCCAACCTATTCATAGGTAGGTAAGGTACTCCTCATGTGGACTCTACAAGGATTTATTTTAAAACGTCAGTGGAGGGGGACTCCATCGACATTATAAAGACTACATAGTAGGTGCATAGTAGGCTTTTTACAAGATAATCAGTTAGCAGCATCTTCATATTCTGCTTGCAAAATTTTAAGAATAGCTCTTCACGGATTGATGTCTGTAAAACTTTCAAATCGACTCTCGGTTTTATAACTTAGTGTGTCTAAATGTCTAACTATTAAGTTTTTCCCGCAGAACCCTCCTCGGGTCGAAGATTCTGGGCTTCCCAGTGCGGATAGACAACAAGAAGTACGCGCGAAACGCATACTACTTCAACCTCTGCTTCGTGTGCGATGCCTGGGCCAGGACGGTGCATCTCGAGCCTCTCGTCAAGAAGCTTACAGAATACCTGGTCAGTGGAACAGCTTATCATATATATTTTTTGGTAATAACTAAGCCAGGAGAATTTCTGGTCCATCATCGTTGTATGAGGCCAGTGCCTTACCGGTCTTACTACGCTTTATATTTTTAAAGCCCTTTACGCTTATGCGCATACAAATTACGGAATTGGGTAGTGTAAAACTATCGACCCTAGACACCAACACTAAAATCTTCATACTTATTCTCGGGCACACAGGAGTCACAGGACTAATAACAGTTATTTATAATGATAATAGTATCCTAATGGCTTTCAATGGATATGGCGCCACGATTCTAACTAACCCACACAATACCCAATTGACCTCTCTCACCAGCTGACCCAACTAGAATTATCATAAAATCTTATTACTCAATGACACTACTTACATGTAATTGGTAGGATAGTATTTTGATTTCACTTCGAAGCCCGAAGTAAAGGCTTGGTTATTTCTGCATGCACATGAGTTTTGAGTTTGCAAATGAAACCACGATACGGAACGGGAGTAATCATATTCCATAACAACTAAATGTATTCTCTCTGCCCTATGAAGACAATATGAATCAATATTTCCATTATTCATCTATTATCTATCGCAATCCTCCTTACCATATAATGGAGGAGAGTTAGAAATGGGGACATTATTTTGAATAAATTTAAAAGCCACACAAACAAATTATCTAGGTATTAAATGAGATTTAGAAGTTTTCGCTTAAACTCCCCGAAGTTTGCGCGTAGATGTTATGAAGTTCCGCTTTCAATCTCAAAGCCTGTTTTCCTGTAAACTCATTACAAATAAAAAAAGTTTCATAATCTTGTTGACATTAATGTCATAATATATTTTTGAACAGTTATCCATGGAGCTGGAGACAGAATGGCTATCGAAACAGTCGATTTCTGGCGAAGCTAAGGCACTAATCGGTGTGATGCGGCAAGTAATGCAGGACATCAACAGCCGTAGGATGTGCACACTAACAGGTAAATAATAATCCTTACACACCTTGCGTGATTTGATATTCAAGATTAATTCAATCCAATGTTTGCAACCACATATTCCCGAATCCGATCATCTTTGCTGAGACTGACGGGCAACAACCATACGTTGCGTCAGAATTTAATCATGGTATCATCATCCGGTGCAGACTGTGAACGTCAATTGCATTGAAAATAAACTTCACTCTTGCTTTCTATGCGATTTTGCTACGTGTATGTATTACGAACTTTGTTGAATTAGGTACGAATTCCTGGAGATCTTGTTGACAGATGCTATTAGAAGATTTGGCAAACCCTGCTCGATAATCAAATTAGCATACGATTCATAAAAATAAACACTATTAATTTTTTATTCACATAGCCGCACCCATATTAGTTTATATTGAAGAAAACAAATCAGAACAAGTGCCTTAAATACTTCATAAAATAAAAAAAGATCAAATAGACATCGGCTTTGTTTTTTGTGAATCTGGAGTCTTTGATTTTTGTAAAACCTCCTGAAATTTCGGTACTTTTATTTATTAGAAATACAATGTATAATGTAATAATATGTTCAACAGTACAACATTTTAATTTATCTCTGGAAGAATTCTAATTTGTTATTTTCTTTATTATTCTGTATTTATAAAACCCCACAATGGCGCTTTAGCTTCGAATTACAACAGGTATCCATAAAGGAACCAGTTCTTATTAAAATGCGGTAATCATTTTGAATAGGTAAGTAGTTATTTACCTGCAAAAGTTTCCTCTGATACGCAATCAGTATTTTATTTATAGGAGTAATTTCTTGTTTATCATATAAACATAATACATTCATGAATATACAATATAACATAAATAAGATACGTAGGTACCTACCTATTTTATTTTCTTGATTAATCATAACAGTAAATTTTACTACTTCATAGCGTTACCCTACATCATAAAATGTAATTATGTTATTTACAACATATTTTATTAAATAAAAATACTTGTGCTCATGTTTTATTCAAAATTAACGGCTTTTGTCGCGTAACATATAAAACTCGACAAGTGAGCTATAACTTTTGGCGTACATAACGATGTTGCCCTTTAAAATTGTACCCCGTATTAGTGCAAATATTAATTGGCACACTTCTTAGCACTTTTCCTTTTGGTTTGGAGCCCACTCGTGTTCTCACTTGATACATTTTAATTTATGGATGATAGCCACAACAATTCTACATCTACAAGCAAACGACGACATAAATATGTATTTGCAATTAATTACTGCCCACACGTCCAACCGGTAAGTACCCCAAAATAGAAATTTCTGTTCATACAATTGAATACATAACATATTCAAACAAGAAATAACCGTGGTTCTTATAGCTGTCGCCATGTGAATAGCACGTGCCCAGTGTAAAATATGCTGCGGTAATGAAAACTCGCCAGTATTTGTATTGAGATAAAAATCATGCGAGAGCTTCAAATAAGTTGGATATTTAACAATAGGGTGTCATAAATGTCAGCTGCTACATACCTATTTTAATCAACGAAGCAAAGATGTGCTAGTGCTTGTATACACATTGGAAAAATTCTGATGTAATGTAATCAAGTTTTTAACAATACACAGTATTCCCGCCTACAGACACATTATTTATGTGAATGAGAAACTTATTTCCCTCCAATTTTGTCTTGTCTGTCATCTGTCAACCTAACTTTTTTGATTCTTGAAAACATCTTGAAAGCAAAAGACAAAAATAATTTCAGTCTAATCCATCATATTTTAAGGAACTTATTAAATGATTCGATTTAGATCCATTAGGTAGCTACAAATGATGTAGATAAAATATATAAACTAGGCCAATATAGAGCCAAATAGAAAAATAATTAATATTGGAACTTGAGACATAATTTCCTATCAGCAACAGTTGTTCTCTGAGCTCGTTAAAGTAATCACATCAATTAACCTTTTCTAGAACTCGTGTCTCTTTGTAATGTAGATAACGATATGTAATAAGAGTATCTTATTCAACAAAATTATTGTGTTGCCCCTCAAAACATGACATTGTACATATGTACAAACATACATAAACTCACGCCTTGGCCCAGCACTCTAATAGCTGTAGCCAAGTAACAAACTTTCAATCACAATCTGAATAATTTTGATAGATGGGTATTGCTAATCCATTGCTTCATATGTTCGAAAAGTTTATCTGTTCAACAACGTACCTCAGTAAGTAACTCAATAAGATTTATGAACCTGGGGTCTGAAATAAATGTTTATAATAATAATAAGCCCCCTAATTAACCACACGTCATGATTGACCATCAAATCACGTAGGGGGCGGACACACGATAGAAAAATTACTGGCGTGGCTAAAGTGGCTTTGGAAATCCATTTAACATGGAGACTAGATCGAAGAAAATACGAATAGGACCGCTACCGGCGCTACCTGAGGGCGGCTGAGGGCAATCGTCGGCATTCGTCGGGGCGCACCCGGGGCCGATGCTGGGTGTCTCAGCATGCGACCCATCGGCGGTAGGGGACTGAGCAGGCGGGTTTTCCCCGATAAAAATACTACAGCCGAACCGACAGACAGACTTGACAATAGTGATGACAATAGAGCAGTTACATCCGCCTTGGATGTTTCGCAGGCGGCGTCAGCTACTCAGCCTGCGACCACCAAAGCGGGAAAACCCAGAGAGTGCATGAAATGGACTGAATATATGAATACATTCATCATGCGCACTAACTATCATGTTACAAAACTTGAAGAGGACAGAACCATGTACTGCACGCAATTATTCGATAAATTTAAATTACAATATCCAGAAATTAATGTAACAGGACAAAGAATAGTTGACCAAAGACGGGTTATTATCAGAAACAAGCTGTTATCAGACGACATTTTAAATATAATTAGATCTGAAATTGCAGAACAACTAATAATTTATGAAAAAAAGTATGAATCTCACACAACCACACAACCAACAAACACCTTACAGATAACCCAATCGCTTACAACATATAAGTAATCCTTTCTTAGAACATGACATTAGGTCAGAAACTGAATACTGTGCCACAGAACTAACCACGCCCACACAGCACAACAATCAACCTACGACAGATAATCTCACATTCATACCAACAAAGAATAATATTGAGATCGACCCTTCCATAGTAGAATCATTAAGTAACGAATTAGAAACAAATATGCTAAAATACAACGGAATGGATCCTGCGTGTAGATCTTTGTTACCAAAAATTAGACCATCTCGCCAGTTGTCAGATATCGTTAGCATGTTTAATCAAAAAATATTCCTCCTAAACTATCATCTCTAGAAAGCTTAAGCGACACTCATTCTTAAATCTATTTTATCGCTATTACAGTTGCAATTTTCCTTAAACTAAAAATAAATATAGATAGGACTAGTAATAATAACAAAGTAATAAACGACCCACCAAGGCAACATCGATCAGCTAAGAAAAGACAATAACAGACTAACACAATATAAAAACGGCAACACATCAAGAAAAGAACACATGATAAAAAGATCACTTAGATAAATGAAAACAAAAACTTCTAGTAGAGAGTCATAGACTTGCAAGATACAAAAAAGCCAATAGAGAATAAAAGATCACTTAGATAAATGAAAACAAAAACTTCTAGTAGAGAGTCATAGACTTGCAAGATACAAAAAAGCCAAACAAAGAAAGGAAAACAATAGATTATTTAAAACAAATGAGAAACAATTTTATAGAAAGCTTAAAGGAAATAATAGGGCAATCCTTAACCCTGCATCTCGAGTCTTTAAAAGTATTCTGGTAAGGAATCTGGTCAGACAGCACTGACCAAAACAAAGAAGCTGGATGGATCCAAGAAGAAATAGGCCGATCAGAAACAATAGACGAAATGCCGTTTGAAGATGTAGATGCTCTTGAACGAAGCACAATTATAAATAAAACACATAATTGGAAAGCAGCAGGAATAGATGGTATACACAATTTTTTGATAAAAAGACTTTACTGCACGCGAGCAGAACAAATAACTGATATTTTAAAAGGTAATCAAAATATTCCAGAATTTAAAAGATCACTTAGATAAATGAAAACAAAAACTTCTAGTAGAGAGTCATAGACTTGCAAGATACAAAGATCACTTAGATAAATGAAAACAAAAACTTCTAGTAGAGAGTCATAGACTTGCAAGATACAAAAAAGCCAAACAAAGAAAGGAAAACAATAGATTATTTAAAACAAATGAGAAACAATTTTATAGAAAGCTTAAAGGAAATAATAGGGCAATCCTTAACCCTGCATCTCGAGTCTTTAAAAGTATTCTGGTAAGGAATCTGGTCAGACAGCACTGACCAAAACAAAGAAGCTGGATGGATCCAAGAAGAAATAGGCCGATCAGAAACAATAGACGAAATGCCGTTTGAAGATGTAGATGCTCTTGAACGAAGCACAATTATAAATAAAACACATAATTGGAAAGCAGCAGGAATAGATGGTATACACAATTTTTTGATAAAAAGACTTTACTGCACGCGAGCAGAACAAATAACTGATATTTTAAAAGGTAATCAAAATATTCCAGAATTTTTGACTAAAGGAATCACATACATGATCCCAAAGTCAAGTAGAACCCAGGATCCTTCACAATATAGACCACTTGCCTGACAAACTAATATAGACCACTTGCCTGCCAAACTTATATAAAATCATAACGTCATTTATAACTAACAAAATTATTAAACACACTGAAAAATATAATTTCCTGACTGAAGAACAGAAAGGATGTAGACGTGGTCATATCGGGTGTAAAGAGCAATGAATGTTCAATTCCACTGTTTTAAAATACGTCCAGAGATCTAGAAAGAACCTTTACATAGCATACATAGATTATAAGAAGGCATTCGACAGTGTTCCGCACTCATGGTTGATCAAAGTTTTAAACATTTATAAAATCAATTCATTAATCATACATTTTCTTAAGAATTCAATGGGATCCTGGAGAACTACACTAAAATTACAAACTAAAACAACAAACTTATCCGTAGATGAAATAGCGATTAAAAAGGGTATGTTCCAACGGGACTGACTCATTAAGCCCTCTATGGGTTTGTCTAGCCCTGAATCCACTCTCCCGAGCATTAATTGATTCGAAATTGGGCTTTGATATTAAGAACGGAAGATCGATCGATAGTGCACCAAATTACACCTTTACTTTATATGGATGACTTAAAACTATATGCTAATAAAAATACAGATTTGCACGATTTATTAAACATAACAACAACATTTTCGAAAGACATAAGAATGGATTTTGGACTAGATAAATGGCGAAAACTTAATATAGAGAAGGGTAAGATTAGTGAAGGAAACTACTCAACAGACACCGAAGAAGTAATAGAAGCGATTAAAGACGAAAAAATGTATAAATATTTAGGCTATAACCAAGCACGATTTTTAGAACATAGGACTATTAAGGACAAACTAAAAACAGAATACAATATTAGAATACATTCGGTCGAAGTTGACTTTAAAATTCAATTTCCACTGGCATCTTCTCTGGATATAATGAGAACTGAGATTCTGTTTAGCACGCCAACCCACGGTCGTTATATTATGACTAGTTAATGAACAGGGGGTCATAGGATCCATCGAATACCTATCAAAGGTTACTATCAGAACTGCACCTTTGGGTGACCCTAGCACGAACGCGGGGCGTACCGGATCTAAACGCAACGTAAATTTGAACTATTTTAAAATTGGAAATAAGTACTCGTTTCACTCAATTAATATTTATTTAGGTACTTAATTTTATGACTTTATTCATCTATGCTTATCGCAAAAAAAAAATACATAGAATAGTTGTGTTTTCGATCTAAAAAGTTAAAATTTAAGTTACATTTTTATAGAGCGTTCGAGCAAGAAGCTCGGCTAGTTCAGGACGGCTGTAATTGATTGATTGAGTTGATCCGCGAATGCAGAAAGAACTTCATGGCATCCAATCTCAACGGACACTGACGCACTCTCTTCTCCCTCACTCTCATAGTCCGTTGGTACGGCAATCTTGCACGACCAAAGAGAGATCAGGCGGGACCAACGGTTTAACGTGTTTTCCGAAGCACGAGGGTATCGCACCGCCAAGTTCCAAACGCCGCGCCGGGCTGTTACTAAGAAATTCCTAATGGAATAACACTTGGCCCGACCTGGGATCGAACCCAGAACCCCACTCACGCTCAGCAGTCGCGCTTGCGGCCACGAGACCAGCGGGGCAGCTAAGGCAAGATACTCACAGTAAAGCTTATGTAAACACATAAAAGTGCTAATAATCTAATGTTAGTGCTGACACAAGTGCCGAAACTCGCGTTTTATAGATTTGAGCGTTTTATTAACGTGATTAGCATGTATTTGTTTGCGCATGTTAGCAATACACATAGTTCTCAAGGAAACATGAAATTATTGAAAAACCTACTGCTGTATAGATTTCCACCTAGATTTCATACCGATCCACTTACGTTTATTTTAGATATTAATTATTGCTGTTTAAGAGTACCAACCTAGGTGTCTTTTTGGTAATTAAAGGTACCAAAAAGACGAACAAAGAACCTTTTTAAAAGTCGGTTAAAAAGGAAAATTCTAACAGTGCTTGCACCGGAGTCGCTCATAACTATACCGAGAGAGAAGCATCTAGTAGATTTATCTTACTAGTCGGCATTTACACGGGCGTAATAAATCGCGGCGGGATTTTATTACATCGGTGTGAATGTTGACTAATTGTAAAGAAAAGTCATTAAAACGAAAACCATAAATGGGCATATATGTACTGTCAAATAATTTAATGTTTCGTGTTGCTACCGGCTCATACTTCACGTGTACGGTTACCAAAATAGATACAGGGTCAATCGATGGATGATGACTATCTTTTTTATTTAATTAAAGAAAATAAACAGTTAATTTATCACATTCAATTGCATCGGAAAACATCCATTGGTTTCTTACCAAACTTCAACTATATTTATATTTGACGACCCTGGTTACTTACCTATCTCTTTTGGTCACTCTACATAAGTGATAATAAATTACAGCTGGCACGCAATTGCTCATCGTTGTATTAATTTAATTTGCATACAAATGTGAAACTAAGTTTATTGTCGTATTCCGGGTGTAGGTAATCGTGGCTAACCACGTATTTATTTTACAATTTATTTTTGTCTTTATCCTTATTTATGCGTACGCCAATTATGATTGTGCTTGCCCTAGGTAGGTATGTTAATTGTGGTCCGACTAGTAAATAATGTGATAATATGATCATAATAATTACATTCATGTATTGTATGTATTTGTTTGTTACATTTCTGTTTCTTGTTGAAATGGACAAGAACTTCAAAACGCCATACAATACTACATTATAATTATTTTCTTCCATATTTTTGAACCGAATTCATTTTCAAACGAATTACCTTTCATTCGCATAGTATTATTCATGACTTTAAATTGTTGGCTATTATGCAGACGTCACATATTAAATATTAGACTAGTCTAGCCTGTCTTGGTTATGAGACACTGTATCTATTAGATAAATCATAAACACTGACTACACGCAATAGTGAAGAGTATGGGTGGTTCGTCTGACACTGGTGTTTTAGAATTAACCAAGACATTTGACTATGTTGTCCAGAACACTAAAGACTCTAGCGTTTAGATGTTACTTTGTTCCCTAAGTCCACATTAACGATAATTTGTAGATTAACTAAAGCTCCATCATCATTTTCTACCGCCCTTGGAAAGTAATTACCCTTCGCGGTAAATGGTATGTCCCAGGGAGCTGCTCTTGGTCCATCACTAAATTGTTAAATTAAATAATAATAAAACATATTTAGTTTATGTATTTTATACGAATTGAGTAGAAAGCGAGTCATTTGTCTGAACAATGAAAATGTAGGTATTAACTAACACACATGTAAGTTAATTCAAATACACCTACAAGCTTCAACATTTGCATACATTAATACAAACGGTATATAATGTATATGTTAGCATCGTTGCGTGTTATGCAAAGTCTTGTCACGCAGAAATACTTGTCATATTTACATTTACTAAGAAAGCCTGCACATTTAACAACATAATTTCACTCCTGGAGGTGAGTAAACGTGGACAGTACACCCACATTTCGCCTGAAAGCGCCTTGTCATTGTGGGCGACGACCGTGCGAGTATCGTGGCAAATTCAGATTCAGAGACTGCTTTTCATTCGTACATTTAAGAAAAGTAAAACGATACTGTCTCAATTAATTGCTAGCGCAGTTTTTTCTGGCAAAATGATCACTGTGATCTTGCATCACAACTTTAAAAAAAGTCACCAGCATTTGTTGAAATAAAAGAAAATTCAATCAATTTTCCTGAAACCCAGAAACTTAATGAAAAACTACCAAACTCGTTGGAGATAACAGAAAAATCTGTTAGAGTTAATTACTAATGAAACATCGTAATCAGTGTAGCGATAACCCGTAATCTGGCACGAGATAACACGTTTTTTATTATGTCATATAATAATAACTTTGTAACCACAAAACGTATAGATGCAGTACCTATATGTCATGCAGTGCTTGATAAAAATGACAGGCTAACGCGTGTAGACTACAGACAAGGCCGAAATTCAATAATTATCATCGTTACCTGCTTAAGTATAATTTTAATCAATGAACTAAGCCACTGACAGATAAACGTGCAGATTACTAGGCTTCCTTCAATGGTGATATTAGAACTGCTTTATCGCTTGAAGTATCATCATTATATACAATATAGACCCCGAAACATCTACCACCGGAAAAAATACCCCTTTTAAAGATTTTCTCGGTGATATGTTTTGAGACGTTTTTATCTATCGAGCCTGTGGTTTTAGGTTTAATCATACCATTTAGTCATATAAGTATATGACCCATCCAACGAATCTAATAGAAAAACATTTTCTTCCTATTTCTAAAGAGCCTCGTGGGTACTCCCACACAATGAGATGCCCCCTGTGGCTATACTGATATTACTATTTTTCATTTGACTTCCATGTAAGATGGATCTTATTTGCGTTCAGTTAGGAGTGTTTTTATGATGCAGCTTTATTTCTATTTTTAACGCGCTTTTATTAGCTACACCTGTATGTTTGTAAGCATGTTTGTTTGTTTGTAACCGACTCCTTTGGACTCGATTTTGACCCACTTCAATCGGTCAGATTTCATTTAAACTGTGTAAACTTACCGACCGATGACAATTCAATAATAAAAAAAAAAAATGAAAAATCACGCTTTTGTAGTTAGCAGAACTAAAAAATAGAAAATAAATAATAGTTTAAAAACTAAAAAACACGCTTTAAAAACCAAACTAAAACAGTAGAAAATAATTTGATTCTATTAAAAAGCGTGGGGTGCTTGATATTAATTGATTATAAAAATACCTCAAAAAGCACCCCAGGCTTTTTAATAGAATTATGTAAATTATTTTCTACTTTTTTAGTTTGGTTTTTAAAGCGTTTTTTTTTAGTTTTTTTAACTATAATTTTTTGTTCTATGACCAATGCAGCATTCATAAACTTCTTATCAGCCATTTCTTGAAGTACTTACATATTCGATAGCTTTTTATTTTGCGATTACACAGTGTAATCACTCGTCTGCCTGTTTGTTAGCCGTTATCAGCTGTAGGTAGGGACTGTTTCGATGGGTCTGCAAATATTAATCAAACACCAAAATTTTGAGCGACTGTTCGCAAATATTTGGTTCTGATCTTGTATAAGTTTTGATAAGATATGATATCTTTTACATCATATTTATCAAACTCATATTTTTTCTTTGTTAGTTCCCGAACTGTAACTATGTATATTTTTCACAAAATTCGAAACTCACTGCTTGCAGATCAATCACAAATATTAAACTAAAGAAGGCTTACTAGTTTAGGTTATAATTAACAGCTTTCACTGGTCAACAAACTATATTTTGTAAGGTGCTTTTAATGCCCTTAAATAAGAGATACAGACTGGAAATAAGGTAATAAAAATAAAGTTGGAAATTTTAGGCCTATTTCTATCTTACCTGCATTTAGTAAAATATTTGAAAAGTTAATACTCAAGCAGTTGCTAAGACATTTAAATTGCCTCCTTCATGATAACGATGATAACCAATATGGCTTTACAAAAAGTCGTTCGACTAGAGACGCGGGTGTTGCTCTGCTGAAACACATATTTAACGCATGAGAGAACTCACAAAATGCTATTTGAGTTTTCTGTGATCTTTCCAAAGCAGTTGATTGCGTGCACCATGACACGCTTTTGCGTAAACTACGTCATTACGGTGTTCAAAGTGAAGCTCTAAACGTAATAAATTCTTATTTAAATAATAGGCACCAATGTGTTGATATTAATGGTGTGAAATCTTCCGGACTACCAGTTCAGTTAGGTGTACCTGAAGGCTCAATACTGGGTCCATTCTTATTCTTAGTGTACATTAATGATTTACCATTCTATTTAAAGGGTATCTGTAACGTTGTACTGTATGATACCTCTCTTATCTTTAACGTAGACAGGAATAGACAAGATTTTGACGACGTAAACAGTGCACTTTCAAGGGTTACGGATTGTTTTACCACGAATAATCTAGTTCTCAATGGCAAGAACACTAGATTTATAAAGTTCGCTTTACCGAATGTAAGAAATCTGGGACCCAACATCGTCTTAGGTAATGAGGTGCTTGAAACTGTAGACTCGGCAGTTTTTCTGGGCATAACAGTATAGATGCCAAACTTCAGTGGGGATCACATATATCAAGCCTAGCAGAAAGGCTCAGTTCGGCCGCCTACGCCCGCCGTCAGGAAAGTAAGACAAGACACTGACGTTGATACAGCTCGGTTAGTCTATTTTAGTTACTTACATAGTGTTATGTCCTACGGTATTCTGCTGTGGGGCAAAGCCGCTGACATTCAAAATATTTTTGTTCTTCAAAAACGAGCTGTTCGTGCAATTTACCAACTAGGTGCTAAAGTTTCTCTGATAGATTTTTTAAAGATATTCATCTTCGCTAACATCTTATATATTAGGCTAAATATGCACTTATTCATTTAAAACAGTGATATTCATAATATCAATACTAGAAATAAGGACAAACTACGTGCTCGCTTTCACCGGCTTTATAAAGTTCATAACTCATTTGTTGGGCTTTGTATAACCTTTTATAACAAGCTTCCCTCTTCTTTGCCAGATTTACATTTTAATGCGTTTAAAGCTAAAGTAAAATCCAACCTTTGTTCTAAAGCATACTATTCTATCAACGACTACTTAAACGATAAGAATTGTTGGTCGCTGTGACTACTTAACTCAAGACAACGTTTGTGTTCTTTCACCAGAATTAGGTTACCTACTGACAGGTCATATGAGTTACTTCATATCATTGTTTATTTTATTTGACTGTATAAATAAACATTTTTTTTTAATTAATTATTCTTTCATTTATTGTTGAATGTTAATAACGAGTACTTACCTATTATTGTATAGAATCAAGTTCTTCCAACTTAATAGACAGCTGTGCTGCTGGGGAGTTTCTTCCGCCACTTCTTCTTCCCAGCTAAAGCACTAGGAAGTGGCGAATGGTGGGTATTTTTGGGGACTGTCTTATGTAATTTTGGCTGACGTTCAAAAAGTGCTGAATCTCAGGCTAGTTTGAATAAATAACTTTTGATTTTGATTTTGGAACCCTTACAGACTGAAGTTTCTTACTAGACATAATTTATTTTGAAAGACCTTTTATTTGCATTTTGACTGTTTACTAAAGCGCTTTAGCGTTTTGAACCTACTTAGATGTTTATTTGAGATGTTTTTTTTTGACAAACAGAGTAGTAACCTACCGTCAAAGTTACATCATCCTGATTACGATGATAGTTACATCCGTGTAACAGTTAAAGAAATTGCATCATTTTACTGATATCAGTCGTGGAAAGATGAAGTAATTAAGCGTGTGCAGCGCAGAGCAGTGGTGGCCCAGTGGTGTCGGTCCCGATTTACAAAATGTTGGTCATGGGTTCGTACCCAGGCAGGCGCTTTACTTTCTGTAAATAATTTCATAACCGCTGCTCAAAATACGGTGGAGGAAACCGGCATGTCCTAGATACAAAAGCTCAAAGACAAGTGACAAACTGACAAGTACTAACCCGCACTGGGCACGCGTGGCATATTACAGCCCACTCCCTCTCAAAGAGACGAGGCGTGTGTCCCAGGCAGTAGGAACATTTAAGGCTGAGTAAGCAAGTAAATAGGTAAGCACTTTAAATGCCATTACGTTAGTCATAGTTATTATCTTGATATAATTATGTACGTTAAATATCGGAAGTTTGGGACGGCGGGCGGCGGGATTGTTAAATAACGGAAGTGACAAACCAACACAGTCGCCTATGCTACGATTTTCTAGTAGAACGGTAGCCGATAAAATAATAATATGTAACAGCCGTCGTAAATAAAAACAGTGGCACTCCTGGAGTGCCGACAGAAGTGAAAACTTGAACAATTACGTGTGTATTTTTTTATTTATTTATTATTAGGATTTCACATTGAGTCCTTGAGTCCTGATTGCTTTCGGTAAAAAATTATAAACGATCGATCGACTTCTGCCGTTAAAGGTAACAGCACAGATTTTTACGATAAAAATACAAAGGGAAAGAAAGGGATAAAAAAATTAGAATTTCCTAATAAAAGAAAGGGACTTTTCCAAAAGACATCAACGCGCTACTCATCCATGTGCTCGTTCACCCAACCACCATTTTCAATAGACCCCTGCGGTGGCTCATAATCTGATTAAATAAAAAAAATAACTAAGTAACTTGTGAATTGCATCGTCGAGCTATTACATTATTATTTTTGACGCTTTTACACTCCTATATATATGTACAGACGCCAGCACATCAAGCTACCCCAATCTGACAAATTTCTTTGATAGATTTTGAACTTTATAACATAAGCATAAGGTTCATGTTCAGTTGGGAAAATTTAATAGATGGGGTAGCTTGATGTGCTGGCGTCTGTACATAATACACAGTATACATACAGGGAAAGTTTTTATTCAGTGCGCAAACTTTAACCATGAATTCAGCATACCATTCTAGACCCCCCAGCGAAGAAATTAGTAAATAGCTTATGGGAAGCGTGCGGTGACGATGACGCGAGTTCCATGATTTTTGTTCACCCAAAAAGTGCTCAACGCGCCTAAAAAAGTTTTCACTTCAAAAATTGTCTTTTTTAAAAGAAAAATTTATTAAACTGTTCAAACATAACGCACATTACAAAAAATAAAAATACACAAATAAAATACACACATTCGTGTGTATTTTAATACGAGGCTTTTGGCTACATTGTATTCACAATGTAGCCAAAAGCCGTATTCAAGCAATACTTTGTCAATTTTGCCCATTGCTTGATCTTTTAATCAAGATACAACCTGATACTGACTACCGACAAATAACAAAAAAACTTAAGATTTTTTTATATCGTGGGCTACCGTAGCGCATAGTATAAGATTAAATTCAGCTTTCCACGAGATTCGACTGAATATTATAATATTATGGTCAGCAAGTTCTGCGACCTTCAGATGCCAACCAGAAATTGATATCGATAAGTTTTGCTTTTGGTTTGTTTGATTTGCTATTTATTGATAGACCATTATTATTGATTGTAGATACAACATTTGATAGGACACCAGTACTAGGGGGTACTGGTGTCCTTGACCAAAGTAACTTATACGCGCATAACTAAACGTGTTAAATTTATTGTGTTTTAGTTTTATTGTTTTGTTTTTATTTTTAGAAAGGTTATAGGCTATTTAAGATCACGCTACCACCGTTAGGAGCCGAGCAAATAGAACAAAAGTCGAAAAGAACGGTAAGCCAAACTGAAGTATTAGCGTGGGTGGGCGATGCGATGTGACGCGGTGGGTCGTAGGCCGAGGTAGTACCATAAAAATGGGTCTGTAATTTTAGTTCATTATTGTGTATCTTACGGATTCCACGCGAACGAAGTCGCGAGCAGAAGCTAGTAAATTAAAATACTTTATATTGTAGATTGTAGTTCACAATAAAGTAAACAAGTAGGTACTCGTTTATTTATGAACCTACTCGAGATATCTCGTGAGCTATGTATTTACATGCGTCGTTATGTAAGTTACTGTTAACAGCTCTTATGTATAAACATTCACGGCGATAACGAGTCATTATGACTTGAGACACTTTTGAAATAGAAATATTCCGTAAGACATGTAAATAGAGTATTTTGCTGTGCTTAAACGGCTTTGGCTAAACTTCACACAGCAACGCAGTTTGCGGTAGCAGAAAACTTGTAGAAATCGTTACGTAACGAAAAAGCGTTATGACCCCTCCATCCTCTATGCGACTTTTTATTTTATATTTATAGAAATAAATAGTTTTCATGGTTTTCGAGGGTGCTGAACCCAATAGTGAGATCAAAATGAAAATCCGAAATGGCGCCTGCAATCATTTTCAAATTTTACATCATGGGTGTCGTTTTCATAGTTTTCGAGGATGCTGAAGCCGATAGTGAGGACTAAATGAAAATTCAAGATGGCGACAACTTTATGAGAGCTTCTAAAAACTTATACTAGACGAACAACCAACTCAGCCTATAGTAGTCCACTGCGTGACATAAGCCTCTCCCAGGCTGTGACACAACACTCTGTCTGTCCTCAGCCTTCCGCGTCTAACTGTCTGTCCGAGCCACCTTTTTAAGGTTGTCGGTCCATCTAGTTGGGGGGCGTCCCACACTACGCTTACCGATACGCGGTCTCCACTCCAGGACTCGTTTGCTCCACCGGCCATCAGTGGCCCTAGTGTGAGTTTCGTTTAACCATCTCGATCAAACGCATCGAGCGCGTTCGGCGCTCCGATTGGTCCGTCACCAACCCAGGGCCAATCGAAACGCAGAACGCGCTTGTTGCGTTTGATCGAAACTCACACTAAGGCCTCAGTCCTTTTACAAACATTTCTTCATTTCTTGATTACCAAATGAAAATGACCAAATATTTGAAACAGTACACACGGCTACATATCAAGCTATACATTTCCAGTATAAGCTGATCTATCATTGTAGGATTTCCGTACAGTGCGAGATCAGCGTAAACTGGAAATATGTAACTTGATGTGTATCTGTGTGTACATATGCATATGTATAAATCGTCACTATTTAACGAAACACGAAATCTGGATGCACTGTATTATTTAATGATTTAGGTTGCAGTACATATTTTAGTAATTTAAGAAAAAATGCCATTTTTTCATAATTTCTTAATAAACAATGATATTTGTTGTTTTTTAGCATAATGTATCATGCAATAATATGAACAAAAACCGCTTTTCTTCATACAATCCATGATCCGTATTTTCGATTATCCGAATGCCTAACGCCAACAATAAAATTAGTCCGGTTAATCGAGGCTCTACTGTACTTAAATAGGTATACTAAAGTCCTACACTAATGACTCGGATTACACAAGCAAGCTCAAGCAAGCCATTTCGAGTAAAGTCCAATTTTAATTGATTTTTTATTATTTTCTAAAAGTATCATCTTCAGAAAATTGGTTTTCTCTTTTACTCAACTTAGATTGGTTCCAGATTTCTTAAATTAATAGGTGGTTATTAATATAAAGGGCCCCGCAGACAGGCAAGGCGCAACGGCGCGATGCAACTCTGGTGGAACAATTTCTATGACTACTTCGTTGAAATTGTTTTATCGAAGTCGCGTCGCGTCGTGCCGCTCTGCGTATGCGCCGATCGGCTTATACTCGTATCTAGCGCTGTAACGTACCAGCAGATACACGTGGGTAGACATGGGCGAAGTAGCTCGTTGAAAAGAAAAAGAGCGATTAGCTCTTTCACTCTAAAGAGCTATATCACTCTTCTAGCTCACTAGCTCTTCTATAGCTCAGTGACACAGACGCCGAGACGCTGACTGATAGCTCAATTGACTCACGCCGCACCGCGTCGAAGGAGACTGATCGGCTCGCTCAATAATGAGTAGCTCTTTGGAAGTTTGGACTCTTTATTACTCACTAGCTCTTCTATAGCTCAGTGATTCAGACGCCGACTGTTAGTTCATTTGACTCACGGTGCACGCGTGTCGTTGAAAACGGCTCGGCCCGCTCAGTAGTCATTGTGAATAGCTCTTTGGAAGTTTGGAGTTAAGTTAAATAAGCTTTTCTGTTTGTTTATATAATGTTATGACTTTACGTAAATAATACGCAAAAAAATAAACAATGCAATGCCAAAGTATTTTCTACTTTAAAACTATGGTCATAAAGATAGATTTACAGTGATTTATGTCGTATGATAGTCTACAATGACGTATTGTATCGAAGAGGTATTGTTGGAAGAAAGAATTACGCGATCCGAAATATTCCGAAGCGAACCGAATGAGCCGTTCGGCCGCTGACTTCGGTCGGGCATCGGTGTCTCGCTGAAGTACTGAGAGTCTAAGAGCTAACTGAGCTAGTGAGCTACTTAGCGAACGAGTGAGTGAGCGAGAGCGACGTCCATCAAAAAGAGCTAGCTCTTTTCTATCACTCGCTCACGAGCTACCCATGTCTACACGTGGGTAATTATAGGGATTACGTTATCATTATCAATGGCTGTAATTACTTTAGAGCAGAGTCGGTGCAACAACGGCTACCAACACTAGTTAGATAGTAGACCACTTAAGTTTCCACTCATACTATCTAATTTACATCGACGGGAAAGTATTAATTTTGAGCACACGGTACACCGCAGGCAGAAGTCTTGATACTAAACAAGGTGACATATAAGTCGATACACAAACTGTATCCAGGAATTCAGTACATGATTCTCACCCCGCGTTACATATTTTCGTAGGTTATAATAATCAAAAACAGCAATACGTACCTACGCGGTCAAAATATAATTGGAACAACATTTTTTTAAATGATAGGTAACCGACGAAAAATTTCCACGCAGTGGGTCCATAATCATGTAGGTTAGGTACTGAATCCACGGAGCAGCTTATGTTGTGCGTCGATGTCCCTGCTACCCTGTAGATTTAAGGCTCCCACAGATAGGCGCGACGCGACTCTAGTAGAACAATTCCTATGAAAATTCATAGTATGTAATTGTTTTACCAGAACAAATGCGTAACACACTATCAGAATGGCTATCGGAATGGCTTTCATTTTGACAGTTCAAAAACTTCTTTGCGTTATTTGCGTTTTTGAGCAAACAAATTTTTTGGAAACGATAGATTAGCAATAACCTTCAAAATGATTTACATTCTGACTGTTAGCGTGTTACGCAATTAGGGTGCTGATGTGAAATTGTGTACCTCTGCGAAGTTACGCCGGTTAATTTATTATTCGACCTTGTAGATACAAGTATTATTATTACCAATATTTTTTTATAACACAAAACGTACAGTACATTTTACAAACGGCCCATATCTGTCAACTTACTTATCTAAATATTCAGGCCAGGTTGATAGTGCTACTCGAGTTAAAACTAGCATTATCTGTAGCATGTTGCAAAGTGCTATGCCAGAATTAATCTGCCCGCATTATTCCTGAGTTAAACGGTATTTAAATGAAGTAAAATAAAATTGTGCTTATGTTCTCAGATATAAATGTTAAGTAAACCGCTTTATCTTCATTCCAAGTGGATTAGCGTAGGTCAGACCCTCGTGACGTGGGGCTTAAAGACAAAGACAATTCGCCGGGTATGGTAGGCAAATTTGGTTCAAGTCACATACAACAATATATTTTGATGTCATGAATGAATGAATGAATGAAATGCACCGATCCCAGCGTGGCTTGACCAGACTCGATTAATCGAATGAACCCCAAGATTTGCACTAGCCCCTGGAGCCTCATGTTTCATGGTGTTACAGAGGCCTTTGCATATCAAGAAGTAAACCAGGGAGCGCGGTCATGGTCAGGTAGACGTGCCCTAACGATAGGAAATGATTCAGGTCGAGCTGCTTGGGTAGGTTCAACTGTTTTCTTAGCTCTTTTCTATGCCGTTGCTTCGCTATTTTCTGTGTTGTTGTTTTCATAGTCGTCTTCTGAGTTCTCGCTGCTATCAGTTTCTGGTTTTGTTGTAGATATCGCTAGTCGCTTACTTGATCTTGTTTCTGTCTCCAGCCATGTCCTACCAAAACGTAATTCTCATGTCGAAGTATTTCATGTCCTGTTTTAGGTGGTCGTTCTATGTGTAAATAAGCCGTCGGACCTTCTTAGATTTAGCCTTATACTGCAATGCTGAATGCAATAGGTGTGGTTTATCCCGTCTGAAGACGTATGCTAAGTAGCACATCCCGTGCATTTTCTTAGTTCTTAGTTTATTCCTGGCGTGGTTAATCTCTCATGATAACTCGTTCATATCTTCTGAGTCTTGATCTGTTCGCCTTGGTGAGGGTCGATACTTTTAAGCTATATGTCATACAAGGTAAGATAACCATTTGATACATAAGTCTAGCTAACTTCCAGTCCATCTTTGAGTTTAGTATGAATGGTAGTAATGATTTGGCGTTTCTCGTGGCCTGTTGGCATCGTTTTCTAATTGTGATTTTCTGCTTATTGCGGATGTTGTGTATGTGCCTAGGTATTTGATTTCGTCCACTGTTGGTATACTTATTCCGTTGAGGGTCACGTTGGTCGTTTGCTGCACATGAGCGTAATTAGAATTTTGTGTTTCTGTTTCGTTTATTTGGAGGCCTACGCTATTTAGTAAGGGTTTAATGGGTAAATGGGTTTAAGGGTTTAATTCGTTATAAGATGCGCTCTAGTCCTTCTAGATCATCTGTAATGAAAATAAGATCGTCCACAAATGATAATACCAGGGGGAGTGAAATTTCGGTCCTTATCTAGTTTGATTAAATGGGTTTCATCTACAAGGGTTCTAAGGGCCTTATCACACTAGCGGTTTGCGAGCGGCTGCGGGGCGGGGCGGGCGCGCAGCGAACGCGTCGCGAACACGCCGCGGCTGTACAGCGAAGACGTCGCGGACGCGTGGCCAATTCGCAACGTTTTTGTCGCGTGATTGTAGCAAGTTTACGACGTACAGTACACTTAGTAACAAAATGGATTCCGACGAGGAGACACTGCTGTTGGGTTTGTTACTTCGAAGACGCCGGAGACGAATTTCGGATGATCCATTATTCGTGGCGATCTCACTGCGCGACCGCAGCCAATTCGCTGCGCATGCGCCGCGTGTTCGTTGCGCGCCCGCTCCGCTTTGAAGACGCTTGTAATCCGCTAGTATGATAAGGCCCTAAGAACTTCGTCGATGACCAATGTAAAAAGGCGAGGGGACGGGGACACCCTTGCTCTCCCTTTCCTTTGACAATCCAACTGCTTTGCTGACCGCACCATTTCATGCATGTTCTTTCATTCAAGCATGCCTTGATTATCTTGTTGGTCAACGATTTGTTCGTTCGTCCCAATCTCTCTATGATCTGAGGTCCCAATGATAATATATCTCTTTATGCCTTGAAATCGACGTTGTCAAAGGCTTTTTGTAAGTGAGGGCGAGTACGTAAATTCGTTTACCTGCGCGCCATTCCTCGTCTAGAACCTTTTTGAGCGTAAAAATGTGGTCATCTGTTGATCTATTGTCTAAGAACACCGCTTGGTAATTTCCCAGCTCCGTTATTGTATCGTTTAGTTTTTTTTAGTAAGTATAAGGCGTAAATTCTGCAGCCCGTATTACAAATCGTTATGCGGCGAAAATCGTTTGCGTCTTTAGATTTTTTTTTTTGGGTACAGTGTTTTGTTTCCAGGCTTTATTTATGTGTTTACTTACAGGTTCCTGTAGAATTTGGGGTATTGCTTTGTACAGCTCGATTACCACTTGGTCCGTTCTAGGGGCTGTCCCGTTTCACATTATTTTTATTGATGATTCCCGTTATTTCGTCCAACGTCGGTTCTTCGCAGTGTAGTTCGATTATCTGTTTTGTTATATTAACCGTTGCTATATGAAATCCCTCGGAGTTTTTTAGTATTTCTTCCCATTTGGACATCGGTATGTACGTGGTTCTTGTTCGGCGTTTTGTTTGCTGTTTGCTTTTCCTGTAGAATGATTAGAGCATTTGCATGCGTTTTGCAGGGTGAATTTTCCCTAGTCCGGTGAAGCAGCTCTGCATGTTTTTTGTTCATCCAGATGTTTAACCCTTTGGGGTGTCGTCTGGCATTCTTTTACTCGGTTATGCCTATTGGGGTTATCCGGTTGTCTGCTATGTAGGAATTTGGCTTTTTGTACGGTAGCAAGGGCTAATCCATGACCTCTTGAGTACATTGGCTGAACAGTCAGAGTTTCCTGGGCTGGGTTTTTGTTATGCATTCTTGGTATTTTGTTTTTTTAGAATTTCTATAGAGCGCGGCATTGTTGCATTGTTTATGGTTGAAATGCTTGGCCTCAATTGTTGTTTCATTCGTACCTTGTCTTTTGGGTATTGTGTTTAGTTTTTGGTTTTTGTTTACAATTTTGTTTTGTCTTACCAGTCCCCAGATTATTTTATGGTCGGAGATGCAGCCAGGGGCCCATTCACCTTTAATGAAGTGAAAAAGTTTTTCTGTTGCGTGTGGCGTCATGATGTGATCCAATTGCGATTTTTGAGTGCCGTTCGACCATATTCTTCTGCATGATGATCTACTTTTTGTCGTTTCAATTTGAAGTTTTTCCCTGTTAGCTATTTCCAGTAATAGTTCGCCGTTGTAGTTGGAAACTTCATGGTGTAGATTTTGTTGGATCAACCCTATGCGTTGGAAATTTTGTGTCTTGTCGACCAATATGAGCGTTGAAGTCACCGCGTATTATAAGCGTACATTTTCATGGCTGTGAATAGTTTTGCCTGTCGTTGTTCGCACGGCGTTAACGAGTTAACCGGTTGGGGGCTGTTCGTTTGAGGCTGGGGTTTCGTGGGTTTTTCTTGTTCTTGTCGTGTGTTGCATCGGTTACGTAATAGTTTGGTATGATGTGGTGTTTTAAGTTAACATTGCCGTTGGTTGGAATTTGCATTAGGTTTATCCGGTTGTTGCTGTATTGTTTGACATGGGTCCGGACCCAGCTAACATAGTGGTGATTCTGGTGGAGGATGCGTATGTTGCCGGGTATTGGGTCGCCCGTAGGTGAATACACCTCTGTATTTCCGTTGTGTATATGCACATGCACGTTTACGAGGTAGAATTCAGACGCGGCGATAATTATGTCTTCAGCACTCCAGAACGTTTCGTTAAATTGCGCGGTTATGTAATTTGTTATCCTTTGTTCCTGTGAAAGAATGCTGTTGGGGAGAAATTCCTGTATATTATTTAGAAGTGCTAGGTGAATTCTAGCATCATGTTGATGTTCCCAAACATATGCGGCGAGATCTTGACGGACATTCCTGCGATCAAATGTTAAGCCCATTAGAATGTTTATTTGGTGGGCAATAGCACTAAACAAACAATTTCTGTCTTTTGAAATGGGTACAACTAGGTATATCCAATGTAAGCGCTTTTGTTTGTATGGCAAGTCAGAGACACGTGCACGTATAGGCTGAAACTGGCTACCTTGCAGTGTGTTTTATGAGCTGACCCTATTTAGTTAGTTTTAATTATTTGTTTATCTGTAAAGCAAACACGTGCGATGCCAACTTAAGAGTTTGGGGTACCTTTTTGGCCCAAGTGTTTCCGATTGTATTTATGGTGGCCGTAGCCACTTGCAATCCAATTTGAGGATTCCGTTGCAGTGTTACAATAGTAAGATCCTTAAGTACGGTGTCATGGACGGTACCGTATTTTGTGCTAGAATAATGGCGTGAATCAGTTTTTTCCCCCTATTATAGTGGGTGTAAACAAGCTGGTCCACAATAACTGCTCGAGATGATTTTCAATGAGCGCTCGCGGCGAAGTAAGGCCCGTCGTATGCATTATGGCAAACGAATCTCTGTAATATTAGGAACAATCTCACCGGGTCAGCCTCAAGGGTCCGTCGTCCTCCAGCAGCCCGTCTCCAGTGCAGGCTGAAGCGCACTTATATCAATTTTACTTCCTTGTTTTGTGTTTTATACAAGGTGTAACCGAATATACGCAAGTCCTCTGATTGAGCCAAAGAGAATTGGATCGTATTTCAAGGGAATGAGACTCAATTTTAAATTCATAAATTAGTGCGAGGGTCACAACGATTTTCTATAACTGTTAGCTTTTAGTCATTGCTTTTAGCTCAATACTCTAATTGGGGTGTTTGAGGTCTTGCGTTAGTTATGTTACACGTTGTATAGTTACCCAATTTAACAAGAAGCTACACAAAAACACGACCTACTTATGTTTTAAAAGCAGATGTTAATTCAAGCTTTTTAACTGTTGTGGTAACTTGTTAAATAGTTGCACTGCTTGATATTGATATTGCTTCACAATGTTGAAATGAGGACTTATCTTATTGTTCTACTAGTGTTGCATCGCGCCAGTCTGACGGAGTCTTTATTGTGGCTTAATTTATTTACTTTATAATTCTTAGTTTTTATATTTAAATTTAAAACGTGTTGGTTATTGGTTACCGACATGACCCGAAACTCCATTTTAATGTTTTCACTTCAGAACTCTTCAGAAAAGTGAAGTAGGTAGGCACAAATTCGACATAAAAGTCAGCTTGGTGTTTCTTGTAAATTTCCTGAGTTTTTGTTGACAGTATTTTAATAGATGAACCAAAAAAGTAAGTTCTAAAGCTAAACCGACTACTAAAAATCACGCTCTATATGTACGAGTATAGTATGAAACAAGAAAATATTCTCATCTGAAAACCCTGGTCAATTACCTTATTCATTGGATGGTACCTACATCACATAGTTTAAAACCAGCGACCGATCAAGACGCTTCCAATGATACTCATTTGTCAAATTATGATATGTAGTTTAGCAGTTATAAGAGAACTGGTCAAAACATACATACCAGACAAATCATAAACCTGCTTTTTGCGTCGCCATAGTTGGGTAAAATGGCCATTTATTATTCCAAATCTAGACAATAAATACCCTCCTTTTTTCTTCACCGTAGGCGGGTAATAAATATAAAACTGCACACAAGCACAAGTCACAAGTTACAAGCCTCACAAGTCTTCGTCTATAAATAGAAGCGCATACTCTTCGAACAATGGCCCATCTATATACTGTGAGAAAAGTAATATCGTCTAGAGCTGTAGCTGTAGCAGTAGACGCATCATTGTAAGTAATTTTCCGCAAGAAAGAGTTTCTGTAACACTTGTGCTGTTACTAACAGTTTGTATATCGATTGGCTGGCAATAGTGATGGGACTGTCGGAATTTGCAAGTTGTCAGTTTTAATTTAACACGTTGCGGGACACTAAACGCCCCCAGACGTCAATCAATCTGCCCAGCCTTTTCCCAACTATGTTGGGGTCGGCTTCCAGTCTAACCGGATGCAGTTGAATACCAGTATTTTACATGGAGCGACTGCCTATCTGACCTCCACAACCCTGTTACTGGGTAACACACACATACCCCTTAGTAAGATTAGTTGCCAGGTTTTTGGGCCTTTGACGACTGAAACGACTGTCAAAGATCCACGAATGACAACGGGGACCAACGGCGAGGCACGGAGGAGTCTCGGTATGTAAAGATGGTCAACCATCCACAGATCAACCCTGGCAAGCGTAGCTTAACCTGATAGATCGACTCGTGAAGCTGTTATTACTTAGCCACGGGCCTCTCCTAAACGCTCCCAGACGTAATTACAGTAAAACTTATATTGTGTTTCGTTCTCGTTCACTGCAAATCATTGATTGCAAACAACCAAAGTGTACCTACAGTTTTGTGAAACAAAAAAAAACCCTCTGAATAGTATTATTTATTTGTAACTATTTAATTGCTGTTTAATATTAGGTACTATTCGTCGTAGCCCGCGAAGTTCAAATTTTCGATTGAATTACTTTTTCATAAAATAGTAATTCATTTGAATTAAATGAACTTACGAGGGTTATGTTGGTGATTGTAATGATAATAATTATGTAAAACTGTATTCGTAGCGGTCGCGAATCATATTTTAATCAACATACACTGCAACTAGGGTTGACAACTTTTTCTAGAAGAAATAGAGTATTTCTCATTTGAGAGAGAGTAAATAAAGAGTATAGATTATACAAATAGATAAACATTTCTCTTTATGAATTTTGAAGCACTTTTTGCGGTACATAACATTTTTTATTGATTTTACGAGATTTTTAGGACTCCAAACGTCCCTAACGCAGGAGCTCTTTTTAATCAATATTTATAGAGCCCTGTTCCTCTCTTCTCGCCTCTACACATTCATGACCGACAAATAGTCAAGTCTCACAGTGGATACTATAGAAAAACCGTAGAAAAACGAAATCACCTGCCTCAAGAAAGTCAGTTTATGAAACAAGAGTATTTTGGCGTACTCTCTCAGTATTATGGGTGTAATAAGAAAGAGAGTACAATACTCTATTTAAGAGTACGGTTGGCAACCCTAACTGCAACTGACCTGCAAATATCAGAAAACGAAAGAAAATTTGAATTACGGTAGCGAATAATTATTCGTCCGGAAACAGCTCGTTTTCTGATGGATAACAAAATAAAGTTAAAATTATATTTTTATAAAATTTTAAAACACTTCAGCATGGATATTTTGATATTTCTTTCATAGACAAAGAAAGTGCATTCGTCACAGTCATTCTCCTCAGTTCGCATGCACTAAGCAATAACGATATTGCGATAACCTTCGTTGTAGTGCTCAGAATTTTATGGTTCTTAGGCTAGGTTAATTATGTTTCATAACCGTTCAGTAGAAAAATAATAATTAGGTATACTTAAATCAATCAACTCAGTCTGTTTCCTCTCCCAGGCTGCGCCACAACCACAACCCCACAACCCTGCCCTCCGCCTTCTGCATCCAGTCTGTCCCAGCCACCGGTCCATTAAGCTGGAGGCACACCACACTAAAATTGCCGCGGTCCTCACTCCAGGATTAATTTGCTCCATCGACACATATGGCCAGCCCACTGCCAATTCAGCTCGCTTACTCTGCAGTCTACCAGCTATGTTGGCAACTCCAGTTCATTTTCGGATAATTTCACGAATCATCATCTGCCTCGCCTTTTACCAACCACATTGGGGTCCCTGCCAGTCTAACCGGATGCAGCTGAATACCAGTATTTTACATGGAGCGACTGCCTATCTGACCTCCGCAACGCAGCTACTGGGTAATAGGACGATAACCTTTGGTAAGACTGGTTGTCAGACTGGTAACACGGATAATTTCATTAATAATTAATAATTGTAATTATTATGACAACTGTACTCTGTGAAGAGGCAAGTTACCTTACAGTGGGTCGTATTTGAATAAGTAAATTTTGCGTCATTTGTGCATGATATGACGCATAGTTTATATAGATGCAATATTATTAAATTAAATGTCCACCTAAATAAATTATTTGCGGGAACTGGACTGCACCTGTGATCACAAAAATTACTAAACGTCTCGAAATGCATAAGTATTCAGATAGTTCAGTCCTTCTCGAAGAACATAATTTTTTTTTGCTACCCGATACTGTCGTATTTCTAGGCAAAAGATTCCTTCAAGTCCTTCCAGGAACTCTTATCCCGCGCCATCTTGATTTTTTTTAAATTATTCTTAATTCAAAATATTGCAACCATAATTTTTTCAAACATTTTTAGTTACATATTTTATCGAAGTTTTAATCGATTGCACGCGCATTCGCCTCACTATTACGAATGCACTTAGCAACGCGCGTTTTATTTTTTTTCTCCTACATTGTGCTCGGCTGCATACGCACGCAATCATTTTAAATTAGGGAAAAGTTTTTATATAACTTGGTTTTCCAGTAAATATCTTTAAACCCGAGTGAATAGATCTGTATTATTTAATTTGGTAAATAAGCACGGTAGGTACACGTTATTGATAAAATATCTTGAGGTTTTTTCATTTTGTTTTCAGCAGAAATGTGGATGGACATAAATAATTCAAGCCATACACCATTTCTCTAAGTGCACTTAGCTACTAATTGTTACGTGCACTTAGAGACTGTCCCTCCACATTTCTGCTGAAAACAAAATGAAAAAACTCAAGATATTTTGTTGGTTCCAATTTGACTAAAGAAAATAGTAATTCGATGTAAATTGCACAATCGATTTTAGGTAGATACATTTTCCATAAATCCATTTTTAATCGCAGTCTAATTAAGACTCTCAATCAACTAAAATTCTCATACCTTTGTAGGTAGTGATGCGAATTTTAGTTTATTGAGGCATTAGTCGATTGCACTTAGCAACGACTATTGACCTCGTTAAGTTCGTTTCCCCTTATTGTTCTGCACTTCACGCAAGCCTGCAGACAAATGCAGAAAATCTAAACTTTAGATTCATTTAATTTATGAGATTTTCATTGATATTTTACTAATTAAACGGTACGTAATGACTTTTATCAAGAATTGTTTGCCATCTTTTCTTTTGTTTTTTATGAAACCTTCGTATCTTGAGGCCATATACTTAATTTATCCTAATGATCCTTCTCCTACATGAATAAAAGGCCTCTATTAACGTAATTAGCTAAGTAGGTAATCTAAGCTGAAGTCGTAAAGTAATTCTTTGAACTTGTAGACTTTTTAGGAATGTTTTTGGGTTTTGTGGAATAATGATGATGAGCATGGTGTATTGGTGTCCCAAGAGAAATGACTGCAACTTACGAGTGGGTTCAATCAAACCCAGGCAGGCACTTTTTTGTGTAAATTCTTTCGTTAGGGGCCATTCAAGTACTACGTAAGCAGATTTTTTGCAATTATTAACCCCCCCTCAAAAGAAAGCAAAGCTCTTACCCCCCGTCCCATGCTCACGTAAACATTGATAGAAGACACACAACGTGTCTGCTCACTTTCGTGTGATTTTGGAATATTGTCATCTTTTTCTTCGAGCCATTCATAGACAAGCAGGGTTGCCATAATGTGTTCAAACCAAAATCGACTAATTTTTTTAGAAAATCCAATACATAAAAAATAAATTCTGCTGACGTAATCACCATCCAGACCCCCCCATCCCCCATGTCATCAAAATTAAGCAAAGCAAAGACCCCCCACCCCCTGTAGTGCTTACGTAATACTTGAATGGCCCCTTACCACCGATCTCAAAACGGTGAAAAATAGATCAGTGTTTTCTAACAGACTCCTCTGAGACGAAACACCGGAACAAAGCCGTGGAAGTCGCTGCGCTTTTAAAAATAAATTGATGAACGAAGGAACGATGATATGCAAATATCAAGTTAGGAAGACTCATAGAACGCTAAAATAATGCAAAAAGCTACCATACTCACTCCCAAGCTTTTCTAACCCTTTTTGTTTGTTGTACACAGTTGGGACCACAACCACTCATCTCACGGTTGTCAGGGTGAACAGCGACCCTACTCCAGTCAAAGACCATCAGGTGCCTGTGTTCCTGTATAGCAGACACTCTTTCGTTGCTGACCAGTGGGACCTGACTACAAATCAGGTAAGATAGACTAGTTAAATTCTAAACGACCTGGAAGTGGAGATTGAATTAAGAACTATCACTAGATGTCTTCCATTGGAAAGAACGCTGAAGTTTGATCTTATGTGGCATTAATTGTGTATGACGCCCAAAGTTTTCAGGGTTATGTTACGTTATATTGATTTAAGAACCAAGGTTGTCAAAGAACTTGACAGCAGGAAGATTTAGACATATTTTTGGTTGATTTTTGGGTTCCTTGCTCGGTTCAGCACCAAAACTTGAAAATCAAACAGCGGGCTTTTATTTAGGTGTCGTCTAGTGTAATGGAAAACAGGCATTAGATATCTTTTCATTACGCAAAATCAGCATGCGGTCCCGGCCGCGGTTACTGCTTGTCAACAAATAAAGTAACTTAACTATCCGCAGCGGAATGGACTTGGCATGACGTCAATAAACTTTATAGCAGTAATTGATGTAGGTCAGTGTTAGTTTGAATCTGTTATACTTATGAATGAATGAATGAATCCATCCCGATTTGGGCTACGGTGACTGTCTTTGTTTCCAACCCCTTTATATTACGGGCGTGTGCTCTGATGTGGCTAACTTAATCTTTCTTGACTGTAAAGGTTGGCTTATGTAAATTGTAAAGTACACAACTACCTATCTACCAGCGTTGCCAGACGTCCCGATTTTTTGCCAGAATTTAAATAATTATACCGCGCGGGACAGGCTTATCCCGCTTTTCATTAGCAAAGATTGTTCCATGTCAGCTCTGGACAGAGAGAGGTGGAAAGAGAGTAGAGATGCCTTTGCCCTGCAGTGGGACGTTAATGGCTTATAATAAAATGGAGTAATAAAATCGTTTAATAAAAATACATACACTCGAAAAACATAACTCTCCTTCTGGCGCAGTCGGGTAAAAAAGACTGATTATTTTCGTTTTTTATTATATCCCGCTTTTGTAGCTTAAAAAAAACCTGGCTACGCTGCTATTTACACACAGTAACACTATTATGTTTATGTACAATTATTATTGCTGGTCATCAACGAGGCAAATAATTTTATGAGTTACCTAATCTTTGAAATGTAATATGTATGACGGCCTTGTTAGTAAATAATACATCGACGCGCAAACTGTAACAATGAACTCGCATTCGATTAGACCCCTTACCCCTAGCGTAGAAATTTGCGCCGGTTATCAAAGTGCAATATCTACGCTGTCCAAACGTATGGATGATGATTTTTTGGTTCACAATCATGAACTGAATCCATGGTAGCAGGCTGCGTGTCGATGTTCCTGCCACCCTGTATAAATAGTAATTAACTAATTGGTTGGAGGACTGCTTCTTTAGTCTGGTGGTCTCATAAGCGGTAGTGCTGGGCATGAGGTCCTGGGTTCGATACCCAGGTGGGCAGTGTTATTGGGCTTTTCTATAAGGAATTTTTCAGTAGCAGCTATTTTTACCCGGCTTATGGTAATAGAAACATATCTGGTGAAATGAGGGTGTACTACACGTACACCGCTGCCTAAGCCTTCGGGGATTACAAGAGTGATGTTGTTTGCAAGTTTTTTTTTTTTTTGGTGGGAAATCATCAAATAACTTCTCCCGCTTTGGGTGGAGTGGGAGGGCGTGTCAGACTTTTACTGACTAAAACCCACCCGTGTTCCCTCAGTTGCCTGTGTGCTCAGGTTGTTTGCTAATTTCGCTACAGCGAAATTCTACAGATTTTTTTCTACAGAAAGGACTCATAAAAGCTGGCAACAACATTACAATTATTAGAAATAGAACAATAAACAAAAGTGTTTATCTTATCCCAATAGCATTCTCTGTCTGCGCCAATTAGTGTCCATTTACTAAACAAGAGAATATAAATAACTCTCTCTTCAAAATAAAATCGGTGCTCATTAAATTAATGATGTTTAATTGTCGTTGTAAAATGAACGCTTCGTTCCTATCCTCGTTTAATCGTGGCTTAGCCAAACGAGGTTTTATACAATATCTCGATTTCCAGCATCTAATTTAGAAAAGTCAGTCCTATTATAAACAAGACTCGTCCCTAAATAGTAACAGCCGCAGGGGTTCTTTTCATTCAAAGTTACGCAACGCTACCCTTCCGGGTCTCGGAAAGCACATTATGCAATTCGCTTAACGTGCTTTCCGAAAGTTATACGTAGATGTTACGGGTGGTTTTTTTTTCGGGTGGGAAATCATCAAATACCTTCTCCCGCTCTGGGTGGAGCGGGAGGGCATGTCAGACTTTTACAGACTAAAACCCACCCGTGTTCCTTCAGTTGCCTGTATGCCAGGGGGCCATTGTAACTCTTTCGAATAACCCGCACGCCTGGCACGCATCGGCCCTTGCGGACCCCACCAGTTGATGCTGACATCTCTTTGAGGCGCGCGTGGAACACAACGCGCCGTCGACCCGGGCTTCTTCCTTACCGGACAGCGAGCTACCCATTACTCGCCATCTGTAAGCCCGCGCCTACGGTGGCCAGAATCAGCTTGGGATTCCCGACGCCCAGGGCATCTCCTGCGGCGACTAGGGCCGTGAGGGCGCATATACTGCCTCTCCCTCACGTGCGCCGCCTCCCCCTTTGCGAGCATTACTGCTTCGCAGAAGGAGGTGACGGCTAGCCATGCACTCTCGCTCCGTACCATGGCCTGGACCAGGGCCGGACGCGAGAGATCGCCGCCGCCGATCGCCTCCACAAGGACACGGCAGTGCTTCGCCCAAACCGGGCAGACCTCCACCGTATGCTCCACCGTATCCTCAGGGCGATCTATGCAGTGGGAACACCCGGGCGTTTCAGAAGCCCGAAAACTGGACAACTAATCTTGCCAAGGGGTATTTACCCACAACCCAGTGTCTGGGTTATTCCCCAGCAACAAGGTTGAGGTCAGGTGCCTACCTGACCTCAAAGTGACTGCCTCGTCAGTCCATGAAAAATACTGGTATTCAGCTTCGTCCGGTCAGACTGGAAGCCGACCCTAACATAGTTGAGAAAGGCTAGACAGATTTGACTCTTTACACTAGAAAGAAACTATTCCTACAAACGTAAAATCGATCATAGTACAATCATACGCACATGCATTTATGTATAAGCAGTAAAGGCGGGTTTGGAAGTGTAACCAGCGATGTGGTACGGTTAACTTAGAAACATTAACTGCTTGCAAACTTGCACAAGTTTTAATCGATTATGGTCAAACGATTTGTTTTGGTCGTCGTAGAAGGTTTGTCCACATCTGTCAACATTTGCATACCATTCGAATTCTTTACACTGAATATTAAATAAATGGTAAAGGTTTTAATTTATTTAAGTAGGTTTCTGGACAGTTTTAAACGTCAAAAATTCATAATTTTTTACAGCTAGATGAATTTGGTTATTTCCTAGACATCTGCTTATTCTGAGAAAAAGTCCCAAACAAACTCAGAGGTTACAGTTTTTTTTGAAGTCCAGACATACGTCAAAATAAGTATTTTTTTTACAGCTAGATGAGTTCGGTGTTTCTTATCCGAATACTCTGAGCAAATACCTAAACAAACTTAGAGGTTACAGTCTTTAATGGAGTCCAGACATAATCTTGGTCAGATCATATAAGGATCATGTAGAATTACTGCCTGAAAAGGTATTTTGAGGAAAGAACCACACAAGTTAGTCAAATAGCTTCGGCACGCACGCACTTTGTATTGGCAACGTTTTAGTTATTTCCCTAAAAAATGCTAAAATATGACTAAGAATTTATTATGCGGACTGCCAGTATAGTTTCGGATTGCGTATGCTAAATAATCGTTTGCAAGTCATGTCAGCTTTTGCGACAAGCATATCTCAAATTTTACAAAATTCGTCAAAAAGTTGAAACATGAATCAACCAAGTAATTTTTTGTATTTGAACATACAAACAAACAGACGATGTCTTATTCCAGAACAAACGAAAAGTAGTCGAGATTTTTTAACATTAGTTGATTTTAAACGTCTCATCCCTAAAATATGTAGATCGAGAATAAAACTAAATGATATTTGGATAAACGGAAAAGTCACTGTATTCATACGCAGTATCTCTATGTAGTCTGTGCTCTATTCTAAACGCAGAACCCTTGTTAATGATTGAAACGATCCTTCTATAATCTTATTAATGTTTTATATGTGAAAGTTTGTATGATTGATTACTGAATCACGTTAAAATGGTTGAACGGATTTGGATGAAGTTTGGCACATGGATACGTTATATCCCGGTTGTAACTACCCGTGAGATATTTTCCGATACCCTCGGGAGCGAAGCCGCGGGTAAAGGCTAAAAGAGAAATATGTACAGAATGGAAACAATGTATTTCAGTTTTTAATTTCAACACAATCATTTTAAATTGTTCTGAGCTAAAACAGATGCGTCCCATTTGTTTTGTTCACATTATAATAATTATCATTCGCGCCTGTTATTCGCTGCGTATCGCTGTAAAGTTTAATTTTAGTGTCGTGGAACAATTTGTTATGTGAATAAGCGTTATCACTGTCTATGGTCGACACTTAGGTCGACACTGGTGCCAATAATATGTTACACGGGAGGTCATTGCACTCGCTGCTTATTAATTCCCGATTAATTTGATGAGGAAAATATTGTAGGCATGAATAATACCAATATCAGTTACTTTTGCTTAGTTTAAATATTGTTACAGGCTTTAAAATATTATTAAATAGACTGTCCATAACATGGGTGAAAATGGCAAAATAAAAATAAACATCCACCGTGGGTGTCCAATTATTCTAATTAGTTTTCTGTGTTGATTACTTGATCATCGGAAACCAGAATATAGTAGATTATGCACTAAGGGGATAAAGTGTTGTCCTAAGTAGCGGGCGAACGCGCCGTATTGAATCTCGAGCAAAACTAAGGATAGCAAAGCAATTTTGAGTATTCGCGCCTCTTTTTAATTTGTGTTCTATTTTTTATTTATTTATATTCTAGGTAGGCGGCTTCGTGGTGGCGAGTTCGATTTTCGAACAACTTATTTTTAGTACAGATCATGGTGAATGCATGGAATAAGTTTGTACCTACTACCTATCGTAAATGTTCGTATGCGATTTCTACTTTATGTTCCAAATTCAAATCACATTAATGACCAGCGGGTCATAATGAAATTCAGTACAATATTAATGCCCTGCTAGACCTCAGGTCATATAATTATGACTTACTCTATGTTAGGGTGTGTCCAGACCTGCCGAACTGCGCGCGTGCATTTCATGTTCGTAAGCAGCCTCTTGCTTACGCCCGCCGGCGCCGTCCACGCGCCGCTCGCGCGCAGTTCGCAAGCGGCTCGCGAGCGGCGCATTCGCCAGGTCTGGACACACCGTTAGGTTTGCGTGACATATACTATAATTTGACACTGTCGAGCAGGAGATGTGATTTTTTTTTAACCATTATGTAATTAAAAACCGGTCCGTGATATGCTGCATTTTATCTTCCGCAAATCGAAAAACTACCGAAGATCATAAATTCATTAATTCGAATGAATGAATTTAAGATCTTCGGTACTTTTTGTGTGTGAAGGTAATAAACCTTTTTCGCTCGTTGGCGCGTGACATTTTGAACAAACCGGTTTGAATTTATTTTTCGGTGGTGGCAATAATTCTAAACAGTGCGGTAGTGATTCCGTTATAAATACATTTTAGTCGCTTCTCAAACAAAATATTTAGTTGGAATAGAAACAACAATAGCAAACTATTCTGAACATACTCAAGGAGATTATTTATCATAAAACGCAGTGTCTCATGAAATTAATATTGAATGTTCACTGTCAGGTCTGGTTACCATAATATTGCCTTAATTTTAATACTTTTGATGAAAATTCATAGTTCGGTAGGTATCAGTTGAACGCACAATGTGTTCGGTTCAATAATCGTTAACCGTATGACATATCTATTGTAATAAGTTGCAAATATAATTGAGGCATACCATACCATATAACCTGTCTAGTCCAGATAACTCAACTAGTAACAATATAGTTGATCTAAATTCTAAATCTGTCAAATCAGTGCGTTATATTTTGTGATTTTAGCAATAAGTTGTTGCCGTACATTTAATTATTCTAAACTATTTGACCCGACAGACATTATCCTGTCCTTGAATCGTGAATTAGTAATTAAGTCTTGAGTTCATACAAAAATCCCATAGAAAAAAGGACGTTTAGTTTTTCCAGAATTCAAAATTTTCCGGGAATCTTTCCCAATTTTACTTTAAATAATAACCTAATTCGGACATTTTAAAACAATAAATAGCCAAATCATTCCAGCCGTTTTCAAACGATGCGCTTACCAACCGAATAGCGTTTTTTTTTTAAATATAGATTAAGCCTAATTAATAATAGATCATCATACTTAATTCCATGCACGCGTAATTCATTACTGAGATCATTTTATTGCCTTTATCTCCCATCCGTAGTCTAGAAAATGGTACGATGTCAACTCTGTTTCTCCCAAAATTGCAGGCTAAATAACAAAGGCGCTAATTCATTTACTGTCTCATACGCAGAAGCAATAAACTCCTAGATATAAAGATTATATAATAGCGGAGAAGCGACAGGCTATTAAAAATATGGTAGAATACGGTAACTATATTGCAATAATACCTATACACAATACAGGGTGTACCGCATTAAACGGAGGGACAGACTTAAAGGGAATGTAGGTAATACCTACTCATGCAACACTACGGGACCAACACAAAAAATATGAAAAAAATCGCCTACACAGCCTACACAGTGCAAAACCTAGGCGATCAAAATGTAGAGAATTGCAGTATTTTTTTCATATTTGTAGGTTATTCCTATAATAAAAGATCACGGTTAAACACAGAATTAACACTGGATGGATGAAATGGCGGCGGGTCACGGGAACAATTTGCGACTCCCACATTCCCCTTAAACTTAAGGGGAAGATATAAAACCATGATAAGGCCTGGCGTCTTGTATGGGTCAGAATGTTGGGCCACAAAAGGGATGAATCTCGTTGTGTTTCCAGTTTTTTTGTTATGGATGTGTGGTTTTTCACGAATGGATAGAATAAGAAATGGGTACATAAAAGGAAGCCTGAAAGTGGCACCGATAGCTGAAAAGTTGTGTGGACATCGGTTGTCTTGGTATGTTGTGATACGGAGGAATGAGAAAAATGTCGTGAAGAGAGTTTTGAGTATGAATGTCGATGGCTATAAGAGTAGGGGGAGACCAAAGAAATGATGGATGGACTGTGTGAATGATGATATGGTTAGAAAGGCTGTGACTACGGAGATGACGACTGATAGAGAAGTATGGATGAAAAAGAGATGTTGCGCCGACTACAAATAAATTGGGATAAGAGAGGAGAATGATGAGGATGATGTTCACGTTCATGAGTAAGTACGACACTGCCTTATAATATGTCCCTCAACCCTGTATTATGAAGCTAGTGTAAATGTGGTAGGTATAAATGTAGCGTGCAGATAAAGAGTGCGTCGAACCCGCTGATATTGTACACAGAATATTTTCGGACGCGTGCGCCGACCGACCAAGGATGCCAAACCTCGTGTTTACAGGAAAACGTTGGTTATGAAAATACTGGATTAACACGTGTTGGCACTTATGTGACGTACGGTACATCGACTGCGAGGTAGAAGGAGTTATGTTTAGCAATCTTTAAATCAACATCGTAAGCTACTTATTTCATAATTCAATTAACGATCAACTCTACCTATCGAAGTCCACTGCTGACCATCCCTCTCCCAGATGGCGCCACAACACTCTGTCCTCCTTCCGCATCCAATCTGTCCCAGCCGCCTTTTAAGGTCGTCGATCTATCTCACTACGCTAGCCCATAAGCAGTCTCCGCCCTAGGATAGTCGACAAACATGTCCAGCCCACTTCCACTTCAGCTTTCTTACTCTGCAAACTATGTCGGTAACTCTGGTTCAACTTTACGAACAATTGTGATTAGCGTTCCTATTACAGTATTTTTACAGTATCAACATCATCGGCAGTGTTGTTCCATCACCCGCTGGTGACTGCTGGTTTATGCCTCCTCTTCTTCCACGCTTCCTTGGTCTGTGCGAGTCTCCTCCACAAGACAGGTCATACCCGCCCGCGGTTCTTTGTAGGTCATCTGTCTGCCCATCTGGCTATTGGTCTTCCAACACTTCATCTATGTTCATCTATCCTCTCTCGGCAACCATTCAGGCGAATTGTTCTTTTTTCAAACTGTTTCTTTTTTTTAATTCCTAAGACAAACGATCTCCGATGTTACTCGTGGAGCTACTCACTGTTTTAAAAATAAAATAATAAGCACAAATCGCAGGCAATAGACAAAAAGTCTACGACATCAGCGTTGCCGGCAGTCCTAAGAAAACAAAACTAACGAGTTGTCAGTCTATGCGTTTTATTTTCAGTACATTTCGAAATCAAACTGTGTAGTTTTAAAACTTTAACAGAATTCACGATACAGCTGTTGCATAATATAATTTTATGTTAACGAACAATGTCGATGGATAGGCGTTTTGTTAAAACAACACTAGTTCTAGTGGTGATTTCATCGATATTTCTGGTTTTATGGCTATTGAATGTTGCCAGCTACTATAAATCGGGAAAAGTGGCATGCTTAATTATATCAGTCTTATTTTCGTTTTTATTGGCTAGAAAGGTAGGTAACCAGCCTGACTACATCCAAGAGATGATATGTAAAACTAGTCAGACTAGTATATAGTTGAATAAGTTATGCAGCAAGACATCTAAGTACTATTTAATTTCATACCGGTTTATAAGACCTAATGGTCCATAACTACAATTTGGTAGGTCTGTGAAAGTCTGTGTGTCTGTTCTATGGATGCAGGAACACCACATTATATCGTAATTACCTTTACGGAACTGCCTCGTTTAGATTTACGGTAGCAGCACAGCGATTCACAACCGTTCCGCACGTTGTCGTATCAAAAATTATATATTTTCAATGACTGACTTGCCATTGCCGCTACCACAAATATCTGTCGGAAGAAAGGTGGTCGTCCATTACAAAATTTTAGGGTCTTGGTTTTGTTAACAGCCTTTACTCCCGTAAAGCTGTGTACAAATCCAAAAAAAAGGAGTCCTCTCCTTTGGTAACATTGATTGATGTTCGACTCGGAACGGAAGCATATCGAACGGTTGTGAATAGCTATGTAAATGATAGTAAAAACTATGAATTAACGATGTGTAAAAAACAGAACTGACATTTACTTATTAAATACTTATTATATTATTTGTTGTATTTGCAGGCAGGTTTAGTTTCGAATATTGATGAGAGTGACAACAGGTTGTCAGATATGATTTTCCTGCAATGTAGAGAAACAGGTTTCGACTAACCCAATTTGTTTAACTAATAGAATAATAATACCACAGAACTATACATTAAATTGATTTAACCGTTCCATTCGCAGTAAAATGTAATCTCATTCATTATCAATCAACACGATAAAAAAGAATAGAAATGGCTGCGATTGCACAGTTTCCACTTGTTGATTCTGTGCGTTTCTCAATACATTTAATCCGAAAATCATCTCCATCATTAATCATTTTTAGCTCTTCAATAAATAACGCTAACGAAACCATTAATATCTGCACATTTATCACTGCGCATTGTTTATCATTCGAATGCTAAATGAAGTGGGCACCCGATAAACTGTAGTTACCAATGGCCTGGGGGCCATATCTCGTCAAATTAATGGCTCTGTACCATATCGAGGCCAATAGGCGCCGGCGCATAATATACACGACTGATTTTAGTAGTTTTTACTGTTTGGTTCTACTTGTTATGGAAACAGACAGTCCGTTAATATAACAAGAACAAAGTTTTTCCATTCAGTCAATTTTTCATTACTGGATCTAGGAATCGACTAAATCTGGGATGTTACACACATGACTATAACAGATATTGTGAAAGTGTGCAGTAAGTGTGTAATGTTATAAAGATGCGACCCTAAAAATACACCAATTAGGATTTTAGGAGATTTTGTACGCTGAAATGTTGACGTTGTTTTTCTGATCTCAACTAAGCCTTTCAATTTCCCCGCTTAAATATCTTGAACTCGCTCATGTCATGTCGTGTCGCGATGTTGATCCAATATTTGAGACGAGATTGCCGATGGCGGCTGAGCTTATTTTTATCACCCACGTAGATATAAATATGGATAAAAAACAAAACAACTTAATCTTTAACATAATATTTTTGTTTTTTTAAGTTTTGGCACCGTCATCGCACATTCATTTGAATTTGATTGCCAATTTTAGATCAAGATTGGAACTCCAGTTTTATAAATGGAATCTAGAGGCACTTAAGTTTCACTTTTAGTTTTTGGCAAAACATTAAATGCGAATGAGTTTTCGTTGTTGTACCAAAACTTTATCAGATTATTATGACTTAGAACGGGCAAAAAACAAATATATAAGACTAGAATAAAAAATTCAAACTTAACCTGATAACAAAGGGTTCACAACTAAACATTGCAACGAAACAAACGAAGGTTTCTAAACACAGCCGGTTTATAATGCGAGATATAAAAAGATAATTTGTGTGTCGAGCGTGTCGCCCAAGATAAATATGGCTGTTGCTATGTGTCGTAATGAGCCGTTGCTCGTGCTTAACCTAAATTTGGACTTGCTTGATGACAGACGGGCAATTTTTAAGTTGTAATAGAAGCAACAAAACTTTGGGTATGGATGAGCTTCGTTTTTGACTAAAGACTGAATAAAATTATTGTGTTTTTCCTAGCTTCCCAAAAATAATGCCTAATCAGATCAACTTTATGTTATTAAATTGCACGAAACAACAGGTGCCTACTCCAAAAGGAATCAAACATTATTTAGGTAACTCACTAAACACTCATACAATTAACAATTTAAACATTTATTCTACTCAGCCTATCGCAGTCAGCTGCTGGACTTAGGCTTCTCCCAGGCTGTGCTAGAATACTCTATCTTTTCTCTGTATCTCTATCTTTTATTTTATAAAAATTACCAACATTTTGTGCCTATTTAAAGGTGCCCAAGATACAGGCTGTGCCTAGTTTGGGACCAACGATAGGTATCTCTATATTGTAATTTTGAATGAATAAACCATTTTTTTACTTTACTTATATGTATGCTAAACAGTACCGCGACCTTCGTATGATACCTATTGTGCAGTGTAGACTGACTTGGTATATTTTTAACTGCTATCTTATCAGTATGAACTATGTAAGCGGTATCAATATTTTCCGTTTTTTTATCTAAAAATATGTTAATATTAAGGAATATGATTTTAATAAATTGCATGCTAAATCAGTGCTATTTTTGACCACATTTTTATGTGGAGTTCCTCAATGATTCTCCTGCTTAGTGTTGACTTGTGCCGCCATCAGTCTTGGTGGACTTTGTTTGTCTCAACCGTGGTGCATATTCTTGAAAGACGCGTCTTTCTCGCACGTACCGTTTAATTACGGCACAACTGTTGCCGCATAGTTGCCCGTATGTACATATTGAATTTAACCATTTAGGAAGCTATATTCTCGCCTGTAAAGTGACATCATGATACGTGTTTATTAGGAGCTAGTTTGCTTGCGTTGATAGTCTGATTTGAATAAATGTATGTAAAACAATGGCTTTAGCCAGACCGTTCCTAAGTTGGTCTAGTTTTATTTGCCACCCACGCATACATTCTAGCGTTTTATGTAGATGGCTGGCTAATAGTTTGCAGACAAAATTAATGCTGGGGTTGCACGAATATATTAAAGTTTTAGTCGAATAATCGTTAAGGGTCTTGACAGCGATGCAGGTAGGAACAACATTAGAAAAAATAGCCTTGGTCCAGAAGTGCCTTGGTCCCAGCGATGGTCGATAGCTATTTCGTACAATAGAGTTGATAAAATTAATTTACGGTTTGTTAGGCGATCAACAACGATCCAGGATAGCTCAAATCAACGTAATCGGTAGGCAAGTGGCATGCTCACGGAATTATTTTAAGGACATACAATTCTACACATTACATAAACTATGTAGTAGAACTTAAGATTGAGTAATTCTGCCTAACACGTCTAGAGACATGAACCAAATAATTAATCATTAAAAAATGCCAACACTACAATATGGACATTTACAAAATTCAGTTTTAATGTTTTATAAAATTATTCAACTTTGCCTATTTCTATTTAGAAAAGGTAGTTAAAATGAATAAACAAATAATTAAAAATTCCAAGCTTCGTTTAAACGCTCTGAGCGTTAACTTCTTTTTTTGTATTAATATGTAGATTCTCAGTCACGCGTTGTATTCTTAATGGACACGTTTTAATCTTTTTATAGATCAACCTAACCGATAAAAGAGAACAACAATTTAATTAAAACTTATTTACCAGCTTTATATCATACCTGCTAAGCCACTTTTAGCTCATAAAGTTATAATACTAATTCATACAGTTTCAAGGCTCCCGCAGTTTATAAATAGGAATACATACTGATACAATAACACTTGTAAAAGTATATACATATCTACGTTCATAGTAAGTAAATAAACGTTTCTCTTGAAACAATATGTTTATGAGATCATCACTTGCAAAACTGGATCAAAATAACGTTAAAACCAATTTAACGATACAAACGTGCTATAAAAAATATAAAAACACTCTCTGGTGATCTCGACAAATAGGTGCTGATACTTGTGCATTGCCGCGCAAATCGTAAAAGTCGTTTGAAATGTTTCTGTCTATTTATTCTAGACGTCGAGAGCTTATTATGCCTCCTCACTCTTAAAAAACACTTCCTACTTACATACAATAATATTGCACTCCTCAAAATAAATTAACTGTAGCGTAATCAGAATCTACGTAACGTCTTTAGGAGACGCCGGTTGTCAGCTTCTATTAGAGTTCTCTAAAAACAAGTGATATCATAGTACATCCCTGACAAATTGGAAGACCTTCAACAACGCTTAATAAACCTGTGTCGGTATTTTTAATCAAAAGGAAATCTATAAAAAGAACAATTAATTGTAATTATCATACAACCTGTAATCACGGTTCATTGTTATTAACTGCTTGATAATCGACTAATAAACGGTAGCGAGTTATTTAGTCGATTATGTACGATGCAGTCGCATCCTTAAGTAGTGGCGCGGCGCTATTCGAAATTCGAATTTAATTTTGTTTTTGTTTGATTTTGATTGCTTTCGGTGCGGTCCACTGTAGCCAACTTTGGACATTTGTATTGGCATTGTCAGACATGACAGGATTACATTTTTTTTTTTTTGGATGGGAAATCATCAAATAACTTCTCCCGCTCTGGGTGGAGCGGGAGGGCGTGTCAGACTTTTACTGACTAAAACCCACCCGTGTTCCCTCAGTTGCCTGTGTGCCAGGGGCCGCGGTATCTCTTTCGAACAACCCGCACCCCTGGCAGGCAGAATTACATTGAACGGGTTTTCGACGAGTTTAGCTTGACATAAAATAAATTTAAATTAGAATACTACACACCTTATTTAGGATGAATATAAATTTAAATTCAAACAAAGTTTCTATCATATTTTTAATAGTTTAATTTCTTATAAGTATTTAAAAAAAAAATATTTTTTGATGGTATTGATACTTGAAGCCAGTTTGTTTTTTGCCAAAATCTGTGCAGGACAGCCGCTCCCATGGTTTAAGCTCTAGAGTAAAGATAGTTTTAGGCACACGTTATTTAAGATCTTGGGAATCAAATAGACCATTTAGGTATATAGTAAGCATTTTAGGAAGTAGCCAGATATTAGGGATCTTACGGCGACTCGGGATTTTTGGCTATTTGTTTATTGCCGAGCGTCGTAATAGAATTCATTGTTTAATTATTTCCTTAATTTTTTGTTATTAGTGTAAATGTAAATGAAGATCATTGTCAAGGCCATCGGTCCAGCTTGTGGGAAGCATTCCAACTTTACGTCTTCCGGTACGCGGTCGCCACTCCACAACCTTTCGGCCATCTGTGCGGCGAGCAATGTGCCTACAGCAACTTTCCCTGCGACACGAACAAAGTTCACATGCGCTATTTACAGCGATCTGTAAAGACACGCATGTCAGAGCTGCGTAACGCCAATTGGGATAAGATGCTGAACGAGCTTGAGCCTACTCATCTGGCTTTCTGGGAGCTTCAAAGGAAACTCAAATCCCGGGAAGTCGCCCCCATGGCACCGTTGCTTTCGACGACATCGACAAGGCCGAATGCCTAGCCGACAGTCTAGAGGCCCAATGTTCGCCCAGTTCTCAACCAGTAGACCAAGCACATCTTTCTGAGGTAGACTCTGAAGTCGAACATAGAACCCCTCTCCCGCCTGTCGAAGACCCTGATGATCCATTACCTCCCGTCATCCCAGACGAAGGGCACGGCTCTGATGAAATCACCAATAAGGTGTTCCAAATGCTACCCGCCCACCTGATTATGGTCTTGACCACCAACTTAAATGGAGTTGAGCAACAACATCTTTCCGCAGGCATGGAAACAAGCCACGGTCATTGGCATCCCCAAGCCCGGCAACCCTATTCCGAGCCTACGAGCTACCGCCCCATCAATTTACTGAACACTCTCGGTAAAATCTATGAGAGGCTTATTTATAAGCGTCTCAGCGATTACGCCAAGACAAAAGGCCTCATTCCCAACTTGCTGTCCAGGGGGACAGCAAGCTCAGGGCGTCACTGATAGGGATCAGTGACGCCCTGAGCCGAGGCCCGTACCCCACAGGGGGTGCCCTCAGCGTGCCATCTCTTAGAAATTTAAGTAGTTTTACGCCCCTGGCTGGAGGATTTAAGTTGTCTTAAGGCAACTACAGGATAGTCCGGTTAAGTAGTTACGACCTCTCAAGGTCAACTACGAGATGACATTTTCTAAAAAAACAAATATGTATAGTTAGTTCCGATTCAGGTTTGGTACATAGGTACAGTACAAGACAGAAAGCTGAGTAGACTTCAGTACGTACTCGCTACCTTTGACGGTTGAATATAGTATTTTTATTTATTAAGTACTTCCACCATGGTCCACCGTCCATCTTCACAGTGACAGTGTCTTGTCGTATTTCCACCCTTCAATCCAGCACACTGTGCGACCCATCGCACAAAAAATGTAACTTAAATAACATGTTGTTTCATAGCAGGAAGTCTTAAACCATAATATACTTGGCGCTAATTATAACAATTATAGAACAACCTAGTTTCCACAATTGAGTTTTATAGCTTTTTTACCAGTCCTATTGCACATTAGGCGCACTGTACATTCACAAGTAGGTAATGACAGATAAAACAAAGTAACAGGTAAACACCAGTTTTCAGCAAAGGCAAAGGGATACAATCTTTGCAGCAGTAAAAAAAAATGTAGATCCGTCGATAGTCGATTGTCGTTGGACAAGTGACTCAAATTCGAAAATAGAACCCCATAACAACATTTTTTTTGTGCGTTGCGTCTCGCGGACAACAACCTAAGAGGTTGTCGGCTGCTTAACCGGACCGTCCTGGTGAAAACCCTAAGACCCGAGTTCACCAACACATGGTTAAATTTAAAACGGCCGGTTAAATCATAACCGGCTGATTAACAATATTTTGCTGTTCACCACGCACTAACCATTGGTTAAGCACTGTAATTGGATGGTTAAATTAAACGACGTGGCCAACTCAGTTTAACCGTTGGTTTATGCTTTCTGGTTTGAAGTTTTGCATTGTGAATCACTTTTAGTCATAAAATAAAAATGCAAGACGCTTTGAGTTACTTCTTATTTGATGAGGATAATGTGTTAGATGATTTTAAAGATAATATATAATTTTGCGCACTCCCGTATAATCCAAAAACGGCACAATAATTTCGAGGAATATGACTAGAAAGTATTTGGTACAAGATTTCGTACATACAAACGTAGTTAGTGCTCTGGAATTACTTGATTTAATTGAAAAGAAGTTTTAATAGCCAAACACGTTTGCAGTGACTGCCGAAAGCATTAAATTTGTCAGCCAGATGCATCCGACCCCATTTTTTTCGGCATTTGTCGTGGCGTCTCTCACAAAGTAATGTTAAAACATTCGATCATTCGGTCATTTTCGACTCACTCATTCAAAAACGTTCGGTTATTTAACCGTTGGGTAGAATTGAATAGTGAACTCGATAAAAACGCGGTTTGTTTAAACATATGTTTAATGCTAACAGGACGGTTACGTAATCAACGGTTATGTTGTAGTTGGTGAACTCGGGTCTTAGACCCGAGTTCACCAACACATGGTTAAATTTAAAACAGCCGGTTATATCATAACCAGCTGATTAACAATATTTTGCTGTTCACCACGCACTAACCATTGGTTAAGCACTGTAATCGGATGATTAACTTAAACGACGTGGCCAACTCAGTTTAACCGTTGGTTTATGCTTTCTGGTTTGAAGTTTTGCATTGTGAATCACTTTTAGTCATAAAATAAAAATGCAAGACGCTTTGAGTTACTTCTTATTTGATGAGGATAATGTGTTAGATGATTTTGAAGATAATATATAATTTTGCGCACTCCCGTATAATCCAAACACGGCACAATAATTTCGAGGAATATGACTAGAAAGTATTTGGTACAAGATTTCGTACAAACAAACGTAGTTAGTGCTCTGGAATTACTTGATTTAATTGAAAAGAAGTTTGAATAGCCAAACACGTTTGCAGTGACTGCCGAAAGCATTAAATTTGTCAGCCAGATGCATCTCATGCATCCGACCCCATTTTTTTCGGCATTTGTCGTGGCGTCTCTTACAAAGTAATGTTAAAACATTCGGTCATTCGGTCATTTTCGACTCACTCATTCAAAAACGTTCGGTTATTTAACCGTTGGGTAGAATTGAATAGTGAACTCAAAAAAAATGCTGTTTGTTTAAACATATGTTTAAACAAACAGCATTTTTTAACCATGTGTTGGTGAACTCGGGTCTAAAGGTTCTGTTCGCCCGGGTTAAGGCGTCGCTTGGCACGTTGGCAGCAAGGGACAGGCTGGATCGGATCAGTAACACACCCATAAAAATATCTTTCGCGGCTTATTTAATTAAAATATTTAAAATTTAAATCTGAAATAAAAGCAGGCACGGTTTTTAACGCGGAAACGTGGTTATTTTATTATGATTCCATTCAGTGAGTGGCCATTGGTTCATCGTGGCGTGAAAATTTTATAGGCTCATAAAATGCCAAGATGGCGGCGGATGCTTTTAAAATGTGCTACAATTGATAGACGATCTCTAAAAAAAGAATTGTTTGCAATCGTAAAAATATCAATATTGGATCACGGATCTTAAAGCTAATTCTTCATTGCGACAATCAATAAAATCAACATTTTATCCGGGAATCACACACTGCTGGATGCAGGCCTCCCATTCTGCCGATTCCGTGAGACCCCATCCAGATGTTTCCCGCCGCTTTGACTATATCGTCAACCCAACGCGCGTTTGGACGGCCCCTGGTTCCTTTGGCCTAACTTTGACCACCATTCGGTAAAAGCTTTACTCTGTAGAAGTATAGATGTATAAGGAACAGGGTGTACATTTCATGTGTCATCCGCAGACCAGACTGGTATTTCAACTAATGGGCAGCTGCCCGACGATTGATGTCAGGACGTTAAGTACTATATACATATAAATAGATATATGGCAGTTGCGTTGCAAACTCTGTTTGCGCGATGCAGGATTTTTTGTAACGTCAGTGTGAAGCGTTATTTGCATGCATGTGGCGATGTAGTTACCGCCACATCTCCATCGGCCTCTCCGCGCCTAGCCAGACGCCAGGTCGTGTTGGGTAGGTATCGATATCATAAAGACACAGCAAAAAAAAAAACAATTTAAAGTAACACACAACTTCACTGCCAGCATGCGTTGACTCCGAAAGCTGTTATTTACGTACTTGAAATGATGACTTCTGTTTTTCCTATCTACAAAAGCATCAAATCAAATATCTCGACAAAATGTAGTAATGTGTTCCTACAGTACCAACAAAGTATCTCGCTTAGATGCGTAAGCGTTCCCTCCGAGCGAATCGAATGCCAGTCCCTTTCCAAGGTCGGTTGGGCAAGCGGACCAATGATGGTTGAGGCCCTAGACCAGTTAGCTGAAGGCCGGAATTCGACTGTTTATTTGGTTGTTGTGACGCATCGAACTCAATAGTTCACGAGCGCGCGTCTCTCATTGGAATTTAAACCTTATAATAATCATCACGCCTTTATTTCCCTTCCACATTTCGCCAGTTATGTTTAAGGGAGATGCGCCGGATAAGCCCAAGACATAAAAATTATCTTACGTTATTTTTGCAATTTGCAAGTCAGTGTCAGACTGTATGCTGAACAAAATATGATTCGCGACCGTAACACGTATGTATTTACAGAATTATAATAATTAAAATCATCAATACAACCCTCTAAGTTCATATACCTAATCCCATTAAAAAATTGAATTTCGCGGGCTCCCTTATCCATCCTCCTAAAGTTATTATTACATTATCCAATTTGTAGAATCTCTAGCTAAGAACACTTTATTAAGGAAGTTGGAAGCTAGTGATCACACTGGACTAAATTTAATTCTTAAGGCTCCTGCAAAGACGTGCGACGCGACACACGTCCAACAATTCCTCCAATTTGTTCTACAAGTGTCACGTCGCGCCTGTCTGAAGTCATGAAGTAGAATAACAATGTGTTGCAACAATTTAGGGCGTAGTGCGGTCGGGAACTTCCAATCGCACTAAATCGGAATCTATCTGTTCTAACTTCAATTTTATCTTTTAATTTTCTAATTAGATTTCCTAAAAATTTAATTGTGTAATAGTTGCTTTGTTGCGAGCCTATTGCCATCAACCGGGCACGACTCCGGGCTGCCACTGAGAAATTGCAGATGTAAATACCTAATAACACTTTGCTCGACCTAGTAACCGAACCCAGGACTTGTTTAGCAGTAGCACTTACATCATTCATCATCATCACCATCATCATTTCAGCCGAAAGTCGTCCACTGCTGGACATAGGCCTCCCCCAAGCACCGCCATTTAGACCGGTAGCGCTTACGCTTCTAACAAATACTACTTTAAAAAACCAAGATCTGCGTAGCAACTATCTTACGCCCACTATCATAAAGCCGTTATAATTATGTCAAAAGGCCATTAACCCCTCTCAAAAATCCGGTATCTACCCAGATAATAAATATTTATTTAGCACCAAATCTTTATCTTGGCAGCCTTCTACGTAGATTAGGTACAAGGTAAATATGTACCAAATTGCATATATTTTTGATAACCATATCGGAGATTAAATAGTCTTTGTTGCTGTTATACTACCGCCATACTGTCTGGATGGATTTTTCCACAAAGATTAGGTGAATTTGTCATATTTAAAACCTTTTCTTGGTTATGGTTTCTAGAAATCTTTTCTTAAGGGTGTGAGCACATGAGAATTCGAACTCAAAACATTTAATTCAATAAAAAAAATTACAGGCACTTTTAAATTATCCGAGTCAGTCAAAAAGTTGAAGGTGGAGCGTCTAAGTGAGTGAGTGAGAGGTGGAGTGGCTAAGTAACTACAGCCGCACGGATCAATCAAGCAGGTTAAGCTACGCTTGCTGCGGTTGTTCCGTGAATGGGTGACCACACCAAAACCCCTCGAGAGGCATGTAAGCGAGAACTAGTATGGAAGAGGTTAAGATACAGAACAGGCGCCGATCATGTTGGCGGAACTAGTACGAAAAAAAAAACAAAAAGAAAACACCCTCCGTGCCTTCGAAAGCATGTTGAGGCGTTGGTCGCGGCTGTCATTCGTGGATCTTCGACATTCGTTACGGGTACTTGGAAGCCTAAAAGTCTGACAACCAGTCTTACATTAGGGTATGTTACCCATTACCTAATAAATGGGTTGTGAAGGTTAGATAGGCAGGCAGTCAATCCATGAAAAATACTGGTATTCAGCTGCACCTGGTTAGACTGGAAGCTGACCCCAATATAGTTGGGAACAGGCTAAGCCGATCGATTGGGTGCTAACATATGTGCCAGTGTTGTCTCAGTACCATGAGACATTGGTATACAATGGTAAAGCAGAACATCTGCAAAAGAACGAAAGAAAAACTCCTGAAAAGATGGCAGGACTTGGCGAAGATGGCTAGAAAGACATGGAGTAGACAGGAGAGGAACAAGGAGAATCGGAAGGGTTTGAGGTCATTCCCAAAGGACACACAGACCCGTAGAACAACTATCACGCTGAAAAAAGACTATAAATAATTAAATAATGGGCGACCATTTACCATCAAGAGTCTTTGTCAACGATTTGACAAAATGATGTGACAACCGTACGCCCACTATTCGCCGATTTTGGTATATTATAATGGGCATGGCCTACTGAGCTAAACTTGGAACTTGCTAGCATTTTCTACTAACCTTTTATGCCTATCAAGTGGTGTCCTCATATTCCATAGACTGCTTCAAAATATTATGGTCTTACCATAATAAATATGGATAAATAATACCGATTTGTTGAGTGTCACATTGGGTGTCGTCTGTTTGCAGTCTTGTAATATTAATACTGGTATAATTTGAATCGTTAATTTATAATTAAATTTAATTTATAAATATTTCTTTATATTTCGATATAATTTAAATATGTAATTTGAATTGACTAACGAGGCAGACTTACTAGAGACATTTTGCCTCGTTGGTGTTAATGGTCGCAAGCGCTATTAACTGCCACCCATGTGGTCCTGGGTTCAATTCCCGGGTCGGGAAAAGTGTAATTGGGTTATTCTATCTGGAATTTTTCAGTAGCAGCCCGGAGTGTGGATTAGGGTCAATTCTCACCGAGACGCGGCGCGACGCGCACTTTTTAAGATCACGATACAAAATAGATCTTATTTACTTAACAATAAGGTATACGGGCTGCACAACGCGGTGCACCTTAGCGTTCTTCGACACGCTTTCGCGCTCGTAGTGAAATTATACCTTTTCGTGTTGTAAATAAGTTAGATATTCTGTTGCTATCTTAAAAAGTGCGCGTCGCGCCGCGTCTCGGTGAGAATTGACCCTTAGTGTGCGGATAGGCTCGGCCCCTTTAACATGGACTCAAACATAACTGGCGAAATGTGAATGTACTATCTGTACACCTCTAACCATTCAGGGATTAAGCCCGATAATTATGATGTTATTAGTTTATTAGAGGCAGTTATTATTATTCGCTCACCTATCATAGACAAAATCGAAAATCGCTTCAAAACTTGTTGTGCCTTACACACAGACAATTTGGGTCACATTATGTACCGTATTTACAAACATACCTACTTGAAAAACGGACCAAAGTCGACGATAGCCGATATCAAAACATACCGGTTACCAACCGTTTCGTATAAGCCTGCTAGATGAAGAAGTAGCTCTAAATATAACACAGTAGTGTGATCGCCCCCTGTATTTATAGAATCGTATAAACTTCGCTTGACGACAGTCTAGTCGCGAGCCGTAGCAGGAGTACTCAACCTGCAGGTGATAACATCATTGTTTTGCTCGTCACCTGTTTTATTAACATCTTCCTGTCATTTATACATATTTTCATCGGTGTTCTATTGTTTTATGTATACATGTTCATGGTGTTTGGCACAATTAAATACAAGGTTGCGGAAAAAACCGTGGTATGAAAATGGGTTACAATTATATAATACGTCATTGGTTACAATGTTTGTGACTGGATAAACCATTTCAAATAATTGGAAAGGAAAATTTCGTTTGCGTCAGGATTAAGGTAAAAATCAGAGTAAACAGTAATGCTGGTTGACTTGAGTTGCATTAATGTGCAGTTAAATAAATAGTAGCAGTTTTCCTGAAATCCTTATCTACAAAGCCATTGGTGTTTATGGAAAGTTGCATTGATATAAGTAGGGAATAAAATATCGGTAGTAAATTAAATTGAAGCAACTCAAAAGTTTCCACTAATTACTTAGCTGGGTGAGTACCTTATCAATAATCAATTAAAAATGCAATATTAGTTAATATTGTGAAATATAAAACGCGATAAACGTGCTATATAGTTCTATTCCGCAGACCATTTAATTTTGATACTTCCTCTAACAACACTTGTTATTGTAAGTCATTATTTGAAGCAATATTTTTTGCGAGCGCAGAAGAAAATAACTTAGTCAATTGATACTGACCTAGACAATTATTGACATTGAGAAGCTTCAAAACTACGTATTTGTAACGTAGATATGTTATTGCGGATGTAGATAATTAGATATTATTATGTGTTAAATATATTATGTGCTTGTGCGCACGTGTATATTTCATTAGGTATATTACTTATTTATTTATTGAACCATTTATGCACACAAAAACGAACAACACGCAACGGAACAGAAAAATACGTACATAGGTTATTTCTACAGAAATCTCTTCCAGCACACCTGCGATAGGAGAGAAGATAACAGAGATGTAGACAACGGGAGTAATAACAGTAGAATGGAAAATATAAAAATACAAATTAAACTCTAATTTAAATATACACACATAATATGAGAATATACATACATACTAACATACTTCTAAAATAAATATCACTAAAATATATATAATTACATATAATGTAATTTTAATAATAAATACATAAGCAATTATGACAAAGTGAATTAAGATAGTGTTCTTTCACCCTTACTTCTTCTTATTACGTTTTTTATCGGATAAAAATATTAGTCCTATAAAAAAATTACATGTACTTACCTATATCATGTCGTTATTTCCACGTGTAGCTTATATTATTCACTTAGGTTTGATTTTTCAATAGTGTGATATTAGTATGGATTGTACCGTTTTCAGTTTGTGTGTTGACCCGTATTAACTACGGGTCAACACACAAACTCAAAACGTTAGTTTATTAAGCGCAGTTTTTTCAATAGTCAGATAACTTTTATCTGAAGAATAAATCTGATAGTTTGACATATTTTCTATACAAAATCTGTCAAACCGACATATATGTATATTCCTCAGATTAATAAACTAACGTTTTGAGTTTGTGTGTTGACCCGTAGTTAATACGGGTCAACACACAAACTGAAAACGGTACAATCCATACTAATATCACAGAGGTAAAATGTATCTGTTTGTATAAAGGGTCTGGAACCATCAGTACCAGCCAATTTTTTTTTTTGCATTTGTTACTTAGCCCAATTCATGAGGAAGGTAATGGGCTATTGAACATCACGCTACGTTCCATAACAGCCGTGCAAAAAGAAGAAGTCGGAAAGTAACAAAGTAACAGCGTGGGCGTCCATGGGAGTATGGGACGCGACGCGGCGGGTCGGATCAAAAATTTCACGGGGACTTAATCGCGGGCTACTCGGTAGTTACTCTCATTTAGAAAACTTTGAAGCTGTCTTATGAAAAGAAACAATGAAGTAAACGGCGTAGTTCCTAGAATCAATGAGACGATGAAATATTTATCAGATCTCGAACAAATAGGTTAGCTTGGACTACATATTGCTATCTCCGCCTGTTTAAATCATTTATGCACCGACGACGTCCCGAAAAATGTTTATTTTTTTATTTTTATTAAAAAAGTATTCATAAAATCGAAAACGTGAGAACCAATAGTGACACTAGAGGTTACTTGTAGGTGCTACTCGAATCGCACGCGCCGCCGATAAAGGAAACAGCGATCCATAATGTTCAAAGCAAAATAAACTCTCGCACGTTGTGATTTTCCACAAATATTGTTAATCTGTAATTTTTTGTTTTAAATATTTTATTTGTTTATAAAACGATTGTATTACCAAGACAAAACCGTTTCGCTGCGGGAAAACACCGTGTATACAACGTCCCGACATCAATCGTCGAGCAGTGGCCCATCAGACACAACACCGGTCTGGTCGGAGGATCCTACCTTTTCTATTGAGGATAAGTGAACTTTACACCCTGTTCCTCATGCCTTTCAAACCAGTCAATAATGTATGTATGTATGTATGTTTCTCGGATAATTTTGGATTTTCTTCACATGTATTGTCGAAAATTTTGTCGATTCTATTAGTCGACGTTCACACGGACGTGATAAAATTGCGGCGAAATCTTTTCGCGCACTGGATTTTCTTCTCTTGGTGTTGAACATAGCATTGAGAATCCAACAGAATGCATCACAACGCGTCGAAAATCGAACAATGTGTTTTAGTTATTGATTTTCAACTCTCGGCGCTAAGCAGTGCGTTGAAGATCCAGAAAAATCCCGATTTAATTACGTCCGTGGGAACGCGGGCTTAGTAGTACCCAAAAATGCGCTTGATCATCATTGATAGAGGCTCTTTTATTGAACCTACCAAGGTCTATCTTTAATTTTTTTTTAAGAAAATCTGGTTTAATTAATTTAAATTTTTCGACAAGAAGTTGTTTACAAGTCTTGTAATCAATAAACAAGTACCTACCTAACTAACTTATTGTTTGAAGCTTTGCTCTACTCTGGTTATTTCATATTGTTTGATGTTACTCACTTTAATGGTGTTGTTCAAACTCTTGAAGCGGTCGCTGTTTGTTTTCCACTTGTTTTTCTTTTATAATTATGGGTGGTTGAACTAAGTACAGAACAATTTCGTGTCTAGTACTCGTTAGGACTTCATTTGTTCCATTTATTTTATTGTAAAAGAATTTACCTCTTTGTAGTTGAGGGACAAACACGTAGGTAATATTTGATTTAGAGTGAGACAAATAATGAGAATAATCTAGCTAGATATTTAAAACAGCTGATTAGGCTATTATTATTATTATTTACCGCGCCTCCAAGCTTAATGATAATACAAAATTAGTTTGACCCAGTATCCTGTTATTAAATACATAATTAATATTAAAAAGGCTTTCAATTGATGAAAAGTGACTAAAATAATAAATACTGACATTGTCCAGTTCCCATTTTAACATCCTGTGTACTTAAAATACCGTAACTTATAATCAAGCGGACTGTCCACAGTTCGTCATGATTAGGGTCTTCACGCTTGACAACAGCTCATTAACAAATTACGTACCAAACGACCTTATACCCAACTGTAAGTCCACATACACACAGGCGCTTATTTAACGTGGCGGGCGCTTATTTTACCGCTCCCTGGATTTTCAATTATCAGCGCTGAGAATCCAACAGAGCGCATCACTCACGTGTTAAAAATAATTTCAACGCTCAGCGCTATTCCGCTGCGCGGTAAAAAAACGTGACAGAAAAAATTGTTCGTGCGTACGTGGGCTAAGTCAGGCAAAATCCATTTTGACGAAACATTTCGAAATTAAACGTTAATAAATTCAGGTTAGATTTATAGGTTGAAGGATTTATCATCAAAGGCGTAATCACAGCTTTAGAGATAGAATTTGTTATTTGTGCTCTGATTTGCTACGTAAATCTGCCTCCCTTAAATATTACATTTTCAGTTTAGTTAGTGTCCTCCCGACTGAATGTCGATTTCGGCAACGAATACTAGGAAAAATAGGACCAGACTAGGAAATAAATAATAATAAAAGAGACGATGTTTATTTGCATTATTTGCAAAGAAAGCCAACACAATGTCAAGTCACATGTATGAGTGTAAGGTGACTTTGTACGTTATCTCAAAAATGTTGAGTACCCCTGACCTGCGCTATTCCGCCATGGAACTAATAAACAATGAATATGCATATTTGTAATTATATTAGCCGCGTGAAGGCCACCTCACCTCACTATAATACTATCGGTGTCGCCGCCATCGCTGCGGCATTCGATTCATTCGAATATGTATCGCCAATTTACGGTGATCTACACAAATATTATGAAGAAGTAAAATTTGTTTGTATGTAGGTAGGGGGTATTGTCGGTATCGTTATCGACATACCACGCGAGTGAAGCCGCAGGTAGCAGCTAGTGTCAAATATTCCCAATACACTAACGCTGAATTGACAAAGATTTTACAAACAGCTTTTGTGTAATTGTGTTTGGAAATAGTGTCTGCGTCCGACTCTAAAAAAGACATTACGTATAAATACATAATTATATATTTACAATGAATTTCTTTGGACCTTAGCAACTATTAACTCCTTTAAAAATAATAGGTAAAATATCACCTACTCTCCAAGTTTCCATGCAAATCACATTGATTGGTTTTTGAAAGCTTTTCTTTGTGTAAGCTTGGAAATATCTATTAGCTATAGCTATTTGTAGATATATTAATTTGTTTATTGTTTGATACCGAACATACCATAGGTAAATAGCTATATGTAGTTGTTACTTTTTATCAACATTTTTTTCCGTAAAATGAAGAAATAGATTTAAAAAAAAATAACAAACTTTTGCCCTTCATTTCGTCTACGTGAAATTTCAGAAAAAATATCCTATAGCAACGCATCGACCGTGTTTTGTAAGTCCATTGTTTCTGAATAATAAGGTTGAAGACAAAATAAGTTCACGCCCTAAATTCCCTTCAAACCGTGATCATTGCCCAACATAGGAAGTTAAGGTCACGCACGATGTACCACCACTACCCACAGATATTATCACAAGCCTTTCAAGGTCAATTTTACGCTCAAATTACCTTCTATTCTGTATCTTAAGTTCCGTCGAGCCCTACCCAGCTTAGGACAGAATAAAAGTTTTATTCGTGCCAAAAGACTGGGATTTAAAGTTTTAGATCAATTGGATTTTTTTTTGAGGAAATCTTTCAACAGGCCTTTGGAGCGTGTCTTAGAAGTGAAGTGATTTATTTGTACACTAGAGCGCAAAGAAAAAGGGTCGGTTAGAAAATCTTCAATATCTTCAAAAGTACCTAACCTAGCTTTATGAAATAAAGACTAAATTAAAGAATATTTTAATGTGCTTAAATGAAAATAATAAAAAATGAATTCATGGGTTTTATTTTTAATAAATGTAAAATAAATAAAAATGCGTAGCTTTTCCAGTATTTTCCTAAATGTAGATTGGTTACAGATGTGCCGTTTTCACGCATTTTAGTACTTTGTGTTGCCTCTGCGAGCTTGCAATACTGCTGTTATGCGATTTGACATACTTTCTACTAGGTTTTTGAGGCGATACTGCGGAATATTCTGCCATTCCTCTATTAGAGCTTCTTTCATTTCACGTAGCGTGATTAGTGGCAGATTCCGCTGACGTACACGTCGTCCCAGTTCGTCCCATGCATGCTCAATGGGGTTTGAGTCGGGTCTGCGTGCTGGCCACTCCCATGTGTGTGATACCGACTTCTTGAAAATAGGCTAACACTAGCTGAGCTTTATGCAGGCGGGCATTGTCTTGCATAATAACGGCATTCTCGCCCATGTCCACTAAAAATGGACCAACGTAGTCATTAAGAATTTCAGTAACATATCTTTCTGCAGTTAAAGTTCCATTTTCTATCACCACTAGCTCAGTGCGACTTTCGGAAGAAATCCCAGCCCACACGTGAACAGAGCCTCCGCCGTCTGGTACTTTTCCTTCTATACAGGCTTGGTTAGAGCATTCTCCCGGTCTTCTGTAGACTCTTTTCCTCCCGTCGTGCTTGTATAAACAGAATCTAGACTCGTATGAAAACATAACTCTTGACCAGTCATTCAGAGTCCAATTCTCGTGCTCTCTATCATAACTCAACCTTGAGTTTCTGTGGTGTCTTTCTAGTTTTGGGCCATTTGCAGGTCTTAATGGCTTTAAATTTGCTTCAGCCAGACGCCGCCTTACTGTATCCGTACTCAGATTGTTTCCGCCAGCTCGTAAATGATGATTCTTTATTTCAACAGCCGTAAGAAAGCGATTCCTCAAAATTATTGACATCATATAGCGATCCTCCCGCGCCGTCGTGCACCTTGTTCGGCCTGTTCCTGGTCTTCAGAGATTGGATCCATTTTCATGGAAACGCTGGAGTACTCCCTGAATTGTAGAAAGAGTCACACCACCAGTTCTCGCTGTATTTCGCTGACTGTGCGGAATTTCAAGCATTGTCAGGATCCTGGTACATTCTTCAGGGGTTAACGACATGATGATTTCACAACAATAAAATTTATAAGGCCTCTGCCTTATAAATTTTATTATTCTGAAATCATCAAAAAGTTATAAATATGGTGTAGAGACACCATATTTATAACTTTTTATTACAAAACTAAAACAAACGCGAAACATTTGATTCGAACTTTTTGGTGCTAAATTCAGAAACGACCAGTATATTACATTTTCAGTTTTTTAATAAAAATAAATAAAAAGGTTTTATTTTATGTGACATTAATTGTTCCTTAATTTAGTCTTCATTTCATAAAGCTAGGTCAGGTACTTTTGAAGATATTAATGATTTTCTAACCGACCCCTTTTCTTTGCGGTCCAGTGTAGCTAAAAAGTTTCAAATTCGTCAGTAGCAGCCTGCGGGTAATTGGGTACCACACTAAGTAACAGTATCAATGGCTTTTATTTTGACAGTTCAACAACATTCATTGCGTTATTTACGTTGTTTCGCAGACTATTTTTTCGAATTTGCCTCCTATGCACCGAATAAACAGTAGGTATCCTTCAAAATTTAGTATGTTACGCAATTAGGGTGCTGGAGTCCGGATTTGTGCAAGATTGATGGCAATAAAGGCTCACCCCATTTAACATGGGACTTGAATATGACTGGTAAAATATGAGTGCAATATCGGTAGGTACACTGGCCAACCCTTCGGAGAAACAAGGCTGATATAAACCTTTTTATATTAGCCCTTTCCCGGACGAATGCGTACAAGCGTCATACGAGACACGAGCGGGAAGACATAAATCAGGACAACCTTAAAACCCTATTTTAAAATAAAACAAAAATACATCGTTGTTAAAAATAAAATATATTTTCAGGGACGGTAAATCTGTGTCATTAACTCATTCCTTCACACGCATAAATAAATTATAATATAATAGGTAAGAAAACATGTTTCTGAACTTAAATAAATCCTAATTTGTTGCAAAAATAATGGTTTTGCGACGTCAATCATTTTCAATCACAATTAATTGACGTGTTTTCTCCTCAACGGCTACTGTAATATTGACAAATAACTCTGAGAACACGAAAACACAATGCGATACTCTTCAGGCTTAGCATGACGTTTTCTATTTCTACGAAGAATAGACAGTGCTTTTTTGTATTGAACGAACTTTGTATTGAAGTGACATTTCGTTTCTCCATTTTTGACATCGCACCGTATATAATCTTCTACAATCTGTCATTTTGTCTTTCGTTTCGATCTTCGATCATCGTCTAGTTCCATATAAATGTAGACTATTTCAGATTAATATTTCTTCCCAAACTGTCAAAATCACACTGACAACAAACTTTATAATCGACGGCAAAGCAAGACAGCAAGCAAGAAATTCTGATAAAGGCAGCAGAATGATGATTTTTTTCTGGCAAGGATCTCATTTTTATGCTACTCTTACGTATTTAAATTAAATTGTAACATCACATCACATCAAATCACTTCAAAGAATGTTTCCATTCGCATTCATTGATGTGATATAAATAAACTAGCACTGAAACATTTTTCACTATAAAACAAGGAACAATAAATACCCAAGCACTCAAACACATTCTTAAAGAACATTAAACATTCTTAAGTAATAATAATAAGAAAAAAAACAGTACAAATGTGTAGACATAATACTATACAAAAACACGTAAGTCATTTTATCGAATACCAGTGTATTTTGACACGTGTCGAAAATATGTCGGCAAAGCTACACGTGTCTTTTATATCTGGTTATTGGCACTTTTATTGGAAATGTGTTCGTAGATGGTAGTACTGAGTCGGTACCTACTGTTATGGGGAAATATTTTTTATCATTATTTCCGTATGTTTTTTTAAAGTATTCTTGCTGTGTCAAGGTTAGTGTGAATGTTTGCTAAATTAAAGTCAGCCAACCTACACTTTTGATTAAGTTCTGCACTTCTAGACTTCTGGCATTAGTAGCTGGCCAGTAGTTTATTCACTATTATTTTCGTTTCCCTGTCTCCATCTTAATCTCATCTTATGATCCATAGACCATGCAAGTGGACAAGATTATATGAGGAGTTCCACCTCTTTTTTGTTCTGGTGTTAGGAAAACACCGATAGTTTTTTTTTTTAAATACATATTATTCACGTCTGAAAGTGTTTGTATAAACCTACACACAGAAATTAAAATCATTTAGTATATTATACATGTAACACTTTCTGGGTCCCCAAAATCTGTCAGAAAACCATGCCGCTATCTGTCATGACTCAGCCTTGTCTGATTTGGTGTCGATTCCTTGTTTACAATTTAACCGGTCAGACAGGTAATGCAGGCTCACAGGCTGTAAGGTGCGTTGGGGTAATACCGGACGGATTTTCGAATAGTTGCAAGGATGTTGCAAAAACTTTTTTTGCTCAAGTTTGGTATACACCACATTCCTGATAAATGGTGGAAATTGTTAATAATTAAACACAATATCATTTTAAATTAAATTTATCTACAAACACTCGATACTTTTTGTTTTGTGAGCCTGTAAAATCAAGACACAATTTTTGTGAGTATAATGCCTATATGGCCGCAAAGGGGCAAGTTCGGACACCAATATAATACTATTTCTATTGCTAGGAGCACAAGGTGTATAAAAATAATGCATCCGATCTTTCTTGCTCTTTTACATGACATCAACCAAATCTATATAATACTGCAAACATGGATGTCCGAGTACCCGGAGCGACTGGCGATCAGTGCGGGACGGGGCGGAACATAATGACGTGGCGCGCAATGTGGCTAGCATTAAAAAATATAGCCAAATAAGTGGGATATTTGATTTCTACGTTCTTTCCCCAGCGCCGTTCTTACCCCAACGCACTCTATTACTTTCTGTATGTCAATCGTCTTCAAGAATCTCAGTTTCCTTATAGTCATACCTACCCTTCTCTGGTTTGTTACGTATCTCTGTTATTACCTTATTGCGCGATGCAAAGGAGGGTAGGGCGACTAGCAGACGCCAATTGCGGAAAAGAAAAAAAAACAACTTTACGAAATAATATCTGTCGAGCTGGGTGGGTACCCATCATTGAATAGATCTTTGAAATCATCTTTAGGTTCATCTAATTTTCGAAGTAACTTTTAAGTATAAAAGTTCTACTTACCTCGTTTTAACCCTTGTAATTTTAACTTGTTTTTGGTAACAATGAAGCTTTCTCGAAGTTTCTGTGAAGTACGACCTTCCTACTGAGATATATTTTTCCTTGGTCACAGCTGATATATTCTGTAATAATATCTGTTCGGTTTTAAAGAAAATATTTGCTGGCGGCTTATGAACCTAAGAATGTTGAAAGTAAAGTGTTTGTGGGTGGAAATCGTTCGTTCCTACTATCTTCAAGAAGGCAATTGAACACCACCTACCTTGTCTTAACTCTCGGGTCAGCAGGAGAGCTTCAGCGTGCACGGCACTTCACAGATAGGCAGTTTAAATGTACTCTGGGTTCAAAGGTCTTGAAGATCGCACACCACACGGTAATGAGTCCACAAACAATAAAGATGCTAAAACGTTTAGCTTGGAACACGATCACAACAAGAGAGGAAGAAACGTTCATCCAGCTCAGAGCCTCAAATCGTACTACCCGTTACGGATATATATCGCCGCAACGTAGGTCGTGAGCAAGTTCAGTGATGATTTACCAACCACCCTCAATTCAATAATAAGAATCGAACATACCCCCCACCGAAATCAATATGATTGATTTCCCTAAATGAATGATAAGTGTGGAATATGTTACACAAACAACAGTTACTTAAACATAAATAAACGTATAATTCTACATGTAGACAGTGTTCTAAATGTAAAGTGTATACGGTAAAAAAAGAAAAAAGAAAACTTAAATAAACTATTTATAATATTAAAATTGTGAATGTAATTAATTTGCATACGGTAATGGACAAACTTTATTTGTAGGTCTTTGGATTAATCCATTTTTAGTTCGTAGAGTCAAAACTCGATTTACTTTGTCGACACCACCATGCACCTTCTCAACCCGGGCTAAATTCCATTGGAGGGGCTTAGTTAAATGAGACTTCAGCAAAACTAAATCTCCAACCTTTAAGTTAGGCGGAGTTGAAAACCACTTCGCTCTCTGCTGAAGAGTGTGAAGGTAGTCATCTGACCAACGCCTCCAAAAGGACTGTGAAGCCTTCTGAACGAATTGCCAACGTGACAATCTATTTTGAGGAACGTCCTCAAAGTCATATTCCGGTACAGCTAATAAACTCTGACCTATGAGAAAATGACCCGCGGTCAATACTTCGAACTCGTTTGGGTTGTCCGATAAGGAACACAAGGGCCGTGAATTTAAAACGGCTTCAATCCTACAGAAAATTGTGCTTAATTCTTCAAAAGTGAGTGGTCTGTCACCTACTGCGCGATAGAGGTGATGTTTAGCAGATTTTATGCCTGCTTCCCAGAGTCCACCCATGCTCGCAGCGTTAGGAGGGTTGTTACGCCATTCTATATGACGTGACGTTAATCCGTTAGAAATTTTATCAGCACTAGTTTTACTATTCCAGAAGTTCGCAACTTCTTTTAAATGTTTAGCTGCTGCAATAAAATTGGTACCGCAGTCAGAATATAAACAACTGCAAAGTCCGCGGCGAGCTACAAAGCGGTCGAATGCAGTCAAAAAACAATCACAACTTAAATCCGTAAGAACTTCTAAGTGTACAGCCTTCGTTGAAAAGCACACGAACAAGCATAAATATGACTTATGGACCTTTGCATTGCGTCTCAAACTCTCTTTCACAAAGAAAGGCCCACCCAAGTCACAACCAACGTGGTCGAAGACTTTACCAGGCTTTAGTCTGGGTGCGGGTAACTGACCCATTGCAGGCTGAATTGAGCTAGGTCGGCACCGAAAACAATTCTTGCATTTTGATAGAACGGATCTAATCATTCTACGTGCACTAATCATCCAATAATTTTTACATAGTATGCCTTGTAAGGTACGAGGCCCAACATGCAAATATAACTTGTGGTAATATTCAATAATTAAATTAGTCGTGTGACATTTAGGTAAGAGCACAGGGTGCTTAGTGTTATAAGGTAGATCGGAATGCACGAGTCTACCCCCCACCCTGAGGAAATTGTGAGAATCTACAAAGGGTGAAAGTTTACGAAGTGAAGCAATGGTTTTATTTTTATCTTCTAGCAACGATTTCATTTCATTCTGAAAATGATTTAATTGTATTACTCGAATTATGGTATCACGAGCTTTCTTTAGCTCTGAAGCACTGAGAGGCCCATATGCCCTTGCCTTAGATTTGAGATTATTCATATACCTCAGCCACCAGGCCATAAGACGTTGCAATTTATTAAAAGATGAAAATTTATTAAATGTATCTTCTAAATTATTTTTAAATGATATATTTTGATAGTCAAACGTAGTTAAAACAAACGTATCACAATTAGTTTTACTATCAGGAATGGTGAAACCTTCCTTTACATAAAATGGTTTAATTGGCCAGTGTTGTTGGTTTTCATAAAGCCATTTTGGACCGTGAACCCAATCCGTAGCTCCTTTTACGAAACGAGCTGGCATTGCTCCGCGCGAGCAAATATCGGCAGCGTTATTTTCGCTATTCACGTGAAACCAACAGTTTGGTGGCACCACGGCGATCACTTGACTAACACGGTTAGCCACAAACGTTTTTAATTTATAAGGTGGCGTTTGCAGCCATGCTAAAACGTTGTTTGAATCACCTAATGCAATTATAGAAACCTTAAAATCGGTCAAGTTTTGTACGACAAAACTTACTAACTTTGATAACAGAAACGCAGCTTCGAGCTCAAGCCTAGGTATAGACATAATTGGATTCAGAGGTGCGACCTTAGATTTACTCATCAGCAACCTAACTTTCACGTGACCACCCTTGTCTTCACTACGTAAGTAAATGCAAGCTGCATAGCCACGCGATGACGCATCGCAGAATCCTATTAGCTGCACTTGATTGAAGTGAGATATTAAAACATGCCGCTCAATTCGCAAATTACTTAGAACTGGCCATTCGGAGATAAACTTATTCCATTGGGAGGTCAGCTCGGATCGGACGGATCAATAGGAACTTCACAAGGTAAAGATTCCACTTCCCAAAAACGTTTGAGAGTTTCATTTAAATTGTTTTCTTCGATAGTATACGATACTAACGATGTTGTAGACGCTACAACATTGCAATTGCTAGAGGATTGCATCTCTAGTCTTCCCGTTACGACATAACCAAATACGCTGCCTAACGCAACTGGTACATCGGGGTTTATTATCATCTTTTTTCCATCGTAAATGTACGGGAAAATGTCACCGGCCAAAATAATATCAATCGGCGACTTTCTATAAAACCACGGATCGGCTAAATCTAAGTCTTTAAAATCATCCAATACCTTTTGAGGTATTTCAACGGTAGGCATGTCCGAAGTCAGGTGAGGTAAAATTACTGCATTTAAATTAAAACAAGAAGTTGCACCCCGTGACTTTAAAGTTAACGATACCATGCCATTATTCTTGACTAGTTCGCCACCGAGGCCTAAAATATTATAAGGACACCTTTTAGCAGATAATCCTAAACTTTGATAGCAATTTTGTGTAATAAAGTTCGACTGCGCACCTGAATCTATTAAAACACGAACAGTTTGGTAGTTGTTGAATGAATCCAACACATGCACAACAGCTGTTCCCAATATGACTGCATAGTTGAGTGTGGATGCTAAGTGATTATTAGTATCATTCATTACAGCGGACGCTTGCATTTTACATGACGACACCGGCGCGGGCGCCTGTTCGATTGCGGTAGGAACAGATAAACAAACCGGTTTAGGTCCAATATCGCTCGCTTCCCGATGCAATAGAACATGATGCGGCTCCTTACAAACATAACATCTAAATTCACTTTTGCAGTCTTTCATCGCATGATTCGGTTTTAAGCAATTGTAGCATAACTTTAATTCATTAGCACGGCTAATGCGTTGTGTATTAGTCAGATCACGAAACTTATTACACCTAAAAATCATGTGATTTTCTCCACAGTGTAAACATGACAATTTTGAGCTTGAAGTTACATGCGAATAATTATTCTTATTCTGCTTATTAGGTGGTAATTGTTTTATCTTATTGGTTTGCTGTGCACTTGAACTCGATGAATAAGATGCAGAATGACTTAAAACTTTTATATGATTTTGGACAAAACTAATTACATCTGAAAAATTTGGAATAGTTTTTTTATTTAAATTTTGTTCAAAGATTTTTCGGGTATGGGGATCTAAAGCCCTCAAAGCAATATGACACATTATAAAACTATTCAAATTCTCAATGTTCAATGCTTCTATAGCTTTGTATGAATGGTCAAATGTTTCTATAAATGAGTTCAAATGATCAGCCGATTCTTTTTGCAGCGGTGAAAAGGTTAACATTTTATCTAAGTACCTACAAGCTAACATTCTGTTATCTTGATATTTATCAAGAAGACTTTGCCAAACGAGTTCGTAGTTATTCGCAGAAATAGGCACACTCTTTACAATATTTAATGCAGAATCTTTTGTGCATGACAATAAATAGTGAAACTTATCTATTTTTGGAATACTTGTCTGATTATGAACCAAAGAACAGAATGTCTCAAAAAATGTATTAAAATTTTCAATGTTCCCATCGAATGTGAAAAGTTCTAACTTAGGAAGCCTTGGTCTAGACTCCATAGAGCGCGAAGTATCTTCAACCTTATAACTACAGCCATTAGGTTCACATTTCGATGCACATAACTTAACTCGGAAATACAAATCATCAAAACTTTTCAATTCATGATTACGAAGGGATGACTTAGGGTCATATTCAAGTTCCTTTGCAAGGATTTCAAAGATCAAACTTTCAAAAGAAATACGTAAATTATCAAGGTCAGCCACGTGCATCAAGAATAATTCTTTCGATGCAAGATCTGAAATATCTAAAGACTGATCATAGGCATTTTGCATTCGCTCGAACATTCGTTGTTTTTTATTTATTAAAACTGTTAATTCATTACTTTGGCACGCTTCAGCCACTTCTTTTATTTCTTTACGTTTGATGACCGGTGGCACCATTTTGTTTTATCTACGACGCAGATGGCGTGGTCAAAGCAAAATGAACCAAACTAATACGGATTATACGAATGTTGTTTTTGCAAATTAATTACCAACACATCAAATATTATATACGATTAATAAATAGATATGTGTATAATGTGTAAAGATGAAACTATAGGTAATAGAATTAATATGACACTGAAACGGTCAGAATCAGAGGGACAAATGGACAGAACGTCTGTATCACACTAACTACGAGTTAGGTAGAATATTTCTAGCACGGCTAGGATCGAACTACGAGTTCGAGGGTTCATAAACCATCCGGCTCGAAGGACCACTTTGGTTGTTCGGTTTTTGACCAACCTTTTTAAAGAAAATATTTGCTGGCGGCTTATGAACCTAAGAATGTTGAAAGTAAAGTGTTTGTGGGTGGAAATCGTTCGTTCCTATTATCTTCAAGAAGGCAATTGAACACCACCTACCTTGTCTTAACTCTCGGGTCAGCAGGAGAGCTTCAGCGTGCACGGCACTTCACAGATAGGCAGTTTAAATGTACTCTGGGTTCAAAGGTCTTGAAGATCGCACACCACACGGTAATGAGTCCACAAACAATAAAGATGCTAAAACGTTTAGCTTGGAACACGATCACAACAAGAGAGGAAGAAACGTTCATCCAGCTCAGAGCCTCAAATCGTACTACCCGTCACGGATATATATCGCCGCAACGTAGGTCGTGAGCAAGTTCAGTGATGATTTACCAACCACCCTCAATTCAATAATAAGAATCGAACAATATCTTTTTATTCACAACATTTGTTCCCCATGCTGAGGATCTCCCACCTGGGAACGAATTCTGGCGCGAGTTCATTTGGCGCTAAGAAGAAGATCTTATCGTGAAAACTTAGTTGAAGTGAGCTGTCAATAATGTCAATGGTTGCCTCGCCTCAAAGAATCTGCCCAGTCTTTTCCCAAGAGACGCCCCGAATGTGACGCCTAGTAACATCTCCTACAATTAATATAAATATTCTATTTTACCATGTATCTAATTTCAAATTAACACCTGAAAAGCATAAAGCTTAAATAGTATTTCAATAAAAATACGCCCACCCAGTTAAATCGGTTCCTCTATTATCTCCTACGTGGCGGACGGTTACAAGTCAGGGTCATGGTGTAACGAGTCGCTGTCGGCAGGACGTGGCTTGTGTCGCCATTAACGAGCGGTAACGTGACCAAGAAAAGGAAGTGATGATCAGGATGATGCTGTTACAGAATATCTACCGGTGCATGGCGTATCTGTGATGCTGCTCCGAAAGAATTAATAACCGTACGGCTGCCCTATCCTAAGGGCACCTTTTGTCTACCATTACGGCGCTTCCCGGTCTACTCCTTGATATGCAATGGTCTCTGTAGCACCATGAAACATGAGGCTTCAAGAGCTAGCGCAAATCTTGGGGTTCATGCGATTAATCGAGTCTGGTCAAACCACGCTGGGGTCGGTGCATTTCATTCATTAATTCCTAGAGGTATCTGTAAATTTGAAAAGATTTTGGAAGAATCTAGTGTGTAAAGCCGCTATTATTTTGTTGTAAGAGAGATGAAATGAGGCCATTCGTCATGGACAGCTTCACTTGCTTCCGCAGTGGAACAGTGATGATTCTTAACTCTTAAGGTGAGGGTTTCAGGATCTCTGGTAGAAGGCCATTGGCATATCCCGAGAGTAAGAAAGATGAACTTTTTCATTCACTCGATGACTCCACAGATTGTTAATCTGTTTCGTTTGTTATAATTATATCTCTTGTTTATCTTATGAAGATTTCCGAGATTTATAGAACCATGATCCTACATCCTCCGGGATTAGAGAAACAAGGGCCAAAGCTTTTGGGGATGTTTTTGTTACCCTCCTTCCTTGCCTAAGTATGGAGTAACACAATACTTTTATTTACAAAATGGCGTAAGCATCCACTTGCCATATCATACTATAATAGTAATAGTACTGTGGAGTGGTTCATTGGCTCACATATTCAATGATATGTTGAAGAGCACTTCGTTTGAAGAGCTAACAACATGATTGATTTATTAAATATAAACAAATCATGATATTACTATGTGTTCTGATACTCATAGATATACCTACCCACATTTAACGCTTTATTACATATACAGTCATGAAGTCATGAGCAAAAACATATACATTCCTCATAATTGCTGTTCGTTAGTCTCGCTAAAACTCGAGAACGGCTGGACCAATTTGGCTAATTTTGGTTTTGAAATATTTGTGGCAGTCCAGGGAAGGTTTAAACGGTGCGAAAATTTAAAGAAAATCTATTAATAATATAAAAAAATAATGACGTTCTCAGAAATCTTTTATCGGCGGTACGAAGTTTGCCGGGTCAACTAGTTTGACAAATAAAGCGTTAAATGTGGGTAGGTATATCTAAATATTTCAAAACCAAAATTAGCCAAATCGGTCCAGCCGTTCTCGAGTTTTAGCGAGACTAACGAACAGCAATTCATTTTTATATACGAGTACATAGAAGATTAATTTATCTTTCTCTTGACAATTGTGGATCAGGCCTTTCTTCCTGTTATTTCGAGCTATACGAGATGGTGGCGATCTGAAGTGGCGAAGAATTAACCAGTTAGCTACCTAACCAGCGGCGAACATAGGTACCCTCAAGAATCTTCGGAACTGGGCATGTGAATTTAGTAGGGTGGGTCTAGGTACTGATGTGATACGTACCTACATAAGTAACTGAACTAATTTGACTGTACCAACGCCTCACTGAAGTACCTAGCCTTAGTTTTCTCAATATAAAGTGGAAAGACACAGACGTATGAATAAGATTCAAGCCACACACTAATTTGAATGCAAATCTAATTAGCCATAAAATGACCAAGCGCACATTTTATACCAGTAAATAAGCAGTGTTGACTGCATCATAGATGCACTGGATCCAACATACACGTGCCTGTACAAGGCCAGTGAAATATAATATGATTATTGTCTTTCACAAACAAAGATTATTATGTTGGCCAAATGTTGGCCATACTGCTGTATCCATTGCTTGCTACACCAAAGAGGCTAGTATTCCGTTCTTATTGAACCGTCAATGGATGCAGTAACGTGACCAATGGCCGGTGTTGGTTGCATTATGTGCAGGAGTGGAATTTGGTGTCGGATTCGCTTCCGTGTAAGTGTGGTGTGATCAATAGCTGTTATTTTTGATCACACCACGTTTCACGTTCACGTTTTCGGTTCACGTTTCGTGGTCTGTTTTGTGTTTGTATTACCTATGTAAACAATGGTGGAACATTTCAGTAGTTCTGTAAATAAGCGTTACTTGAGTTTTGATACCACTGATGTTGATAATTCTTCTAATCGTAGAGCCAGTAAGTAAATGATTTTCCTAGACCGTTTATCTTGTATCAAACTAGCGCTTTAAGTTATTTATGCGCGCACTGGACGAGTCCACTCAATCCGTGTGATTTTTTCCTCAAAACACCATTTCTTTCAGACTACATGGTCTTCACATGATCTGACCAAGATTATGTCTGGACTATAGAACACACTGTGACCTCTGAATTTGTTTCGACTTGTCTTCTCAGAGTAATCAGATAGGAATCCCGACCTCATCTAGTTTTTAACCGACTTCAAAAAGAAGGAGGTTATCAATTCGACATGTTTATATAATTTTTTAATCAGTGTTCGGGCATATCTCCGTCATATTAAAGAAGGATTTGCAAAATTATTTTATTGTTCGAAAGGGGTTTAAAAAATTATTGTTCACGTGAAAGTGTTTGTACAAACCTACTTACAGAAATAAAATCATTTATCTTTACTTTTAAAATGTAGTTATTGAATTCCCAAAAACATGTCTATTGGGGTAATACCGGACGGATTTTCGAATAGTTGCAAGGATGTTGCAAAAACTTTTTTTGCTCAAGTTTGGTATACACCACATTCCTGATAAATGGTGGAAATTGTTAATAATTAAACACAATATCATTTTAAATTTAATTTATCTACAAACACTCGATACTTTTTGTTTTGTGAGCCTGTAAAATCAAGACACAATTTTTGTGAGTATAATGCCTATATGGCCGCAAAGGGGCAAGTTCGGACACCAATATAATACTATTTCTATTGCTAGGAGCACAAGGTGTATAAAAATAATGCATCCGATCTTTCTTGCTCTTTTACATGACATCAACCAAATCTATATAATACTGCAAAAATGGATGTCCGAGTACCCGGAGCGACTGGCGATCAGTGCGGGACGGGGCGGAACATAATGACGTGGCGCGCAATGTGGCTAGCATTAAAAAATATAGTTCTTACCCCAACGCACTCTACTAGCTTTTGCCAGCGGCTTCGCCCGCGTTAAACAATTTACACAAAACTTTAACAAATTAATTATACATGTAAACCTTCCTCATAGTCATCACTGTCCATTGGTGAATACCCACGGAGTAATGGAAAACCGCATGAAAATCCGTTCAATAATTTTTGTGTTTGTCGCGAACAGACAGACGCGGCGTCGCGCGCCGGCGCACAGTGGGCTGAAACGGGCCGGTAAAGGACTTAGCATTTAAAAAAAAAAAGTTTCTTTTTCTGAAATTTTAAATATTGTGTTGGATTTATCTATCGATTATAAGTAATTATTTCTATGAGGGTCGTTCAGATAACTTAGTATTTTCGGAGTTATAAATATCCAAAGTAATTTTTGTATGAAGCAAAAGAAAAAAATGTGAAAATCTCGAAATTCTCAAATTTTCTCAAAGAATTGACTCTACGTATGCATAGTACGTATATTTGTCCTATTTTAGCGCCTATTCTCGGGTTGCGATTTTCTGCGATTTGGTCGCAATTTCAAATTTTGTTCTCTATTCCACACCACCATAGAGGTTAAGAACTAGGCGCGTTTTTTTTTATGTAGTGGTCTCCCCTTTAGGTAGGCCTAAAGGGGAGACCACTACATAAAAAAGTGGAAAAGGGAGACTACTTTTCTACTGCATTTCCTGGAATGGTGTTGGCGGTACCTACGAAAGTCTTTATTTCTAGCTTCAGCAGCTTCTTCAGATAGCTGTCCAATTGGTATTAGACCAAATCTTTCAATAATAGCTGCACCATGCATAAGAACTTTATGAACACTTGAAGGCATATAATACCAGCTATATAATTCCAAATACAGTTGCATGGTCACTTGAGCATATTCGTGAAATTTCGCTGTGTCAATGTGGTAACCTGATGAAATTGCCTCTAAAATGATTGCAAATCGCCGTATTAATTTTTCACTAACACCAGTTATCTCAGCAGTCATGTTTGGATTTGCAAAAAATCTTCTAGCAGTATTTCCGTCATTCGTGGAGCCGTGCCCTTGTTTAACAACATCAATCAGAAGTCCCATTCTATTTTTAAAAGCGTCTTGTATGTCTTTCTTTCTTCTTTCCATGATGCACTTGTTGTCTCCCTTTACTGTCCATGTCTGTATCGTTAATCTGTAGGCTATATGCAGAATGCATTCCATCATTCGTATCCAGGTATGCAATGATGACAATCCGTATTTACAGAGATCTGGATCAGTCGGTTTTGATGCAATTAAGGGCAAATTATTCATCTCTGTTGGAGTGGCTTTACAAATGTCGCATCTCTGAGATGAAGTATCACATAAAATTGATGTTGATTTTCCGTCTATCATAGTCATTAATAAAGAGTGTGAAATTTTTATTTCTCCAACTTCTGTTTTCACTAAATTTACAATCTCTTCCTCAATAGCACTTTTTTCCCGCAATATCGTTATTTTATTTTCTTTCACAAATTCGAAAAAGATTGGACGACACCAGTAAGATGAATTTGGTGAATCGTTTTGCCAGATAACTTGTTCGCCGCACACTAATTTTATTGGCACTAAACTACCCATAAATATGCTTGAATCGTCAAGTTGACTTTCTTGTTCATCGTCTGTTTGTCATACCGTCATACCTACCTATGGTGGTGGAAAATGTCGAACATTTTTTTTTTTTTAAAGAACTAAGTAGGTATTGAGGTTTTCAGGCCGTTTAGTATACCTACATTATTTTCAATTTCAATTTAATTGGAATAAATTGCTTAACTAAAATAACATGACTCTTCATACAAATTTGATATGGCTATATCTCCGAAAGTACTCGTTAAATTAAAAAAAGTCAAAGAATAAAAACGTTTTAAATTTATGCCTAGATACCAAAAAAATACATTTGATCTCTTAAGACCCAACCTTGTAATCCCAGCCCACTGTGCGGCGGGGGGAGGGAGACTTTGTTTCATAATATATGTAGATTACTTCTATGCAGAAAAATAAATTTAACCCGTCAATTACATATGAATTTATTACCAGTCTGTTTGAGATTTGATAATTATAGTTTGAAGAGGTGAAATAATGTAAACTAGTTCTAGATCTCAATGACTAATAAAGACTAGTATATAAATACTGACGATAACAATACGATAATAAACAAATAAAGCTGTTAATTGCATTCAGCGCACGCGCACGGCGCATTGTTGTGGCGAGCTGACCGCTCCACGTGTAGGGCGTGTGGTGCAAGATGCAAGCGACAGCGGGTTGCGTAGGCGGAGTTCAGAGAACAATGTGTGAACCTGAGATCGTATGCGGTGACTAGATATACGATACCGTTAGAATTTGAAAATAGTACACCTAAAACATGACAACGGAAAAAGTTTATAAAAAAAAGAAACCACCGGCTTCCCAAAAACACTACAAAGTGAAAAAGAACTTTAATTTCGGGAGGCGTTGTCTTTGGTTTTGTATATTAGTTTTTTTGCCAACGACAAATTTGTCTGTAATGAAATCTTGCAAGTTAAATTTGACCCACTTTTCGGTTTCCGATTGAGCTGAAATTTTGCATGCATATGTATATTGCGTGACAATGCAATATTATGATGACATAGAGCTGATTTGATGCTAGATCTGGAAGGTGGCCATAAGAACTCCACAATTAAACGACACAACCCCAACGAGTTTGGGCTCGTATTTTTCATAACCGAAAAAAAGGAATGCAAAAATACCTACTGCTGCAAGCGTTTATTATTGGACCACTCTTAATCGGTATGGCATTGGTATTCGTTATCTGTCTTAGCTCACGGTCCCACGAACGTAATAAAATCGCACCGGGATTTGTCGCGCACTGGATCTTCAACGCACTGTTTAGCGCAGAGAGTTGAAAATCGAACACAGTTTTTTCGTCGCGCTGAGACTCACTCGCGCTGCACTCGTTGGATTCTCAATGCTCGGTTCAAGACAGAGAGTTAAAAATCCAATGCGCAAAAAATTCCGCCGCGATTATACAGGGTGATTGGAAGATGGGTGTAAGACTTCGTCTAAGACAACCATGGCTTAAATGGTTCTAAATTGTCTATACTATCTTCACCTTAAAGCTTTGCACCCATCTTCCAATCACCCTGTATAACGTCCGTCTGTGTATCGACTAATCTTTTGATGAGGTCACCCTGCTTGTGCTCGTGTTTGTCGAAAAACAAACAATCTATAACTAAGTAAATACTTAAGTCTGATGTGCAATCAATAGTTCTCAGAATTTATGGAGCAGTTCACTATAACTCGCTACTTCAAACCGAAATTGAAGATAAGATAAGTAACATTTATAGATGATAATAAAAATGATGTAGGAAATCCCTCACAATGAAAGCCACTGAGTGTCTTCAGTATATAACCGTTTTGAGCCAAAATCCGTGGTTTAAAATCCGTTTTAAATTTGTTTAAAACAGTTTTAAACCACGATCACTTGGGCCATAGGTAAATTGATTATGTATTCTACGGTAAAAATCTGTGCCGTACTTAAATTATTATTTTAGGGTTAGCTCGCAATATTTATATTTTTGAAATGTGCTCATTATAATATCCTCCTCATTATAATACATTATTCAATATCCAACACGGCATAATTGAAAAAAAAAAATAGTTCATGATTTTATGTCGTCTAGGCGACACTTATTCAGTGGACACTTCCAACGATACGCAATACTCAAATTATGATGAGGAGTTTAGAATTTAAGAGGGAAAAGATACATACGTACAAACATACATACCTACTAGTCAAAATCATAACCCTCCTTTTTGCTTCGCCGTAGTCGGGTAAATAGTATCAAAATGAATGTACTATGTTAAATATTGTACTTAAAACCTTTTTAAAGAGTAACGGTGGAGTTTCTCGCCCATTCTCCTCCATACGAAACTACATTTTGGAAGGGGCGACTAGAATCAATTCTATTTGTAAATGTTGACGTTCAAAAGTGCCTTTTAAGTGCCTATTTCAAAAAAATACTTTGACTTTGACTTTGAATGACAGTTCACATTCGGTCCGGGCGTGCCTATTGTATGATGATAAGTTGATAACCCGCCATCTATTATTGGAACCATAGGTCACGGAGACAAGGACTTTACTTATAGAATCTAGGTAAACATCGTTAATTCACGTATTGTTTTGGCTAATAAGGAAAATCTATTGCCTTATGTGTTGTATTATCAGTCATAACTATTAGGCAGGTATTTAGTAAAGGAATATTCCGGAATTACCAAATAGGTACGGTAGAAAATGCGTCTTATCCATATTGTGTAAATACACTAAATACAGACGTATTGAGTGCGAACAAACCAAAATATTGTGCAATGTTCAAGAACAGATTATTTTACTCTAAGTCTGCAGTTGAATTTTGACTTTTGGTTTGCATTTTTTTATTGTTTTTGTGAACCTTATTGGTGCCGGACATAAAAAGAATAGCAACATCCCATTTCTTCCCGTGGGTGTCGTAAAAGGCGTCTAAGGGACTTACCAGAGAATGGGCAGTAGCGTTCTCTATGCATTTTACCACCATACTGCGATCGCCAACCCGCCTGCCAAGCGTGGCGATTATGGTACCCCCCCAGAAATGACAATTGGGGGAGGCCTATGTCGAGTAGTGGACGTCTTTCGGCTGAAATGATGAACCTTATTTACTTAAATGTGTTTTACTGGTTTTTTTTATTTGACTGTACATTATTTACCTACTACGAAGGTCATAAATACAAAATCTACAACTAACTCCTCACAGGGGATGCTAAAAATAGCTACCTAAAACCAAAGAGATTTAATTGTAAATTATAGGAGAAGAGAATTTAAGATGGCAGTCGCTTTATGTAAAATACTGGTATTCAGGTCCATCCGGTTAGACTGGAAGCTGACGCCATTGAATTACTTTAATGAAAATATACGCTCTCACCCAATGGGATTAATTGATGATTTTAATGATTAGGTATAATTCTGTAAAGCCATAATTGTGTGTTACGGTCGCAAATTATAATTTTATCAATAAAAAACCTGACACTGTCTTGCAAATTGTAAAAATTGATGAATTTAGCGGGCTAGCTTGGCGCATCCTCCTTAAGTAAACGAAAGTAACATTTACCAATCCACCAGGGGCACAAACTTTATACATATTACATATACACCTATAGTAAAAGTTAAGTGAGAAGGTAAGCACTGACCTCATAAACCAGAGACTAGAAGCATAGACAATATTGTTTATGCTAAAGTGTATACATGTTGTGACTGAGGGGCGGTACCGAGATTGATTCGATAGCTCTTAAGTGATTGATTCCTTTCAATCACTTCACATTTGGCCTTCGAGAACCTGTTTGTCTTGGGACTTTGGGAATAGCAAAGTCATATATATATGTATTAGCAAAGTAAACTGAGTTAGAAAACGTGGTCGTAGTTGAGACATTTTGCTTAAGGTGAACCTAGTCCACATTTTTTGCATACAAACTTCGGGAGTGTTTTACTCCACTGTCTGACATGGCACATCCAAAGTAAAATATGATATCGTTTTGTGTCATTATTAATATTGTCTGTACGGAAACAGAATACAAAAATAAAAACCCATCAAAAAGTTAGGAGCCAACAAAGATTCGTTTTTCTTGCTCATTTTACTTATTCATTTTACTCATTTTACTTTGGGCGTGTTAAATTACTTAAAGAAGTGTAAAATCTCCAAAACCAAGTCGGTACCGACAAAGTTCAATTATCGAAAAGTTCAATAAACTTTATTGGTCATTGATTCATGCATTGATTTTTTCATAAAACCCGATCTTCCAAAGGACTTTTCTTAATTTTTTCGCGATTTTTTTACTATAAGTTGCTCCTGCAGTCATCATATCTGCCTAGCCTTTTCCCTAACTATTATTGAGACCGGCTTCCAGTCCAGCGACTGGTATTCAGCTGCATCCATCAGTTAATGCAGCTAAACAGTATTGGATTGTAATATAATGCCATAATTTCCTTTCGTAGTTACCTTGGAACGGTACTTGCCCGTGGTCCCCCAGTCTAGTTCCCCTTGGGGTACCACGAGGAAATATTTTTGCCAGTGGAACCCCCTGAATAATAATCTTCTTATTAAATATATTTTTATTGCCCGTGGTACCCCATCTCAAACATTTCAATTTGACATTTTAAAAAACTTTTAAAAACGAACTGTTGCTTGACAAATATATTTAATAAAAATAAATGGTTTTCCCACTTCATAGGTATGAGATTTTGCAATAAAAAACATAATTTTCACGCTGGAATCATTTAGAAAAACGATTGACTTTACTATTAGTTTGTATTAATTGCAATGGTGTACAAATAAACACGATCACTTGTTTCGTTTTTTTTTTTTCACCGAATGATAGTTTTGAAAACGCATCATCATCAGCACACACCACCTGAACAATATTCACAGTGAATATTATCTATTTTTCACACTAATATCAACGTTAAAATCTAAAATACATGCTATCCTAGCTCACAACCATAACAAACAATGGCGTCGGAATATAATATAACCAACTTTGTTCGCAAAACTTGGTAATTTTCGTAATTCGTCGTATCAAAAGCCACTGCCTACCCTGTACGGTTGTGTGCATTATTTGTTACATTGTGTGCCACGTATGTAAAGGAACGCACACCCAATAAATATGCATGACCACGAGAGCACACATATAAACATTAAGACGCGAATAGTTTGTGTCTCTCCCGAGGCACTCAGCGGCGCTAGTGCATCGCAATGCGAAGTCGCGTCAAATTATACGAACGAACAGGTTTTGCATCGATGATACGAATGATACGACCGACGCTCGACAGATGGAGCTGATTTATGAATAAAGATTTTTATTGATAAAATATTATTAGTTTTAAATATTTATCTGATTTAGGTAAGGTAGGCATTGACTTTCTGTCTTTATTGACTGCACGCCACTGCTTCATGGCATGAGCGATTTTCATCAGTAGTTTTATGTTTTGGATTCTAACCAGCACCCTCATTACGTAACACACTATTAATCAGTATCTGAATAATTTTAAAGGTAACTGCTAAACCATTGCTTCATGTTTGGAAAATTTGTTTGCTCTACCGCGGTAATAACGCAATGAATGTTGTTGAACTGCCAAAATGAAAGCCATTCGTGCTGTTATTGTGTTTATCAATTTCCCTGCTGTGACGAAAATGAGATGCTATGAAAACCACTGCTTTATTTTTTACGAAGATGGAACTGAGGTAGATCGAATGATCCAGTTTTCCACTCGTGCGCAAAATGGGCGTTTTTACGTGAAGTTTCGGCCACCCCCGTGTTACCAATATCTACCAATATTCACGACGATTCAAAATCCTCATTCTAAGATTCTCCATACTAACGGGATTTCAATCTGTGTTCACCTTTACTGTGCGCGGGCGCCGCGCCGCGCGCCGGTCGACTGCACAGATGCGTTGTGTTGCTATGCTCAAACTGGGACGGATGCTAATCAGATGCACTATCAGTCTCATTACTATGCGAGTTATTATGCTGTTGGTAAGTGCACTAGTGGAGGAGGACATGATTTACATTTTATGTATATGTAGACAGTAATATATTGCCCGCATTTTGTCGTACGTGACTATAATTATGATGGTTACATTTCAAGTATGAATATAATGTAAGCTATCAGCTTAAGTGATTTAAATGTCTTTGGCAATCACTTGATTCTCGAGTCTTAAGTAAGTCCAGGATCCTAATTGCGTCACACACTACCAATTAGAATCTGAATACATTTTGAAGGATATTGCTAGGTAATCCATTGCTTCATATGTTAGATTTTGTTTGCTCAACAAAGTAAATAACGCAATATTGTTGAGCTGTCAGAATGGAAAGCCATTCCGACTGTTAGTGTGTTATACAGTTACCCCGCTTTGTTAATTCTTCACGATCCATTATTGCACATTTCATCACAATAATTAGGTATGCTCCAATTTCGTACCACTTATTGTACTAAAAAGTTAATCGTGTATTTTTACGTCATGCGGTCCGAAGCGGGTTATACAAACATTACAACTATTTGTTATAAAAGCTCCTTGGCTGGACCCTCGCCAACTGTAAGGAATACGTCTTATGAAGATTAGTTACATTCTATGTTTATGGTAGAGATGATTCAGAAGTCGGAAGAACAGTTTCTGGTTACATTTCAAGACACTATACTTAATTAATATAAACCTTTATTGCAGTTAGTTGTTAACTTATTTGACAAAACAATTATTTCAAAAGTTTAAAATATAAGAAAACAAATTATAAATCATATTCTCAATCAATCAATGAATAGTCTTTATTCGTAAACATAGGTTACAACAGTGTGTAAGATGTTATAATTGTTATATTATAGTTTCTCTACGTTTTGCCTTTTGGCGTACTAATATACAGTTATGCCAAATAAGTGAATTAGTATTTTTTCTCTGTATTCTGTTGGTCTCCCCTCCTAACAGCTTGTCTTTCGACAAAGGCCTCCTCTAAGCCTTTCATTTGTTTCTGTCCTTTGCTGTACGTAGCCATTCTGGGCCCGCCGTCTTCCTCTACTTCTTTTGCTTCCTCTACGGTACCATTCAGGTATTATATTTCGCACCTTTAGAATTATAGAGACCTAATGCGAAATTAGCCGCAAGCAAAATTATTTTGAATTAATAGGATTATAGAGACCTATTTTAGTTGCGGCTAATTTCGCATTAGGTCTCTATAATTCTAATGATGCGATTTGTCCATTTATTAGTCTTTTCTTTCAACATGATGTAATATGTATGTTGTTTATAAGCACTAGTTATAGACAAAGATATCTGCGCATTACTTGCACCTATCTTTTTATGGAGCCTGTTTGCAGTAATGGATGGGATGGTGGTTCTGGTATGCTATAAAGCCGCCAATGATTGCTTATAGCAAAATCTATTTTGGGTCCTCTACTTAATTGAAATGAGGACTACCTGATGTTCCTCAAATACTATATCAAATATCCTAGACTTGTTGACTTCTCCTAGAATTACAAAATAAAAATTCTTTAGTTTTTTGGAATACACAGGTTTCGGATCCACTGTGAATCTTGACATTTCCGATTTGACTATTAAATTTGCCATGGGAGAGGAAGAAAGTATTATTTCTTTTTTTTGTGATTCTTTTCTATGGTTAATTTAACTAGACCTTTTGCATTCTGTTATTTGGTGGAGTTTCATTCATTTATCTTTCGATTTTACAAATAAATGTTTGTCACATTTAATCAGAATAGCCTCTGAAGGCCAAGTTCAAAGTTTATACACAAGAATAAGTTCCGTAATATTCCATGATTTATTTGACAATCATCTAAATTGGTCCGCCACCACATCTCTTCCTGGTTACGTGTATAATTATGGTGCCGAAACGCCGCCGGCGGCGCCACTGATGAACATAGAAAACTAGGTACAAAAAAAACTACAATAACTTAAGATGGTGAAAAGAACAGTGGCTGAATTAGGCAAACTTACGTGGGTGTGAATAGGTACGAGTACATCACTGCCCAAACCTTCGAGGAAAACCGGACTGTCTCGTTGGTGTAGTGGTCTCAAGCGCTACTGCTGAGCAAGAGGTCTTGAGCACGATTCCTATTTCGGACAATGTGTTATTAGGTTTTCTATCTGGAATTTCTCATTAGCAGCCCGGAGTCTGGATTTGTGCCCGTTGATGGGAATAGGCTCGCCCCCTGTTACATGGGACTTAAACATAACTGGCGAAACGTGTGTACTATGGGTAGGTATACACCTCTTCCTAACCCTTCGGAGAAACAAGGCGTCAACAAACATCACGCATTGGTACTTGGGTTCGGTTTCCAGGTCGGGTATTAGGGTTTTCCATTAGGAATTTCTTAGTAACAGCCTAGAGTTCGGATATTGACTGTGTGATACCCCTGTGCCTCGATTGGTCGTACGCCTCATCTCTCTCCAATCGTGCCATATTGCATGCCGTCCTATCGGACTATGAGGGTGAGGGAAGATAGAGTGCATCAGGGTCTGCGCACACACTTGTGCACTACAATATCTCCCGCGCCGAAGGCTCTTTTGAGATTGACCGCCATGACCGAAATACTGTCTGGAGGACTTCTTCTTCTTTGAGTGTCGATAACAATCTAAATAAAGTCAGCCCAGAATCTGGCTACGAGCCTGGCACTTTCAGTAGCGTCCATCTACTCCTGTAGCGTACAGACAGCAGGGCCAGGACACGCTGGACAAGTCTGGAGAACTATACCTATATAAATTTTGTTCTAGTCTTCGCCTTAAGATTTAGCTCGCGAGTCCCAATCATCATAATTATCGAATATCATAAACCAAGCTGATTTTTTTAAATTTCTCTTTTAAAAATCTTTGTCGATTTTATTACAACTTCACCGATGACAGAGCGTGCAAATGTGTCTTTATGTCTCCAGAGAAAAAAATTCTGGCCACAGGGCTGATCTACTTATAAGAATTTTTCATGAAATTCCATTAGCAAAATTGAGTAAGGATACCTACAGAAATCAATTCACTGAGCTTGTTTACTAGAAAGCCAATTTGTTAGTGCTTGTACTAATGGTAAAATGATTCTACCGATATTCAAAGGTTCTTTGAAGTTCCATTTAATAATCGCTTTGAACACTCAAGTGGCATATTGACTAAGTACTTCAAAGAAAGCTGTTTTTTAGGAATTCTTTTTATATCTTTGTAAAAACAACATCACGTCTAGTTTTCTCGAGGGGTTGGGCAGAGTTGTATCTACTGCTCCTCCCCATTTCCAAAGTTATGTTTAAGTTAGGAGCGAGCTTATTGTCATTAACCGGGAACAAATCCTGACTCCGGGCTGCCCCTGAGAAATTCCAGATCCATAATCGGCCTAAAAAGTTCTCACTGCTGGAACATAATTATGCCTTCTCTCTTTCGAGGGAGGGAGTGGGCTGTTAAGCTGTAATCTACCACGCGGGCCCAGTGCGGGTAGATGTGACATTTTTTGAATTCACCGTTTTGAGAGCAGTGGTGATGAAATTATTTACTTACACAAAGTAAAGCACACGCCTGTTTTCGAACCCACGACCTACAACTCTGTAAGTCGGGGCCGTTACCACAGGGCCACCACTGCTCAAGGAATCCCAGATAATGATCCCAAATAACACTTCTCCCGATCTGGAAATCGAACCCAAGACCTCATGCGCTTGTGACCACTAGACCAACGAGGCAGCTTATTATATATCTTTGTATATTACCCCTAATACCAGTAAATTAATAACTGGCAATAAATTGCGACAGACCCTTCAATTTCAACACTGACTAACAAGGTTACCTCCTATTGTTTCAGATCCTACCGTACATAGACGGGTTCAACCACGTGTCGAAGATCGCCTCCCTGACGGACGTGGAGATCAGCTTGGTTCGCGCGTGTGTTCAGAATCTGGTCTACTATGGAGTGGTGACGCTCGTGCCCATCTTCCAGTACTGTGCTGTAAGTACCACAATTTGTTACAGAGAAATGTTAACTCAATAAGGTAGTGTTCCAAACCTATTTTTGTTTAAAGTTAAGACTTTCTTTCGTTTTTCGGAACGAAGTTCTTTACTCCTACCGCAGAAGTAAACTTGTAGAAATTATCATCGAAAAAGCGTTATGTCCTCCATGCGACTTTTTAATATACATAGTAGAAAGAGAGAGAAAGACATAGTTTTCATGTATTTCGCGGGAGCTTTAGCCGATAGTGAGGTCAAAATGAAAACCTAAGATGGCGGTTGTGAAAATTTTAAACAAAATCTACATTGGTGTAGTTTTCATGGTTTTCGAGGGTGCTATAACCGATAGTAAAGTGAAAATAAATATTGAGTATTTTAAATTCGGAAATTAAGAAAAATCGTAAGGAACTTCGTTCATGACCCCTGATCCCCACACCTATTTGTGTACCTTCAAAAGGCTCTTGGGCTTCTGTAAGGTTTGCAGGTCCCTCCTGTTAAGAAACTAGAACCTACACTTGACCTGGCACTGATCCCAGCAAATACTGAACCTTGCCGAATACCCGATAAAATTCTATTCTGCTTAAAGATCTGTAAAAAACTGTTTGTTAACTTCCAGGTGTACAGTGCTACCCCTAAGTTAAGGCAGCTGACTCGATGTGCAGGGCTGCAGCGACAGTGTATGGACTTCTGCGCACGATCACGTAAGTAATACATTTGCATACACGTGACCTACCTATTTTTGCTTTCATAAAAGTTAATTTTTCTGTGGTTGCTTCTCACTATCCAACCATAAATATTCTTACGGTGTTTCCAAGCATCCGTCATCTGTGTTTTTACATACCTTCTAGGTTTTTCTAGGCGTTTCTCTTCTATTTAAGAAATAGGCTAGTATCTGCCCGCGACGTCCCACGTGCAATTTCTTGTGCAAACCATTCCCGTCGCCTGTCCGCGCTATTTTTTCGTTTTCGCTTAGGGTCCTTTGACTTTCCTTCTGTTAGCCCGGCTTTTAAATAGCTTAGCCTTTCTCAAGAATTAGGCGATCAAATGCAAAACCAATTTTTCAAAACACACTGCTTGTTCTGGAGATTAACGCGATCAAACATTTTAAACAAACAAACTCTTCAACTAAAATTCACAATAGGTGTCTCCTTACCTCAATAACTGCCTGCAGGTTATACGTATAATTATATATTTTCCAGGACATTTTACATAGGAGAAACTTGCAGAAAACAACACTATTGATTAAACAACAGATATTAATGTAATTGGCTTACAAAAACACGTGAACGGGGGATGGTCAAACGCAAACTTCATCTGGTTTCCGAACTTCGTTTTTCAACTCTTCGGAGACTTAGATGCCTCCCGCCTCCAGCCCACCAATCAGCGTAACTGCAGACTTAAAAGCGCCAAAAACCGTCCCTAAAAACTTGATCCTCATTTTTTCCCTATCTTTTACTTCCAGCCCGTCAATTGCCCAAAGTCAGCGACATATTCCGTATGTACGCGGGAATGTCTTACGGCAGCACCATCAGAGATCTTTGCCGGAGGATGAAGCCTCAGGAGCTGGCCATCAATGAGAGGAAGCTGGTGTTGTTTGGAGTACTTGAGGGGCTTATTAGAAGGGTTTATAAGGTGAGCGGGGTTTTGTATATTACGAGTAATTTTGGACCTTAGCTATCGGAGAACAAAGCCTAAACACGGTGATATTTTATAGCAGAGCTGCTGAACTGAGAGTGGGGGTCCAGTAGTTTCGGCCCCGACTTAAAAGTCGTCGGTTCGAACTCCGGCAAGCACTTTACTTTGAGTAAAGAATAAATTTAACCACCACTGCTCTCAAAACGGTGAAGAAATTCATGGTGAGGACACTGGAATGTCCTAGAACCAAAAACTTCGATGACATGTGGCATCTACGAATCTGGAGCCGCGTGGTAGATTACGGCCCGCTTCCTCTCACAGACAGGAGGCCTGTATCCCGGCAGTGGAACATTATACGCTGGTTATACTTATAGGAGAACAGGGTGATCTGCAACATCTGTAGGACCTTCCTACATCTGACACCTTTCCCTATATACAATTGTGCATTTTACAAACCAGTGCCTGTTGTATGATGTTAGGATAAATAAAGACTTACTTATTTTTATTTTCCAGTTCCCAATAACACTGCACAATGACGACACAACGTCGATAATAAGCGACCACAGCCAGCCACTCGTGCGCACCTACAACGGCTTGGTCTGCCTCGACGAGCTCTGCTGTCAGAGCGGCCTGTCCGCCTTGCAGATCGAAGAACAGCTGGAAAGAGACAGCAACGTCGTGTTCATCGTCAAATGAGATTGATGGCAGAATCATGTTAGCAAGCTTTTTTGTATGGGCGTTTCAAATTCGATGGCTTTATAAAAAAAAGGCAAATGTATTGCCTTAATTTTTGTCGAGGAAAGAAGACACGCAGTAGAAAGTTTTTGGTTGGGTAACAATATTGGCTACACTTTTTAACTACTCTAGAGAGGTCTTCATTTATTTTAATATAAGATATAATAAGAATATTGTACCTAACAGCTTTTTATATGAAATCTGTGTTCTTCTCAAAATTATGTTTTGCTATTCCATAACTTTTGGTACTTATACTTGTTGTAGCTTATGTGCTATGTGGCAATGTAGCTGTTACCAAAAACATTGCACAAATAATACGAAAAGAAGACAGTTGTATCTAATATTTATAATAGCCTGACTTATCTAGGGAGTGCCAAAAATAAAACTAGTAAAGTCACATGTGCTTATATTCAGGAACTGATAATATTCTTTCGCGACGGTTATCCAAGTTTCGTCCAAAGACTTTTTGGTAGTTTTTATAAATATTGGGTGACATGGATACCTGTTATAGGTAGTTAGGTATAATATACGATAAAGGGAGCGTCACATTTGAATTTGCACATTATTTGTACAACTTTAATGTGTATATTCGTATTTTGATACGCATTTTGATTAAACTTTGCTAACAAAGTTTAATCAAAATGCGTTTTGTGTATTTTGCTGTCTATCGTCTGGTTTCTGAAAGCTTGACTGTCTGTTGTCTGCTTACAAAATCTCATTTTAGTTGTTATGATTGGTTGGCTTAAACGATAAGCAAATATATACCGAAATTAATTAGGCTTGCTACACACTATTTCAGGTTCGGGTGCCGCACATTCGATTCGGCGGTATTTCTTGAGCAACAAACACTACATACTTTCACCATATATCAGAAAGGTGTGTTCAAAGGGGATCAGTCACGTTTTATCCAATGTTAGGCCCAAGCCCCTATGAGCCGGCGAAAAAAAAATGAGTTACCCAAGTCGGGAAAGAACTCCTAATATTTTTTTTTTTATAAAACGGCGAATCTCTTCGACCATTTCTTTAGTCGTTTTTTTAAGTTGTATCTAAAGTTTTACACATTTTAATAAAATATGAAACTAACGATTGGTGAAAATAAATTAAAGGTGAGCCATCTTAGGTGACCTTGACCAAGTATTACTTATTATAACAACAAACCACTGCGTTTCTTTAAAAAAAAATTGGCATATGTTTTTCTAAACTTAGCACCCTAATTGCGTAACATACGATTAATCATAATCTGTTTCATTCTGAAAGTTCAACAATATTCATTGCGTTATTAACGTCGTTGAGCAGACACATTATTCGAACATATGAAGCAATGGTTTAGCACTCTGTTTCAAAACGAAATAGATTATGATTAATCTTGAGTTACGCAATTAGGGTGCAGGTTTAGGTATATCATGTACAACTATGAATAATAACAGTAAATACTGCCCATAAACGTAAGAAACAACAGGTCAACAGAAATAATCAGCCGTGCCATACATTTAGGTCGAGTAGGTATTTAAATTTTGTATGGGACAGTTGATATTTCTTCGCGATTACGATGTTGGAACAAGGGACAAAGTTTTTCACTTTGATGGGATGTACCACAACCTTAAATATGATCACACCATTCTGACAATGCGGTATATACGATTTCGCCGTCTGGCTATACCGGTTAACGTCGACTCAAACAAGTGCACGCCTTTCAGTATTGGTTTCAGAATCCAGGAAGTAAAAAGGGGTCAAATAAAAAATAAGATAATTTAAAAGTACGAAACAAATTTTGATACAAATGAGGAATTTACTGTAAATAGGGTAAAGAAACAACGAAGTTGTGTTTATAAGGGTATCTCTTTATATACTACATACTATGAAATTATGTGTTAAGGATGAATTACTGAAGTACCTACCTATTGTATATTTTGTGTTCATGTGTAAATCAAATACATGTAATTTTTTCATCTTGTACACTTTATTAAAATAAGAAATAATTGAGTACATTGCTCTAAAGATTATCTAAGTTAGTTTGTTGTATTTTTGTAAATGTATAATTGTATAAGATCGATTCTCTTCTTACTAGAGATGAACGTAAAAGATATATTTCTATAAAATATGCTATTTTTAATCTTTATAATTAGGAATTTATATTCTTTGAATAGCCATACACACACTTTCGTATAAAATACTACCCTACGTACTATTTAGAGAGCTAGATTTTCTATTTTTAGACTACAATGTGACCTTTATACTGAATATTGAATAATAACATTTTACTCTATCTAAAGTTATGCGTGCATTTTACACATCCATACCTACTATGGCTGCCACGTTCCCTAGTCCGTCGGGGAATATAGGCGTGATGTTATGTCCATTGTGTGCGCCATACCTTAGTTCTACAAGTTCAAAACTGCTCAATCTTCTTAGTTTTAACATATTTTATAAAAGTTTTTTTTTATATTTTACTAAATGTACATATTGACCGGTCGATCCGTAAAGGTGCTAAATATTTTTATTATAATGTATAACATGTATAAAAGTTTAATTCTGTTGGAAATAAAGAAAACCAAAGAAAAATACTTCATGCGTTGCAGTAGAAAAAAAAAACATTTAAAGCTCAATTTCTTTTAGTTGAACGCAGATTTTAATTGTGTTTGATTAGCAAAACTATTTGAAAATCAATTTTAGTCATTTCAATAGAATTAAGAACTTAAAACCAATTTAATCCTTAAATTGTATTGTGCACCAACAGGGCAATAAAAAATAAATAGAAAGTTCAATAATGTCCTATACCCATCAGTTTTCCCTTTTTTTTTACATAATTTAAAATTAAATACCCACCGAATTGTGTTTTATTTACTTACTTAAATAACGCTATCACATGAAAGTACCTACTGAGCACATATTATAGAATTTATTCAATACCTACATTAATTGCTGGAATTATACATCTAGTGGTGTCTAGTCGCGTTTTGTAAAATAATCTGTATATTTGTTGAATGTATGTTTTACTTTTAATGTATAAACTTTGGACGGTTATAGTCAGCTTTATCCGGTTATTTTTATATTTACCCAAATATCTCGTCAGCTTACATTTTTTTGTTAATTATTAAGGCGTGTTTAGACTTTCAATTCCTACATTTTTGTAAATTGTATAAGTTACATTTTATATGTAGAAATATGCAGTCTATTCTTAGTGATAAATGGTAACACTGAATCTAATGAGATGGCAACCCCAAAATGTTTGTTATACTGTACCGTTATTGCAAAGCGTTGAATCAAGAACCTGTTTTGTCAAAATGCCACTTTTGCTACAGGCATCAGAAGCCACGTGTGATTCTTATACCTAAGAGCGGATTCACAGACTGCAATTTGTCTTGCCTTACGTTCTTAGACGAAAATGAACGTTTTTTGTTTAAAATTAAAGTTAATGTTCGAATGAAAGTAAAGTAAATTAAGCGCCCCTATACGAATGTGATCTTTATTCGTATATCCTAAATCATTTTATTCGTAACATTAACCACATAAGAATAACATTCACGTTCTCATGACACGCTTACTTCATAAATTGAAAGTGCGGTCTAAGATTCCCGCCCTGTCTTGAACACGCCAAAACTAGTCAGGATTCTTTTGTGCCTTAGTTCTTGTATATTTTAAATTACGTTGTAATCAATGCATAATACTAGTTATTGTAGAATATTAATCGTTATTTTTAAGAGATTATCACCACGTGCTGTTGTCGTCATGTTTAAAATAAGTTTGTTTCATAGATGTGGTGAAAATAATAAGTAATTGGTTTGTTTTTACCTTGTCAAACATCTTTATGTTTTTACATTGTATCTAAAGAAAAACTACATTATGTTCAATTTAAACTTCCATTTATTGATGTATACTTTTTAGCTTTTTGGATACATGTGTAAGTACATAAATGTTAATTTTTATGTTATATGTTATTTACATGTATTACGACTCATTAAAATTGATTATTTTTATAAATCTGATTTTTATTTCTATTGAGAAGCCCCAAATTAAAACCAAACATTCTTAAAAATGACCGAATTTTTGCCAATCTCAAGAGAGGCTAGCCGTTGCCAAAAACGCCGGAGATGTTATAGTGCACAAGTGGAGCCCAAACAGGTGCACTCCTTTTTCCCTAGCTCTCTCATAGTCCGATGGGACGGCAATCCGACACGACCGGAGTGAATCAAGCGCAGGACACACGGCGACACGAGCGCGCGAGGCACGGGTGTCTCACACCGCCAACTTCCTAAGGCCCCTCGTCCACACGTGTGCACAAGGTCTTACTCCTGGCTGGACTTTTCATGATGCAGTTGTCGTAAGCCCAGTAGTCGCGCTGGCGACCACTACATCAAGTCATCAACGGGGCAGTTAGGAGTTATCAACGAGCCAAAAGACGTCCACTACTGGACATAGGCCTCTTCGCCACTACTACTGTTTGCGTAGTTACAAGCTAGTCCACGTACGCTCGGATGTAATAATATCGCGTTGGGATTTTTTCGAACACTCGAAGTCTTCAACAAACTGTTGACAGTTGAAAATCAAATGGTGTACTAGTATTCGACGGACTAGGATGCACTCTGTTGGATTATTTATCAATGCTAGGTTCAACACTATATTATTAGCTATTTTTATGACAATTTTTCTCTTTGCACCAGGGCCTAGTTTTGGAATAACACACGACGGCCGCCATGACTCACGCACAATGGTCCACTTGAAGGACTAAGTGCGGAAACCAAACCCAATAACATAGAACCTCCCTTGTATGTTTGTGTTTAATCTTGTAGACACTTAAACGAGGGCCGACTTCAGCACAGAAGCATAGTAGTGACTCCACCATGTTTGTTACTCACGTCTTGCGTTCCATGACCCATCGCGATGTTTCCAGCGCTTTCTCACATTCCGTGGCAACGTTTGCCCCCATTCTACAGCCTTACGCACAAAAACACAAGCTCTATAAATAACTTACTTTAAGCACGTATGGATGAACGCTTTGTTTTCCCACGTGTCTGTGCCAACGTGTTCGTTTCGGCGAGTTGTTAAAACAGCGTTTTTGTTTCAACCGTGGTAATTACCTCGTAGACTAAGCCCTCTCGGTTATGCAAACATGGTTGTTGCAAGTGTGAGGTCGACTTCCGTGGAGGGTTTAAAGGATGATTTCCCCCAAACGGCTCGCATCGCATCGGATTGGAACGGATTTTACAATCTTTAAACGATATTAAATCGTGTAGTAGACAGTATTTAAAGTCTATATTACCAAGCCGCGCACACCAGCTTGATTGACCGCGAGCGTCTTCCGCGACACGCGATCGTAGCCGAAAGTATGCTGTTTCGCGCGATCGGCTCTGTTCACCTGTCGTTGTATCCTTGCGGCTGTCGTCATTCGTTCGGCTGCCATTTTCAAAAATTAGAACACGTCAACACGATAGGAATGAAACTATTTGATTAGGCGCTGAAACGGATACGTTCGCAAGCGACGGTACGGAGCCGATCGTGTGCGTCGACATCCTGCCGGATGCGATCGGCTGTTGCCGCATCCGTTCGTATCCTTTCCGATCCGATGCGATGCAAGCCGTTTGGTGGAAATCATCCTTAAGGTTTGAAATACATTCCCGTTCTGATTGAAAATCTGAAAAGTACCTACATAGAACTACTTCGATTCACATATCCGGAGATTATCTACTTATTTATAACTAATTTCCACCCCCCTTCGAATTTTTGAAGGTAACTACCCGTTACCAAAAAGCCATCCTGTAGGTACGAACTAGGAGGATCTCTACCATCATTATTGTGATGATTTTCTATAATAACAGCGGTTGTGTAGGAAAAATTTAGTGTGCGGCTCGTAATAACTGACCCGAACTACTTCACGTCTCTAATGCTCGGTCTGAAGCTAATCTGAGCGGTGGTTGTCCTGATAATGAGTCCAGTTAAATATCCTTCGCACAAATGCTCCACAGGCACTGGTTGTCGTACTTTTCTTTGGTTGTAGGGAAAGTGGGCTGTAGGTCTGAGCTCAAATGGATGCCCATTCGACAAAGAAGAGGTTTGCGTGCTTTGACTACGCTTTTCTCTCTTCTCAACTCTCGTCCTTCTTATCTTGTCTCATTTTTTTTTTTTTTTTTTGAGGATGGGAAATCATCAAATAACTTCTCCCGCTCTGGGTGGAGCAGGAGGGCGTGTCAGACTTTTACTGACTAAAACCCACCCGTGTTCCCTCAGTTGCCTGTGTGCCAGGGGCGACGGTATCTCTTTCGAACAACCCGCACCCCTGGCAGGCATCGGCCCTTGCGGACCCCACCCTTTGGTGCTGACATCTCTTTGAGGCGCGCGTGGAACACAACGCGCCGTCGACCCGGGCTTGGTCCTTACCGGACAGCGAGCTACCCATTACTCGCCGTCCGCAAGCCCGCGCCTACGGTGGCCGGGAATCAGCCTGGGATTCCCGACGCCCAGGGCGTCTCCCGCGGCGACTACGGCCGTGAGGGCGCATATACTGTCTCTCCCTCACGTGCGCCGCCTCCCTCTTCGCGAGCATTACTGCTTCGCAGAAGGAGGTGACGGCTAATCATTCACTCTCGCTCCGTACCATGGCCTGCACCAGGGCCGGACGCGAGAGATCGCCGATCTTGTGTCTCATTTACAATATCTATGTTCTTCTCGCACTAATAATCTGCGTTCTTCTAACAATCTTCTTCTACTCTGTCCTTCTCATACTTCTGACTTTGTTCATTCTTCCTTTCATATTCAGTACATTCTTCTTTGGAATGCGCTTTGTCTCGAAATCAGGACGGCGACCAGTCGGTATGCTTTGCGGAAATTGTAGAGGTATTTTCTTAACAAATAGCGTAGTCGTCTCCAACACCTGTCCCCATTGCCAACGTTGCCCCACTCTAGGAATTTCTCCTGTATTGTGGGTGCGTTTACAAACATTTCAACTCACATACACAAACAGCCAGATCTGGAACAAGTACTTGTAGGTCATACAAATATTTGTTCCGTGCGGGAATCGAACCCGTGACACGCAGCGCAGCAGTCAATCGCTTAACCACTACGCCAACCGTGCCGTCATATATATATTTTCGTAGATATGTATGCTTGTATGTGTATTATTAGATAATAACCTTTTTACGTAATATTAGGTATAATTCATTATGATAGGTATATATAGTTTTTTTTTTCATCATTGTTCCTCTCATCCAAAGCTCCTGCCATCTAATCTCTGCACCACCCTTGGTTGACTGGTAGAGAATGCCTAAGGCATTAAGTCCGCCTTTGTACCTTTTTTGTGTGCGAGAAGTTTAAATAAATAAATAATAAAATCACTTATTACAATATTTTTAGAATAAGTTTTCAGAAACGCGCGTGTGCCGGTGACTCGACGTTAGACGAAGTCAGGGCGCGGGCGGTAGGTACAAGAGTTTAATCCGATCTACCCACACATAATTATGTTGTTATGGAAATAAAGTGAAGTAATGGAGTAATAGTAATGGGAAATTTTGGAATAATTCATAATGAGGAAAACATTTTCATTGCAACGGTAAAAACCGGTCATTTGGAATCAACTAGATTTGGAACTATTCGTCCACACTAGCCTGGGTATCGGGTTACCCAGTATCTGGGTTGTGAAGGCCAGATGGTCAGTCGCTCCATATGAAGGACTGATATTTAGCTGAATTTGTTTAGAAGAAAGGATGAACGGCGACCCTGACAAAATTTTTAAAATGCTAGACAGATGATGACAGTTGAAGAAAAGTTCAAATAAATAAACACCAAAATGAAATACAGTAGTGATTTATTCTTATATAACACATAAGTTACAAAATACATAAACAGTTATATAAGGTAACAAAAACGTGACTAGCGTTACAGACACGAGCATACGAGTCGATGTGAAGGACATTGTGTGACACTGTGGCGTTTCAAATAAACTTTACATAAGCCGTAAATAGAGAGGCCAAACTTCAAAGCTATTCACAACCATTCTACAGGTTATAGTATCGAAAATGACACATTTCGACATTGATTGATGTTCGATTGGGTACGGCATATCGAATGGTTGAGAATAATTATGCTGGACATTATTTCGAACCATGCTTTAGTTTGACCTGACCGGACACAACACGAAACTGTTTAATTTTAACGGTTTTCTTCCCCGACATACGGGGAAGAAAACCGAAGCCTTGAGGCACCCGACCCAACATCAACGAAGAAGTGACTTGCTTTTGACTATTTTTTCGCTCATGAATTGTACAATAGATGTAAGTTGACGCACACGGACGGAATAAAATCGTGACGGGACTTTTTCGCCCACTGGAACTTCAACGCACTGGTTAGCGCCGAAAGTTGAAAATCGACCAGTGTTTTTTCGACACGCTGAGAGGCACTATGTTGGATTCTCAACCCTCGTTTCAACACTGAGATTTTAAAATCCCGTGCGCGATAAAATCCCGACGCGATATTTTTACGCCTGTATGTACACGGCTACACATCAAGCTATACATTTCCAGTATAAGTTGATCTCGAATTGTATAAGATTTCCGTACAGTGCGAGATCAGCGTAAACTGGAAATGTATAGCTTGATGTGTAGCCGTGCGTACATCGACTTCCGTGTCAGTAAAAGATATACAAACAGGGTGTGTTTTCAAAGACCTGCCAAATTCAAGGATGTGGTACTGACCATCAGACTGTACAATTCTCTAAGTGTTTGTACAAACCTGCTTACAGAAATAAAGTCCTTTTTCATCAGTGGAACGGGTGCTTGAGGCTACTAAATCCACATACGGTAAGAATTTTTAAGAGAAACTAAAGGTCGTGTATGTCCTTTTCAACATTATTTTATTAGAGCCTAAACATTTACCCATTATTTATAAACGTTGCTTATAGTTCCGAGATGTTTAAACGTCAAAAATGTATGGTTAAACAGACGCTAATCATTACTTAACTTTAAGTAGCGTGTATAAATGTGGGGCTAAAGACAGACACTGATGAAGCGACATTTAAGCCTGTGTAAAAGTGGTCCAATGCTCAAACTATGAAGCATTTAGTGCATTTAATGAAGCCTATTAAGTAATCCCATAAATCGGGCGGTAACTATCGCAATACGGGTCTTGACTTTTTGCGACAACCGAAAAAGAACTTACTTCTTCTAGAATTATAGCACATTTTTCTAATGTTGAAAAATATTTTTTACTTGTTTTAATTATTATAAATTATTGCAAGGTGGGTAGCACCCTTGACACATAAGTTAACGCGAGGATTTGAGTATAAAATTGAAGATTTTCTTAACGCCACAGTTTTAGAAAGTTTTTGAACACTAGATGCTCCATATTTATTAATGATTCGATAAAACTAAATCGATAAACAAAAAAAAAAATCACTCCAAGACTTTTTTTCAACAATTTAATTTTGAGACCTAAAGATAAAAATAAACTGTAAATAAATGAAAAACTCAGATTTGATTGAAAATAAACTAGTTATAAATGGGTAAAGTTGAGAATGAGCTGTCAACATTGGCAGAGTATTAACGAAAATACGATCAGAAACTCAGTTTTCCACCAGACTTTGTCGGCAAACTATTGGCTAATTAGGGCATTTTGAGCACTAGCAAACTTATCTTCGATCCCTTAAAGATGTCAGATGTATAAGGCACAAAAAGCAAGCCTATGTGCCCGTCACAGCTATAACTGACGTGACACCTACCTACATTAGTGCTGACATTGCACGGTCATTGTCAACAAAGAACATTGCCAACTTTACCCAAAGGACATATTTTGGCACTGCACAACTGCACATAGTGTAGAAAATTAGAACGCTTCTTTATATTACAATATAATACTCGATTAATGTTCACTATTGTAGAAAATAAACCCTTATTATTTATGTTTCGATCTTTATTACGTACTGGACTGTGTGAAATTGTTCTTAATTTATTATAAACCAATTAACCCGACCGCCGTTGTCCTATCCAAACAGTAGTTCATATAAAAATCCCATAGAAAAAAAACAATTAGAGTTATTGCAATTTTTTAAATTTTTCCGGGATATTTTTGGCAATTGTTGTGTCCCGAAAAACCTTAATCGGACTAATACGAACATTTTAAAACAAAAAAATAGCCAAATCGGTCGGGCCATTCTAAAGTTAAGCGCTTACCAACAAATATAATTTCATTTTTATTTACATACATTCATGAAAAACGATCGATTGTAATGGTTTGGTATATATAATATATACAGGATACCGAGGAATTGTGCACATGTACAGTCAGGGGAAATCAGAATTCGGCAGACAATTTGCCGTGTAAAAGCTATTTCATACAAAGAATGATGAAATGGACAATTTAAAAAACTCCAGGGTACCGGGCAAAATTTAAATATTCTTACGTTTTTTGGAATTAGCTGGTCAGTTTCAGGTAGTAAGTTGCTTCAAATATAATCCGCGACCGAAACAAGAAAACCTTCGCGGGCTGCCCAGCAGCTACCACCTTAAGTTGAAAGTCAACTTGCTAAGCACTCAAGTTTCCCTGACTGTACATGACTTAGCTGCCTAGTCACATTTGCCACCAAATAAGTACTTAGAGATGGTTCATCGTCGCTTCGAATAATAAGAAGGAACACAGAAATTTCACACAGCCGAATACACCCTTATAATAAAATAGTTTGATTTCTATTTCTGGTTTAAATAAGACGAAAAGAACCATTTTTTTCACATAATTACATTAACCTTACGATCTATCTGCTAACTTATAATATTTCGCTTTATATTTTATATAATACACACTTCAGGCACGATGTGTTCTGAATTATACCATCAAATAAACGAAAAAAAAGAAATGAGCAAATAAGAAAAAAAAAAGTCATAAAAAAATTAATTCACAACGCTGATTGGTCGACAGTTCGTAGTGCACGGAAACGCCCGAAAACAAGCGAATTGGGTTTATGTACAAAGAGGTGTATTAATTTTAAGCCTATATAGAAATCACCGTAATCTTATACATTAAATTTGCATAAAAACGTCAATTAATTCTAATAAATTGTAGGCTGATTCGAAAACTATGCAACCATCCTATAGTTTTTCTCCAAGTTTTGGCATAATTCAGAACGCATATAGATTATCCATAATTCACTCATAAATAATGAATATATCTAACACTGTGTTCTATACATAGCATTTTAAGGAATGGCCTAATTTTTAGGGTAATTGGGTGTACGTAATTGGCTGTAAACTTAATGAAACAATAATTAATTTGTTAAGGCAAGTGTTTTCTACTTTTTGCGAGCAAAACGAGACCAAAATTGTCCAAAAAATATTGATAGATAGATACGACTACGCGAATTGCTTCACCTTTGAATAAAAACTTTAAATCTCGCATTACTCGTATAATTTAAAAAAATTGAGACACAAGAAACAAAAAACAGAAGCACTTAAATCTGCACGCTTTTGATAACGACTGCGATGCGAAATAATTCGCGCAATTGTGTCTAGTCCTTAGCTTGGCAAAAGATATTGCAGTATAAAAAACAATGGTAGCTTTTTAAATTTTGGTATGTACACATTGCACACTTTGTTTACCATTCCCAAAACAATAAATGCCCCGGACAGTTCCAAAAAATGAACAGCAATGTCCTATTATAATACCACCCTATACAAAATAATAAATTAATAAGTATAGCTCAGTAGCTAACACAAGAAACGTATATTTTTAAATTTTCTGTAGATTTGAAAAATCAGTCAATTTATTATGCTTTCTTGCACAAAGATGTTGGTCAAAAAGATTCGATACAAAATAAAGTTCAAAATTCATTGTTTTCCATAAATATAACCTTAGGAAGAAAATAAATACACAGACTTGCACCTTATGCTCTTTAGTAATAGTAGTCATTTTCGCACTTATATTTAGAAACTAAAATAGCGGCGCGACATGTGACGTCTTCAGGTAAATGCCGCAAAACCCCATTTTAAAGGAAAAGAAAAACATTTATACCAATAATTAAAAGAGAATGGTAACAAAAAAAAATGGCGGCCCTGTCAAATTACGTCATCCTGTCAGCCATTGCTATTTTTTCATACCGCAGCCATTCCGTACTCCCAAAAAATAAAAGAATAATTTATAGGTAGTGATTGAAATCATACATATGTATATCCTACACTAATTCTAGTTATCAAACAAATATTAGGCTTATGACACAGCTAATACGGCCTTTCTACTAGGAATATGTTTTTAGGACACTATACATGTTCAGTAATGTTTAATTTAGTTTATTTTTCAATGTATTTTTTGTCAATAATTTTCCATGTATAGTTTTGAGTTTGCTACCATTTTCTTATATTTTGTATTAGACAAGCTGCGCCCCGCTGTTTCACCCGCATAAGTCTCGATCCCATGGGAATAGCGGGATAAAAGTATCCTATGTCCTAATCCAGGTCATGGTCTACCCATGTGCCAAATTTCATCCAAATCCGATCAGCCTTTTTGGCGTGAAAGCATAACGAACAAACATGTTATTGGTAGATTTTTGACTGTCTTTACCGATAGTCAGAAGGCTGAAAGTCTGACAACCAGTCTTACCAGGGGATATCGTGTTACCCGTACATAAACTCAGGCGTTTTTCCCATGGGGGTAGGCAGAAATTTCAGAACGCCACCTGCTCGATACATACTCCTTTTGCCTCGTTTATGTTCATAGATCATCATACACATGTGTTACCCAATAACGTCGGATTGTGTTGTGGAGGGCAGATAGGCAGACGCTCATGTAAAAGGCTAGGCACACGGATTGTTTTAGTAGCTGCCCTTAAGACAATGAGTAAGATAGAACTTAATTAAATGTTTAGGTACTTTGTAATAATAATATATCAATTATGTAATCCGATATTTTCTTTGAAGCAATTAAGATTTTGTAGTAATAATTAAAACTAAGTTTGAATTTCCATGTTTTCAAATATGTACCTACATTTTTCAGTTATTGACAACAAAAACACTGGGTAATTTCCGACCAATCCATACTTTTAGATTTTTGCTTTATCTAATCCCCTTTTTACGAAAATTACGCGCCTGAGGAGTGTCAAATTTGACACAGTTTAAGTTTATATGGAGAAGGAGAATTGAATAGAATATATTTATTGTAATATTTTTTTATTATTGTTGGGTAAAATTTAAATGAGTGCTGGGCGGATTTCGACCACTTAGCGACCACAGTCAACTTAATGAAACATTACTGAACAACTTCATTACAATATTAAAAGTCGAGAGGGATTAGTTTATTTTCACATTAGATGCCTGGTCGTCTAGACACGACTTGTGTAACATCAATAAATAAAATAAACCTCGGGAACTTTACAATTTCGGTGCGATCGTTTTGCTGTCATTTACACAATAATATTTTACAAGTGATTTTCAGATTTTGTAGGGAAATGAAAGTTCAGTAAATAATTTAAGTAAAACATGTCTTCTACGTACGAATTACAAGAAAGAAAGAATTATTGTGACGGTATAAAAAAATATATCACACCAGTTAAATAAAATTGATTTGATAGACATTCAGAATAATTTAACGAAATCTTGTTCTAACAAAAAAAGGATTTCTATGGGCGCGCTCGTTCCATCATAGACCTCGGGCCCATTCAGCAATAAAATAAATAAAAATACTATTATTATCCCTGTGGCATGCCAACAGTGGCCAAAAAGATTCAGTGTCACATCTATAGACGGTTCACAGTTTGAACGAAACTTACAAAAAACAAAACTTTATGCCCAAAATTATTTGTCTATTGAAAAAAATATTTGTCTATTGAAATGTCTTCAGTGAAACGACCGCACCTAACTATCGACACGATAATCAAGAGATTCACATAATATATGCACTATTCGATTTAAGGCAGATGTCTATTTAAGTTTGAGACTCGCAAGCGCCGCGTTACACTGTATTATACAACTATACTAATGTAGTCAGGGAAATTAATTGTTTATCAAATTGACATACACTACATCGATTTACCGTGTAATTGCTATTTTATACAAACTGACAAAATAGCAGTTGTGATCTGAATAACGCTACAAGGTTCTAATGCTGCCATCTTGATTTTTTAATAAATTTCTCAAAACAATTGCCCAAAAGTTTACCAACAGCGCAGTGATAGCTCAGCGAATGGCTAAATAAATGTAGGTCGTAGGTTCGAAGCCCAGACAGGCGTTTTACTTTGTGTAAATAATTTCATCATCACTGCTCTCAAAACGATGAAGGCAAATATCGTGAGGAAACCGGCATATCCTAGAAACAAAAATTCGAAGACATGTGACATCTACCATCCCGCACTGGGACTTCCCGCGTCATGCATTACAGCCACTCCGTCTCACAGAGAGGAGGCCCTGTGTCCCAGTTGTGGGAACATTATAGGCTAAATTTGTAACTATAACGCCTCCTGTCAACGTCATTCGACTGCCCATAGATTCTTGTAGTAGCGTAGATGGGCAATTTAAGTCAGTAGTCAATTTGATATGCAATTAATTTCACAGACTTAATATTTATATACGGTATAGTGGGCGTGCGTTATACTGTATATAATTACAACTATACTTATCGCAGTTAACCCGAACACATCTCTGAGTGGTCGTCCCATGCAGCCACCTGAAATGGAATGAAAAAGAAATTTGTTTTTAAATGTACATACAAACACTATCTCGTTGGTGAGAGGCAAAGTATTTTTGGGTTTTTCTATTTGGAATTACTCAGTAGCAGCCCAGAGTGTGGATTGGTGGCCGGTGGATGACAATAGGCTCGCCCCCTAATACATAGGACACATACACCCCCCCCCCCTTTGCGGCAACAAGGCGTGATGATACACAAACATTGATTTTTCTCATAGCAGTACTGGATTACTGGTTTGGCCTTTTCATGAGATACAATTTTGCAGTTGATTCTTGTGAGTTGTAGATATTTAAAGGTCAGTAGAGCTTGTGGGTAAAGAACTGATACTATGGGCTAAAATCGGTATTACTGTTTTCCAGCCCTGAGACAGCGCTAGGTCGCCACACGCCGCCCTCACCTGGCAGTCGCGGCTGCAGTACCACTGGTTGGCGCAGCCCGCGCACACAAACTGCGCGTCCCTCCGCCGGCAGCCCTGGCACAGCGGCGCGTCGTCGTTGTTGTCTGCTTGCTCGGCGGCGCCCTCTGGCGGGGCTTCGGTGCCGCCCTCGTCGATCACGAGCCGGCCCGAGCCAGAGCCCGAAGGTGACGCCGATGCTTCGCCCTCGGAGGCAGGACTTTCTTCATCGTCCTGGAAAGAGGTGGGGGGTGGTTTTTGAGTTTTTGGAGATGGAAAATGGTTTGTATTGAAACAATTACCATCAGTCTGGATAAGATCCGAATTTAGAAATGGTTATCCTACCCATTTCTTCCAAGTCAACTGATCAATTTAACTTTAAAATTATAGAGATAGCTTTCTGAAGGTTCAAGCTATGTCCATAATTTTAATCAAAATAATATGTTGATTTTTTTAATAGATGTGAAAAAAATTAATCTCTATGATACCTCATCAAAATCATTCAACTTTCTACTATCATCTGCCTAGCCTTTTCACAACTATTTTGGGGTCGGCTTCCAGTCTAACCAGATGCAGCTTGTTACCAGTATTTTACATGGATCGATTGCCTATCTGACCTCCACAACCCAGTTACTGGGTAATACGATACCCCTTGGTACTGGTTGTCAGACTTTCGGGCTTCTGACGACCCATAACGACTGTCAAAGATCCACAAATGACAGTCGGACCAACGGCTTAACGTGCTTTCCGAGGCACGGAAGGGTCTTGGTATGTAAATATGGTCACCCATCCACGGGCCAACCGCGGCAAGCGTAGCTTAACCTGACCGATCGACACGTGCAGCTATTGTTACTTGGCCACAAGCCCCCACGCTACCGATGAAAACGTAATACACTAAATGATAGACAGACAAATTACATAGTGCAGCTAACAATCCTTCATCATTTATTCAAATCGATCGATTTACGGTAGCTAACAAAGTGGGTTTCCTAGAAATTGCCATGACATTGCTCAAGGTAATGGCCCACCTGCATCATCTGTTCAGTTTTCTCAGGCTGCGGGTTTGGTTACACTTTAGTATTTACTAGCTGACCCGTGCCCACTTCGTTGGGCGGTAAACATTTTTACTTGTGATGAAATTATGAGTGTGGTTCGGTTAGTGCTGAGTGCTATGATTTATTTCCTGACTGCCTAAAGGAGGCTTATATTTTTATGAAAACTATAAAGAAAAAAAAAGTAGTTCAAGCTTTACAATTTTTTATAGAACTCAATCATATATCTCTCATCGTTAAGGCAGCGTTCATAAGAAACGTTATCGTTCGACCGTTTTTTTCTCCGACTTACTTTGCAAATCCGACTACCACGAAAAAGTCTTTTCATTTTTCGGGTTAATATATAGCCTATGACACTACCAAATAATGTGGCTTTCTTTTGGTAATTTAAAAAAAATCGGTTCTGTAGATCTAGAGATTACCTACAACCTCACAAACTCACAAACTTTACTTCTGTATAATATTAGTATAGATAAGATTACATAGTCCGGACGCATTCTCTTTCAGATCCATAAATTTTCGTCATCTTAGCAACAAATTATAGGTATGGTCTGTTTCTGTTACAAAAGTATGACCTGATGAAAAAATGTAAAAAAAAATCACGTATGTACTTGGATGCCAATTTGTATTGGTACTTACAAATCCAGTATCTTGATTAGATTAGAAGTATTCATTATCCGAAATTATAATTTTAAATCACCATAAAGATTTCTTTCATTTGAATTTAATTTTATAACCTTAATTATCATCAATAATTTTTCAATTACCATTTAATAATGTTACAATGTACAGATAATATTTTTTAGAAAAAGTGGTGACTTATAAAGTTGAAACTTTCTTAATACAGATGAATATGTAACTAATAATAATGCCTCTTAGTAATTGATTGAGTAAGAAGTTAAACTAAACGATGCGTGCAATGACTGGACTTTCCTCAAAATACTATTTCAGACACCAATCTACATGATCTTCACATGATCTGCAGGCTTAGCACGAGAACCGTAGAGAAGCGTTTTTTCGACCGAAGAGTAAACAAAAATTACGTTTCCGTGTAGTTAACAGTTTTGTACCGAGAAATGTAGACAAGCGATTTATATTCTACGGTAGAGTAGAAATATAAAACGCCATGCTAAGCCTGCTGACCAAGATCATGTCTAGACTTTAAAAAAGACTGTGACCTGTGAGTTTATTTCGGCTTTTCTCCTCTGTGTAGTCAGATAGGTAACACAGACTTCATCTAGTTTATAAATTATGATTGACTTGTAAAAGTGTTTGTACAAACCTACTTACAGAAATAAAATCATTTATCAACGCGACATGTTGGAGACATTCTCAAAGCTACTCACCAGCTGCACCACCTCTTCAGGTTTCTCAGGTTGCGTCTCCGGGGGTGGGGTCGGCTGCACAGGAGTTATCGTGATCTCTCCACAGTTCTAAAACGATACCCGGGACATGCGTTAATGATTTAATAAGGTAATAATAATTACACAGTTATACAGTTTTAAAATAATTAAATATAATTATTATGAATAGTATAATTTTATATAATTTATAATTTTGGAAATTTCGAATTTTTAAGAATAAGCGAATTTTGTATGTAGAAGCTTAGGGGCACATTTATGTTTTTGTATTCCACAATGTAAGAAAGAATTCGGAATTTTAAGTAATGTTCCTTAGGACAAATTATGAACCCAGATGAATTAGAGCGTCATGCAATTTGTATGCTATTGAGAAGTTATTATTTTGAATGCATCGATAGCATGCTCGCTTTATAACGATCACAGATAACTGGACACTGGACAGTACACATTAAACTAGATATTAACCCGATAAAATACTTAAGATGACATAATGTAAGAATTTTACAGTGTGGCAGACGCACCGACGCGCAAAACAAGCAATTCAGTATATGATTCTAAAACCCAGGGTAAAAAATTTACTCAAGTCAGTTTCAAAAAAATAAAGAAAACAGCTGTTTCATAGAAAAGTGCAATACCTACGCCGTCAAAATGTATGGAACAGCAATTTATTTTTAAACAACCGACGGAAATTTCAGAATTATGTACTGAATCCATATTAACATGTTACGCATGAATGTCGTTGCCAGCCTGTATACCCTGTTAGTAGAATAATATACCCCATATAAGTATAGAATTACATACAATGATTATTGTGCACCCTAAGCCAATGCATATAAATATTTATTCGTAGTACACAATACATAAGACAACACACGCATTGGACAGTTTTGGGCGCAGCTAGTCGTTCTAGCCAATCAGACGGCTGCTGCCCGGCTGTGTAAAGCTTCCGGTTTCCCAAAAGAGCGGTTTCGTCGTATTATAACGGTAATCGTGAAAATCTATAATTTTCACCAGTACTTAACATAATGGTGGATGCGCGCGAAATTCAAATTCTTATCGTTTTTTGCAATTTGTAGGCCAGTGTCCGGTTGTATGACGTTAAAATATAATTCGCAATCGTAACAATTATGGTTTTACAGAATTGTTTTAATTCAAATCATCAATGCAACCCTATACGTTCATTTAATCCCATTGAATGACTATTTCATGTAAAAGTCATTTAATGGGATTAAATAAACTTAGACCGTCTTATTATTAAACGCGATCTTACTTTCGTTCTAGCCTAAAACCAGGGGGGAGACAGTTATAACCAGTCATCAATTTCCATAGACAACAGCGACATCTGGAGTTTGGTGGGTAAACAAAACTTGGCAGTTATCTTATCTTGTTTGTCAAATTGTCACACAAATGTCACTGTCGACATTCGGCCATTGTCAACTCCGGCTTTCCCGACGTTGCCGTTGGTGCGCTTTCCGAGTGTTATTCAGCTAATTCTATTAAAATTGTTACTTGTTACTGTGATTTGTTTTGTTTTTATTTCTTAATATATTTTATTTATTCATGGATTTTCTTATTTTTATTTGTTTGACAATTTGACAAACAAGATGGCTGCGAAGTTTTGTTTACCTGGTGGTAACTGCAGATGTCATGTTTTTTATTTGTCCGATCAATTGATATTAGCGGTCGTCAAAAAAGTTTGGAAGGGGGCTCTCTATACCCGATATATCTATTCTCCTCTATGCCTAAAACTCTTAGTCAGTTTTTGCATTACCAACTTTTCTTTTATTTAGGTAAAGTTCTTAATACAAAAATTTCAATTTAGCACTGGACTAAGTTGTCAGTTTTGTAAAAGGAGCTGTATTTCGACTTCAGTTAGGTTCTTATTTTAAAAATAGGCTCGATGGTTTAAACCCTACCTAAAGAAAAACCTTATTTATAATAAGGGGGATTGAGTTTTATGGATAATTTTAACGATTATAATTCTGTAAATACATACGTGTTATAGCCGCGAATCATATTTCGTTCAACATACAGCCTGACAGTGACGTGCAAATTGCTAAAATCGTAAGAAAATGTGATTTTTTTTTGGTTGAAATCCCGACCAGTTCGACACAGCGCTACTGCTCTACATTTATTATGCGCACAGCCAAAGTGTGGACATCTCTGCCTGCGTCTGTGTTCCCTTTCACATTTAACCCGTCTGTCTATATTCAAAACAAGAGTGAACATGTATTTTCTGGGCACGCTCGATCCATCATAGACCTCATTAATCGCTTTCCATCAGGCGTGATCGAGGTCAAGAGCTGGCCCATTTAGTAATAAAAAAAAAACTAAAGAATTTCGCGCGCTACCATGGCGCTTCCACCTTAAGGTGTGAAAAAACGCTCTGTATTTGGATAGCTCATTATTGTGTGATCGTTCACCGCCTTCTTAGAAAACCAAAGCTTACGGGACTAAACTCATTTACACAGAATGGCGATTTCTAAGTTCCATCATTTGTCATGTTTCTTGCTCGCCATATAGAAAAATCTTTACGTCTGTTGCCTTTCTATTCAAATGGGAATAGTCGATCAACCAATGCAATTGACATTGGTTTCACAAACGCAGCCAATTACCCAATTCCGTTTAAAAATAATAATACAGAGTAGCAGAGATATCGAGACGCGCAAACTGTAACCATGAATTATTCAGTAAATTATTCTAGACCCTAGAAATTTATCGTTGATTATCAAAACAAAAAAAGATCTGCTGTCTCATAATATCATAGAGTGCCAACTACGCATTCAAAATGTATGGAACAGCTAACACAGAGACAGAATGTTCTGAATCCATGATAGCAGGTTGAGCGTCGATGTCCCTCCTATCCCGTATTAAGAGCATAGCATATACGTTTTCTTGTAGAATACAAGGATATCATTACAATTATTACTGTTTTTTTTTTATGGCAAATAGCTAGACCAAAATGCCAATAGTGGTCAAATAATGTAATATATAAATATTTTTTTATTTTTATTATATTTTTTTTCTATGTATCTAAATAGATAATATATGGGTCCATAATATATATTTGCCTACAGGAATATAAGTTTTTTTGATAAATATGTACTTATTGCTCATTTTATTAATGTTTTATTGGTGTTATGGTTTATGATTATGAGGTGGCATTTATTCAATGAGCATTGCCAGACACTCAAAAATCAAATAAAATAATTTAAAATTTTAAACAGTTGGAGCTTCGTTGGCAAATTGCTAAAAGCAGTTTATTATGTAAAATGTAATACATACAAGATTTAAAAAAGTTAAGATAAGAGTTATGTAATTTGCCCTTAATAATTTAAGTAGCAGTTATTGGGGTTTCGGCACAATATGTCTGCTTACTACACATCTATCAATTTATATATTTTTGCCAGAT